>OX453253.1:12137788-12826621 GCA_949709985.1 Luffia ferchaultella | reverse complement strand
GTCACACACCCTGGGTATGACGCAACGAGATGTGTGAGACCTTGGCCGTCTTCGTTCGTCACGACCTGACGGTTCTTAAACTGACCCTTGTTATGAAGAATATATAGGTAGCAAATAATATATCACTAAGAGTTGTTATTACCGCCATCTATGTGTTAATTTTAATTGAAAAACATCCATATATGAAAAAGACACTAGAATTAAATAGGTATAATGAATAAAAATTGAACTTAATTAATATAAATTAAAATAAAATACCGTAAAATAACTTGATTTTTCGTCGACATTTCCAAAAATAGACGCGTTCTCAATATTAAAGACAAGCATTTCTGCATAATACGTTAACTATAATAAAAGAGAGAAAAAAAATTGCTGTCTGACGTTTGGTTTTTGATCATCTAATCATATTAAATTCAAGAACTTCTATGACAGTACTGTAAAGTACTTAAGGTTCGAATTCGGTAGTACCGTCACTTAGTAAAATTTTTTTAGTGCATCGTAACAACTCCATAAACATATGGTATTTTTCTATTATTTTTTTCTTTGCATTCTCAGGAAAAAGATACGTGTAAATTATTATGTGTTAGAGCTTCGTGAACATCCATGATCACGATTTGTGAAGATGTTTTAGGAAAAAAATTCGATATCCGAAGATTTCGGATATTGGTTTATAATTTATAATAAAAGTCGTGATTGAAAATTCTTACGATTAACACTGACAAGGGCGAGTAGTCATGAGGCGTGTTAGGTATGTAAGTTACTAGATAGGTTTTTTTTTTTGGCTTTGAGCGGCAGATGCGAACAAAGGTTTTATTTTGTACAGTTTTGTAGAAAAAGATCAGGAGTTCCCATGGTCATGAATGGATTCCTTTTTATATACCTCCGGTCTATTGCGAGCAATTATTTTAAAGGAGAAAATAAAATTTTAAAAACGGACTTTTGGAACAAACAGTTTTATGAGGGCATTACCTATTGTCTACAGAAAACCTTGGGAATCGTTTTCTGTTAAATATACCTTTCTAAAATTAGCGGCGAACAGAAAAAAAAAATTTAACAATGGGTCGGGTTTCGTTTGGCCCAGCCGACAGCAATAATATTAAGAAAATAGATTTAACGGATTTCAAATTTTTATATTTTAGTAAAATAGGCATGTATAAATAGGTATATATAATATGCATGTTCCTACATGCGTAATTCGAATTAAATTGTACTTGATGAAAACAGTTGATGCCAACACAGGCTATCATTTTCTTTCAGCACTCAATAGAAATTGATGAAGTAGCAACTACAATACGAAGCTATAATATATCATATTAATTACTAAATAAACCAATCCGCCAATGTGATAATCAAATATTGGGCAGAGTTAGGTAATTGTAGTATTGAGATATGTATACCTTGGAGTAGGTAATAAGGTTATATCATGTCACCATTTACTATGAGTTAGAATGAATAGGTAAACGGTTAGGTAATTAACTAGTAAACTAAATAATATATTTAAAAATAAAATTAGAAAACAAACGACCAGGCGTAACGGTGTGGACCGTGACAAGCGGTGGGGGGGGGGCGCTACGCAGGCGGGAACGGGATTTGAGGAAGACAATAGGATTTTACCTGCTAAAGTATAAAGTGATACCCGCGTAGGAAAATAACCAGATTATAAGGTAAAAATGGACTTATCGGGGAAAACCTTCGAAGTATCCAAAATTATGTAAAAAAAAAAAAAAAAATTATATATATATATACACATATGAGAATACGTGTATATGCTTGCATACCTTGTTCAAAAAGGGGAGGTAAGGTGTTTGAGATTATGTGGGAAGTACTTGATTTATTATAATTGGGTGGAATTGTGATTAGGTATAGTGTTGTAATTGCATTGCTATAGATTCAAACAATTGAAATATGGTATTAAAACACATGAACAAGTAACATAGAGGTATAATGTCCGGGAAGTAAATTACAAAAGGAATTTACGAAGTGCAACTTAATTACTTACGATTATTTACTACTTAGTGACTTCCAATCAAAAGGTTTAAATTAAATTAATATGAATAATTTATATTTAGTAATCTTATTCATTTTATCACATTAGTTTCTAATATTATAATAATTTCATCAATATTCCTATCCAAACAAGAAAATCATTTATAGATCGAGAAAAATCATCACCATTTGAATGGGGATTCGACCCAAAATATTTAACCCGAATTCCGTTTTCATTACACTTCTTTTTAATCACTTTAATCTTCTTAATTTTTTATGTAGAAATTGCTTTACTATTTCATTTAGTCAAATCATTTTGCCAATAACCAAGGGCAAATTTATTTCACGAAGTTGGTATCATTTTAAAAAACGGTTAGAAATTTGGGTGGGGGAAAGTCATTAAGAGGCGTTGTCAAAGGGATGGAAGGCAGTCATTCGAGAACCTTGGAATCGGTCGACGCGCCCGCGCAGAGAAACGCCTAAGGGTAATTCGCGAGTGTAAATCCAAAGTACCACCTGGAAGTCTTCGGAGCCAGCAGGGCGAACAAGAACGTCGAGTCGTGAGCAAAACAAATTCTTTTAGTCGAGTTTCGGAGTTTAAATATTTCAACTGTGAGATACATTTCATTTTTATGCAAATTATTACTTAAATTACTAGCTGCATTAGTTGCTTCGATATTTCATTACTTTTATTTGCTTAAAATCATAATTTGGAATAGATCATGACTGCAATTTAATTCATTCATATAAAGTAATTGATTGAAGGTACTGCTTCATTTCAATAGTAACGTTATCTTATTTAAATTTTCTTTGAGTGCCGTTAAATACGGGAGGGTTTGGGAGCCTTGGTCCAGGGTCAAGAGTAACTTTGAGATAGCGTTAGCCAATTGAAAAATTACTATTATTACATGTCACGAGTGCCTGCAAAGATCAGGGCTCGTGATTGACCTGGTACTAGGGTGGAGGAGACATTAGTTACTTAGAGAGGTCAGATCTTCACAGAAAGATACGCGGGCGGGGTATCTTTCCCCCCAAACTCCCCAAGGAGCACTAATCAACTTAAACACTAATTAATACTAGGTTACGTAGTACCTTTTAATACCTACAGCAAATTAAGTGAATGCCCTCCGACACTCGACAGCTTGCATGGCTTAACCCGCTTTCTTGCTATTATCCTATTTTTGTTCCTGAGTGTATTTTTGTGGTTCTCCGCAAATTGCGTCGAGAGACCACGTACTTGTAACTGATTCATGTGTGATCTCTCCCTTAGGATATATCTATGCAATTGTTAATTTTCATATTTTTTGTGACCCGTGTTTTACTTATCTTTTATTGTGTGTTCTTTCCTAATAACTTGTTTAAAACAGTAAGTTTACTCGTGGCCTAAAGTTGCCATTAGAAGTTACTGCTGTTTTAACGTATCCATATGTGATCTGTGTGTGTTTTACAGGACGTGATAAATTACAGTATTACCTATTAACTTCTATAACATATACTATTTAATTACGAAATCGTGCTCAATTAGAGCCCACAGTCAGATAGGGTTTCGGTCGATATTTCGCGCCACGTGTCTTTATTATATCGATCGCGAATAGAATAGGGTTATGAACTATATCTAGATGTAATAATATCTCAATCGGCGACCATTAGTCGAGATAATCCTACGGGCCAGTGAAACTATTCGATTCATTTTAGACGATCACAATTTATATTAACGATATCACGACGGCTCATATATTTTATACACAACGTAGCAAATAATCACACATGCTTACATAACGTAAGCAAATTACAAGTTATTTAGCCCGTGATTTACAAAAAAAATTCATAGTGGCCTCTCAAAGGTCACTTTTACGCAATAGGTCCATTACAGAGTGTTTCCGTGACCAGCGATTAGTTGACGTGTGTGTTCTCCGTTAATACACCGCTAATCGTACGAATAAAAAAAAAAAAAATTTTTTTTTATGAAATTAAATTCATAAAAAGTGCTAAGTAAACAAAATACTTATTACAGTTATTTACTTGAGAGAGGAATAATTTTATTGTCCTATACATTTTGGTTATTTTGGGTTACCTTTAGTATTACAAGTACCTTAGTCTAGGAGGGGCAAATAGAAACGAAAAAAAAAATACTTCTGGGGTCCACATTAGCGTGATACCTATTGTATAAACTCAAAACAGTAATAGTTGTCTACGTAAGCTAGGCATTATAAAGTAACAAATAATGTCAACTAGAAGCAGGGGTCGTGGGGCCAAAAATGTCGGAAAGGCGACAGCGGCGGCCGGAACGCCGGTCACCGAAACTGAAGTCGAAAATGCGCAACGCGGTGGCGCGCCCCTGTCGGATTTACAGATATTAGGGAAAAAGTTTGACGAAATACTAAACCGATTGGACAGACTGGAGAAAGCACAACAATCTCCATCTAGCAATACCACAACAAGTAGCGTTACGAACAGTATACAAGGAATCGTCTCGGATACACGTAGTTCGGAGGCGGGTGTTTCGAATGGCGCAGCGCGGACGCCGGTATTTTTGATGCGCCCGACTTATGAAAAACCTACATGTAGTGGGAGGGGCGATGTGACGCCAGTAAGGTTTTTAAAAAAGTTAACAAAATATATCAATGCTATTAATGCGAGGGAACGTTCACTCGAAGTAGCCATGAGTTGTTTGACTGGGCATGCGCAGATGGTGTTAGAAATATTTAGCGAAGGATGGCTGACATACGATGACTTTGAAAGAGATTTTTTGAATGCGTTTTGGGGAGAAAGAGAGCAAGAGAGAGCCAGATTCGAACTGTTGAATGGTATTTGGAACCCGAACGCGGGCGTCTCTATGGAGGAGCATTTTGCGTCCGAGTTTGATAAAGTAAAAATGCTTACCATACCCTTGAGTGAAAAGGAAGCAATTAACGCGATTATACGACATTTCCCGCTTGATATACAACGGCTATGGTTTACTAAGAAAACTCCGGTTACGACTTTAACAGCAGTTGAGTTTCTTAGAGATATAGAGCAAAACGCGTACGTCACTAATAGAGAGCGTGTATTGCGGAATGCGAACCAGAATATTAATACTCAAAAAAGGATCATTAAAGATGCACGGCCGTATTACAATGCGAATAGGGTTGCACGTGTCAATTTCGTGCGATCGGATCAAAGGGGGCGTGGCTCAATTAGAGGGCGTGGTCGGTTGTGGACGCGCGGTAACCGTAGTTTTGATAATAATAATACGCGCCCCAGATATCCCGCTATCGGATGGGAGCCTAAAAGAACACCCGAAGGGACGTATGTTAATAATAATCGCGGTCAGGATGTAAGTAAAGATAAAAGTAAGGATAATAGGTCAAATGACGTGTCGGGAAACGCGCAGCGGTCGAACGAGAAAGCTTCGGGCGTTTGACTGACGCTATAGATGACCGGAGTGATAGTGGTGTTAGAAGCGACGAAATAAGAGGTCGGCTGAACGAAACAAGGATAGGTGAAAGCGTAACCGGAAGAAAGACAGATAACGTTAGTACGAAAATGTATAAATATATGAAAGGGCTAGGTTGGACGCCGGGCAGGGGTCTAGGGAAATCGGGACAAGGACGAGTTTATCCCGTTTCTTGTATTGATAGCGGTTACAATGACGTCATAGACGCAGTTACGAATTTGTTAGTCGCTCAGGGCGCGTGTAAAGTAGAAATATGCGACGAATTAGGTATACCGTGCTATACGTGCACTCGAAGGAACGGGCACGTAAAATGCTTATATTCGTTGTTTGAAGCAGATGATTTTTATGAGGAAGATAGTGGGGAAGGAGCGGCGAGCATATCGGCGTTGCCAGAAATAGAAATTAAAATTAATGATATTCATACTACGGCGCTTATAGACACCGGGTCACAGTTAACGTGTATAGTTAGTGAATTGTACGACGAACTGACGAAAACCATAGATTTAAAACAAATACCGATGCCAGTTATGCAACTGCAGGGGGCATTCGGATCGAAAAGCGAACGCGTCAATAGTCTAGTTTTGGTTACGTTGAGCTTCAACGATATTTACGTTGAAACGCCGGTGATAGTTCTAAGGAAATTGCCTAAGAGAGTTATTTTAGGGTTCGATTGGCTGGAACGAATGAGGGCGGTCATAACTTGCGGCCCGGATAAGAGTTTGATAGTAGAGCACTTAGGTGTTAAAACGCAGATTAAAATAGGCGGTGAGAATAATGTGGAGTGTATAAAACGATTCGTTACCTGTCTTATACAGGAAAACGGGCAAGGGCGAAATAACACGGATATCGAACATACGGTGCGAGAAATCGTTAATTCGTTAAACATTCCAGAAAGTGGTAAAACCCTTATGTTAACAGCTATGTTGGATAACAAGGAAGTGTTTTCTAGGTGCTTGGGACGTACGGATAAATATGTACACAAAATAGAGATGGCGAGTGAAGCGCCGTTTATTAAAAGGTCATATCCTATAAGTTTCGCGCATCGCGAGAAAGTTAGATTAAAATTAGACGAGTTAGAGAAATTACGTATAATAGTCCGAGAGACAACTCAGTATAGTAGTCCATTAACCTTTACTCTGAAAAAGGACGGGTCGGTTAGGATCTTATTAGACGCACGCCAGTTAAACAAGAATATGATAGGCGATGCAGAAGCGCCACCATTGAGCTCCGAAATCTTACAATCTTTTCATGGGGTTAAATTTATAACACTTTTAGATTTAGACAATGCTTATTATCAAATCCCACTACACCCAGAATCGCGAAAATATACGGGATTCACGTTTATGGGGAAATCATACACTTATGGCGTGCTGCCGCAGGGATTAAAAACGTCAGTCGGTAGTTTTTCAAGAGCCATGGATATTATATTAGGCCCGGAGGTCAGGACATTTTGCGTTAACTATTTAGACGATTTGATAGTGTATTCGGCGGGGTCATTGGAAACCCATGTCAGTCACGTCAGGCGGGTACTCGAGCGGTTACGTGAAGCAAAAATGACGTGTAATCTTTCGAAATGTAAATTTTTTCAAACAGAAGTAAAGTTATTAGGGCACATAATAAACACGGAGGGTATTAAGATGGACCCAGATAAAACTAAAGCGATACGCGATTTCCCCGTGCCTAAGACGATTAAACAGCTGAGAGCATTTCTAGGGCTCATTAACTATTCGCGGAAATTCGTGTATAGATATGGCGAGGAAACTCAGCCACTTTGCAGATTACTTCGTAAAGGAGTTAAGTATGAGTGGACAGAACAGGAACAAAGGTGTTTTGAACGGGTAAAGGGCTTATTTTTAGATACAATAATGCTGTCGCATCCGGTGTACAACAAACCGTATTATTTACAGACAGACGCGAGTTCAATAGGAATAGCGGGCTATGTTTATCAATTAACGGATACGGGGGAACCGGCTGTAATAGGGTTCTGTAGTAAGGGGTTAAGTGCAGCGGAACAGAAATGGTCAGTGTCGGAACAGGAACTTTGGGCGATTATTTATAGCTTAAAAAAATTTGAGACTTATTTACTGGGTACTAAAGTTACTATACGGACAGATCACAAAAGTCTAAGTTTCCTCAGCTCGTGGAAATTATTAAGCGCGAGAATACAGCGTTGGGTGCATTATTTAGGCCGCTTCGATTATCAAATCGAGTTTATACCGGGTAAAAACAATATAGTACCGGACATTTTGAGTAGATATTTGTGTGAAGGCGACGTCGTTCAAAGTACAAAACAGATTTGCCCGCAAATTTGCATGTTTACTGCCACGAACGACGACATATTATCATTACACTTTAAAAATATAATTGAAATACAAAATACGGATGCCGAATTGAAAAAAATAATTACGTCACTGCATAATGCGGACAAGGGAGGCAGGTTGAGTAATTATAGGTTGAAAGAGGGAGTGCTATATTATCAAATACCTAAAACGATGAGAATGGTATTAGTGGTGCCCGACGTCATGAAAACCGACTTAATTACTAACGTACACGAAAATTTAGGTCATTATGGTCGTTATAAGTTACATTCCGTCATAAAAAAGAGATATTATTTTCCTCGGATGAGACGCGAGATAACCAGGGTAATACGCACGTGTGACCTGTGTCAAAAGGTAAAACATGAGCGCGCAAATTTAAGCGGGCCAAGTAAGGCAGTGGTAGTTAACGAAATAGGCGAGATGACGTTTGCGGACATATACGGTCCGCTACCGACCGGAAAGTTTGGTATGAAATACATATTTGTTGTGCAAGATGTGTTTAGTAAATTAGTTCGGTTATATGCGTTGCGAAAAGCTACCGGGCGCAGCGTTTTGACATGCATAAAACAGTTTCACGCGGAGTTTAAAATAAAACACATAGTTACGGATCGCGGATCACAATTCATATCGAAAGTGTGGGAGGACGGGCTGAATAAGTTAGGAATTAGGTATTCGCATACTTCTATTCGTAACCCGCGTCCGAACTCGACGGAGCGAGTAAACAAAGAAATGGGGCGTCTGTTTCGAACGTACTGTTCTAAGTCGCATAAGAGCTGGGTAAGCGTGCTTTCGCGAATAGAAAACTGTTTTAACAATCTGAAACATGCAAGTACCGGGTTTTCACCTTATGAGATAATGTTCGGGCAGGAGCTTGAGTTGTCGTCGGATAGGTTTCTGAAAGACTATCCGGTGGAATTGGGGTGTGGACTAGGAGTCGAGAAAATACGAGAACTCGCGCGGGAAAATTCTCACAAGACTGCGGATCAACGTGAATGCGCGTATAATAAAGGACATAAAATAGTACACTACCAAATAGGCGACCTGGTAAAATTACGTAGAGTGTCGAAATCTAGTGTGGAACAAAAGGTGACAAAAAAGTTTTTACCATTGTATGAGGGGCCGTACCAGATCGGCTCTATCCCCTATAGTAATGTATATACGTTAGTAGAGATAGATACAGGTAAAATTAAAGGCAATTATAATGCTATACATTTGGCGAGGTATTATAAAAATAAGTCATCGAAATAGTATGTTGGATGGTGTTGATAGGTGTAGGAATTGATAGTTAGGGACTTATTGAAAATTAGTTAATATTTAGGTGTGAATATAGTTAGGTAGCGTATAATTAGGTAGGCGTAGAGTATAGATCGCATATAAGAAAAAAATTGATAAAAAAAAAAAAAAAAAGGTCTTTATAAACATAAGATTAGATACAGGATTAAGACTAATTGAGTAAGAAAATCATGGAGGGGAATTAATAGGTATAGTTAACACAGCAGGTTATTTGAGAGATTTCATGCATTCTACGGGCTGCGCTCTACGAGCTACGATCAACGACTGGAGCTAAAACTCCACACAGCTGAAAGTCATCA
Organism: Luffia ferchaultella; assembly: GCA_949709985.1. Taxonomy (NCBI): domain Eukaryota; kingdom Metazoa; phylum Arthropoda; class Insecta; order Lepidoptera; family Psychidae; genus Luffia; species Luffia ferchaultella. Next base: position 12,817,289 of record OX453253.1, on the reverse strand, counting down.
TGACAAAAAAAAAAAAATTATCATATGATAGTGCAGACGCCGCCGGATATGGTGTTGTAGTTATTATGATATTATGTCTGTGTGGATATGTAATATCATATAATAAAATGGAGCAAACACGTTATTTAACGTAGCCCAGGTATCATGTAACATGGTGGAAACGGAAATTCAGGGTTGTTTCTAATAATCCTGAGTTATTGTGGAAAACGATGTTATGTAATCCAATAGATATTGGGTAACATTGTAAAGCTCGACGCATAGCGAAGTGGTCATGACACTGAGCTGTTGTGTTTTGCCATGTTACAAAATATAAACTCGAATAATATCGAGCACCAAGGTGTTACGATCACAACAGTCCTGGCCAGGCCGAGTTCAGTACAAATGTGTACCAACGAACGATATAAGGAAGTAAATTCCTGCACTAAGGTGCCAAATACTACTGCACACAACGCAGCAACCTACTTTAATATAATTTAGAAAAAACGAAGCTACACTGTACCGTCTGGACCGCTGTAAGTTGGCCCAGATACGTCCCAGCATTACGCTGATAACACCTGGACATTGTCCATCTTGACGTCTGTTCGACCCGCCGGGTTACGCGCGGCTCGAAGGGTTCGGCCAGGGGTCAAGGTGACGCTTCACGCCATTTACACAACACAGCACGGATGGGGTGGGGATTAGTGAAAATCTCTCAAATTTATATGTCGACGTCACTTCACAGAAAACTAGTAGTCACCTGTCCATTTGCTGATAAAGTGAGATGCATGTAAGGAAACCATACAAAGGCATCAGAGGGGACATGTTAGTGGTGAACTAAGCTAGACTAAGGTGAACTTAAAATTTAAAATGGGAGGTGTTATATTAGGCATATTGAGTAGGGTTAACGTTCGGATACGTTGTAGGTATTTCGAGACTGGGTCACTGGGGGGGTAAATGAGTTTTATTGGGTTGAGTGGGTTCTAATAAGAGTTGTAGATTTAGAATCAATTCTAGTATAGAAAGATTCCATAAGGTTCATAGGATTCTCATAGGAAACAAGTTTAACAAAGTAAGGCCAATTGGGATGATCTAGTTAGGGAATTGTAATAGGAGTTAAAGATTTTGAAACGACTCTAACTTGGGTTATAGTCGTCTCAAAACCTAGGAGGGGAATGACAAGGGCGAGTAGTCATGAGGCGTGTTAGGTATGTAAGTTACTAGATAGGTTTTTTTTTTTGGCTTTGAGCGGCAGATGCGAACAAAGGTTTTATTTTGTACAGTTTTGTAGAAAAAGATCAGGAGTTCCCATGGTCATGAATGGATTCCTTTTTATATACCTCCGGTCTATTGCGAGCAATTATTTTAAAGGAGAAAATAAAATTTTAAAAACGGACTTTTGGAACAAACAGTTTTATGAGGGCATTACCTATTGTCTACAGAAAACCTTGGGAATCGTTTTCTGTTAAATATACCTTTCTAAAATTAGCGGCGAACAGAAAAAAAAAATTTAACAATGGGTCGGGTTTCGTTTGGCCCAGCCGACAGCAATAATATTAAGAAAATAGATTTAACGGATTTCAAATTTTTATATTTTAGTAAAATAGGCATGTATAAATAGGTATATATAATATGCATGTTCCTACATGCGTAATTCGAATTAAATTGTACTTGATGAAAACAGTTGATGCCAACACAGGCTATCATTTTCTTTCAGCACTCAATAGAAATTGATGAAGTAGCAACTACAATACGAAGCTATAATATATCATATTAATTACTAAATAAACCAATCCGCCAATGTGATAATCAAATATTGGGCAGAGTTAGGTAATTGTAGTATTGAGATATGTATACCTTGGAGTAGGTAATAAGGTTATATCATGTCACCATTTACTATGAGTTAGAATGAATAGGTAAACGGTTAGGTAATTAACTAGTAAACTAAATAATATATTTAAAAATAAAATTAGAAAACAAACGACCAGGCGTAACGGTGTGGACCGTGACAAGCGGTGGGGGGGGGGCGCTACGCAGGCGGGAACGGGATTTGAGGAAGACAATAGGATTTTACCTGCTAAAGTATAAAGTGATACCCGCGTAGGAAAATAACCAGATTATAAGGTAAAAATGGACTTATCGGGGAAAACCTTCGAAGTATCCAAAATTATGTAAAAAAAAAAAAAAAAATTATATATATATATACACATATGAGAATACGTGTATATGCTTGCATACCTTGTTCAAAAAGGGGAGGTAAGGTGTTTGAGATTATGTGGGAAGTACTTGATTTATTATAATTGGGTGGAATTGTGATTAGGTATAGTGTTGTAATTGCATTGCTATAGATTCAAACAATTGAAATATGGTATTAAAACACATGAACAAGTAACATAGAGGTATAATGTCCGGGAAGTAAATTACAAAAGGAATTTACGAAGTGCAACTTAATTACTTACGATTATTTACTACTTAGTGACTTCCAATCAAAAGGTTTAAATTAAATTAATATGAATAATTTATATTTAGTAATCTTATTCATTTTATCACATTAGTTTCTAATATTATAATAATTTCATCAATATTCCTATCCAAACAAGAAAATCATTTATAGATCGAGAAAAATCATCACCATTTGAATGGGGATTCGACCCAAAATATTTAACCCGAATTCCGTTTTCATTACACTTCTTTTTAATCACTTTAATCTTCTTAATTTTTTATGTAGAAATTGCTTTACTATTTCATTTAGTCAAATCATTTTGCCAATAACCAAGGGCAAATTTATTTCACGAAGTTGGTATCATTTTAAAAAACGGTTAGAAATTTGGGTGGGGGAAAGTCATTAAGAGGCGTTGTCAAAGGGATGGAAGGCAGTCATTCGAGAACCTTGGAATCGGTCGACGCGCCCGCGCAGAGAAACGCCTAAGGGTAATTCGCGAGTGTAAATCCAAAGTACCACCTGGAAGTCTTCGGAGCCAGCAGGGCGAACAAGAACGTCGAGTCGTGAGCAAAACAAATTCTTTTAGTCGAGTTTCGGAGTTTAAATATTTCAACTGTGAGATACATTTCATTTTTATGCAAATTATTACTTAAATTACTAGCTGCATTAGTTGCTTCGATATTTCATTACTTTTATTTGCTTAAAATCATAATTTGGAATAGATCATGACTGCAATTTAATTCATTCATATAAAGTAATTGATTGAAGGTACTGCTTCATTTCAATAGTAACGTTATCTTATTTAAATTTTCTTTGAGTGCCGTTAAATACGGGAGGGTTTGGGAGCCTTGGTCCAGGGTCAAGAGTAACTTTGAGATAGCGTTAGCCAATTGAAAAATTACTATTATTACATGTCACGAGTGCCTGCAAAGATCAGGGCTCGTGATTGACCTGGTACTAGGGTGGAGGAGACATTAGTTACTTAGAGAGGTCAGATCTTCACAGAAAGATACGCGGGCGGGGTATCTTTCCCCCCAAACTCCCCAAGGAGCACTAATCAACTTAAACACTAATTAATACTAGGTTACGTAGTACCTTTTAATACCTACAGCAAATTAAGTGAATGCCCTCCGACACTCGACAGCTTGCATGGCTTAACCCGCTTTCTTGCTATTATCCTATTTTTGTTCCTGAGTGTATTTTTGTGGTTCTCCGCAAATTGCGTCGAGAGACCACGTACTTGTAACTGATTCATGTGTGATCTCTCCCTTAGGATATATCTATGCAATTGTTAATTTTCATATTTTTTGTGACCCGTGTTTTACTTATCTTTTATTGTGTGTTCTTTCCTAATAACTTGTTTAAAACAGTAAGTTTACTCGTGGCCTAAAGTTGCCATTAGAAGTTACTGCTGTTTTAACGTATCCATATGTGATCTGTGTGTGTTTTACAGGACGTGATAAATTACAGTATTACCTATTAACTTCTATAACATATACTATTTAATTACGAAATCGTGCTCAATTAGAGCCCACAGTCAGATAGGGTTTCGGTCGATATTTCGCGCCACGTGTCTTTATTATATCGATCGCGAATAGAATAGGGTTATGAACTATATCTAGATGTAATAATATCTCAATCGGCGACCATTAGTCGAGATAATCCTACGGGCCAGTGAAACTATTCGATTCATTTTAGACGATCACAATTTATATTAACGATATCACGACGGCTCATATATTTTATACACAACGTAGCAAATAATCACACATGCTTACATAACGTAAGCAAATTACAAGTTATTTAGCCCGTGATTTACAAAAAAAATTCATAGTGGCCTCTCAAAGGTCACTTTTACGCAATAGGTCCATTACAAGATGCCCTTTTCATTGAATGATTATCAGAAAAGTCACCCCGGAGAGTGAGAATCGGTTATATTTCAGAAAGTTATAATGGTAGGCGAAAGCCAGTAGTGTGGAAGATGCAAGAGCTCACGGGGCATCGTATGGTACCAAATTTTGGAAATTGATAAATTTCCAAAATTTGGAAATTTATTCGAAAAATTTAATAAAACAAAATGTGTTAAAAGTTTTGTTTTTGCTGTTCATTTTCAATGTCCTACGATAGTTGCGAGAAGCGCAAAATCTGCGGATTGATTGTTAAGGGCTGGTTCTCACTAAAATTAGAGGGAGAGATCGTACTCGGTATCATCCAAAGGAAAAAAATAAACCAATAACATTGTGAAATAATTGTCGCTTGCTTTTATGCGATTTTTGTGTGAAATATTAATACATTTGTAGTTAATAATAATATTACATAATAATACATTGGGACATCCCACACAGTGCCACCTAATCCCAAACTAAGCAAAGCTTGTATTATGGGTACCAGACAACTGATAAACATACTTAAATATTCTTTATAATATATAAATATATAGATATTTTACACTCAGACACGGACCAAATATACATGTTCATAAACATACATATATTTTCCGAGCGAAAATCGAACTCGCGACTCGATTGAGTTAGGCTATCAAACTACTCGGCCAATCGGTAAACGATTAAAACAATAAATAAAGTTGTTAGATAATTTGCATGCTCATCTTATGGTGTTAATAATTAGGACGGGAAATAATGCCATGGTTAAGATATCACAGTATAACAATAAAAAACATTTTTTAATACAATTTTACGGATGTTTGAATTACTTTTCTTTTTCTTATTTTCAGTCTTTATTCGTCGCTTTTTTTTTAATCTAGAGTTAACACATTTCTTCTTAATGAGTGTAGTATCGAAAACAGACGCCTGCAATCCTTTGAATTTGAAGTGTAAACTAAGACAAAACTGAGACTCGGGTCTTAACATATTATGTTTGTTACAATAACGTAGTTATATCTTTTCTACCTCAAGCATCAACTTTTAAATTGATAAAGCAAAAGATCAATAAAACTATGCCTGGAATTCTCTTCTAAATAATGAAGGGTTTTGAAAAAAAAAAAAACACATATTGGAAGGGCACAATAGAATTTTGTACAAAACTTTTCATACCTAATCCTTCGCCCTTTCTGTTCGCATGGAATCCGTCAAGTGGGATACGGGCGTGTTATGCGGATATAAAAGGGAAAATACTTTTCACAATTTAGGGAAATATTAGTGCAAACAGGAAACGGCGTTACGTCTACTCAATCCCAACATATCAATAATCAGTGAATAGGATAATAACTTGACGTATTTAATATTCGTACATTCCTTCCCGCGAAGTTAGTCGTCAATATTATTTTGCCTTTTTTCTATTTTCCAACTGAATGTTTTACAGATGTGCTTCAAATTGTTATTTCTATAACAGAATAACAAAACAAACCATACATAATACATAGATATCTATCTATATTTATAAATAAGAGTAAAATAGAAGTGTATGTCTGTAATTTTCGAATTTTCTGCTGTCAAGTAGTTTCATCATCATCATCATCATCAGCCCGTGTCTCTCCACCACAGGATATAGACCTCTCCCAAGGCTCGCCACCGCACACGGTCCTCCGTCTTCCGCTTCCAATTTCCCCCGGTATGGTGCTTTAAGTCGTCAGATCACTTGGCTGGGAGGGCGTCCAACGTTTCGCTTCCCGGTACGTGGCCTCCACTCGAGAACTCGTCTACTCCTTCGTTTGTCGGTTCTACGGCAAACGTGACCGGCCCATTGCCACTTCAGCTTGCTAATCACTTCGGCTATGTTGACAACTTTAGCTTTTCCACGGATTTCCGTAGTTCTGATTTTGTCCATCAAAGAAATACCGAGCATAGCCCGTTCCATAGCGGGCTGAGCGACTTTAAATTTGTGGGCCAGTCCTGCCGTGAGAGTCCATGTTTCGGCACCATATGTCATTGTAGGCAGGACGCACTAATTGAAGACCTTGGTTTTCAGACAGTAGTTTGCCTGTGTAAATATTTAATTACTTAATTTAATGTAACATTAAAAACCAGTCAGTTACGAGTGGGACTCGTTTATAGAGGATTCCGTATTATGTATAAATCGTAGAATTACCTATTACATAATAGGTATAATAATAATATAATACCTACATAATATATAATTGATATCTACAAAAATACCGAAAATAAGAATTTTTGAAGTAAATTTATGCCATGACGAACGTCACTCGGTTACATTACTATGGGCTGACGTAGATATTTTCTACGTAACGGCACCGAGTGACGTCAGCGGGTCGTAAAAACACAAACTTTGATTTGTTATCAATCGTCTGTGTCAATTAAATGGCTCGTGACTTTCAATCTAACAAAATTTGGTAAATGAGTAGTGCATAGGTTAAGGCTGCCATTTAAGTGTTAAATTTAAAAAAAAAGTAACTTATGACACCATAGACACTAAGTCCATGCCTTTATTGGAGCGTTTACTTTTTATTATATCTATTACTATATTACCCATTGCATCCGCCCACTATAGCGACGAGGTTGTATAGTGACTTTGCTTTAGGTATCAATCTTACAAACTATTTTTTTTATTATACATATGTATATATTTATTGTTTCATTTCTTCTTCTTTAAAGTATTTGCTTGTTCTTATGACTGTTAGAACTTTTTTTCCCTTATGTTACATTATATCACTATTATCGCACTTTTTATGCTATTGAACAGGCATATACCGCTTGGTCCCTTTACGTGGTACCAGTTCGTAAGAGTCGGTCATCATCTCATTCAACCATTTCAGAGGGAATGCTGTAACCCGAGTGACCCTAAAAAAAAAAAAAACTTAAGATAGGGACGACCGTCACTATACTTTTTCTGTATAAAGAAGGCGTGACAGGTTTACACCTTGCTTCTACAAATATGTAGATGATAATTTGCTACCTTCGGCTAAACTTTGTGCGTTTCTTTCTTGTATTCTTAAACGTGATATTAACATATTCGCTACTCATTAACCATATTTGGTCAGATCGAAGGTCACGACCCATTTAATTAACAGACACAATTGATTGATAATGAAAGATGACTAGTAAAAAGGTTAAAGATTGAAATACATATTTTTTCCAGCACCTCAGCCCAGCTCTGTATAAAATTGATTGCTTCCATTTTACACAGGTACGTGATAATTTCTTTTAATGATTTTTCTGTATTAGAAACATCTAGGTTTAGGTATGTTAAACTGTTAACCAAAATAATTTACAAATCTATTAGTAATTTAATCTACTTATTTTTATTCCTTTCTCTTACATACTCTTATGTATTAAATTTTTTTCATTTTTGGAGTAATATCTATCAGACAACAAAGTGCAATATTAAGAAATACCATCATAACAGAAGATATATATTATAACAAACAAAAGTTACACTTTATCCGTCGTTTGGACCCCGCAGTGGAGTACAGCAAGCTGTTACTTCTATCTTTGGAAGGAAAATCAATACGATGTCCGTATTCTGTATCACGTAGAATCAATTTGAGCGGCGAGCGCTCCCGCGGCGGGTCAACGCAAATTTATGAACGACCATTGAATTACGTTACAAGCGTAGCTACTATACGTACTCTTGTAACGAAGGGATTCTATATTTCAGTTTAACAGGATAATTGGGACGTTCAATACGAACGCATAATATACGAACACCGCCGAGGTTTAATTTAAGTATGTATACCAGTTGTCTATTACCCTATAAAAAAAGCATAATTTGCTTACTTTGGGACTAGACGGCGCTGTGCGCTGTGGGGGATGTCTCAGGTATTACATAATTCCAGGTGATTTTTTCATCAATTGCCAAGTTTAATATTATGAACTATGGTGAAAATAATCAAATACGTGTTGTTTGTTTTAGTATCACTATATTTGAAGAATATGGATCTAGAAGTTATCGAATCACCTTGGCGATGCGCGGGCGACTGACGATTGCATCGGTCAGCGGCCGCCAGAGATATGCTCCTCCTCGTTACACCCGCAGTTGCACCTTTCTTATGTGTAGTATTTATGTTTGACTTATCAACCACGCTGCATCGGTTCTTCTTTGAAATTGTATTATAAAAATGTACCTATTTATTTCGTATTCGTAATAACTAATACCTAGAAAAATTTGGCGACTGAAGAAAAAATCTGCCTGTGTAGCACTGACTTCAAACCAAGCTTGTATATCGCACTTAACCCTATCCATAAAACCAACCCTCTCCTCCCCCCACACACATATACCCTAGTCAGTTTCGTTTAACACACACGTGCGTAGTTCTATTTCTACTTCATATAGATGTATATAAACGTAAAGTGGAAGTACGGGGCTTCTAACCCAAATAAAATTTACGGACAAGAACCACGATTATTTAATCATGTCCTCTGGTAAATAAATGAAATGTATTTATTATTTTTATGTTTAAGATAATGGCTTCACAAACAAAATATCACATAAAATGTACCTTTTCGTTACATAATATTTCTACAAGAATTATGTTCAAAAAAGATTGATGAGAAACAAACAATCTACAATATAAATTTATATATTATTTTGGAAGGCGCGAGAACGTTAAGACCTACGAAGATATAATATAGATACATTTGACATGCGGAAAGGTTGTTAAGAAAGTTATTAAAGTGAATTGGATTTTATCGATGCACTCATTAAAGGATTGGTCACATAGAAGGAAATACGGGGTCGCAATCACAGATAGAACATTTATATCTTATTTGAATTGTTAACTGAAATGTTATTTTTCAAAGGTAGTGGTCCTCGATTATATCTTATTTTCTGGATAATTTGCGGTCTAATTATCACTCTTTTATTTAATTATTTACGTTAATGAGTATCCCAGTCATGGCCACATGGCCAAAGATGGGACATTATAGAAACCTGAAATCTGGAGCAAGCAACCGACTCAGTACGGAACAGTAAAGGTTATTGACATATTTAATTTGGTAGGTATCTAAAAATTCTGATCCTCGTTATTACACAATCCCTTCGACTTACTTCGAATTACTTCGTTATGTTTATTAAAATGAAAATATTATAATAATATTATATAGAAAAAAAAACTTTTATGAATCCGAAACGAAGACTTTAAAAAGAAAAGACTGGTTATGATTGTACCGGCAAGTAATACTAAAGGGCAAATAGAAGTAGAGTTTACTTTTACGAGCGTTTACACAGAACGGAACAAGCAACAGACGAATAAGATACAACAAATATTTATTGTTTACATAAAGGACAAATGCGTCACTTTAATACGCGAATCCAATTCGGCAGCGACATGAAATTTATCTTCCGTGGATCGGTGTTGCTTTTATATTTGAAGAATATCTAGTTTTCTGAAGTAGCGAATTTAAATTTCATTATGTCGCAAGTTATTATTTTTTTTTTTGAATTGTTATATTTTCATATAGATAACAATGTTCAGAATATATCTTTGATTAATAATTCATTTACGTACGAGTATGTGTATTAAGATATTCGTTAATACAATAACCTCGTTATTTTTTATTTTGCTGCTACTCTTACAATAGAACGACCGCTTAATTGGCCTAGTGGGTAGCGACCCTACCTACAAAGCTAGAGGTCCCGGATTCGAATCCCAGGTCTGGTCAGTATTTATATGATGATTATTGGTACTGGCACCGGGTTTTCGTTGTTATATGTGTATGTGGTGACTTCGCTTGGTACCCAAAAACACAAGCTAATGCTTAGTTTGTTATGTATACGTTATTATTATTATATTATTATTAATTATGTTAGAATCTATCTCTATTTTGTACACGTACAACACTTTCTAACTTAAGAATCAAAATATATTTTTAGATGACATTTATATTAGTGTGCTTTAAATATTAGATTTTTATCGAGTAACAAGTGCATTTTAAATTTTAAGAACATACATTAATATCTTATTGAAGGTTTTTGTGGTTAGAGACTCTAACTGCGGAGCCAAGGATCGCGGGTTAGTTTCCCGTATTGTATCCCGTTAGGTATAATATTTGTATACATGAACATCTCTATTTGTTCGGTGTCTACATGTAAAAGTATTTGTTAGTTGTGTTATATAAGTATATCAGTCGTCTAGTACCCCATCATACAAGCATAATACTAGCTTAGTTTGGAACTAGATGGCGCTGTGTTGGTATTATAATATTATTATTTGTGTCTGTGAACTCGTAGTTCGATGGACCTAATGAACAGAGAAAGAATCACATGTGACGATACCTGTTCAAGGGCAAATAGTAGCGGGAAACTATAAACAGCCATGAAACTTAAAGAGGCGTACAAGCGACGGCCATTTGTTACACCCCAAGAAAATATGCCCGTGTTCAAATTTAGGAAGGGAACAAATGCTTTTTGCAATGTGGTGCGGTAATGTTCGCCAGCCCCTTGAATTTTTCATTCCCTTGTGGCTCGACAACTAAGCATTACCGAAATTGCGTCATATTTCTTTTCTCAACACATTCTACGCCGGTAAATAGTTACCTAAATTGCCACTTTGCCGAGTATCTGAGTGCTTTTGAACGCCACTAATTTTCTACGACTATTTTGTATAAACTGTTTGACTATTATTTTTATGTGCCTCCTAAAGTTTGTTTAGTCAAATTGAAAATAAGGAACAATATCTAAAATATCATGGAATTATAGAAACTTGTAGACAGTGAAAGTCGTGGATGTAATAGTATCCTACTTTTCACATTTAAAAGCAGCGGCGCGGGGCAATAACACGGTTAACTCAAGCGAACGAAACGCAAAGAACATTGGAGTGGGCAGAAAATTCTTAGATGAAATATATAGTGCGTTTCATCCTCAATATGTTATTTTCCCACTTTCGTCCTCGTGTCATTCCCTCAACCGGTGTACATTAGCGGAATCCATGCTTGCATTACAAACATTAAACTTTGAATATAGGAGACTAGACTTACGAGTAAAGCCAGTAGGTTGTCAATTCGGTATGTAAAGCAATTTTTTTTTCGGAAAGTTTAAACTATTTTGAGATACTAACTTCCTTGCCTTGCTTCCTGCCTTGCAGCAGGTAATTATCCCTTAATAATTTCTCAAATTTTTCAAAGTAGGTAGGCTGCATAGCTTTTTCTTTGCCTAAGGGTAGTCAAGAATAAAATACAATCTGACATACGATCCGACGTTTGACGCGTGGTTTCATGCGTGGGAACGACAGACTGAGCATATTATTATCATGAATTATTATATATGATTTACGCATGGACGTAATACCGCCTAGTACGTTACGTCCATGGATTTACGTTTACCACAAAATATTTTTGATAATACCTATTCACATTATTTTGTGTAATAGACAATGACATTTTTTTCCTGATTATACTTGGACACTAATACTGTCATAATATAAAAGTTTAACAGAGGTCAAATCAAGGTCAAACAGTAAAATTTATTATACTTAAAATAATTACCACATACTGCTTTAAGAGCTTTTAATAGCAAATTATGGCTAAGAAACGATTCATCTCGAAACGGTCTTGAAATTGGTCTAGTTTATTTTTTACTAACATACCGAATTCCGATGCGTCCAGCAAGGCTGCTCGCGGTAGTTGTGATGGTGTATAATACCCATCGCTATACTTCTCTAGTAGTGATCGGTATTACAGAAAATTGCGGGGGCGAAGATCATCTAGGTAATCAATCATCTCATCCATACGATCATCTAGGCCATACGCGCGTCCCGCCCGTCTCCCTTTTTCACCTTATCGCTCGAATATGATAAATTTGGTTCTCGAAGTAAACAGCCAACATTACTTCTCTATTAACTACTCAAAGCTAGGTTATTGCAAACCACCAGAATTATCAAAAAAATCTACATATTTTGCGTTACTCGCAACTATCGGAGGACGTTGAAAATGAACAGCAAAAATAAAGACTTATAACACATTTTGTCGAACAAATTTTATTAAATTTTTCAACAAAATTTATAGACCAATTTTCGAAAATTTTGTACTAAACGATGCCCCGTAAGCTCCTGCATCTTTTGATACTACTAGGTACTCCACTACTTTTATGACTTTCTGAAATATGAATCACACTCTCCTGGGTAACTGATCTGATAATCATTCAATGAAAATGGTACCTGCCCAGCCCATAGTTTTCAACCGATTCCGAAAAATTTCATTCCAAACTGTAGGCAATCTATCTGCTTCGGGAGCTTTTTTTAACTTTTTCGATATTGGTTTTCGTTTTTGAAATAATCAACATTTTGTTTGAAAAATTTGGAAATTTCGTCATTTTTTCACCATTTTCGATTTTTCGAAAAAAGTTACATACATGCACCGCTACACAAATACTTGTATCTTTGACACCACTGCCTTTCGTCTACCATCACAAATTTCGGAAAGATAGCCATGTTACACTCCCCCACAAAGAATAAATACCTACGTGCCATTACATAATCGAATTCAATTTCATATCATCTACAATGGCATTGGCATTTCAAAATGCTTAAAGCGCGAGCACCCATAATATGTATGGTCAATAGACCCAAATTGAGTCGATTGCTACTTGAACCTTTAAGTTACACACACATGTATGTAAAAGTTGGCCTGCCATTTTGTTGACCCTGTATTGCGAGGGTCCATCCAGATATTATATAATCAAAGATACACGACCATTTCCGAACTACGAACAATATTAAAATGTATATTCCCCGGAGATTCGTAACTTTAATACCAGCATCATCTGTATCAATTTCATGTGAATTTAAATTCTACTATAGTGTAATAAATTTATAATATAAAACACGTAAATTGGTTTAAAGCCCTAAAAATTTACGAGTACCGAGTTTTCAAGCTTTTAACTTTATAGACCTCTCAAAATACGATGTGAAGATTATTTTTCGTGATTTGATTAACATTTCTTTATACGAACGCACCTGAAAGGGGGCTTAAAAAAAAACACCATTGGAAGTTTTTAAGCGCCGCCCGCCGCCGGCTCGGTCCGAAGAGGTACTCGGCTCTCCATTCACGTTAGCTGTGCGCTCTCGGTTATAAATAACGGTCATCAATAAGTAAGGGCCGACCCGCTACTTCGAAAACAGCGTTCGCTTTATTAATTTGTACCTATATATCCATCAACTTTATTTAGACATAGACGTCGAGGCATTAATTAATTTGCGCTGAAGCTGCGACTGTGAACTTTTACAAAATTAAGAAAGACAGTTTTTTGCATAAACTCCAGACATGAAATAGGTGTATGAAGACACATGGGGAAAACGGCCGTAAACACAACTCAAAGTCAAAATTAAAATAATCATGTGCCTTTGAGTGGTGCTGGCTTTCAACGATCACCGAACGAGCCCAGTGTTCTGTCAGTGTTTGCTATCGTTGTTTAAATTATGTATACATTATTTGTAATTTAATAACGTAACCTAATGAACTATATGCAAGTATTAGTTTGGTTAAATTATTTATCCACCAACAATAACGCCAGAGATTGATGCTAAAAGTATTTCATTAATAAATTCTGGTTACATATCGCTATGCGGTCAAGTCTACCACGAACCTTTATATACTTAATATATTTTCAGAAAAAGTGGATTTGAAAATGAAACTTTTGTCCTTAATTTCTGCACACGTTACTTACAAAGTAAACTTGTATTTACTTGAAAAAAACAAATCTGGTTTAGGAAAGTAATTGCACATGTTCAATTTTCCTGCAGGACCACCACGATTTCTGTTCAAGAGAATCATAACATAACTAGCGACCCGCCTCGGCTTCGCACGGGTAGCAGAACATATAAGCCGTAATATTTTTTCTGTCGTAGTGTCATATTAGCTTGTTGCGTCGAACATGTGGACTGGATTATTATTAAATGTGACGTAAGTTCATCTTACTTGGAACATTTTTAAAGTATTTAATTTCCAATTTTATTAATATTTAAAAAAGAAAAGAATAAATATAACCTAAACTAAATACGCGTGTCGCGTCATCCCGCATGGCCGCCCGGCTGGTCGCGCGATTTTTATATTTTGCGATAGCTCCTAAGATATTTATTTAAATCATATAGTTTAAAGGGCAATCATAATATGCATAAAAAATTAAAGATAAATAACGTACTTAATTTGATAAGGATTAATACTGTTTCTGTATAAATTGCTTTCCAATTACCTCATCATATGACACCATTTTTTTAAACATAAAAATAGGTATAGTAAGCTATCCATGAAAGATAGATTTTTTTACGACTTCTTCAACAATAATCGTCATATTTCAACAAATTTGCACAAAACATTAATAAATTATACACGTAATCCTTCCTCTTGAATCACTCCTAATATGCCAACCCGTTCGGTAGTTTTTGAGTTTATCGCGTTCAGACAGACAGACAGACGCGGCGGGGGACTTTATTTTATAATATGTAGTGATGTGTTAAAAAAAAAAAGAAAATGAGGTGTTGGACTAATGTCACATTGATCGCCCTTGGAAAACGATCACATGTCAAACTTAACCATTACCCCCGCAGGTAATTACATATAATTTGGTTCTTTTTAAAGATATTGATTACTTTTGTATAGTACGTGTAGGTACACGAAACCTAATCAAACTTTGTTAAATTTTTTTTTGTGTTTTTCAGTAATGATATTCTAGAACCGCAGCCAAACTACGAGTCTCACAAATAAATTTATTCCGAAGTTCTCACAGGGAAAATTGGGTTCAGTGATTATTTTCTCGTTGTGAGCTGTTTTTTGTCTAATTCCTCTGCCATATAAATCTACCGTGATTTTGTACGGCCGCCGATGCGTTTCGTTGATTCGATTTTACGTGGCGCTAAGTAAAAATACAATATTACGTTGAAACAGACGAGGAGGAACGAATATTCTAAGCCGATAAACCTTAGTGATTTTATGGAACATTTATTTTCGTTCCAAGGTACAAGGTACAAACTTTCCGCTGAAATACGCTATAAAACGATTCAAATTGTAGTTTCCAATAAAATAACTTGTCTATATGAAACCTATGTAGAAGCCTAAGCCTTGTCATGTATAATTAAATTAAGTGTTGGCGTATGTAGTCGGTAACTGTTCACCGGTTCTCCATCTTCGTTTTGGTAACAGTGAAAAGCAACGTGTTAACGCTATCTATATTGTAAGCTTGTGTAATTGCGCTTTTGTGATATTCAAAAATAAATACTAGACTAGTATTTAATTCAGCGGCTACGTACAATTACAGGTACAATTACAATCAAACTTTTTGGCGGATCCGAAAGTAGGCACAAGTCGCGTCGCAGTAACCAGTTTTAGGTGTAGCGGGGCGCAGTGGAGCTAGGTGTATATGACTGTACCTGCGCAAGCATGCATAAAGCTTTGTATTCAGATCCGGTATGAAGTTTGACGTGATTTCGTATATCTGAATCATTTCATCCTTCATTTTATTCTAAGATCGGTAGTTCCAAAAAAAGCACTCGCTTCTCATTCCATTTTTACCCTGAATGCATTCTCACCATAATTATTTTTTTATAAATTAATTTGTAAATCGTATTTGTGGTCTGGTTAACAATAAAGCATAATATGTTTGTGTTCTTATTGTTTCGAACAAAACGAATATGCAGTTAATGAAAAAAGGATTATCGCTTCATTGTGCTCGATTCGCATTAAAATACGAGTATGACATATGGGTTCAGAATGACACGTAGTAAAGTTCAACATTGGCAAAGGGACATTACATATGTTGTTGACAAATATTCATTAATATGTTACTAATATAAACTCACGACCTTATGGTACATTCTCATCATAAACCATCGTCTAAGCGTAGACTTCGCAAGCTTTAAATAAATAATTAAGTTGATTTTGTCAAGATTTCATTGCAGTGCTTATATCAAAATCAGCGTTCTCACAAAGAGATTTATTTGAATACGAAACAAGCGAGAAATGTCTTGGACATTTCTATTCGGCTGAAATAAATTACAAACTCACTTAATTTTGTGTTATTTGTAATCCGCAAAATAATTTCGTTCAACCCTTTGTTGA
The DNA here is from genome assembly GCA_949709985.1 of Luffia ferchaultella. Taxonomy (NCBI): domain Eukaryota; kingdom Metazoa; phylum Arthropoda; class Insecta; order Lepidoptera; family Psychidae; genus Luffia; species Luffia ferchaultella. The sequence continues at coordinate 12,800,906 of OX453253.1, read as the reverse complement.
ATTTGGGCCGAGGTTTGAAGAAACAATTGTGGATTTTTGAATATAAATTGTGAGATCCGCGTGGAATGATTAAAGCATTCTGTAATTCTGAAAGTTCAAGAAAACATTTTCGGATTGATGCTATGCGGATAATGAAAAAAGCCAGCTAAGTTCAAGTCAGCCGTTATTGTCAAATGTAAAATGTTATGTAGTAATAATATAAATGTAAAAGCAGTGTGACTAAGGATTCGTACCTATTGAATATTTTTTACCTAATAATTTTTTTTCAACAAATAATATGTACCTATACATAACGACGTCATTCAAAAGGTTTTATAGTATAGTTTAAAAAAGACTGTTGCATATTTTTTTTTTAATTGCTAGAAATAACTACAATAACTTTTATTATATACTATATGTTTCCAATGATGATTCTAAACAAGCCAAGACAAGAAAGATCCTATCTTACCAATTCGTATTTCTATGGTGTTATTAGATGTGACATGCATGACAGCATCTGAAACAGTTACATGTTTGTTATAAAACTATGTTCATAATTAAAATTATGTAATTTTTTTTTTATTTTCCTATACTTTTTTAAAATTGTTTTTTAATTTTATTTAAAACTAGCTTCCCGCCAGGGGTTTCACCAGCATGGACTACAAAATTGTACAAAGGTAGCTAAAAAAACGACATGTTCAAGGGCACTGTTACAGTTTCTAGAGCATTTTGAAACTTAACTACCTAAGAAATCTCTATACTTTACTTACTATACCAAATTTCAGCTATCCTAAAGAAATCATATATTGTATTTTACCAAGATAAATTTACCTCGCCAATTATTTCACGCCTTAGACTCTTTAAATATTTAGCTTAAAGAATAATAAAATTATGCGACGGAAATCGCGCTTTTACTATATAAAATGTTTTCTATGTCACTCTAAAGCAAACAAATATGTTACTCCTGACAATCTCCTTTTTTAATTTTTCAGCAAAGTTTCATTTAAATCGATTAAATCGATCGACCACCCGGACAAACAGACAGTCAAACAGAGAGACAAAAAGTAGCCTATGTCCTTTTCCAAAGTCTAATTTATCTCTGTACCAAATTTCAACAAAATCAGTTCAGTGGTTTGGCCGTGAAAGCGTAACAGGCAGACAGACAGAGTTACATTCAAATTCATAATATTAGTAGGGCAGTAGGGATTCTCAAATGGTCTGAAAGTAGAGACAATTGTTTTAGTTCCAGTTCCGGATTGATACAGGTAAGTATAAGACCCTAAAGATATTTATCGAGGCGCGAACGTAAATACAACATACAAAACGCGATTGTTGCATGGTCTGCAAATTGTAAGTCAAATGAAATTTTAAACATACAATTTATTTTTATCAATTTACAATAAGAATATTGATAAATATATACACAACTTTAATATAGAACAGAGAAATTAGAATTACATGTACTGCTTGTCATAACGATGGTTTCGTAGAAGAAAGGTTTATTCGCCTGACAAACTTTGTTAAAGTGACTTCTAACAACGAAGTATTGCCCTAGAACCTAACTGTAATAAGTCAATCACAAGAAAAGTTTTGAGACACTCTATAAAGCGTGGTTGGGTAGGACTTAAGTAGAATAAAGATTTAAACTGAAACCTATATTGGTAATTTATAACGAACAAAATGTTGTAAGCTACAACTTATAAAGTATTAAATATCAGAGAATTAATAAGATCTAGATTAAGTTGGAGACTGAATTTATACGTAGAAATAATATACTAAAAACAGTTACCTACATTGGCGCTATTAAGAGGATTGTATAGTGATATTTTTATTTTGCGCTAATCGGTGAAGGTTTAATGGGGTGGAACCGTTAACGCTGTTTGTATGGAAATTCGTCACTACATGGCCATTACACAATCCTTTTAAGCGAAACCTTATTTTTGAGGCTGTACTTCTTAAGTGTGCGTCGGTGCGAGTGTGATTTCGATACGACGAAATACACGAGATTCTAATTGCAGTTTCAGCGTTCCTAAACATACCTAGAAAAAAAAGACTCCCTGATCCTTCTTAAGCCAGCAGGTAAATTTATCAATTTGATCCATAAAGAGGGCGTCAATTTAATTAAAATTAAATCAGTAAAGAGAAAATAATCGCAAGTTTGACGTTGTTGCTTCTCCTGTGCCAAAGTTTTTTTTTTATTTTTTCAATCTCATCTTATAGACAAACAGATATCGGTTATTTCTGAAAACGTTCAAAGAAAATATAAGAAAATTATAGCGTGACACAGGTTTCATTTTATTTCTGACACATGAAAAATACGTAACTAAATTACCACCATACCATACCATTGCCCCATTTAATGCCCCACTGCAGGCGTTTAGGCCTTCCCTCAGGATGAGGGCGCTTGGAGTTTAATCCACTACGCAGCTCCAGTTGGTGGATTTTAACGATTGCTATCTATTGATGGCCAACCAGGACCAACGGCTTAACGTACTCTTCGAGGCACTGAGCCAGTGGTACTTCTGTACATAAGTCAGAAAAACTCACTGGTACAGGCCCTGGGATTCTCACGGCCTTTCACGACAGACCAGACCAATAAATTATCAAATCTTATTTAGGACTACCGTTCATGGGTGACTAAGACACTTGAGCGACTAAAAATTTTAGTCGCTTTAGCGATCGTAAGACCGTTCACGGGCGACATGACGCTTGCAATTCAGTCGCTCGACGACAAGCGAGCGGACGCTTGAGCAACTCGACTAAAACTCTGCGACTCTCCACACAGCACCTAGTACCTATGTAGCCTAATATGTATCTATATATATATTAAGCAATAATATTGATATTATTAATTACGATATCGGAGAAAATCTAGCCGACTGGGAGCTTTCTATAACTAAACAATATCTTAGGGAACTGTTCCTCTTTTATAAGTCTAAAAAAAGCCGTGTCTGTGATGACATATGTCTACCTTTTAATATTTAAAAAAATGGTTACATATAATTTAGTAATTGGAAAGCTATTTATACGGATACGATATCAATCCTCATCAAATTAAATATGTTAGTTAATTTAAGCATTTTATGTACCTTATAATTGCCCTTTAATTTTGTTGGACGCAACAAGCTGATACTACACTACGACAGAAATTTTTTTAGGGATATATGTTCTACTACCCGTACAAAGTTGGAGCGGGTCACTAGTTCATTATAATTATTAAGTAAGAACGTCGTGAGCTCAGGGGACGAAGTTTTGTATATGTAATGCTTAGAATACGCATGTATACATTAACATTCCTCCTGCTTATCTCTGAAACTGAAAATGCGTATAAAATGTGTTGCTTGATTTCACCGTGGACTAATAAGTTCAATAATTAGTCTAGTGTTTCCTATGGTAGCTCAATTATATGAAGAAATCGAAGTTCAAGTTCTAAAAAGAAAACGTAGAACGTTATGTAACTATTTATGGTACGGAACCCTCTTCACGCTAATTTAATTTGCACTTGACCGCATTTTTATTTTTCAGCTCTGCATGATAGGGAAATAGAAAACGAATAATTAAAAAGATATCTTTATTACATATTTCAAAGCAACATCAAACTTTAACCTTGTGCCAATACTTTTTCTTAGACCGACATTATAAATTAAGGACTAATAAACAGTTTATTTAAGATTATATTAAAGTTTTTGTTTCCAATATAATATTAATATTAACAAAACTTATATATCACTTTTATTGATATAAGTACTTTAATTCTAACTAGCACCAACTCATAGAAATTTCTGTGAAATCGATAGAATGAGATAGTAATTCGATAGTGCTGTGTAGACGGTTCGGTACCGTCCGGCATAGCGGTGTCGTTATCGAGAAGTGCCTTACAAATAAACTTGGCAAATATCCGAGGCGACGACGACGACGGCGCGGTGGCGGCGCCACTTGTCACATGTCTCGCTTTTTGCTTGCAAGTGTTGTGCTGTAAAATAAAATACGAAAAATTTATCGAATTATTATTTAAATCAATACTGATAGTCGAATATCGTACTCAAATTTGTAATCACGCTTTAAATTGCTTAAACATTATAATTTATATTTTTATGTTGGCTCAAAGAATTTATGCTTGTAAATTAAAATTAAATGAAATGAAATTAAAAAAAAACAATTAACTAGTTAACAGAATAATTAGTTTAACATAAACATACCCTAGACACGTTTTACTATTGTATGTTACATATCGATACATTGATCTTAATTATACAGAATTGTGTCCAACACTACATACAACTATGCAACTGTGTCTAATTCGATATCGGATTTGACAACGTCTTCCGCGCAACCAGCAAACATTCAAAGTGATGTAAACTTTATACCATTTGTAAATGCACTTTGTAGTTAATTTGATTTTCCAAACAATTTTTAATCGAAGAACGTTGGCGATAAGTACATTTTAATTATATTATACTTTTTGACTCTTAGAGCTTTTTAAGTTTCTCCATCATTATATATGTATCACACTTTTTTTATTTATATTCAACTATTTCACACATCAAACACTCTCATACATCATGAGGATAAATCATGCCTCAGCCAACCCTCAATCGGCCGTTCTCAAAGTGAACACGATAAAGCTGCGCATGTTTTGTCTAAAGAGAAGGGACCAGTAAACCAACTTAGCTGAAACTTACCAACAAATAAAGCACTCGACTAACTGTGCACTGAGAAAGGGTTTTTTGTCGAATCAGTTGTTTTCTAGCAACCAGAATCATAATCTGCGCAAACATTGATCCTCATTATCAGCCCATTTTACCCCACTGCAGGGGCTTAGGCCTTCCAGAGGGCGAGGGGGGGGGGTTGGAGTTTGGAGTTGGAGAACGACCGCCATCTATCGACAGACAGACTGCTTAACGTGCTCTCCGAGGCACGGAGTCAGTGATAGTTAATGTACTTAAGTGTTGAGTACTTGAGTACTTAAGTACATTGATCCTATAGGTTCACAAATTTTATAGGTTTTAATTGAAAGGATTAAAAAGGTAGAAAAGAGAGAGACACTGCTAATGACTTTTCCAGGATCCGGATTTGGAATAATAATAAAATAATAAAAGTCATAATGAATTTCTGTATCACTGAGAACGAATAAGTCTTAATATGCAAGGTCAACTCATAGTAGATTAGATTGTAGACTTTACTTCTATACTTAATATTGCTATGATATTCTATATATTGCACTTGTTTGTTTGCATGACCGTTTACCGCTCTTTGTAGTAGTGACGTCACATGAATGTTTCACGATTTCTTTTAAAAGCTCTCTCTCTCTTATTACGTTTTAAAGAAAATCATTTTTGTCTGGCAAAATAAATAACGAATTACTTGCTCTAAAAATACAAAAAATTGGACCATGTTCCATAGTTTTGAAAGACCCCTAATGCCTGTCTAAGCAATAAGCATTCCATCTTGTTCGTGCAAATTAAGCTACTGGTCCGTTTAGATTTTTATTGTTGTACTGGAGAAACTTTCATTTTTATCGGAACAGAAACAACAAAAGGTTTGTTGGGTAACAGGAGAGGGTGCCATTGTTTCCCTGACCCAGATTTAAGATTAATTTTTCGCGCCGTGTCGAGATAAAAAGAAGTTTCCACCGTGATAACAAAAGTCCTGTCGAGGGTCACCGTGACCGTGTCACTTGAAAACGGCCCCTTTGTATGACGGAACAAAGTATGGAAAAATAACGGTGTTTAATGAGACCGGCTTCGTGTTACAGATGGCTATCAATATTAGAATCTAAAAGTACATAATAGTATAATAATCAAAATAAATAAATATAAGCTCTATCGTTAGCCTTGACTGCTAAATATTTTATGATAACTTTCAATACCTGATAGATGTCTAAACGAATCCATTATTGTTAAATAAAATATGAGTCACAGCAATTCGAAAATAAATGTCTTTTTTTCAGTTAATGGGTACGACTGAATTGAACGTCGGGCGCCTAATTGAGTTGCGTCTTTGTCGCCTTCAGTTTCCAAATTTCAATTATTCATATTCGCGATTCTTCTTGCGTGAACTACCCTCCTGGAAAGAATATACTGGCAGCCAGTATTTATATGATATCATTAACATCTCTGTTTAACAGTTTGACGCTGTATTACCAATTTTGGCATTGTATAATTCTTTTGTAATGTATTGTTGACGCTATAGAACAGGTCTCGACCCATTTTAGCGTCGATGAAGAACCCTAAAGTAACTTGGCCTATATACCATTTTATTAAAAAAAAAAAAACTGTGTCATTTAATGTACACTTTTTAGGTTTTTAAGAAATAAATTTGTTTTATCTTTATATAAAGTGAGAATACAAGGCGAATTTAAGTGAACCAAGTAATATCGAAATGATCCCAAAGAGTGAAAATAACGTTTCGGTTGCATTACGGTAAATACCGGCTGCGTTTGGTTTGCGTTCTGGCAACGTTCCGGTTTTATTCCAGAGAGTTTTTTTTTGCCTGTGGTGTTGCTTCCGTTTTTTATGGCTCAGTAAAAAATTTATATGAAATACACTTGTACAATTTATTTTCACTATTTCAAACCACTTAGACATCATTGAATAAGTTTTGTATTTGACAGTTCTATTGCGTTTTCTGTTCTATTTTTCTTTTAGACTTCATGTACCAAAAGTACGAATTGACTTAAAACACTTTTCTGCGTTTACCGTCTAACCACTGATACTCTAGCAAACTGGTGCAAGATGACGAGTTTTAGTCCGAGTTTCAGAGTGCAAGGTCCCCGCGTTCCGGTCTACACCCCTTTGAAACCCCAGTGCGCCAGTCTTCAACCCCGCAAGTTTGCGTAATGTCACTACGATATACTGTGAATTGACATTTATGACTCCATTAAAACCGAACGCTGGTGTTAAATTAATTTACTCTATGTCATATACACATTTACACTTACTGCACTATTTCTTTTTACTTTTAGTGTCTGATTTAAATACTTATTAACCTTTTACAAATCCGTTGTAATATAATTAACTTTTAAACGTCCAGTCCCATTGCACTCTTTTAAATCTTATCTTAGTTTATCTATTACGATTTTGTTTATCTACTTAGGTACGTTTATTTCTTTATTTATACTCATATTAGAAATGCAAAAGTGTAAAGTATATGTCTGTTTTTCCTGTCTAAATATTTCCATAGGATAAATATCAAACATTTTCAATTTATGACGAGCAAAGCTTGATTTATAAGTTGGAATAGCAAATCAAAGTAGATCTCATAAAGTGAATATGAAGAAGTAGTACAGTGGTTGAATAATAACGTATAATGTACAATAAGCATACAACTTTTAGTAAACAATACCTAGTTGCAACAATAATCGACGAAGGATCCTTGCAACTCCCAGAAATATACTTTAGATAACCGGGTAAACATTAACTGTATTGTCTCTCAGGATTAATAGACTCTCTTCATCCGAAACGCTGGACCGTTTTTACACTTTGACAGTAACGACATGAAAGTTTCGTTCCTGAAGATGAGACAGAAGGAAGGGTGTATTAAACACATACCGAGATACTAGTGTATGGTGTAATTTATTTGTTTCTTTTCTTAGTTATACTCGTAGATTCTAATGTGAATTTAAAACGATATACCGATTACAGAATATCACAATATTCATTGTCCGACATTAGTTGTTGCATGACTTGCCCGTGATCCAACCAGCGATGTCCAACCAGTTGGTCCATGGATGATTTTTTTGCCCGTAGACCAACTGGTTGTACAACGACAGATAAATCATTATTTTTTACTTTCCCGTGGTATACTACCAAGCAATAAGTCTAGAATTTATTTGAAAGTTGTAACATGAAAGTAAAAATCTGATGTATAGCAAAGGTATGATACAATGAATAAACGTTTCTTCTCTGTTTTTTATTTGCTTTCTAAATCACAATCTAAACTAAACACGATAAAATACAAAAAGGAATCTTCCATATCGGTTCACCCAGTCGAAAGTTCTGACGTAACAAACATGTTTTTTTAAATACAGTCGAATAGAGAACCCCCTCCTTATTTTTGAAGTCGGTTAAAAAGACGCTAAAACGGTTTCGTAGTGTATGCGTTGATGCACGTTTTTGTTTTGTTGAACTTAGTGGACTATGTTTCACCGTTAATAGATTTTTTCACTAAATGTATACTAAATGTACTAAATCCCCTTATGAAAATTGTATGTCGCTGCAATCCATGTGAAAAATCGCTTGCGCAGATATAAACTGTGATGTAACAAACCATTTAGCGACAAACGACAGCCAAAACGTTTCCGTGCCTCAAATATACGTAAAATCGTCGTAACATTAAAGTAGGTATACCCATCGTCCACTCCGATAACGTAAAGTTTGTCGTTCGTTTTACGGGTTTTTCGTCCCTTTTAATATTTCCCGTATCTATCATCAGGAGACATTTCCTCATTGCCTTACCTGTTTGCTGAGCGACTGGTTAGTTGTTTTTCATTTCATGCAAAAGGGGTCAATCCTATATAGCGTGTAACGGTAAGTTTTTTCAAATCACGTACTAGGAAAATCTAATAATGTCCACACACGCTTGCAAAGTAATAAGTTCGTAGTTTGCCTCGTTTACAACTGTGAACAGAATATAAGGACTGTTAAATGAAACCTTTTTGGTTTTATTAATATTTTGTCAAACATGATTAATTTATTTTACATAGCCCCCTCATCTTGAGGGGAGGTCTAAGCCTCTGCAGTGGGATGTAAAAAGGGCTTATGGAATGGATGGATTAAGCATACAATTTCGTTGTCAAATTCGAAATAACTTTACATTTTTTTCGAATTCCGTCATGTCATCTTCACTAAAAATGTGCTAGTGGAATGCTATATCTGGTAGATACTTTTAAATGAAATTAAATATTTTTAGACTTGTATAAGTGTATTATTTAGGCGTTTATAACTCGATATCTACGACCTCGACAGATATTTCCGATAAAGTAAGCATTATTCTACACAATCACCAAATTGAATTTTGGAACACGCAATTTTTTTTCTGATTGGCTTAACGCAAACACGCCGTAATTTATCAAGTTAATCAGATAGCGAAACGCCACTTCAAGTTACATAATTCATATCTTAAATTTTATTAAATTCACTTTATCCAAAATTTAAATTTCCTTTTTACCATATTTGCTCTACTGCAGAGAGACGCAACTGTAAGCACGGTAACCTCTCCTGTCGATAAAGTAAATCAGTCAGACAGACATCAACTTTCTTAGGCAGAGTTAAGACTCTGACTATTCTAGTATTCAAGAGTCCCACTTCAAGAGCTACTACTATTACTAGTCTGAGGGAAAATAAGCCTGAATATGCAACGACCGGCCCCGTACAAAAGTCGTACGGTGCAGCGCGGCTCCAGCGTGGTACCACTTAGCTGCAAAATCCAAAGACCCTGTAGAACAAATGTCAGATGGATCATCGAGCGCCTGGTTACGTACGAAACGATGTGACCGCAAAAGACTTTAAGATCGAAACCATAGACTTGTTCGTTCGACGCCTTGCAAAGAAACTATTCGTCACTGTAGACAACTCAACAGCCCCTGGCCTACTAAGTCCAGCCAAATTTTGCAGCACTGAAATAGATCGGAAAAGCTATCCGCGTGACTTATCGTCGACAGACCAGCTAGCTGTGACACGTGAGTTGAGACCAGAGTGCGGCGCAGAAGGAACTGCCCCACTCCACACACGACCACCGAAACAAGGACCACAGACATGCTCTATAACAAACAAGAAGCCACAAAATTTGATAACAGTAAAACCAAGTGACAACTATAGTCGCCACCTAGCCTATCTAGGTAATACAAGACCGAATCCATGTTTGGTTTCGAGATGCTACCGGGGTTATGAGGTTCGCCTCGAAACCCCCTACCTCTGTTCAGCAAAGAACATGAGAAGGCACAAGCGAAGCCCTGGCCAGCCCTACCGTACACTAATATAAGTTGCAGAGCAACATACTAGATACATCAGATGTTTACCATACTGATGATCGGTTGACCGATTGGTTAGAGAACCTAACTGCGGAGCCAAGGGTCACGGGTTCGATTCCCGCCGGGACAAATATTTGTGTGCATAAACATGTCTATTCGTTCCGTTTCTGGGTGTAAAAAATAATATATCTAGGTATATAAGTAAATATTATAAAGATTATTTATATCAGTTTTTTAATTTCGAAAAAAAAATCCAACTAACGTACGAATCTTATGCAACTATACTTTAGTTTTAATTTTTTGTTGTTAATTTATTTTATTTCACTTTTTGGTACTTTGAGTTAATCGCAAACCTACGCTAACTTAATAGTTGATATATGTGGGCATGACAACCAAAAATTTCAATATGTTAATATGAATGTTAAACAATTTTATACTTATATTTTATACATTTTAAAATATATAACATTCAGAATTTTATCGTCAAACTTATAAGACATCGACTCAAAAACAACTGAAGGATTATGACAAATTTATAGACATTCATTTTTTTAAGTAGTTTCAAAACATCTTTGCAATGGCTCTAGACATGAGCTTACAACAACATTTTCTAGAATAACTTCTAAAAAAATAATACAGCGGCATGCTTACGTAGTTGGAAAGATAAAAAAAAAACATCTCGGCTTAACGCAAACGAATAAAAATCCAATTTTAACGTTTGTTTGAAGATTTTCCTATTTGTACGTAAAATGAAATATGTCGAATTGCGTTTTCCTAAACCTCATTACTGAGTGAGGTTCCTTAGTAACTTTAACTGTTCAACCGAACTTGATAGTTATCGATTGCGCCCAAAACTACGTAGGCTTACTGGTAAGCTCTTACCAATTTTCACTAATTATGTACTACACAGTATTTGTAAGGGCTTATGCAGACTGATGACAAAACGATAATGACGAAATTCAAATAAATGTAAATTATATGGATATTTTCATTTAACCATATACCTACACATTTTTAAGTTAATCTTAAATCGTTAAATCTAATACTGGAGGTTACACTTAAATTTTACGTTTAGTTTTAACGTTTCTGAGAATGTCCTTCCTCTACATCCACTAAATATACTTTCCCATGTGAATAAAAACCCCAACGTATGAAATATTGTTATGATACTGAACCCAAATTATATTTTAAAACCGTATTTTCATAATGATCTTTAAATATGAATAATCCTTATTAAATATTCTAAATATACAAATTATTGATATAAATGGTTTTTTCGATACAATTAATTTCTATTATTTTTGTTATGTATTACTGTATGTTTTTTGAACAGAATAAAATAAAAATAAATTAAAATTGTTGAATATATTAATTTAACACTTGTCGACCCGTCCGGTGCAGTGCACTAATGTGGCGTCTTTATAATAATGGTCAAAATGGCTTCACAAAATAGAACCTGTTTTAAATGTAAAATATTAAAATGATTAACGGTCGTTGGGGTTATTTTTTGGAGATGGACATTTGCCATTGCGGACTTTTTCGTGAGCTTTCGTAATATATACAGTTCCACAGTACATTAGCACAGTATGCATTACTTTGATGTATCTCATAAGATTTACCCAGCGATAGCAAAGTAAACACCCGGTTTTATAACCTCATTACAAAACATAGGCTTTACTCTACATTCCATAAATACTTATATAATTTGCATGTATCATACATATAAACTTTCGGCCAGAAATTTTCTGTATGATAGAGAAATCTATATCATGATCTGTTTAGTTTACAATAACAAAGCGAACAAACAGGCAGATGCGAGTACTGACACGTCAAAGGCATGCGCACATATTTTTGTTTTATTTTACACTACAGAGGATGTGAACACAGCACGCGTCAGAACATCGCCACCCCAAACCGCACCCTCTTTCAATAGATAAGGCGTATTTCACAGGGTATTATATTGCGTTTATAATTGAATTTGGAAAAGAATTTTCTGCAGAAGTTGAGTTTGCGGCAAATAGTTTTTATTATCGCCTGCGGTTTCGCCTCTCGTCTTTCATAATTTTTCTTTATTTATTTTTATTTTCTTCATTACTATTTTTAATTTTTTTTTTTTCATTTATAGACCATACCATACCCAATATCGTATTAATCGATCTGTACGTAGTTATGTATATATATGATGTACGTTCCTTAGACTATTTATGCACAAAAAATTGTAAAGTTTTGTTTTTCCATTACGCGTTGTAATAACAAATTTTGTGTTCCGTGGAGACTTTCGACCCAGTTAAATAGTAACTTACGTTATTTTCCGTTTCTTTAAGTATCGCCATTTATATCTTCCATTTTAAGATGACTTCAGCAGCTTAACCGTGAAAAGACCGTGAAAACAAACAAACGGAGAGACACACTTTAGTGTTCATAATATTCGTTAACATGAAGATAAAATTATTTAAGTTACATCGACTGGCAAATCAACTAGGAAATATTTTTTTTTAAATATTGCATACAATAAAACAAAAATGAGAAATGTTTCGACAAAATCTCCACTCTCCTGGTAAATTCTTTCAGTGTATATTTATTTATTATATAACACACCCTCTCCAAACCTTTCAATTCCTTTGTTATAGTGAAAAGCGAAGTGGCTATTTACCTCTAACACGTTAGCCCGTAGTTTTCTCACTTAAAGGTTTCTAAAGCCAAATTTATTGAGGTCCCGGGTTGAGCAGGTACCGCTTCAGGGCGAATAAAAGTGTAACACGTTTTAACTGCACAGTAAAGACATAATAAATAGCTGATGTTAAATTGAGTGCGAAGAGCTTATAACCCTGAAAGAATGTGAAAATGTATGGGGAAAACCAGCGGGTGGTTGGAAAATTTATTGTTTTCTTTTCTTTTTTTGTTTCGTAGAATGGTTAATTTTTCGATTTTTATGTGAGATAATTAGAACAGGTAAATTTAGCTACATAAAAAACTCACGTCTAAATAATAAGTAAAATATTTATGTAAAAAAACTGGAATAATTAAGTAACTATATTTTACGTTTTAATTGACTTAATATAATACAATTTAACATCTTAATTCATTCTCGTGCATGACATACACTACATAGATAAATAATCTGGAGTTAATTAATTATTTTTTATTATACCTTTTTTGTTTGTTTATTTTTTTTATTTTTTAGAGATTAGTAGGAATGCGTCATGATGATAATGAAAACGGTTTTGAATAAACATATTTACTTCAGCGCCCCCTGACAGCTTGGAACCGTACTAATTTAAAAAGCTGCATCGTGATTGTACCTAACAATGTAATGCGAAAATCGTACCTAAATCAGCTCAGACGTTTTAGAGAAACGCATCTGCTACAGTACCCTCTGGTGACCTGTAATCGTAAAATACGAGTATTACTGAGGACCTAATGCAAAGTGATACAAATTACTTATGTTTCATTAAGTTTGGTTAATGAAACTGTGTTCTTGGGCATTACTATCGACGCAAATTTACAATGGGGTCCGCATATTATGAGGGTGGCTGGTAAACTGAGCTCTGCTGTTTTTGCAATTAGGCAAATAAGAAAACTAACCGATGTGCCTACAGCGAGGCTGGTTTATTTTAGCTACTTTCATAGCATAATGTCATATGGCATTCTGCTATGGGGAAAGGCCGCTGACATTCAAACAATATTTGTTCTGCAGAAAAGGGCTATTCGAGCTATATATAAATTAAAATCTAGAGATAGTGTAAAGGCTCATTTTAGAGAAGGTAATATTTTGACAGTCCCTTGTCAGTATATTTATGAAAATATAATTAATGTACATAAAAACATAAATGCTTTCTCTAGGGTGGGTGATGGCCACAACTTAAATACAAGACATAAGCATTTGTTATCAATTCCCAGGTTCAGGCTCTCAAAGGTTAATAATTCTTTCATGGGAAATTGTATCCGTTTTTATAATAAAATTCCAAAAGAAATGTTAGACTTGAATTCTAATCAATTTGTAAAGCGAGTTAAAGTCCAACTCATGAAAAAAGCTTACTATTGTATTACCGAGTATTTAAATGATAAGTGCGCATGGACATCATTGTAATAGTTGTAAGACTTTAAATTAAAAAAAAAAACAATTAAGAAAGACATATATTTAAATAAAATAAACAGAGAGGAGTTTCTTGCCGGTTCTTCTCCTCCTAGTTTTTGAACCGGTACCTAATCAATTTTTACGACTTTCAATAAGTGTGTGCAAACATCTTATATTGAATAAAAACTTTTTGAATTTGAATTTGAATTTGAATTTATGTAAAATAAAAATTTATCAACATTGGTCTAGCGATTTTAGAGAAGGACAACTACTGCCATGTAGCGCTCCCTGGTGGCCTATAACCTTAAACATATTTTAAAACCTTATCTGCAGTCATACCTAGGTAAAACAATAAAAGTGCATCAAAATTGGTCTAATCGATTTTCACAGCTGCAGCGCCTCTGGTACTTCATAAGTATAAAACAGTCTAAAATCTTTTTATGAGGTAATCTTCACTTTCACTTCATCAGCCCATATTTAACCCACTGCAGAGGCTTAGGCCTCCCCCGGGTTGAGGAAGGCTTGGAGCTTAAATCTACCACGCTGCTCTAATGCGGGTTGGCGGATTGTAACGACCGCCATCTATTGCCAACAACCGGAACCGACTGCTTAACGTGCTCTCCGAGGCACGAAGTCAGTGATAGTTAATGTACTTAAGTCAGAAAAACTCATAGGTACACGTCCGGATTCGAACCACGGCCACATGGCCTTATAGATTTGAAACAGGTTCGCTGCCTTCGAGCTATCACGACACTCAAGAGTAGCCTTAGAGGATCGTAAAGTGGGACTTAACCCGAGTCCCTTGCTCTACAAAGTCTTTTCTAGACCTGTCACTGTGCCATAGTTACACTGAAACGTAGGATATATGGGATGCTAATCATGAAAAGTTTAATGTTATTTTCTGGTAATGTGTACCACTTTTATGAAATTTTATGGTAATACTAGAGGCTCTTCTTTTTTACGACAGTGCTCAATCCTTAATTTGTCTGCTATAAACTCTACAAACAATCTCTGAGTCCAATATCTTAAAACCGGTCGCGTTCTGTTATCTATTATCTCTCGGCCCCATGTTCCGATTTGCCTTGGGCGATTGGGAATACATTAAAGAATCGAATGAATAAATTGATGTTCGAATAAAAAATTGCGATCTCCGAAACTGTATATTAATATTATCATAGTATAAAAATCGATGTTACGATGTATTGTCATAGATATGCAAAGAATTTACACTCTAGTGTTAATTAAAAAATCGTTTCAAGGCAACTTCATAAAAAGCATAATAAATAAGTTTTGAAAAAATTAAAAATTGTATTTTCAAAAAAACTGCTGTGCCTTCTATTTTGTCTGTATGACCTTATATGATGAGATCGGACGTAAAATGACATTTTCTTGCCACCTTTGTTTCGCAGATAAGTGAATTATATATATACTATCCCGTTACGTTGCTATTAAAATTTAACATTTTGGATCTAAGCACTAATAACAAAGTTCACAGTGTTGCCCTTGTATAAACATAAAATTACAACGACATTTTCTGTATGAAAACAAAAATTTCAAATTGCGTATTTTTTATTATTATTTTGTGGTTTATGACGGTAGAGTGACTAGAAAGTTGCCATTTACTAATCGTAGAAAAATACTAATACACGTTATTTTTAGAAATGAAAAAATGACGAAGATAGAAATAAATAAGGTAAATCATGTTAAAGATAACGATAATAACGTTGGGATAATTTTATGAAATTATCTTAATTAAAATACGGAATTACTATTTAATTTTTGATAAATATTATTTCACCTGTAATTTTTATTTGAAGTCTTAAAACTACTAAATTGTAAAACTCTACAAAAAATTGTCACACTGTAGCGTACGATGTAACTCAACTACCAAACGTTCAATCTCGATAGCGATGTAACCGGATAGTACAACTCAACAAGTGAAGTCATCGATCTAAAATTTCAAACATTATTTCCTCACCATTTTTTAAATCGAAAAACTAAGTATTGGATTAAGTTTCTTAAAAAAGTTTTAAAAAAATATTTATACAAAATGTTTATTACTTGAAAAATATGTAATACAAAAATAATAATAATAATAAAAAATAAAACTAATCCAATAATCCACCCCTCGTCGCCCCCGACGCAAATGTGCCCATGACGCTCATCGCATTGCCGCGCTGAATTGCAATGGCAATTCTTTGCACCAGGAAGGTACCGGAACGGGGGTCGAGTCCCCTTTCTTTTAGACGACGGCCGATGCTCGCGACGAAACGTTTGGCTTCAATCCCCCAACAGCCAGCATCTTCCACCGCAAGAGGGACGAACAAGTATTTACTCTCCAGAGTAGAGTATTTGACTCGTTTTCTGGCGGCTGCAGACTCCGCAGCGGCTCCGGCCGTTCCCACGGTACGACCAAGGTGAGAGGCGGCAAATGTGCTGACACACGTGGCGTCCCAAAGTAGACACCTACCCTTCTCCCACGGCACCAAAGTCATACCATCGGGTCTTTTGCCATCGGATCGGCTAAGACCAGGAGGCTCCAACACGCACGGAACATTGGCCGAAATTAAAAATATGTTATATTTGTACTTAGGTATTTTGTATTTATTTATGACTTAAGTTATTACAATGAACAGATTTACTAGCCTTTTCTTCCAGTAACTATTTCCCACAAATAATTCATTACTTTTGTTTGGATTTGCTTTAAACTAGTGCCAATTAAAAATATTAGTAATCCCACTGTCGATTCTGAATCCCGCCCCTCCTTACTCCAGTTCGCTAGATTACTTTAACGTTATTCATTCTTTGACGTCTTTAGGGATTTTCAGCTAAACAACTGGTCGGGCGCAGTCGTGTCAAAGCCGTAGAGGTTTTACATGAAAACTTGATGAAACTTTACATGAAAACTTTACATGAAGACTTTATTCCTTGATGAGGTTATTCAGTAAGATATAAAACTCCAACGTTTTTATTGGTCACTTTCACACTCTCAGGTGTCAAACTAGTTCCGATGGCGGAAAGCATAGACTCTGTCGCGCCGCTAATGTCCTTCGGCAATCCCATAGCACGTCAAACTGTCGATCGTGGTTGCCATCAATAGATGGCAGTCGTTAAAATCCATCAACCCCCACTGAAGCAGCGTGGTGGATTAAGCTCTTAGCCCCCGCATCCGAGGGGAGGCCTAAGTCCCAGCAGTGGGACATCAATGGGCTGATGGTATGGTATGATATAGTATTGATACTTTTCTGCACAAAACATTTTTTTTAAGTCGGATCAGATCATACTGGATCATTATACATTACATATATAAATGACTGGCCGAATTCATATAAATAAAGAAAAATATTGTACCTTCTTGACACGTCACTACAAGGACCGTATCATCGACTAAGCGACGCAATCATAAGAGCGATCCGCATTCATTGTTCCAAAGACTTTTCTATTTCACAGCGAAAAACGAAACGTAACATCGAGGGGAGAAAAATAAATATTTATTGTACAGGTGGTATAAACCGCTCGAGGATATTGGAGGATAAATTGATTGTTCGGGGTCGGTTTTCCATTTAGATATGGAAATTTCCGGGATTGTGTACGAAAATCTTCGATTTTACCTTTTTTTTCTAACAAATCACGTTCAAACTCGCCTTTCCTCGAAAGAATGACGTTTCTATTTTATGAGACTTTTTTCGAGTACTCGAATAATATTGTTTGTATTATGACACTTTAAAAGCTCCAGATGATTGATATTTTGTTACTTAAACGAAGACCGAGTTGCGAATCCGTCGGGCGAAAATAGACATAGATAGAACTCTGTCAAAAAGCTCTATCTCGAAACTATTGAAGTGAAATCTATTGTAACGCATACAGCCACCGCTCAAAAAATACAGAGATACATACAGCACTTTAAAATGGAGGGGATGAAATTCAGTTTTCAACATAACATAATTTTTCGGTTAGTTGATTTCGGTAGACCTCGGTCAAGTTCGTCAGCTGGCGTAGTGGCACATATTATATTCTGTCTATATCTTCTTCATCAGCCCATTTTTACCCCACTGCAGAGGCTTACGCTTCCCCCAGGGTGAGGGCGGGCTTGGAGCTTAAATCCACCACGCTGCTCCACTGCGGGTTGGGAATTGTAACGACCGCCATCTATTAACAGCGCCCGGGACCGACTGCTTAACGTGCTCTCCAAGGTACGGAGTCAGTGATAGTTATGTACTTAAGTCAGAAAAACTCATTGGTACACGCCCGAATTCAATCCATGGCCCTATGGCCTTATAAATTTGAGACAGGTTCGTTGCGCTTTGGGCTATCATGACACTGTCTATATACTTAACAAAAATCTCTAGGCTTTGTTTGTGCTTATAATTTTTTAATTAAATTTTGTGACGAATATCTGTTTTATGATGCACTGAGATCCCACCATTTTTAAGATATTTTAAAAGTATTTAAATGACATTATAGTACTCATGCATGAAGCATGTCATTTTCAGATGATTTTGCCTCAATAACTCAAATCGGAAATTTTTTTTTTTTTATTCTATTTTATTATACAATAAGTTCCCAAATATTGTCTAGATTTTAACATGTTTCCTTGTAATTTTGTATAGAAAAAACCGTACATCTCTATATCTCATTCGTTTGAAAACTGTCGAAAATCCTGCGACCAACTTCCTTAGGAGTTTTAGTCCATTGGTTTAGTCCAGTTAACAATTTTTTTACATTATTTATGTCGAATGAATAAACAAGCGGTTAAGGGAAGGTTATGGGTAAATTAGTTATTCTCCACATTTCCCAAGCCGAGCTTCCGTCGTCGGAATAGTTTCATCGTTACCTCATTAAGCTAGTAAGATTAAAACTTGTGCATCAGCCGAAGAGCCCCAAGTTTAAGTTTCTAGAGTAAAATACAACGCGTCTTTATGAAATTAAGAACATGCACAGTAGATACGTGTACAAGCTTATTTAAGAATAGGTGGTAGTAAAATTACAAAGTAGAAAATGGAATTTAATTTGGGAATGGAAACCGGAATTTATGCATCTTTTTTGTAGTGATTTTAGTAAACGACCTGACAAAATTTTAATAAACACTATATAAAACTGTAGAATCAACTTTTCTCTTATTTTAATATATTTACTAACAACAGATTGGGGGTGATTTAGAAAAAATATAGGAAAACAATTTTTATTTTTTTATTTTTATCTGTCTGTTTATCTGTTTGAACACGTCTCTTCAAAACCATTAAAAGGATTTTCATGAGGTTTTCACAAAAAAAAATTTCAATACTTTGAGCAACATTTAGGTTTTATTTGACCGAAAGTGGATGATGAACATAAAATATATCCTGTATTAAAATGTTCACATCTCTAGATCTACGCAATTAACGAGACTTGAAAATAATACATGTTCCTTTGCTACGTAGAAATTAGCTATGAGCGGGATTTATCAGCTCTAAAGGGGGGTTGCAGGGGCGTTAGGTACAAAAAATTCCGTTTTTTTCCGAACCAAATAGTGTAGGTACCTATGGTCTACACAGGTAAATCCGCGAGCGGTAGCTAGACATATATAAAATAATGATACAGTAAAAATATGGGAAGGTTCTACGATTATATAAGTATATAGATATCCTTGGGTTTATTTTAATTGACTAAATGGGCGTGATGTTAAAATAAACTTTTTTCGTCAGTTTATGTATAGAAGTCATAATAATATCATTTAAAAACATTATGTAAAACGGAGCTCTGTAATATGAAACTGTATTCGTTTTTATAACAGACTTCCAGTGGAAGCTGAAAACAAGTAAACAAATAAAACTTTAATAAACGTGTGCTGGAATTTGACTAGGTGCAAATAAACTATAAGCTTTAAAAACGACCGCAGCTTCATTCAGATGATTTTTCAAATTTAAGCATATAACCTTATTTATTATAATATTCTAGAAAAAGTTCTCTACCTTCCAGTGAAAGACCCATCTAAAATAATTCAGGCATTTCTGAGAATAGCCCTGACAAGCAAATAGACACACAGACAACCTAAAACTTAAAAAAAAAAACACTTGTCTTTGGGTTTCGTTTACGTGCAAATATACATTTGAGCATAAGAAAAGTCTTTGTTTTGAAATCACAGACAGGCACTTCAATTTTGTTTATATAAATAATATCGATAATATATCTATATCGATGAAATACAATAAATAATCTGACAAGATGAGCTTAATGAAGAAATGAGCTTAATTTGCTTCCAATAGCTACTCACTTTACTTTGAAGCACCGTCCAATCGATCCCTATAATATTTTATATAATGTGTAAGCGCTAAAAAATGCGAATAAAATTTTTGCCTCAACTAAATATTTACTATCTTCTGTTCAACTCCACTTGTTCTTTTTTAAATAAAGATAGTAACAATAACATTATCAACAAAGAAAATATTTAACAAGTCATAACTTTCCCCTGAACGCTTTTAATTAAAGCGTTTCCCAGTTTTGCTGAATTCACAACACCGATGGATGATATACAACGGCCACATAAATTGTTAAATGAAACAGCTGACTAAGTGAAATTGGATTAACAATCCGCTTTTTAATAAAATTAAATCGAGGGATGGTATTAATTTTCTCGATGTCATTTTTGTGTCTAGCAATGAGAATTATCAGAGATGAGTATCGATTAATTTTATATATATCATTGAACAAAATTAATAATTAATGCCACGTTTGACTGACAAATACATATATAGATACAGTATTGGTATTGTGATGTGCGCTGGAATTTTTCACTGCCTCATACTTCGGGAATTTTTGTTTAATAACAATAACGTATACGTGACAATCACGTCTAGGCCCCAAACTAAGCATTAGCTTGTGTTTTGGGTACCAAGCGAAGACACCACATATAACAACTAAGACCCGGTACCAGTATCAATATTCATCAAATAAATACTGACCCGGCCTGGGATTCGAACCCGGGACCTTCAGCTTCGTAGGCAGGGTCGCTACCCATTACACTAAGCGGTCGTCCGTCAATTAAAATGTATTTGTCTTTATTTCATCACTGGGTTCGTTTATCGTATTTACTCCAGCTTGTTTATTTATATTGGCCATCAAACAGCTCAAAGTTCTCTTGTACTCGTATCTCTCTACTGAGCGATGGTTTATTCTCGATGTTTCGAGAAAATACCTGCCTAAATTCAAATTTAAATTTGCTCGGATTTTCCGCAATATTTGTAAAACTCCCTTTTCGTCGTATAGATGTAAGTAAGTAAATAAATGTAAGACATAAACCGCTAATAGCTTTGAACAGCCTTGAGCCGGCTTTGAGAACTTTCCAAACGCCGATTACATTATATAATTGCATGAAAAATTTTAATGTAAATATATTCGGAAACTAGAAAAAAATTTGCAATAGCTTGGTAGGTAGGTACTTTTATTATAATTTTTGTCACAACAATATTAAAAACGCAAATTTTTTCTGAATAAAAATTCTGAAAAATAATTATGTTTCGCCATTTCTGCGTCATTTAAAATATATAAAGTATTATTTAGAAGCAATCACGGACGATTTTCATTAAACCTAATTTGTTAAAGGATTATAGGGTCCCGCTAGCGAGCCCAGTGAACAAATACTAACTGTAGATTACTAAATGAATTAAACACAAAAGAAATCGCCAAACCAGTGGGATAGAAAACCTATTAAACAGCAAGGCACAGTAAGGGATTTTATATCTTCATAATTTCCACAATGAAATTACATAATAAACTGCATTTCATCATTTAATGGTATCTCATCTTATATATATTCCTTTATACCTAAATAATAAATCCCAATAAAAACTGGAATCACACCCATACAATATTTCCTATTATTAAATATTCCATAATAAAACGCGCGCCAACACGACACGCTTTGAAACAAACCTTATGTCAGATTACCTCAAACATTTGAAGAGTACAACAACCATAAAAAATAGTTAATTAATTTGACAGTAGCGTTATTGCGGGCTGGGCGGGTATTTCTCAGCAGTGAAAAGCGGCGCGCGGGGACCTTGCGCACTGAAACTCGTACTAAAACTGGTTATATTACACTAGCTAGCTGGAATATAAGTGGTTAGACGGTAACCGCAGAAGAAGGCTTCTAGTCAATTCGTACTTTTGTGGTACAAATTAACAGAAGGTAAGTGTTACATCCTAGTAACTGCCAAAAGGTATGCTATAGCGTACCTACTATGCAGTAACTTCACTAAAAAATGCTTAGGGACACGCTTGCGCGTCCAAACTAGGACAATGCCAGTCCAGATTGCCAGGTTTGAATGACAGTCCAATTTAAACGAATCCCAAAATATTTACCAGTTTTCAGATGGTGGTATACAAGACATGTTTATTTATTTACTAGACTATGGTATAATTTGGTAAATAAATAAACAGAGAATGTTAAAAAATATGAAAAGAAAGTGCGTGGATAAGAATCTGGTTCAGTTTAGTCATGGATGTAGTTATAGAGATACTGCGTTGCGTCCACAAAAATGTGAGCAAAAAATATACGCCGCAGATGAAATTCACATTACATGTTTCAATATATTCAGTGAGAAGCAGAATTTAATGCGACTCACATGTAAATATCGTACTGGTAAGCAATTAAATATTCTGAAATTACATTTCAAGTGTAAATATTTAATAGTTTTAATAATATATACCTCTACGTCTTTAATTTGGTCTGGTTTTTATCGTTTCGAAGTATGGGACGTTCCATTTTCTTGATTCTACTATGTTCATAATCTAAAACGAGATTAATCTTCTCTGTATTAATTTTCTTTATTATCTTTCAAACTATGCGCTCAAAAATAATAAAATAATATATTCATATCTACCAAAACGATCACTTTCATTAGATATGTGACATAAATAATTATTATGTTTTAGATATTATTATGCATTTAGAAATTTTTTTTTTATTTATTTAACCTTATAATGGTAATAAATTTTTCGCTTAGATTTTCCTGTAAAATATAAGTGAAGTCCGTTTTCATTTCAAAATGTCAGGCTCAGCAGTCTTGGAAATAAGGAAGTAGGATCAATTTACAAATATTTTCTTCTTTCTTTTAAACCATAAACAAAATTTTAAAATTAGAAATTAAAAATATTTGTTTTTCTTATAATAAAAACTTTCATTTGATATGTAACAAGAGTTTTATTTTTTAATTTCTTACTTTGGCCCTCACAATGGAAATTCGTTTATTTACGTTATGATTGGGTTACCAAACTCCAGTAGATCTGGAGAAAACAGGCTGTGACAGATGATCAGACAGACAGAGAGTTACCAGATACCAAAGTGATCCCATAAGGGTTCTTTTGGTCGTCTAGGAGACACCAGAGTGGTCTCATAACGGTTTCGCTGGTCATGTAAGATGAACGGAAGTCGAAAAACTAATATAGTATTTTATTATATTAATTACTAAAGAAGTAATTATTTTATTTCCTAGCAAAGACCGGTGACAGATAACAATTACCAAGTAATTAAGTAAATATTTGAAATCATTTCAAAAAGTAGACCCGATGACACAAAAACTCCATATTTAAAATAAAAAGAATAAAAATGAAATAAATTTCTGAAAAATGTTTACCTACTATTTAAAAAAATGGAGTCAATAATGATACCTAATGCCTACCAATATTTTTTTTGTTTAAAGTTTACCTAAGGAATCAACCATCAGGAATAAAAACATTTTCCATTTCGTTTGTAGATAAAGTGAGAAACACGAAAAGTTTATGAACAAAAAAAAGTTTAATATTTCTTAGAAAAGCACTAAAATACGGAAAAACGACTCGTTACAAACTAACAATGAAGTGTAATAACGGAACCTACCGACTGCCGAGGCTGTTTTTAACACAGGGGAAAATATTTTGATTGTGTCCCTCAGGGAAAATGTCCGTCTAACGTGGTAGTAATTAAAAGGAAACAGTGTCAGCTTGAATTTGAAAGCTTATTTATCCGTTAATTTTTAACACCGACTTCAAAAATTAAGAGTGTTACTTGTTTGAGATCTATGTCATGTGTGTCTGAATGTCTGTGTATCTGTCCGTGGCATCGTACCTCTCAAATGAATGAACCAATTGCAATGCGGTTTTTTTTTAAATTGAAAACTAGTTCAATCTAGATAATTCGCAGATAGAAATCTTTTAAAAATAGTAATAATAGTATTTTACAATTTTCTTGTTTTTAGTAAAACGCATAAACGTGAGTCTACATTTACTCGATTTTCGACAATCACAGAAAACTTCTCGGTCGTGAAACTCTTGGCTCCGACATCATATTGTATTTTCTAAATTATGTTGATTTACAAAACCGATAGTATAAAACATGTGAATTTGGGATTTTTTATTTAACTATAAGTACCTAATATTTGTACTTATTTATTTCGATAGCTCTCATTGTGCTGCTTTTGAGTGTCCGAATGACCTACCGCCGCTTGTGTGTAGATCTGCGTTTGTGTGCTTTCTGACATAATATTTAAAAATTACTCTTGTTCTTGATTATTATAGGTCGCCTCAAACTTTACTCAAGCGTGCTTGCGCAGGTACAGTCATATACCCCTTGCTTCACTGCGTCCCGCTACTACTAAAACCGGTTACTGCGACGTGACTTGAGTCTATATTCACATCCGCCATAAAGTTTGATTGGAACTGTACGCATGTATGTTTGTGAGACGGCCGCTTGCGGTAATCACCTAAGGTCCTGGCTGAAAACCAGATTTTTTTTGCCAGATTATAGAGGCCAGAATAAACGCTTTTATTGTTATTATTAGTTATGCATGACAAATCATTCGATTGTAATCCCAAAAACATATTCTATTAACAGACATTATTCCATTACAGCATCATAAGTGTATGACCATACGACCATATAGTAAATAAATTTGACAGCAGCGTTTGGTACTTTTATGTATACGACTATATAAATCTGTAGGTTCTGTCTGTACATACAATTATTTTGTCAAATTTTATGATATACAAGATGAGATTTTAGTAACCAGCCAAAATTTTTCTAGATGTTAGGTATCACCAATAGACCTCATTTCGTAAATAAAAATATAGGTCAATTATTCATAATCAATAATTGTATCCTGAACATTTTTTAACAAAATTTGGGTACTTTCTACTTACGTAGGCGGAAGGGCGGGGCATGGGACATGTGGGCGGGGCGCGTGCACGTGCACTGGAGCCTTCGTGGATGGTGACTAGTATTTTGGTTGTTTTGGGAAAGGTTTACGTAGTCTTAACTGAATATTTTCCTATTGAACGATACGAAAAAGGGACAAGACGGTCAACGGATTTTTATCAAAGGTCATTATATTAAAATTTGGCTATTCATTAAAACTTCAATCTGTATATTCGTTTTGAGACTCACTAACATCAATGCTATTTTTAAATTTATGTCTGTTTATAATTTAAGAACAGCTTAACCGATCTTGATATATATCAGTATATTATAGTAAGTGAAATGAAAATTAGTATATACTCGTACAGCTTAGGTCACAAATTAAATTTGTTGTGTCTGTATTTTTTTTTAATTAACCTATAAGGCAGAAAAATGGAGTATAAACATTTGTATGGGACTTCCGTTAGTTAAGAAATTAAATGTATGAAATTTTGTGTTTGACTTTTGTATTGGAAAGTAAATATGTTGTGTTTAAAGTTTTTTGAGAATTTAACACACAAGGGAGTAAAATAGGAGGATGAAATTGTGTAATTAAATTCTGTCAATCTTAAAGCTAAAACCATGAAATTCATTATTTGGTCAGATACCGAGAAATACGCATTTTAACCCTTAAGAGGGTAAAATAGGGTATGAAAGTTTATACGGGAATCCTGTCATTTTTAAAGGTAAAGTACAGAAATCGGTATTTAACCTTTAAGTTGGATATGGAGAAATAGCTGTTTTAAAAATTATCAATAAAAATTTAACCCTTACGAGCATAACACTGATTGTTAGTATTTAACCTTTTAGTTGGAATTTGAAAATAAAATGTTTCAGTGTTATTGTATAGTTGTATAAAATAATCTTAATACATTCCCATACACGAATTTAATCCATGCGAGTGAAGCTGCGGGCAGTCGCTAGTAATAAATATACAAATAAATCTTAATACTACCTACTAAATATTTCGCACTGATATATTCGCTAATATTAATATATAGTACCAGCACTAAGGTTTTTGTGTATCCGTATAAGTAATTCGGTTAGGCAGGACCCGACCAGCCGTTACCGTGGTCTCATATCGGCAATATGTCAGAGCAAGGACCCGCCGGGCGTCGTGAAACAACACGCTTAACATCCCTAGCCCACCTGTGTGTTCCCAATAAATAACTATTTCCAAGTAGCTTGATGTCCCGACGGAGCAGTAAACTTGAGTAAAATCAAAATAAACTTACTTTACCTGGTAGTACACATGGTAACGTTAAGTTTACGTCGCGGCTTCGCGGTTCAAGTGCTTGAATTCATATGTAAACATCTAGCTATGAATATATCCTCGTGATCGTTATTTCATTGTTTAAAGAGATTTGCTTTTTTCACTTTTGGAATGCGGGTATAAGTATATGTCCTGCCTGCTACGTATTATGGAACGTACAGCAACCATGAAATCATTTAAAAAAATCATATTTTATATTAGAATATGTGTAACTACGTCGTCGTTTCGGTGTGAAAAAATTATTTCATTAAAATGGTACATTGTATACATGCTTCACCCAAGCATACCCTATACGTATCTGATAAGAATAAACTGGTATATCTGGAATTAGCCATTGTTAAGTGTTAATAAAGCACTTTTATCATAGATACGTGTAAAAGAATTTTAAATCAATACTTTAGAATACAAGTGTGTAAAGAATTAATTGTCAAAGTTCAACATCATTTTTTATTGTAAATTTGAATTAAAATTAGAAATTTATGTCTAAATAAGAACAATACCAATTCTAACGAATGGGGCGCAATTGCATATTTCTATTATATAAGGATGTATTAAGGTCGCCCAAAAAAACCAATTACGGTATATAGCACGTAATTCTCGCACAAGTTTAGTCTAAGAAACGGGTAAGTACCTAATATTTCTTTTGAATTACTCTAGGAAATATAAATCGCTCAACCTTTTATTATAAATCCACGAATGTGGCCGAAACGGGGGCGCCTCCCAAAAAACACATCAGTGAAAATTGTTTTCCACGCTCACGAGGTAGGCGAAATCACTTCTGTCGACGCGATAGGTAGGAAGATTTCTTTTTTTTTCTTTCAGATACCTAGATTACGTGTACGAGATATAAAGGCGCAAATGTTGTGTGAACTATCAAAAACGAGGAAATACGACCTGGGAGGGTTTTGATAGCTCAATACGCGTAATCGCACGGGTTGTGTATGTAAGTACGTAGGTATATAGTAGGGGCGCGTAACTCATTCCTATTGCAAAAATATTATTCTTTGGTAGAAAATACTATAAAAGGTCTTTAGCCTGTTATTCGCTAAATAGAAGTTAATACATCAACTCTTGAAGAATTTAAGAAAACTTGTTGTGACTAAAGATTAAAATTTAGCTCGAAATTCGGATGCAAACGAAAAATAAGTCTGAATTTAGTTGAATTTCTAAGAGCTGGAAGTAAAAAATAACATTTATTTTTATTAATAAATTTACCTCTTAAATTGAATGTACTAACAATATTCAAAATAACAACAATTATTTTTTTGTATTATCGATTATCGATTTAAACAATTTCAATAAAACGGAATACACAGTAATTTTTACGTAAACGAAACTTCGCTAGTTTTTTTCTGTTTGTTACTTCATAATTTGAGAACTACTCAAACTCCTTTGACAGCTTTTTTATTATAATATTTAGAAAATTTGTCTGAAGTTACATTGTTCTAGTTCACCAAGCGCCTGAAGTGTACAAACGATAGGGAGTGAAACTAAAGTTTATTATATAATATATTCGTATAGTTAATCTAAAAATTTGGCATTATTTTGCACTCTTTTTTATCTATTCATTGGCATGAAATAAACGACAAACGACTAATGCATTGTCAGGGTTATAAAGTTGAAATAAAAGTAAAAATAATCGTAAATTGACTAAGGCTAAGGCTAATAAATTCTAAAGGCATTATTAAAAAAAAGTAAAAAATCGTTAAATCAATAAAAATAAAATTAAGTTAAAAATTAAAAAAAAGTCCTCATACAGGAACCTTATTATTTTATTTCGACGTTTTTGGTGATTGGTAGTTGCGAGATCATTGCTTTTATGAAATATGTTCTACTATATAGCCGCTATAACAACAAATAACAAAAATAAAATAAATTTGAAACATAAAGGGGGTCCCCATACAAGAAATGTATTTTTTCAACGTTTTTGATAATTCGTGGTTGTGAGATTTTGAGAGCTTACGCTTGACATTTTCGAGAAGTATTTACTACTGTTGCTGCTATAACAAAAAAAATAAAAATAAAATGAAGAAAAATTATAGAAGATCCTCATACAAGAAACGTGTTTTTTTTAAGGTGATACGGAACCCTTCCTGTGCGAGTCCGACTCACACTTGGCCAATTTTTTTTCTGATTTCTTGTAGTTTTATTCTTAGTAATGTCAATTGTGATAATGTTTGTTTTGTTTCATCTCAATAACTTTGATAATTCATATTGCCGTTTCTATATAATAACAATAATGATTAGAAGCTTATGCTGAAAAAAATTGCTGTAATAATATAATATATAATGATTCACATAGATAGATGTAAATTACGGAGAGAGATCATATTAAGTCCCTTGTAATAGATATATTTGTAACAATATTAACAATTTCCAAATTAAAATAAAGTTGCATACGTTATATCTCAGAATATCGCTTCTTAAAATTAATAGACTACATTGTACGTATCAAAGAAAACTTTACTTAAACGTTCAACCGCACATGAAAACCACCGCCGCCGTGTACCCTTAGGCAAATCCTTCCCGGAGGTCCTCTTATATCTTTCACGAATATCCAACAAGATTCGTAAAAGCTCCAGTCCCAGCTGCTAAGAGCAATCCAAGAGCCGAAACAAGAGCACATTACAATAACTTTGGATCACATTAAAAATGTTACTTCGTAAATTTTTCCGTTTAGTGTAAATTAACTTAAAAAAAAATGTAACTTAAGGAATTCAGCCTCGTACTTTTTCGTCGGTCAGTTTTCATGCTACGTGACGTTCAAGCTGAAAATGGGAAAACCGGAAAAGAGACCCAAAGGACAGGCAACGCTCTTTATGTAAATTTTCCAGTACAAAAGGTGGAGTAATGCCGAAGTGAGATTGAGATTCGACGTGGCCGAACGAAACGCAATGCGGTCCGGATACACCGGTAATGCCTCGAACGTTTGAACCGGAAATACAAACTTTGCAGTTCTATTCTATGTTTCCTGTATCCAGTTACATACGGGAAACGATAATGGTAAACGCACAAAGTTTATATAATTCATATGTATAAGAATCTTGAAAAATTGAAACGAAGTCTAAAAAAAGGAGAATATGATTTTTGATATTTAAAAAACCTCGAATGGTTCACAAACTCTTAAAAAATTTCAGATTTTTAATTCAAAGTACTTAGAGCGCACGGCCCCGAGTAAGTAAGTCATCTTCGGTACTAACACCGATTTACTAATATTTAGCGCGAGACACATGTATGGATGTCGACATCGCATTGCTACGAACAAATAACGTTTTTTTTTCGTAGCTTCGCATAATGTGGTGTGAGATTTGATGATGATTTGACATACGAAAACTTCCGTGACATTTTAATACCATTTTTAAATTAACTAAACCTTTTTGTCTACTCTCTCGACACTCGCAGTAGTGATGGCCGAGAAGCGTCCTCTGTCCCACCGCACCGCTTCTTGCTATTTGTATCGCCTATTTATAGCTAAGATGTTCTACTTATAGAATTTTAACCTACTTTGGTTAGGATTTTAATATATCACGTAATTCGTTTACAAAAGTAACCTTAAATCTGGCATCTTTTGAGCCGTGTTCGCTTCAAACAACACGAATGTATATACCTACTCGTATTGTACTGACAACCGCTCAATTAAAATTTTAACAGCCAAACCGTTGCCCGATGGGTAGCGTCGGATTTTATTAAGCAATACTTTGTGGAGATTTACGAGTTTCATTCGCTTAATTTTCTCATAACTCCGCGTAGCAAGTGCGCTCTATGTACATACAAATTTTAATCGTCGCCGTTATAAACTCGAACCGTGTTTATATTATTAAAACACCGAAATTATTTTACGTAATTTGTACACAAAATGGGCCATGTACAAGCAGAGAGGGGCGAACGATACCGAATTAAATAAAATTTATTACGTTCCGTAAATCATAGAATATTAATAATATTTTTAGAGAATAACGGCAGATAACGGACTGGATAATAAAGCATTTTAATACCAAAATACAAAATTATTTTGTAAGTAAGAATTATACTTAATTCGATTATGAATACAGAAGACGAACGTTTTCCGTTTTAGTTGAATGTTCTTATCGGTGTTTTTATCCATACCTTTTAATTCTTTTTCGTGTTGCTGTATATACTAACACATATTAGTACATAGAGCAACACGAAGAGGAAACTACGCTAAGTAACTTGACGTAAACTTACTAACTTGACGGATCCCGCGCTTTGTTTCTAAAGACGCCTGCGTCAAACTTGCTACATCGGCAACAGAGAGGATGCATCGAGTATGAATATTCGACGAGTCGGCACAGAAGGCGTGTGACACATTCGTCAACATACAATGCAATTAATGGTCAGCATTCTGCATCTCAGAAGCATTGTTTTTGTTTGTGATGTGTGGTTAACGTGTAATTTAAAACTTTGTGAATCTCATTCGAAAAACAAAAAGAAATGATTGAATACTGCATCTACTCTTCTGTCCGTTGAGTACGATTGTCGTTCGGGCATCAATAGTTTGAGCTGAATCAGCGAATGGGTTTCCATATTGCTCAGCAAAGTACATAAAAAATTATGTTTTTTTTACGGCAGAAACTATGCTAGTTTGAATTCGGATAAGTTTTTTTTTTCGGCTTTTTCAAGCCTCCACTGTTAGAGTGTGGTCCTACTTGAACATTGTATTAAGAAATTTAAACCAAGACCCCACCACGCTGCCTTGATACGGGCTAGGAGCTGGTGACCTTCACCATCAAGAAGTGACGACGCAGAAGTAACTGCGATTTTTTTTCTAGAATAACTGTAAGTACCCTAGACTTTGAGTCCATGCCTTTGAGCTTTTGTTATATTGTTAATTTTATTTTTAATTTTTAATGTTTGCACATCCGCTCCACCTCTATCGTTTTTAATAGTGATATAGTTAGTGAGTTGCTCTATTACTATGCCCTACTACTAAGCTTACCTTATTTACAATTTTCTTATTTATTTTTTCTTTATTTATAAATTTTTCTTTACTTAGTATACATATGTATGCATAATATTTTATTTATTATTTTATTTTATTTATTTATTTTCTGTGATATTTATTTGACTTAAGTTTTCATAAAGTAAAAACTCCTTCGTATTGTCATATTTTTATATATCGTATATTTGTCGTATGGCGGGAATCGAAACTACAATCTTGGCATGAAAGGCGGGCTCGTTCGATCACTTGATTCGTCACCACACAGCTTAATTTGATTTTACTTTAATAATTGAATGTTCAGGAACGTTTGTTTGGTATGATGGCCTAAAACTTCGACTAAAGACCCAAAGATCGCGGGTTCGGTTCCCGTCAGTGACAAATATTTGTGTGGGTGATCATGTTTATTTATTCCGTTTCTGAGTGTAAAATATTTATGTATAAAAATATTATGTATAATAATATGTATAAAAATATATATATGTATATATTTATTTATGAAAATTAGTGTTTTTATAAAAGTATTCCTAAATATGTATATTTATTAGTTTTCTGGTATCCATAATAGTTGCCTAGTTTGGGACTAGATGGGCGTGTGTAAATATCCCAGATATGACGATGATGATGATGATAATTCTCTATTTCAGAAATAAATATATGCAAATACACGTATAAAGTGATCAACGCACAGAAAATCAAAGTTTCATTATTATGTTGCTACTGACTAGTGTGTAGTTAGCCTAATTGTAAGTTTATGAGCTTGTTACAGACGTGTTCTCGGTGCCTCCGATATTAAAATTCCGGGCGGTGTGTCACATCCTGTCTTTACTTAACCATACCTTATGAAAAGACTTTGGACATTTTAATTTATTTTGCCTAAACTATGATTCATAACATTTAAAAAAAAAATTATAACCTTTTTTAGTATGTTTTAGTGATTTTTTACATGCAATGTTCTAAAATTCTTACTGAAACTTCTAGATTTCCCACAGGCTAAAATTTTATTGGTTTTATTCAAGAAATACTGTTGGAAATTGGAACGGGTTGCCTACATAAGGCGTGAATGCTACCAACTTGAACCAATTCAAAAGCCGCCGGGACCAGTACTTGAGCAGCAAGTGAGAAGAGTGATATAAACGTATCAGCGGAAGCTTCTCAGTAATAATAATAATAGTTGGTGAATGTTTTTTTAAGTGCTTTTATATTGCGTTAAAAATTCATAAATGAAATTATACGAAATATACCTTCATATATATGCAAAACCCAATGTGGCATATGTTAAAATATATAATATCTTACGTTGTGAGAACGTGCTTTGCAGTAAACACACTTCATTACTCATACTCGGAAAGTACGCTTGAAGTTACCTGATCAGTGAGATGAAAATAGTACTTTTCGTCCCTGGGAAACGATTTTCATTGCTGTCAACAAAAAAAAATTAAAAAACTATGCAAGTCGTGTCCTAACTTTTATACAGCAACTCTGTTGAATCGCGGCGTAAAATTGTATTAAAAAAATGTTATCACCAATATTCTAATATGACTTTATACTTATAATTTATTTTAAATACATTATCATTTTATTTGCATACATTTGAGCTAAACATTAACCACCATCAATGATAAAACATACTGGCTGTTATAATGATACAGTAAAAGAAACGTTTCAAAGGTAAGAAAGCGAAAAGCGATCTTCAGTTATTTGGTCAAGTGTTAATTATTTACGTATATAGATATTTGTATAAAATCAGTTCATCAGATTCAGATATGGATTCAACGCGTTTCATTTTATTTTTCTCATATTCGTAATGAATAGCGGAATGTTTACCTCGGATGAAAGACCTACTTGAACTATTGGCGTTTTCGCTACACTAGTGCTCCAAACCATCTCGTCTACTATTCATCTACAATTTCACTCTACCTATACTCGGAAAAGGAACATTACTTTTGGGGCGGGAGTAAAATTTAATTTTACTCCCTAAGGAGGACAAGGTAATTGAATTTCGAATTTAGTTGCATGAAAGGAAAGACCAAAAAGCTTCCAGTTGAAAATTAGCATATTAACTCTTTCGTTTCACCGAGTCTTTCTTAATACTAATTAAAACACGGTTTCAGTTTCCAGTTTGAAGCAAAAAAATTATTTTAATACGATTGATGAATATTATTTTATTTAAATAAAAGATTATAATTAAAATAAATTAATCTTGCAAATCTAAATTAACATTTCGCGCGTAGAGAAGTTAACTTGAATGGAGAGAATTGATGCAACTCTTCCACGTATTTCATCTACTAAGAGAAGAAAGACAAAAGAAGTACTTGCTTGCTTTTCACATTTGTCTTGATAGATTTAACAAAGTCCATTAACAAAGTTAAACCAGTATGCTTGACCGGTTCGTATTTAACAATGCTGACTGTTTAAAGTAACCTCCATCTTGCTTTTTAATTTAACCATTTTTTTTCAGTGTAGGAAACAAACGTGAGTTAATAGATGTATGTATCATTGTACATTTCGTTGGTGATAATGTTAATTGCAATTGTAAGTGTTTATACAATGTTATGGGCTTGACATTTGATAGACGAAGACGTAGCGTTGAGACCGATCTCATGTTATTCAAGGTACGGACTACCCGTCAGTTACCTCCGTCAACGCTTTGGAACGAAGATTGACGTTTTACCGTATATAGCGTTCCACTCATCTACGTTGTGTCATCGTTCACCCTTACAATTCTGAATTATAATTCTTAAAACCCCTACTCACATAAGTTTGTTGTTTTTTCTTTTTTACGAGCAAGTATCGGATAAATGTAAGAAATATTAATCATCATCATCATCATCAGCCCATTTTCACCCCACTGCAGGGGCTTAGGCCTCCCCAGGGTGAGGAGGGGGGCTTGGAGCTTAAGTCCACCACGCTGCTCCACTGCGGGTTGGGAACTGTTACGACCGCCATCTATTGACAGCGTCCGGGACCGACTGCTTAACGTGCCCTCCGAAGCACGGCGTCAGTGATATTGTGTACTTAAGTCAGAAAAACTCATTGGTACACGCCCGGATTCGACCATGGCCTTATGGGGGTCTTATACATTTGAAACAAGTTCGTTGCGCTCTGGGCTATCACGACATAATAAAAAATATTAATGGGATGTGTTTATAATCGACATCTAGAATGTTCATTGTATTCTCCCTTTTTATATACATACATCATTATGTATATACAGTTGTTACCGTAACTAGGTATAGACCATATTTCATTCAAACAAAAACGTAGAAAGCCTTTGAAAAAGACTATTTGGATTAAGGAGTTATGTGACGATTCGTAACAAAAATAGCGGACCATGTGCAACAATGGTGATGCCGTATCCGCGATCTATGTAATAATTGGCAAATTTCTCTTTTTTGTTCCGATATCCGCATCTCTACTTCTGCTCCAATTATTCGGGTTCTAGTGCCACTACCATTACATGAAGCTTTGCTTTTTTTTATTAATGTATAATCTTGATTAGTTTAGTATTTTATGAATCTTTGACAACAGTAGTCTATGTTACATGTTCGAGCAATTTATAAACTGGAACCTAAAGTATCACTTAGAGAAAAGTTTAAGGAAATTAATATAATGACATTGCTATCTCAATATATATTTGAAAACATTATGTACGTAAAAAAAAATATTACATTATTTAAAAAAAATAGTGATCGGCATAATGTTAATACAAGAAACAAAGATAAACTTGCTAATCATGTCAGCCGCCTCAATAAAATCACGAAATCTTTTAAAGGGCAATGTATACGCTTTTACAATAAGATCCCAGCTGACATTCAAGATCTACCCCTTAATAAGTTTAAAACTACACTAAAACGAAAGCTTTATGCAAAAGCTTATTATAAAGTATCAGACTACTTAGATGATAAAAATCCATGGGTGTAAGCCGCTCACCTATCAGTTTGTTTCAATAACATTATTCTTTAAGCACTTATTGTTAAAAATTTTTTTTAAATAATTTTGTTAAAAAGAGCGTCCCTCAGTTTCTTGCGCATTCTTCTGAGAGGAACCAGCATTTTTGAATGCGCCTTTGTGGTCACCTTCTTCCACAAAGTAATAAAATTCACTCTTATGACGTATTTCAAGATTATGTTACATAACTACGAAATAAAGATATTTTGATTTGATTTTGATTTGTTTACAGTGTTCTTTAATTATCTACCTTTGATTATACACATGTCTACATATAGTTGCTGACCGAAAAACATAAATGAAAATATCACCTAACTTTTCGGTTATAATTGACGCACGCAAACACGGTTAGTTAGTACACGATTCGTGAGGCGTGGTCATACGAGCTGTAGTGGATGTTTATAGTCTGTTTAGTCACACAAACGAGCATTTAATTAGTCGGTTTTTTTAAATTTCATCTCGTGGTTTTATCTAGCCATGATTTTAGTGATGCTGGTGATGTTGTTACTTAATGGGCGAATCCTGGAATCCTGGTGACCTGTAACACAGGATCACTCCTATCTCAGGCACCAGTCTCCCAGAAAACAATACTTTTCGTGATGTTATTTGATAACATGTTTTACCTAGTGTAAGTTTTAGAAGAAATAAGTATCTATTATTATTATTATTATTGAGAAGATTAACTTACCTCATCATAAGCTGTATTTACGGGCGAAAGCCAAGTAAGTGCAGTGTGTGTGTGTGTGTGTTATTAGTGTCGTCAATTTGCAAAAACTTTTTACAGTTCGACAGGTGTTCAAAGATGGTATCTTTCTGTAGTATAATGTAAAAAGATTTCCAAAGATCCAATAGTAAAAATAATAATTATTATTATTATTACAAATACCATTAGACATATATCTATAAATAATGAAAGCTATCTTCATACACCGACTGCAACGTTTCGTCGTTATTACTACGTAAAGAAATAACAAATAAACATATTTTCAGATTTATAATATGAAATATTTACTAAACCAAATACTTCAATTGCACACAAAACCTAATACATGTAGCCTCACAACTTGAAATTCAAGAATAGAAAAGCAGAAAAGCGCCGTTTCGCTCGAGTTTTCCTACTCTATGTCAGAGCCTCGTGTCTGGTGTCCGACGGTCTCGAATGGCTCTTCACAAATTGTGTACACGACAGGCGTACATTCACGTCCAATACAACGAGTCCATCGATTTTGTGTATATAATCCGGGTAGGTATTCGTGTTTACACGTGTAACTACAATCGATTATATTTGCCTCCTAATAATAACAATGGTAAACGTTATATACCAGTAATAATAGGATTGTATATTTGATATATATATTTTGTTTAATTGTACCTATAATTACACTAATGTAATTCCTTTTGTGTTTAAAAATAAGAGTAATAATGCATATCATATAAGAGATATGTTGTTTATATAAGGAGACAAAAGGATTGTGTTTATTAATACACACAATCGACTATTAGTGGAAACTCATAATTAGCCTTAGTCATAAATATAGAAAATAAAATTCTTCACAGAATCCCACTGATGATACAACATTATTTTGTACTAGCTTTCGTCTCAACTTCGCCCGCTTGGTTTTCATATCACACGTTATTTAGTTTAAATACATATTTCCCACTTCTTATGATAGACTGAATTTCGAGTAACTGGTCTGTTTTGCAAAACTCGTTCTATATATATATTTATTACTGTTTTCTACTAAAAATATTAGCGTTATAATAGTAATTCCTTACTTTGGTTTACGATTTCATCTATTTAAATCGATTTAATGTTTGAATCAAACACAAAAGCAAAAAAGAAAAGAAAAGGTTTTGTATTCAGAGATTATTAATTCAATTACTCGCTTGCAATAAACCTAACAATATTTTCCTTTCCAAAGATCACTTCATTTACATTGTACATTGATTTTTCATATACTTCGGTTTTCAAAAAGTCTAACATAACTCGTATATTGTAACTATAGTGTAGTTTAAGTGGTGTTTAGAAAGGCTTTCATGCCAATATCTAATACCTAACATAAAATGTTTATCTATCTTAATCGTTTTAAAAGGTATCTAACTACTGTTGGAACTAATTTTTTTTTATTTTATATCCAATCAGACGCACTTCAACATCACTGCCTTTATAATATTGTAGTACTTCTTTTCAGTGGGATAAAATTACCACAGAGTGCCAACTTCATTTGTAACAGAATTTATGAAAATATAAAATTTGTAAAATAGCTCTGTTCGTCAAGATATAACAGTCCAAACCTAATTTAAGACCATGACAATGCGTAACGGCGATGAACATCGAAGATTGAAAATGTTTTCCCTTTTGTAATATTCAAATCGTTGTTTCCCCCCGAAATGTGGAGGAAATAGGGAAAGATTTATTCCATCAGTCAAAAATTGTAATAATGGACGCTTTTCACCTGTCATCGGTCCGTGCTTCTATCTGTCATTTTATTACAAACTTGGCGGCGAATGTATCTCGGCAAGCTATTGTGTTCTGTGAATTCATTGTTCGCCAGTAAATATCAAAGACAAATTGAGGAAAACTGACTGAAAATTTACACGAATATTTTAAAAAAATTCAATGCCCGGAGGTGGAAAACACATTCGACAAACAATACATTATTAAAATATTTCTTTATAAAAGTACGAATTGACTAGGGGCCCTATTCTGCGTTTACTGTCTAACCACTCATACTCTAGCTAGCTAGTATCGAAGTGACATTTATGACTCTATTAAAACACTGATTAAAACATAATTAAAATCAGTAGTTAAATTTATTTTATTTATTTATATAAATTTACAGTTTTCCCTTATGTTAACAATCTATCCCACAGAACTGCGTTCACAATTTGACTGTGGGAACCGTGAGTCTCTGCTATTGTATTACTGTAAAAAAAATCAATTAAGACTATACATGATTTACAATTTACGTAAAAAACATACAGGATATACACATCAGATGCTATTCAGAAGATGAAGCAATAACAATTTTTTGAATTTCTTTTT
The DNA here is from genome assembly GCA_949709985.1 of Luffia ferchaultella. Lineage (NCBI taxonomy): Eukaryota > Metazoa > Arthropoda > Insecta > Lepidoptera > Psychidae > Luffia > Luffia ferchaultella. The sequence goes on along the minus strand of OX453253.1, from coordinate 12,762,464 downwards.
GTGTGTCTCCTGTCTTATATTAATGGGCAAACCATTCAGTGCATATATAATATGTTTATTTAAGGTCCGGTCTCCATAAAATAAACTACATACGACATAAAAAAACCACTGAGATTGATTAAAACACTGATTGAAACATTATTAAAACCAAGCGCTGCTGTCAAATCAATTTACTCTAATATTTTTGTAATGATTGCTAGAAATTTTCAAACGTATGACAGATATTTATTATGACGACAAAACAAGTATTTCCAAATATTGTTCGTGAGTACAGTATCACAAGTTATGTCAATTGTGAAATTTTCATAGTTGTTTAACTTCACCCGCATCATGGTCTGATAACGTCCATTGACACTTTCACTTTCTGCAAATATGCAAAATTAACACATACTAATAGAAAGAATATAAAATAAAAATTTAGGTTTAAAAAAGAAATATATGAATTTATGTTGCCATACTCAGTTCTTGATTATAACTTACTTAAATATAGTTATTTATTACTATGCTTTGTAATAACCAAAATTAAACTTTAAAGTAACTAAATAAATAAAAATTTGTTAAAACAGGTTCATTTGCTAATGTTAAGTATACTTACACGAAGAAAAACACATTCAATTTTTTTATTTTTGTAAGCTAATTTCTCCCGCTGACAATACACGGTAAAATCCATTCGTAATCTAAAGGTAAATGAAATGTGTCAATTAATACATTTATAAAATCGTAGAAAATAAGGGAAAATTTAAAAGTTAAAATAATTTCCATTTGTTCAGTCGTTATTCAAATAAATTACTCCACTCCAATGTTTCATCCCAAACGGTAATTGACATCCGCGTGGAAGGCCTATGGATGTAGGTTTATCGGACCCCTTGCTTCCCCACTCTCTCGGTCCTTCTCAGTTTTAAGGGCTTATATTTGCGTGTATTTGCGTTACTATTGCAGTTCCGCAAAAAATTGACAAGGCGAATGTGTAATGGAATCGTTTCTATAAAAAAAATACTGAACACTGAACGAACAACTAAGGTCTGTAGCCGTATCACAATGTGGCCTACTATTTGAATAATCCGGACTCTCGTCCGTATAGCCCTGACGACGATGAAATTTCCGAAATGGAACGTATTCGTCGCATTAACGTCGAAAGATGTTAGCTTGTTTTGTGCTCGCTAACGTAGAGCTAAATGATATTGGAGTGAGCGGTATGCTGTGTGCCATCTAAGTGTTTAACATCAAAATTCGTAGGTTTAATACTTTGGGAAAATCAAACAAATTTTTTTTAAATTACGTAATCGTGGAAATCTATCCTAACTGTTTATGAGACATACATTTTATTTTTTTAAATTTTTTAACTTATTATTAGACATATATTTCAACTATTGCTTAATTTTAAATAAAATTTACAATATTACCTACTTTACGTTAACTTCAGGTTTTCTTTATGATCGAACAAAGTAAAACGTGTCCCATGAAAATTGAAAAAGGAAATAACACGCCAATTTTGATACAAGTGACATGCTTTATTGGCTTCGCCGATGAGAGAGTAGTGCTTTAGGTAGATGCCAAGTAAATCACGTTATGTATTTTACAAGTTTTCACAAAGAAGTCGATTACTTGTGACAAATAATATTATAACAACTTGCTACAGCTACAGCAACATTACAGAATTTTTACTTGGTACCTATCTAAACCATAACTCTTTTATTGGCAAAACCGACAATCGCACACGTTATTTGTGTCAAACTTAGCTCTTTTTCACATTTGTGTTTTTTTTATAGGAAATGGACAATAGAACATTCCCAAGTTTTTGAGGTAAAGTCCGTTTGGTCTATATTGCGTTTGATGCCCTCAGAAGCCCGAGTTTATCTATCTTACAACATCATGTATTTTTTGTATTTACGAAATGGTGCAATATCTGAAACATTTGCTTGTACTGCATACTGTAGGAAGTGTACCCTATGGAATTAGTTTGGTTCAATGGTGTTTCAAAAATGCGTGAGTTCAGTCAAATTGTGTTACTAGTTTCGTTAACCTTGGTTTACTCTTTAACAGGTATATATTTTATAATATGCATCGTATTAAATTAAATAACATTAACGGCAACCCAATAAACTAAAATGTATTTGCGTTTGTTTACAGATCAAGCCAAATCAATAAACACTCGTGAAAATAACAATAAACCAAGTATGACTGGAAATCTACGCAACTTTCTTGTGTTTTTTTGGCCAAATATTTTAATAGTACCAACAATTAATAAACCAATTGTTAGCAAATATAGCTAAATATATGTTTATATTTATATTTCCAATTGTTAGCAAATATAAATATAAAATATAAACTCTGATGATGTCAGGAAACAAAGTATCGTACCAATTAAATTAATTGAAGCAACCAATGACATTTCCTTAATAAATAAAAAGGCCGAAGAAGAATTGCATTCTTCTAATAAAAGAGAAATTCAATCAAAACTTCAAAAAATTACATCTAACATTGACGAAGAAGAAATAGAAACGATTAAAAACAAAACAGAAGATTTATCTACTACTACTACCGTACAAACAATTTTTATAGACGATAATAACACAACTGAAAACAATGAAAACGTAACTGAAGCTTATGAACAAAGCACTTTAATTGATGGTGGATATCCAGCACCGATATACGACAATGTCTTCATTAATAATCTTACAATAACTACTGCTCGACCAGAAGAAACAGAAAGTCTTGTATATACGTCAAATGTATTACCAAGTCGAAACGACCGCTGGCATTACTTTGTCTCTCCACCAAAATATAGTGTACCTAACAATGGTGGCTTCAAACCTCTCGCAGGATTGTACTATGATGGATATTTGCACAATTTGATAGATACGAAAAATTGGTTTCCTTATAAATACTAGAGATTACCGTATTTCGTTCAGTACTTATATAATAATGAAAATGTCTTTCTATGGTTGACTCACGTATTTATCATCATCATCAGCCCATTTTTACCCCACTGCAGGGGCTTAGGCCTCCCCCAGGGTGAGGAGGGGGGCTTGGAGCTTAAGTCCACCACGCTGCTCCACTGCGGGTTGGGAACTGTAACGACCGCCATCTATTGACAGCGTCCGGGACCGACTGCTTAACGTGCCCTCCGAAGCACGGTGTCAGTGATATTGTGTACTTAAGTCAGAAAAACTCATTGGTACACGCCCGGATTCGAACCATGGCCCTATGGGGCCATATAAATTTGAGACAGGTTCGTTGCGCTCTGGGCTCCGGGCACGTATTTATACAACGATATTATAGTGCATTGGTTTCGAAACTTAATGGATGAGTGTTCTATTGCAATATTTTATAATGACTAAAAGTCGATGAATTTCAAAGTTTGTTTCATAACATTAAGTAGTAATGTAAAGGCCATTCAACCGTCAGCCTATAGCGATAGTAGTATTGTACAAAATGTCTCTTATACGAACTTGTATCTTTTATATGATCTCAGTGCGAGAGTCGGCGTCGTAAAACTCGAACAATACCGGTAACTACTGCAGCCCGACCAGCCTCTGAAATTGGTATTGTCAGTACTCGTAAAGCAAGTAGCCTTTTGTATTCTCGCGTGTGTAACATTGTTACGTGCGGATCAGCCGCAAATGAGGCTCTTTTATTACGGAGAATGCCAACGCTGTTAACATCAATCGCGTTTGCTTTATGACGTTTCGAACGTTCGAAGATGCACGAAATTAGAACGCAGCATGTGTTATTTACGTTGAATGGAAACACTTCCGATTGTTTGATGATTTATCGATACTTTACGTCACGTTTGGTTACACTCGTACAGTGAATTGCTTGAACAAGTGCTGTGTTCGAAAATGAGCGGAAATGTATTAACGTGATATTTCTGGAAGAGGATTATGAACCATTTTGTACAAACTACGCGAGACATATGTTACGAGACAGCCTGGCATTTCAGGATTTTGGTCTAGAATATGTACACCTCGTATGCATAATACAATTATACGAGTTCTACATTGCATTGTGTTAAGTTAGTGCAGACAAAGGCTGTCACGAAGTTTCGTGATTATTTGTAAATATGGGAATTTTGAATATTTATTAATAGCAACATTACAAATTTGGTTGAAAATCATGATTTGGTTAGCAACACTTTTTTCTCCGGATGACAGCAGGACCGACATCACGAGGTTAGTCTGCTGCCTAGAATTTATGGCCTATTAATAATTAATTACCTTTATTTGGTAGTGATAAGCACGATTGATTATCGAGCACCTAATTGTAAGTATATGATTGGTTTTTAGAGGTAACGAAACTATAAGATACGATATCCTGCTGAGCACGTGGTGCCAGCTGACGTTTACTATGATATTTGCCGGTAATATATTGACGATATCCACAATATTAATGCGTAATACAGATGTGAATAACGTTATAGATTTAGCGAGATTTGTGTGTATGATGACGTCGGCATAGAAGCTGACTCGCGTCATAACCTAAGAGATTGAAAGACACCTCGAGCACTTCTCAATGAATGGTTGAGAAGGTATGAGCTCTTCATAGTGGTTAAAGAGTCCATACACTGAAGTCGGCATAGAAGCTGACTCGTGTTATCACCTAAGAGAGAGATATTACAAGAGCACTTCTCAATGAATGGTTGAGAAGGTATGAGCTCTTCAGAGTGGTTAAAGGATCCATAGATAGAGAGATATGTATATGTGTATGTGTGTGTAGATAGACACTAGAGTTTATCCTAAATAGAGGTACACAGAGATACTGATAAGCGAAGCAGATGTGAGAGAGTTTTATATACCTAGTATGATACTATCTATAGTCTATTATAATCTATTGATGTGCTTTTACGCTGTGTACTATGTTGTTTGTGATCACATTCTAACTAACTATAAATTGTCAATGCGGGGTCGGTGCTGGACCTTTGGGCCCGGGCCACCATTGCGTTAGGCAATGGTGTGCCCGGGCTTTATTAATTTTTTAGGTGTTCCTGAGACGGGAGAGATGAGAGCGAACTAATCAAAGCTGCCTACACTGACAACGGAGATGATGCTTATAGTGTACATATGTGCTCATGCTGGATGTCGCTTAAAGGAGCTCCTCGGAAGACAATTCAAGTGGTCGATGCTACTGTATATGGTGTAGATTCTTAATGACCAATATGAGATAACTTGATTAAATAAATCAATTATCAATTTGTATTAATTCAAGTATCGTTGACCCTTGATCAGTTCAAATATAATCTTATCGCGATCTTAGAAGTTACACCTCACAATACATGATGATATAACAAGATACACTTCGCGACAAAGGCTTCAGTTTGAATCGATTTGAAACTAACTTTGTTAATATGTCGTGCCAGTTACTGAGTATTTTGAATTTGATTCGTATTGCGTTTGCAAAATTCAAGTATTCATAGTAAAGTGTATTCTAATATTGAAATTAAAGCAAAAACTCGAAATGAAATACACTGAGTTGATACATGTAATAAAAACCGTCTGCAAATATCTCGCGTGATTATTAAAAAAGTAAGGCATTGTCGAATGTAGCCGCGCGGAGTTCGGCCGCAGCTCTGCACTGAAATAAAAGCTCACGGCGACTTCCTGCACATTTATTATTCAGCCAGCGAAGTCACTCCCCATTCGCAGTTTCTTGTGTAAAATGTGTCCTGGCGCGAGTAGATTTTCCTTCAAAGTATTGTTGTTTCCGACCAAGGGGCACTTGTAAATCTTTCGAGGTGCCACCTTAATTTCTAGATACTGTAAACGTACTGTCCTTGTTGTAAGGGCCGTTTCGTACTTTATTAATCTCCTTGTAACAAAACATAATAAAATCCGTAGCAATTTTAATATAAATCAACTAATAACTAATAATTTCTAGTCGACAATAAGACGTTAACGTTATCGAATTATTTCTTAAAATTATATTAACCAACTTTTGTTTATTTGACTTTACTTTTTTTATTTATTTAATTAAAATAATAATAAAAATCACACACGATATTTAGATTTATATTTTTTAAACATGTGATTTAGTAAAACGTATTTGGTTTTTTCTTAATCATTGTTGCTCGAGCGCGAAAGGACGGACTGACGACGGGTCAACTAACTGACTCTATACAAAAAATATATAATATCATATGATCATTTTATGAAGTATTTTTCATAGAAAAAACGTTATATGACGTTTTTTTTTATTATCATATTTTTCATCATGCGCATTCCTTTGGTGACCGGCCCATTGCCACTTCAGCTTGCTAATCACTTCGGCTATGTCGAAAACTTTAGTTGGCAAGTGGCAATGGGCCGGTCACATTTGCCGTAGAACCGACAACCGATGGGGTAGACGGGTTCTCGAGTGGAGGCCACGTATTGGAAAGCGAAGCGTTGGACGCCCCCCGGCCAGGTGGACTGATGACCTGAAGCACCATACCGAAGGTAATTGGATGCGGAAGGTGAAGGACCGTGTGTGGTGGCGAGCCTTGGGAGACGCCTATAGACGACGATGATGATGTATTCCTTTGGGGACAAGACAGAATAAAGTACAATAAACTCTGTTTTAATAATTTAAACTAGTATTTTAACTTTGAACGTCGTGTTGTACAGATAATTTAGTCGGGAATACAAATCAAGAGTGCGTATAAAGTAGAAGTCTGATAATGCATACACTATATCAAATAATAAATTAGAAAAATGTTGAGCTTTGTAACGAGGTTTGGAGCTCAACGAAATAAACCGTTTTTTTGTGTCTTTGTTGACGTTATTTTAACTACGCATTAAAAGTATTTCAATGAATTTTAATATGAATATTAGTTTCGACTAAATTATTAGTCCGAGAATGACCACTTCCTAGAGGATAGATGCAGTTCCAGAGTGGTAACTGGCACTAGTTTACCACTCTCTTAAATGTATTCTTATAATAAAAATGGAGTAAAGATATTGTTAGAGTACTCAATACATTATGCTATAAAGGTTTCCAAATGTAAGTAATGTGATATAGTTCGACTTAATTCACTGTAATAACCATCCATGGGAATATATAATATATTTCAATATATAATTTCATAGGATATTATATTTTACAGTGTCAAATCTGTTATACTGCATTTATGAGATACATCTAAATTTGTATAATAATATGTCTAATCTGTTATACACAAACAAAAGTTTGTATAAACTATCTAGGTTAAAGCAAAAGTATGCTTACGTAATATGTTAAGAAAATATCCTTCGTAATCAAATATAGATATATAACACAAACGGCTTGAATTTATAACTAGAAAGAAAAGACGATTGTACAAATAAAACATAGATCTAAATATATTTATTTATATTTTATGGTTTCAATTATATAATTATTTGGACTCAATGGTCATATATCGATAAAAGCCAAATAATGATGGGTTTTTTTTAAGGCGTGTACACCTGCGACAACTTGTTCATGAGCAATATTGATTCAGTTGAATCAGTCTGCGTTGCAGTGACATTTTTGTTTGCCCAGTTCTTAGTCCAGTTTCGAACCATGAAGTCGCGGTTAAAGTCTATTACGCCCACAGAGAATCGAGTAAGTTATAAGTGCCATGTGACAGTATTTGTTCAAAGACACGTGTACCAAAAATAATTACTCACAAAACAAATAGAAGTAAAAATGTTACGCTTACGTAAATAGTTTTGTCTCAGATTTATATCATTTTAGAAAGCAGTTTAGTCGTTCATCCCTTTTCTTTACACCTTTGGTATGGTATGATGCCGCATTTCATAGTTTTGGTTAAGAGATCTGTCATCAGTATTATGAGCCCCGGGGTCATGCGAACACCCGGCGGGCCCCCTTCGGTAGTGGACTGTATGGATTGAAACAACTGGCTTCAGTATTACACCGCACCGGCTTCTTTCACCACGCCGCGCCACTGTCTGCTCTTGATGTTGTTGCTGGTCCGCTGCTCTCCGTCGACTGAATGCTACGGCTTTTTTTTTTTTTTGTTTAGTGAGGGCCGAATCTGCTTACAGACATCTGCGCACCCGACCTACCGCGCAGATAGTGCCGGGTTGGGATTTCTACACAGAAGGTGCAGCCCGACCGGCTAAACGACTCCTCAACCTATACTCCGGAGAGCGTATAGGATTTGACATGAACGACGACCGGACGCATTGAGGATGCTTCGGTGCGTTAGTGCCTATTGGCGGGCGGCGCCTTAAGGGCGCCGTCTCGTAGGCTTATGATTAAAATTAAAATTAAGAATTAAAAATTCGGCAATGGAGGGCAGTTCGAGCTGGACGGCCCGACTGTGAACAAACAAGGCTCAGATGCCATTCGAACAGATTTGCTACGTTAACTAGGTAATATCGGGCGCTAGGTACTGTTCGCCTATGTCAGACTGAAGGTCTGATCTGCCTGCATTCCTGAGACTCTCAACCTCGGTGGTGAGATCGTCAGGAGGATCTGTTAGTGCATTCCGTGGACGTCTGAGAAAGTGGGTGGCGGGCGGGGGCTCATAAGAGGCCGCTGCCGAAAGTAGCGGGTTGGGGTGCGCGACCGCAGCGGCGAAGAAGCGCTCTGACGCGTTGAATGCTACGGCGCCTCGTCACCGTATTTATGCCTTTTTTGGCACCGTAGCGCAGCGGACCGTATCGCGGCGGGAATGTACGCTGTGTGAGAAGAGCGTCCATCTCTCCTCTCTTTCTTAGCAGACGCCAGTGACGCGGAAGGAAATAAAAGACCGTTACGCAAACATTTATTTAAAAAACGTCATTATATACATTGCAAACAAATCTTATGTACATAGTCGATGAAACTTATAAACTTATATTCACTCATACAGTTAACGTTCGCACTTCACTGATTTTCACTGTCTAATGTTCGGTCCGTCGTTGACAAGTATGCAACATATTGCATATTTAAAGGGGGCAGTGTAACAGCCTACATACCAACTCTAACCTATTCTAATGCTCTGTGGTTGCGCCGGTTTTCAAATCCGGAACCTTTTTCAGTTTTGAGACGTTATAGCATGGGTCAATTCCATAGAGTAAATAAATTTGACAGCAGCGTTTGTTTTTAATAGAGTCTGAAATGTCACTTCACAGTACCGAAAACGTCAAATGCGATTGCACGGGGTGAAGGCCAGCGCGCGGGGACATTGCGCGGTCCGATTGATGTTTCGTAACGGACAAGATACACCAGCTAACTAGAAGAAGAGTGGTAAGACGGTAAACTCAGAAGAGTGCTTCTATAGTCAATTCGTAGTTTTGTGGTCAAACAGTTCATAATCATCTTCTCTATTACTAACTTTGTAAATATTAAAGCAATGTTCATAAGTAACTTATTAATTGGTTCTTAGCTTGCGTGTAATTTAATCTAAGTCTACTATATATGTGTTTAGTTGTTTAAGGTAATTAATTCTATTTTCGTGTTAATTAATCAATACTGATTGAAATGGAGAAAATTATCTTGGCTTCCGTGATGCAGATTGGCTCACTTCCGACGTACAACAACAATATTCTTGTTTATATAATATTGAGAAATTAACTTTCGTGATTATTTGTGAGGTTTATTTGTTTACGAAGTTAGGACCGACGAACCACTGTGAATTTAGTCTTGCTTGTAGAATTATTGCACCTAAACATTTGCGCTGTTCGAAAAAAATGCCTGGTCTATTCATAATATGTAATGTTTAGCTGCGGTACATAATCACGGTGTGCTTATGAAAAGTATATTCGCTATTTTCCGCCTATGAGGAAAATCTAAGAACGAACGTATCTTTATTTTTGAAAATTATGTGCTTTTAATTTACATTCTTCAAACACAAACAAAAACAGGTATACAAGCTGAATTTGGGGTATAAATCATTAATTTTAAAACATGTATTTCAAACATTTCTGATAAGTACGTACTTTTAAATACATTTAGAACAGTGCATAAAAAAAAACAATAAGTTTCAAAATGTATCGGTGCATTTATGTATTCTAGAGCTTCCTTGAAGCATATTTTACGAATTTATGAAAACGGATACAAACTTTGAACTGGTTAAAAAAAATCTGATACTTTTTAATATAAAAAAGAGGATCTTCTATGGAAACGTACTCAAAGAATATGTCGACCATCAGAGGTTAACAACAATATTTGATTATAAAAACGGCGTGATGTGGCGTCGAATTCTTCATCTACATCGATCCAGTCTTTCTATTCAGGACTCTAAAAAAATTTAAAAGTTTTATATTATGATAAAGTTTAACGATATTTTTTAATTAATAAAATTAGCAAATCTAATAATCTTATTTGCAAAGTTATAAATTTTCGTTTTAATGCAGCGAAATTTATATCTTGTTTAATCATGCAGATTAAATAAATTAGAAAAGGCCCGAATTGCGAAATTCCCGTGAAGCTGTATGTAGTACGTAGGGACACACCGAAATAATCGGGAATCGAGTATTTCGGACTGAATACTTCTGTAATATAACTTTTCGATACGTGAATACTGGCCATTTGGAATCGTGATGACGTTTATAAAATTATTAAAAAATGTCTGGGAAAAACCATATTTCAGTTTAAAAGCTAGTCGATAAGAACACGACCATAATGTTTATAACACTCAGTCAAACGAAAATTTATCGCTGTTACGCAGAATTCCGACAAAATCCTGCTTCTATCGCAAATCAAAAACAGCTGTCACTTTGACAACGTCACCGCTGTGCAAAAAATTATACAAGATGCGTGCTATGTGACCACGAGCAGGTTAAGACGATGATTAGAAAGACGAAGCAGAAAAATGTTGAGTTGATGACCCGTTCTCCGTTTACAGTCCTGGCCTGAGCCCTAACGATTTCTTTACATTGCCTAAAATTAATAATTTATTTCATGGTCAGCAGTTTGAAAACCCAGAATCAGCAGTAGAACGAAGCATCGGCCATTTTGTCATCATCAACTTCAGGCTGAAATTACAATTTCAATGATTAACCAATCAACCAATAAAAAAATATTTATATATATATGTTTCTTATTTATTCTTATTCCTAAAGATTTCAGTGTGCCCACGTATGTAAGCAGGGGCGCGGTGGTATGTTTTGTAAAAGTTGGTGCGTACCACTTGATTGCGGTTTCACAAGATATTGGTTTTAGGTATTATTTTGAGATATCTTGCTTTTTTTCTCTCTCTGATAATTACTTGAATATAATTTTGTATAGGTATCATAATAATTCATATGAACATTTAAAAAAAATTAGAAACCTTTTAAAAACATTACTACATACGTTACGTTACGTTACGTTATAAAATAAAATAATAGTTGTCGTGCTAGTTCACGTTGCCAATCACTAAAGAAACCACTGGCACGTGAGCTTCTCTCTCCACCAAAACTGGACTAGCACCAGCCAAAGACCTTGTGAACTACGTGTATACATATGTGCATAATTGTGTGTAAATATGTATGGAACGGTTCTTACCATAACTGCGTATGGGCCAAATATTTTTTTTTGAACCTTTAAGACCCTCAAAAAGAGTATTTATTAAGACTTTGGAGTTATGTGACGATTTGGCTCAAACATTTGCAGACCATGTCGTATATATATAATGCGCATCCAAATAACAATATATGAACAGTAAACTGCCGCTTGCCAGTCGATAGGATGTTCCAGTCATGTAAATGTAGCGCTGATTTCTATGCATTTAATCGATTGTAATGTATCTATTAATATTTTACTATAATACCCATGTACTTGTGACAATCCAGTCAAATTGCAAACTGTCATGGCAGCCAATTTAAGTCGTCGAGTTCCAGTTAGCTTCCAGTCAGGTAACATCTAAATCAGCCTGCATGTGAAAATCTGTCATGAAGAAAAAACACCGAGAAAAACTGCTAGAAAAAAGTTCCGTTTGACGCGGTACCCTAAAAAGATAACAACTCAATCCGTTCCGTTATCATACCTGGTTCGCCATATGCGTGTCAGTTCAATAGAGCGAAAGAGAAACGTAGATAAAACGCGCGACAACACACGGTTCCGTCATAGCGAGCCCCCATATTTTGGTATTACGCCGTTGCGTTGCGACCGTTTGCCTAATGCATGCGTTAGATCTTGCGCATACTAAATACTTTTCCGAAATAGATTTTCTATACATCTTACGTGATAATAATCGTCTTTCATAAAAAATTAAGAATTTTAAAAATTAAGCAAAATTATTTACGCAAGATTATCTAATATATAAAATTCTCGTGTCACAGTTTTAGTTGCCATACTCCTCCGAAACGGCTTGACCGATTTCGATGAAATTTTTTGTGCTTATCCGGTATCTATGAGAATCGGCCAACATCTATTTTTCATCCCCCTAAATGTTAGGGGTAGTCCACCCCTAAATTTTTTTTTATTTTTTAGACAAAATTTTTAATTTCTATTTTTTTATGATACAACATACAAAAATACATACCTACAATCCTCAATTTTCACCCTTCTACGATCAACCCTTATTTTTTAATAGCCATTTTAGTAATTTAATAATTGCTTATATAAATATTATTTCGCGAAAGTGTAATTTATTTAATTAAGACTGACAGAAATTGAAACGATAAAATATTTGTGTCGCGGGAACGAAAACGGGAAAGGGAAGAACGGGAAAGAGTTAAGACTGAAATAAAAAAGTTATTCTTGACGAGAATGGAAACAAAAAGGAAATGTGACCAGGACCAGGGAACGGAAACGATAAAATATTTATGCGATGGGAACGAAAACGGAAAAGGAAGAACGGGAATGAGATAAGACTGAGATAAAAACGTGATTCTTATAAGAAACGAATACCACCCGTGCAAAGCCGGGACGGGCCGCTAGTTATGTTTATAATATTTGCTTTAATTGTTAACAAATGAGATTTTGAAATTTTTCTTTTAATAAAATTACCTTACACCGTAGTTGTGGTTCAATAGATTTTCATGTATTTAGAGAAGCTTTTTTTTTGTAACACACATTAATTACGAATTGTACAGAAAATATTGGGAAAACGTTTGAGAGTGAAATGTATTTAAAATGTACGCGACATATTCAAAATCGTGATGATGATTGAACAATTTTATTCATGAATTCAGCCGTCGCGTTGGCACTGCTGATAATAGGCCCCCTCCTAGGCCTCCACAACCTTAGTGTCTTATGCAATGTCACATATGTGATATGTTACATATGTGAATCACTGCTGATCCTTTAAATAAGTATCTAGTGTATTTTGAAATATAAAATTTTTTTCACACTAGTAGCGTTATCACTATTAGAATTAATTGAGCCGCCAGGCATCCACTGCTGAACATAGCTTAAAGAACACGATTTTGGGTTGCCTGTAAATAACGGCGGCCTGCTACCTTTACCTCGATAAACCTAGTGGGGGGCCGTCTCACACTACCTGTGGTGTATATCTTGTGTATTAATTAGGTAGTCAGCTGGGGGCCGCAGTAGTGAAAATATTACATATTTACTTACAAAAATTCACGACTACGCAATGGCCTTAAAGTGGTACGCACCTCACCGCAATGAAATCCGCGTCGGTATACACCGACCGGATTATTCACCCGCGGCGCCGCTAGCGACACCCCAAGTATTACACATGATTTATTTTAAAGGGAGAGAGTTACATCCAGCATGTTCCTTCTGATATCACGCGACGCGTACCTACGAACCCATATGGTAGACTTTTGCTTGTTTATGTATTTACAGAAAAGAAAAGATATATATTATATATTCGCTGTCAATGTGATTTCTGTATGTTTTTGTTTGTCTGGGTACCTGATTTTTTATTAAACGGAAGATGCTAACACTCTTTCAAGATGTGGACATTCGTTTGGCCTAAAAATATGACAAACGTAAGCCTAGCCAAATAGAAACATTTTTGTCTAGGAATCGCAAGTCGATTTACACATAATTTACAAAGAAAACATGGAGTTCATACTATTTTGTTGTGATATTTATACTTAGGTATATAAAACAGTAAAAAACAAAAATTTTATGCTACCTGAAAAGGAAAAATATTGCATTTGGCGTGGTCCATCTGTAGTTATTTTCACATTAACAGTATAAAATAAGTATGAACAATTTATTAACTAAAAGTCCAGTTTCTGTTGGATGTTATTTTTTAGCTAGAACAGTTTCCTTTAATTATCACATTAAAAAATGGAGATTAAAATGAAATTTTAAATACGTAATCAAAACAGTATTTTAAAACCTAATTGAAAAAATGAAAATCTTTATACAGTTACACTGATGGTAAAATATACAAATTTCGTTTTACCATATTTACATTTTGGGTTACTGGACTTGAAAAAATACAGAATCATTTTGCAATAACTCGTATGTGGTCACGCATGTGTGGCAAAGTCGGATTCCTCTGGACATAACAATATAAAACTATTTGGAATTTTTAAAATTTTGTTTTAATATATTTGATTAATTAAACTATTGTGATAAAAATATATGCATTGCAGTAAAATTATTACAATGTTTTTATAATAACTACGTATTTCGTGAAAATCGTAATACATTAATATATATTAATAAAATGAATTTTAAAACTTTGTTATATTTCATAATTATAGATATATTTTTACCATTTATACATAGTCATTTCGAACAGTAATTTTATTTTCTATATGGAACCTCCAACATGCTAATCAGATCACACTTGTGCAAAACTTTATATGTATATAATTTAAAATTTTATCACGAAAAATATATATTTCAAAACGAAAGAACAAGAAAATATTTCCTAGATTTTTAATTTGCTCCTCGCTTCGTTCCAAAAGCACAGCTTTTGGTTCGGCACAACGTTATCGGCGTAATACAAATTGGAGGGAGTCGATATCTCGTCTTATAATTACTAGCCTTAATACCGCACGAGAACAACGGGAAATTAATTTCTCCCCTATCTGGGCCAACCGAGTAGAAAAACAAACTGTAACATTCTTTGTTATTAATCCAAGTAAGCTCTGCATTTTAGGTAGATGTGAGATTAATGAAAAAATAAATCTCTGTATTTCACATACAGGTTGAGGTTTTAATGACCAGCCAATTTTTAATATAATGACTTTTGATAAAAATCCGTTGGCCGTCTTGTTCATTTTTAGTAACGTTCAATAGGAAAATATTCAGTTAAGACTACGTAAACCTTTCAAAAACTACCAAAATACTAGTCACTATTCACGAGGGCGCCAGTGCACGTGCACGTGCTCTGCCCACATGCCCCATGCCCTGCCCTTTCGTATGTAAGTAGAAAGTAGCCGAATTTTGTTAAAAAATATTTAGGATATAATTATTGGTTATGAATGTCTGACCTATATTTTTAATTATGTAATGAAGTCTATTGGTGATACCTAACATCTAGAAAAATTTTGGCTGGTGGGTAAAATCTCATCGTCTGATTGACTGGCATACTGAATTGACTAGATGACCTCTTCTGTGTTTACCGTCTAACCATTCATACTCTATCTAGCTGGTGCAAGATGGCGAGTTTCAGTCCGACAGGTTCGGACAATTCAGGACAATTTCGACTCTATGAAGTGACATTTCTAAATCTATTATTAAAACCATAGAACTAATAAGTAATTTAAACATTAAAACCAAACGCTGCTGTCAATTTTATTTACTCTATGGTATTTCAACACAAAAGAAACGTTTTCTAAAAGATGCGTAGTGAAAAATTTTAAAAGAGGACGCATAATATTAAAAGCTTTTGTATTTTATTAAGATTTCACCTCAAATTACCAAAACTTATTGATCTGACAAAGACATCTTTCTGTTTACAAAAGGACTCTGAATTCAAGTCATTATTTATCACGAGAACGATAAAAATGATTCTAGATTTGACGAAAATAGTAGGAGAGGGAATATTGTAGGAATTTACCGAAATCCATATGCGCGAAAGAAAAAGTTATACAATAATCACACTGTTTTGTAAGCAAGCAAGGCCCCGCAAGGCTCCAGTATATACGCGTGTTGGGATGTTTTTACGTTACGCTGCCTATTTGCCTTGATATATTTTTAATGGTATCTTGTGTGCGGTTAGTAAATGTTATGTTTGTCATCAGAATAATCCTAAAAAATATAAGTTTTTTTAAGTGAGTGCTTGATGGATTTTATCAAAGACTATGTTAGATATAATAAAATTTAGGTGTGGTGAATATTCTATTACTTTAAATTTCATGACCAAAAGACAATATGGTGACAAACCGCAAGAACACTACATCGTATACAGACCTAGTACGGTGTCCGTAAGTAATACACAGTTGTTCTAAGGTAATGAGTCTGAAAGTTTTAACGTAAAAGTGCAGCTTGCAAATCGTTTTTGAAACGATTTGTCACGGGTGATAAGAAGTGGAATACTTATGACAATGTAGACAACTCTATAAATGAACAACTCTATAAATAATGATAAAACCCTACTTAATACGAAACAGTTATTTTGTTTGAATGATGGGACTGGAAAGTTATCGTTCATTATAAATTTAAATCATATGGTTATTTAACTACTAACAACTGATGAGACTATAGCAAGCAATGATGACAAAACACCTTGAGCTGATAGACATCTTACACCATAATAACGCAGACCACAGACATCTTTTTACTGATGCCTCTACCAAATAGTCTTAACGTTGCGCTCTGAGATTTCTATCTGTTTTGATTACTTCAGGCATCTTATGTAGGTTAACATTCGCCCCCTCGCGATATGAGAGCCCAAGCACTCCATCATCGGGGGGAGGCCTAAGCCCTTCTTGGTATGCTTGCTGTACGGCATAATGGGCTGATATGGATGGATGTCAAAGCTTCTTCTATCATTAGGATTATGACAATATAAGGGTTTTATATGTTAATTTCCTTAAATTTTAAAATGTTTGGTTTTGAATTTATATAGAAAATAAGAAGAAACTTTCAAATAAAGTATAAAATTTACAAAGGCCCTATTAAGTATAAGCTGAATAAAAAAAACTTCTAAGAGTACCTACTATCCGCATATCATCAGGTACTAAGTAAATAAGGTTTTGAATCGATCGAGTCATAAATATTTAAGAAGCTTTTAAAAAGGGTACCTTTTAAAAGATTGGCCCTCAAGGACGTATCGCAATAAAAGATGACAGAGTTACAGATAAGTCGGATTTTACGACACTTTTTTCCTTTATGAAAAAGATCGACCTTATATACCTACTATATTTCCTCGATGATTGGATGACGAATGGTGACTATAAAAATAAATATAGGAATACAGATATGAATTCTTTAAAAGGGTAAAGTAACACAATGCATTCTTGTAGGTAAAGAGTCTTTTAAACGAAGCTTCTTTTTAAGTGGGTCAATATTTCAGATTTTTTTCAGGACTCAATCTCAAAGAATACCCTGTGATAAATAAAGCTCCGTATATGTTATGTGGTATGAACTTGCTATGTCGATGATCGAAAATTTTTTATTAGCAAAAGTCGATTAGCAGTGGCTAATCGACCTTGTTTTTGTAACCTGTTGTACCGTGCGGTGACCAATGAAAAGAGAAACCAACCGTGATAATCTATGCGATAATTTTCCTATAATTTCTATTGCTATGGTCTATTCCAACGTTTAGGGACCGTTTAGAATATACCATCGCAATGTAAAACACAATATATTTTTCACCTAGCTAGACTACAGCCGCCGGCTTCCCCTTTCAAAGATCGCCGTATATCCCTACTGACTGCTAATCGACCATGTGTGTTTCCGACAAACTACTTTTTAAATGATTTAGTAAGTTGATCGAAGAGGCGACAGCATTTTCGGTATACCTAATAGAAGGCCTGAAACTTAAGTTCGAATGTTAGTTGTCCAAAGAATTACTTAAATATACCTACTCAAAATACTTATTCACTACAAAAGCTAATCAGCAAAGTGATTGGCCCCGAAAGTTAAAAAAAGCCAACCCCGCGTAACGGGAAGAGGTGAGGGCAAAGAAGAAGAAGAAGTGTGTTGATAATAACTTTTAATGAAATTTTGAAAAAATCTAAAAAAAATTAAAAAATTCAATTTAAATAATAACTTTTTTCTTATGATTATTATAAGAAGATTATCTGAGGTTACACGAAAAAATAACATACAATAATAATATTACGTGGGATATCTCTCACACGATCATTTATAATCCTAAACTAGGCATAGTCTGTATATAGGTACATAACAACTGATATAAATACTTGAATTTCTTTTTGTTGCGCAATACGAAACAAAGGAAAAACAAAGACCCGTAAAATTAGGCGGACCCTTACTGAAATCTTACCGCACCCGGCTCGCACTTGACCGAGTTTTTTTTTTCCAAGTGCACTAACGAAATCATACCAACCCGGCTTTGTGCAGTGCCCCGTGAACGAGTCGACATTTCTCGCATTGTCCGCCCAACGCTAACGAGAATTCTTGAGAGGGGCATAAAGGCATCGCGGCTCGTAAAACTGGATACAACCGCTTACTGCTAACTAGATGCCAACTAATTATATTATACTGGCCACTAGGTTAATAAGATAGCTGACGAGTATTTATGTGACAATATTAGTAAGGACAAGAAAAACTAGTTCGCTCCTACAGATATGCGTCCTTGGTTGACAAAGTCAAATTTTTTTATCACAAAAAATAAACAAATGGTTGCGCCCGTGCAAATAAATCGAACGGTGGTCAGGAAGCAGGAAGTCAGGAAATAATTACCGATTGTGATAGAAACGAAATAAATTAACATTGCCATCTGACTGCATTAATTATGTACTTCCAGTAAGCACATGCTTATGTTACCTACTAATACCGGTAGATGTCAGTATTATTGACAATAAATTTATAATAAAATATTTATACACGAAAATATGAAAATGATATGAAAATTTATGTAGATCAAATGCGTGGTTTTTCTAAAAAGAAAATAATATGGGTTTAACCTTTCTTTCAAAACTCTTAGCCAAAATTATTATTATTGTTATTGGTGATAAGGGAGGATGCTCGTAAAAAGGATACCTATCATTTCCAAATACTATTTCCATTCTAAACTTTACAAAACCCCTTTAATTTTTAGTTCAAAGAGCGTGATCTCTATCAAAACAAATATTTATCATGTTGTGACAAAATTTTCAAACGGCCTGGACAAATTCTTCCTTATATATTATTTAAGAACAAAAGTTAGCCGAGTGGTAGAGAGGCGGCTTCTTGTTGAGAAGGTCGTGGTTGAATCCCCAGAAACCGGCATGTACCATTGAGTTTTTCCTGACATAAGTACATGCCTGTTAATGACTTTGTGCCTCGAAGAGCACGTCCCGAAGGTCCCAGTTGTCATCATGAGATGGCAGTCGTTAAAATCCGCCAACCTGTACTGGAGCAGCGGGATGGACTAAGCTCCAAGCACCCTCAGCCCGAAAGGAAGCCTAAGCCCCTGCAGTAGGGCATAATGGGCTGATATGGAAAGTTTAATCAAACTAGACTTTTTTTTAATCTAGCAAAGTATCGATTCTGGAGAAACATGATATATACTGACAAAAATAAATAAATCGAAAACTTTATTGTATTTCCAAATAAATTACTGTTGTTTATATATGGATGTTCTTATTTTCAATTTATAATTATAAACCAACTGGTTTTTTGCCATTTTCACTTATAACTGGATATGTTCATCATTCTCCAATAAAAACCGGAGCAGACATTTTTTAATGTTTTATGTTTTTTATACCCATAATAATAAATACAGACTTGAATGTACTTGTTATTTTCCACCAAAAACGGTTAAAAAATAATAAACATGAAATTTCACTTCCTTCTTTTAGAAAATGGCGTTTATTGTAACATTTCGAATGTTGGATACGTCCGTTTTTAAAAGTCAGCACAATATGATTATGATCATAGCAAACAGACCTCAAACAAGACAATATTGATTTGGCTGCAACCAATGTTTTATTTATTATACTTACTTATTCTGAAATAAAACATCGTCAACAAAAAAAATTCAGGTACTGCCTATCATATAAAAATATAACAACAAAAATGTATAGCCAGTACAGCTACAATCAAACTGTTTCATTGTATATGTGATGTTCTACTTCTGATTTATTTTAAACAGAAAACAAATATGACAACCTTTTTATGTAATCAAAAAATTTTGTAACTTTTTTTCTGTTTAGTAATAAAAATAATAATAATAACGTATACATGACAACAACGTCTAGGCCCCAAACTGAGCATTAGCTTGTGTTTTGGGTACCAAACGAAGACACCACATACATATAACCACCAAGACCCGGCACCAGTATCGATATTCATCATATAAATACTGACCCGACCTGGGATTCGAACCCGGGACCTCCAGCTTCGTAGGCAGGGTCGCTACCCACTAAAGAGGAATAAAATTTTTGTATACGAAAATAAAGTATAACAAAATTAGCTATTA
The DNA here is from genome assembly GCA_949709985.1 of Luffia ferchaultella. Lineage (NCBI taxonomy): Eukaryota > Metazoa > Arthropoda > Insecta > Lepidoptera > Psychidae > Luffia > Luffia ferchaultella. The sequence goes on along the minus strand of OX453253.1, from coordinate 12,742,072 downwards.
GTATTGTAATATTACTAGTATAGTAGTATTGAAAGTATTCTTATCTATTCTACAACAACATATGTTTTTTTGTAATTTCATTTCCGTAAATATTTTGACGTTTTCTTTTTTTTTATTTTCACTTACGTAACCTACTTCGTAAATAAGTCACGAGAAGTATCTGGAAGTTAACGAAACCTGACTTGACACCCACTTCTTGATTCTAGTGAAGGATACTTCATAAATATTCAGTGCAAATCACATCCGTCTATGAACGCAGAAGTCGAAACTTTGTAACACAGGTAACGATGGAGTCGCTTTATGAAACATACCTTAATCGTTAGCTTTCACTACGATATGATGCAAAACGTTTCATAACTAACACTATATATATTTTTTTGAACTATTATACATATTATATGCAAAAGTGTTTGTTTCTTTTTTTTCATCACGTTGTATCGGAACAACAAAAAAATATGGTTTTTTTTTCCATAGTGATGGGAAAAAAAACGGGAAATAACATTGTAAGATTAGAAATTATTAGCCAGCCAAGCCGTGAAATATATTAGTAGTAAGAATAAAAGACAAAAAGTAGATAAGTAGCTGCGAAAACAAAAATGGAAAAATATAACTACGAATGTAGTCACAAAGACGTTATTAACGTCCACACGGGCAGAACCTCGAGCAAAAGCCATTATATGATCAAAGAGATATATGAGACATATTCTCGATAAAAAATATGCCTCACACCAAGTAACAAGTTGTTCAAAGCCCATACTCTTGGAAGCATATGAGTCAGAATTGCCAAGTTATGAGGCAGTTCCACTTACTCGTGCCTCCAGACAAAAATCTTTATAGTGACATCTTAGAGATTGCTTCGCTATCAAACGAATTTTGTTGCGCGTGCCCTGAATCCATAAATGCGGTAAACTGGCTGCGGTCTATGTAATAACCTCGTAATATCATTTAAGTGAAAATATGAACTGAAGTATTTCACAATATTACTAGTACCTACGTTGCTCCGGTTGCATAGAACTTCACTTCTTCACTTCATCAGCCCATTTTTTAACCCACCGCAGAAGCTTAGGCCTCCCCCGGGGTGAGGGGGGCTTGGAGCTTAAATCCGCGACGCTGCTCTACTGCGGGTTGGGGATTGTAACGACCGCCATTTATTGACAGCGTCCGGGACCGACTGCTTAACATACTCTCCGAGGCACGGAGTCAGTGATAGTTATGTACTTAAATCAGAAAAACTCATTTAAGGCCTTATAAATTTAAGACAGGTTCGTTGCGATTTGGGCTATCACGACTCTCGATAGCATAGAGCTATGGTGACAGTATTTCTATTCTTTTATGGACCCGGGCATCTAAAACGTATACCCTCTAATAACAAAATCCTGTGTTATAAAACCTTCTGCCACCGAATTCGATTTTTCATAATTATTTGTTTTCGTATTTTTAACTTATCAATAACTTTACTTTTGATTGTATAATGTCTGAATAAACCCTCGATATTACAATACGATATTCCATTGTCAACACAATGACAGTCCATTTTCACAAGACCATGTACTCTCGCTACGCAAGACTAACCATTTACAAACCTTCTCTGTGTGCGCGAATTATAACCGAACAGTTAGGTGATATCTTAATCTACATTTTTTGATGTTTACTCTCTATCCAGACATTGTTCAGAGTTACTAGAAAAGTGTACCTAAATGATTGAGGAGGTTATTATTCAGGTCGTTACCGATGGATGTAACCCTGTAATAAGCTATCAAAAAGTTAACCGTCCTTTTTTTATTTGATTTGTTTTTTGGAAAAATTACTTTTTTTTTAAATTTCAACCTTTTCGGGCTTATTTTTGCTTTTTTTACGTAGAGGGCATGTATGTCTGTCAAAGAAAATCATTAACAAAACTTGAACCAAATACTAACAATGCAAAGTAGCTGCTGCTAGTTGACTATTTCAATTTAGGATTTTTTTCTACGTGTTTCCTATTTTAAGACAAATTTTAAAAAAATTGTACCAAGGAAATTATCCTGAATATTATATTAATAACAACTACGTCTTTTTAGGTGTGCAAAAACGGTGGTCTCAGGTCGCAAGTTAGTAATTTTTTTAGTTCGAGGTCCAAATAAGAATAAATCAAATCACAAAAACATTGTACTTTTTTTTTAAATAATCATAACTCATGTTCTACACGACCGCCCCTAGTTATTACGGCGTTACATAAATGTGGACTTAGTACGCCCTTTTTTCCGCCCAACAACTCTTTAAGCGCCCATTCATCACTCAGCACTCTATATCGATCCGAGATTTTAGTCAGCGGGCCATTCTTAAGCCAATCGATTATTTTCCACGCGACCGCCATAGCTCTTTGTATTTCAGGAAAGGTTAATGAATTATTGAAGCACGGGGAGGTATTGTAGGCGCCTACTTTTACTAATTGATTCTCGCTGAAAGGTTCTTTACCGAGGCAACGGCATTTCGAAACGCCGCCATCCGGATTGTTCGGTAATAATTAAGCGAAAGGAATCGTGCAGTTGGTAATTGTTCTCGTAATAATACTGGCCTCGAAAATAATTATTCAAATGAATGAACAGTATAAAATGTCTAGATAAAATTTTTCCGTACATTTGAAAGGTCTGTCTTGCGTTGGGTCGTGTAGCTATTCATTTACTTTGAGTGTCTACGAGTTGTGGTAGGTACCACTTAATACATTGTATTAAGTATTAAGTAAGCATTGTATTGTAATAATAGTATTGTTTGTAAATTCCATGACTTAACCAGTCTGACTGACTAATTAGCCGAATGGTTAGGGACCTTAGCTGCAAAACCTAAGGTTGCGGGTTCCATTCCCACCCGGAACTAATATTTGTGCGTGTCTGGCTGTAAAATATCTATATATAACGTGTATACTCGTATTACAAAGAAAATTAAAGTGTATATATTAATTGTTTAGTACTCATAATACAAGCTTTGCTTAATTTGGGACTAATTGGCGCTGTGTGAGATGTCCCAGGTATTATTATCATTGTTGTTATTATACTTTGTCACATAATATAAAAATTATTTAGTTTTTGTGTTTGATAGAGTTGTGTCACGGATTTCAAAAATTATTCAATTTTAATATTAGTTAAATATACTACAGTTCTGTCATTTAATTAGTTTGTGTTCAAAATAACCGTAACACACATTCTATACGAAATAAAATTAAATAATTTGGGCCTATTTTGGATCGTCCCAGACATAAAACTTATGGTTACTAATTTGTACTGGCGACATAATTATATATATGTCGTGGCCATATCTTAGAATAAAACTGATAGTTTCATGATGTATTCGACTTTAACAATGGTCATTTTCTCGCTCCCCTCCACTTCGCTCCTCGCATTATTAATATACATAAACCTAACCTAATCTACCAAATAAAAATGGTTGACCATCGACCTATCATGAATAAACGAATCCGAAGACTGGATCAATTCTATGATCTGGCCACGACACATACATCACTACGTATTATGTGGGTTATCACTACATCTAGGTATGGGCTACATTCCATTCCAACAAAAACAAAACAAGGCTGTGAAAAAATCTATTTGCATTTTGTGGCGGTTCGCCACAGACCACGTCCGCTTATGCCACATCCATCTGTAGTTACATATATCGATATATCGATTACCACATATATCGATAGTTCAATGTGAGTGAATATCGGACGTATTTCATTTATTTCATAATATTAAAAATAAACACAATACACAATGCAAATTCCTTGTTTATTCACACCGTAAGCTAAAGTGGGTTGAGTGGAGTAATATGTTTTCCACCTGTCGGAAGTTTTGACAGTAAATATAGCTGACAAAGCGATGGCTTGAATAGATCGTAAGTAGGCGCCGACTATTCATATTTGTTGGGTAGCTTCGCTGACGGCGGCCGGGATGACAGTAATCCGTTTGCTCGTTACTCGCTCCCATCGTAAGACCCCCACCTTCCCCCATTCCCCCTTTACATCCCCACTACGTGCTTTCAAAACGGGAATAAACTACTCATATCCGAACTGAAAGTAACACCTCACTTTAGCGTTATTAGAACCTAAATTGCTCATGATCTACGAAGTTCCACCGATAAGCACTTCAAGTTTTGGGGCCATAACGACACTTTGCCATCACTCAATTAACTTTGCGGTGTCCCTGGAGAGTACTTAAAATTGATAGTTCTAGAATCGACAAAGTTCGGGCACGAAATAAACTACTAATAACGAGTTTTCCAACAAACCGGATGAATTTGTGTTGAATTTAAAGACTGGCTCGTGACGTCATCAGTAACGAATTTAGTTTTGCTTCCTATCTTTTCCATTAACTTATCTTTTATATTTATAAACATAACAAACTTTTTTTCATTTTCATCTAGTTAGACGTAATGAAAAATTAGTAGGTAGATAATAATGAAAATTTGTAAATTCTCGTAACTATGAAATTGTTAAATCGATTTGCACTTCACAAACGCAGATTTTCAATCGTATCTATATGTCTCGCTTGCCTTTTTCTCAAATATTTAATGAAAGACTTTCTTTCAAATGGAACCGGACCTCCGCCACGTCGCTCCGTATTCTTGTTGCAATAAAGCTGTGTCTATTTGTGCAACAAGAACAAAGTTCAAAGTTGACCCACAGTATTGATTATTTGTTTAAAAATAAAAAAACTACTTAAGCAAATTAATATCAAAAATAAATTTACGAAAAAATACTAGTAATTTCGATTTTTTAATTTTCTATGCAGCGGAGTTTGATAAATTCTGAAAAAAGCTGTGTAATTGCGATGAAGTAGCTCAACCATCCAGTATAAAACCTTACCAAAAAAACTGACTTCAAAACCATAAACTAAAAAATTTAAAATAAAGTATTCACTTTAAAGAAAGGACCATTAATAGGCGGCATATAGTTAATGAAGTCGGTGCCAAGTTATTCACTTGAAATTGTGTTCTATATTTATTATCATAGTTCTAAATAGGTATATCATTGTTGTAATTATTATTACCTGGTAAGTACCCGTTCAAAGTGTCTGAGTTAACATCGACTTCATTAACTATATGCCGCCTATTATTGTTCCTTTCTATAAGGTGAATATTTTATTTTTAACTTCTTAGTTTATGTTTTTGAAGTCGATTTTTATTATTTTTTTGTAACGTTTATTTTATTTTTAAATTTTTAGTTTTATGCAACCGTTACTTATTCGTATTTAGTATAAATGGGGCTTCTAAACGTGCTACTCAAATGAGACAGAGCCGTTTATTAGAGAAAACTGTCGACAAATCGCAGTAGATTACCCTTAGCTCCTAACCTTTAAGGAGTACTGTAGCTTTTCTCATTAGCCTGAAATGATGACTTACAGACGCAAACATCTGAAGAACTAAATAAAACCGGATATAATGTAAATTTAAGACTTATATGGTTTTCTCAAGGATGCCATTGTCAGAACCGGACCAAACTGAAATGAAACCACACAAGAAGCATCAGCTTTCAAATAAAAAAAATCATCAAAATCGGTTCATAAACGACGAAGTTATCCGCGAACACAACATATATATATATATATATATATAGACGGTCGAAATGAGAAGCCTCCTCCTTTTTTGAAGTCGTTTAAAAATGATCTGAAATGTAATGGGTCGCTATATTTTATCCAGATGGCGCTATCTTACTAGTCATTATCCTTTACAACAAATAACGCTATCACTAGAGCTGTCTTGTCTATACTTAAATTATAAAAAAAATCACAAAAATTATAAGCATTCTAGCACGTGACATGTACTATTTCGGAAAATACGTATTTCTTTAAATAAAACTTGGACTGACTGACCGATTGGCGGAGTGGATAGAAACCCTAACTTCGGAGCCATGAGTCGCGTGTTAGATTCCCGGTCGGGACAAATATTTGTATGCATAAACAATTAAACATGTCTATTTGTTCCGTATCTGAATGCAAAATGTTTATATGTATATATATTATAAAGAATTTTAAGCATGTATATCAGTTGTCTGATACCCATTCTAAAAGCTTAAAGATTTGTTATTATTCGAATGCAACTATGTAACATATAAAAATGGTGCCAAGTGTATAAATTTTAATTATATATGATATCTTATATATGATATCTCAAAAACGCTGCTTTCATGAACATATTATATTCTGCTTACAATTTCCAAAAATGACGATCTTTTCAATGACATGTGTTTCAATTTGAGGCAACGTATAGTCACGGAATAATAACTTGGGTCAATTGCAGATAGCGCAATTGGCATCGCTATTTAGTATAGAATAACGTGAGCCGCGCCCCTCGTTATAAATACAATTTTAGCCGTTATTGTTCATATTATTACTGATGTTGTTTGAACTTCTATTCGTACCCAGTAAGACACATGGCAATATATTTACGCGTTTATTTCCCTTAATGCAGTCCACTAATACCCATACAAAATCCCCAAATTACTTGGTTCTTCAGTGACTACCTATTTATTATTTCTCTACGCTTGACCTTTGTTGTTACGTGTATCACTTGATTGTCACTTCAAATCTTATAGAAAAATCAGATACATCTGACACTTTTTGTATGCAACATTTCATATTCAAATGTATACCCGATATCTCGCCATCCAGACTCTTATATAATGAAATTAGTTGTAGTTTGATATAACATTCTAGAAAAAAAACTACTAAAATAGGTCGTGTAAATAATATTCAGAGCGTGAATCTAGGAATACTCGGATGTAGCATTGCGAACTAACCACCCATGCCCCCATTAGTAAGCCAGCTTGCTATGTACGCATGCGTCAACTTGAACACATTTATAGCATAGCAAGTCCACCGACCGCCAGTATGCAACGAAGTTCCAACTCTCACATACGCAGTCGCCATTGCAGTGATTCATTAGTTGTTTAGTGACAGGAAGTCTACAGTTTTCATTATGTCTGTGATTTAGAGTATATAAGCATAAATCCAATTTATACCTAATCAAATCATTTTCAATTAGTGTATGTAAATATATTGAATAGTTTTTATTGTTAATTTGAATACGATTCACTAGATAAGCTTTCACAGACAAAAACCAGAGGTTACCCTTAAATTGTTTTCATTTCATTGGTTAACTTCAACATTGCACGGGGTAGATAACGCACTGCAAGCAAAGTAAACGATCAAGCGAGTATTCCATAAGTTTCATACAAACAGCTCGACAGAAGGTAAACAGGGTTGATTCGTCTCGCGTACCGTCACTCCGTTCGTCCCAGTACAAACTCAACGCGTCGGCTAATTAACAAATAACTCCGGGCCATTCATTTCAATTCCGTCTTGAAACATTTTAGAGGGATGTCGGAAGTTCTGAGCCTGCGGTGAACATTAAATTAATTACATTTTCTTATCGCTGACGTGGTTATATTTCTTATAAATATTTATGTAAGTTGACGCAGACGTAAAAAAATTTAAACATTTTGAAAAGCAGAATTGCGAATACTACATATACCATGGGTTTGTGACTTCATACAAACATAGGTTTACCAAAGTACTTTGAGAGCGCGGCCCCGAGTAAGTAAGTCATCTTCAGAACTGGCACCGGTGTATTAATATTTAACGCGAGACACACGCGTGGGGATGTCGACATCGCGTAGGTACGAACAAATATCTTTTTTGTTCATAGCCTCGCATATATATCAAATCCATTAGACACACGTAAACTTCTTCACATTTTAATATACGACATTTTAATATCTTTTTTTTAAATTAACTAAACCTTTTTTGTTCGCTCTCTCGGCGCTCGCGGTAGTAATCGTCGGTAAGCGTCCTCTACCCCACCGCACCGCTTCTTTCCACTTGTGTCACCTATTTATCGCGAAGATGTTCTACATATAGAATCTTAACTTACTTTGGTTTTACTATCATTTCTAAAAAAAATAATAAAGTTTAAAAACAATCTTACTGTTATCGGGCGATATGTATACGCTTAAAGTAGTAGGTACTGTAAAAATAAAATTATTGTAATTTTGACCACTAAAGGGAAGTGGAAAATTTTTCGCCCGGAATCGAAAATGACCGGTCATTCAATCCTAGCACCACAGAGCCTAGCACAATGCCTGAAATCAAGTGGTTAGATGTGACATTGCTTATCTTTTCTCTGATTATATTATGATGATAATTCATTTGTGCTACGATTAACAAAACATACAGTTTTTATTGCCAATCAAAATATTTATATTTTATTCAAATAATTTTGTAATAAATATAAATTTAATATTTTGTGTGGACACCACGCTTTACTTATACGTATAAGGTTGCTGTATATTAAATGAACGATTTTATATTTTTGTTTCTAATTATATATTTGAGGTTTTCTGTTCTGTTCCGGAAATTCACATTCAACTAGACAACATAACACTAATTTCAATGTAAAAGAGCATAAGTGTGAGACTAAATATCATAGGATTTTAGAACAGAATCCGTCCAGAAATGTGATATGTTTTATCAAAGGGAATAAATATATTTTTGTTCAAAGTTGATCAAACATTTGTTAGGTTCTTATAAGAATTGCCGATCAAATAACATTGAATATAATATATTTTCCGGTGTTTTCATGGGCTGGCAAAGTTGGATCAGAACGCAACATGAAAGGACAACATTTCGACCTTTCTTATTGAAATAATTTCGCCTGGCCGAACCCTTTGTCACAGAAGTCGGTCGTTTGTAAAAGTTTATCTGTAACTTTTATTTTCAATGTAATAATAAAATTGGACGAGAGGTGATTATTTCCATCGGCACAAGTTTTTCGTGAGCATTGCTTTACTTAATACAATAATTTTGTGTTTTTATACTTGATTTTTTGTATCAAAGTTTTGTCAGATGTTACTATTATATACACAAACGGATCTGTAGATCTAATACATAAAACAAATATTACGATAGTAAAAAGTTTCACAAACGTATACCTAATTATTACAAAACTAATTCAAGCGTTTGCCTGAAACTCAACGAAGCGGTTATGAAAACGTGAACAATAGTCGAACCACAACTCGAGGAAGGTAACTCTAAATTAGCGATAATTGTCTACACAGCTTTTCACTAAAGCAAATGGAATTTTCGTGTAACGAGTACCGGTGTATTTTCAAGTTGGAACAAGCCGTTTCCAAAAAGTTATGGATGGGAATCCATTCAGTTCACATTCGCGAGGCAAACGGTTTCCGCGGGAATCCATTAAACGTCGATAAAGCTGAGAACACGTTAATTCTTAAAAATGCGAACCAGATTAATCTTTAGCGCAGCTTCATTAAGGACCAACTTTCCTGGATTGAAGTTTAAAAGATTGGAAACTATACAAGCTCTTTCATAAGGAACCTCATTACGTTAACAAAAATAATGATATTAATATCTGGGACATCTCACACAGCGCCATCTAGTCCTAAAATAAAGCAACACTTGTATTATGGGTACTAGACAACTTTATATAAGAATGTACGGAAATACTCGTAAAAAATATTAATATACGTGTAAAATATTACACACAGACACGGAATAAATAGACATGTTTATGCAAATAAATATTTGTCTCGGGCGGCAATCGAACACGTGAAATTTCTAACCACTCAGTTAGTTGATCAGTCATGAAATATTTATTCATAATATGAAATATAACTTATATTAATAATTTTAGTCAGTTGTTATTGATTTCCCTTAAAATGTAATTTTAATCAAAGGTTATTGAAAATTTAAAAAAATAACTTTACATAGTTCTTAGATATTTATTTAAATTTAAAAAAAATATTAAATGGTCACTAAATTCGTGTGAAATAAATAATCAGGGCGGTGTTTTTTTTCTATCCATTAGTTCTCGTCTAAACACTCTACTTCTGAAAAATAATATTTTTCCCAAAGAATTATCGATACGACTGAAACATACTTCGCATAAGAAAGGTGAGATCACGGGTGTAATGGAGAGAGGTACACCGCCGGTGGCCGCTGGCGGACGCAATTGTCAGTCGTCTTGCTAGCCCATCGCAACGGTAATTCGATCAATTTGTGACGCGATGTCTCAATATTTTAGTACTACACTGAGTGATTGGCACTAAAAAATTAATTTGCCCACAAAATTAACACCCCATAAATAAAAATTCTAATACGCTATATGCCCGTGATTAAGTTATCAAACACCACGAATTTTAAGAAAATAGGTTGTGACAGACGGACAGGTATACACCAGAATGATTCATAATTGTCACAAGATCATAATATTAAAATTTAGCAGCTGGCAAATAAATCACCTGGTAGAGTTCCAATAGGCACATAGGCACGAGTCGCGTCGCAGTAACCAGTTTTAGGTGTAGCGGGACACAGTGGAGCGAGGAGTATGTGACCGTACCTGCGCTTATTGCGTTGTATTCTGATCCGCCATAAAGTTTGAGGCAAACTATACGTAGGTAACGTATATATCACGACGCAAGTACATAATTTAGTCTCGAAGAACGGACAAAAGAAACAATCAATTGCTGACTTAGGCGCGGAACGAATCGTTATATTTCTTTGGTTTGTTTGAAGAATTTTTTCCGTACCTAGAGAGCAACGTTACAAACAACAAAATTTTACTCAAGATGATTTATTCCCTTTTTTACGTAATTTTATGTCATAATAAATAATACAATTTAAATTGTAATATATATATACATATATTAGTTTAAATATTATTATTTACGCAAATATCGCTCCTTCTCATCATCATTCGCAGTATCATCGCCAAATATATAGAATAATTTAAAATATCTTAAATACGAGTATACACATAGATGAATTATATATATTATATAACAAAGTTCGACCAGGGGAATTGAACAGTGCCATGATTACTTTACTGATGGCAAATTAAAATTAAAAATTAAATTTATAATGCAATGAGAAAGGTTTACGATGGACAGATGGCAGTTTGAACGTGACAACCATCGTCTTTTCATGACATTCCGTCTCCCAGGAGATCAGTCTTCGGCCTTTTCTCTTGATTAGCGAATCGAATTAATATTGAACTTATAACTTGACAGGACAATATAACGGAAGGTAGTTTAAACTTGGACTTTAGGGCCGGTATTTTCGTTTTCACTTATCCTAGGAATAACGTGAAGTGAAGCTTAATTTTAAATTCAGCTTCACTTAACGTTTAAGTGAGAACTGAAATACCGGCCCTAAATCTGATAATATCATAAAAGTACAAATTCACTAGAAACACTCTTCTGCGCTTACCGTTTAACCAATCATCTTTATTTTAGCTTTCATTCTAGTTAGCTGGTGTATCTTTGCAAGTTTCAGTTCGGTTTCAATCCGCGAGGTGATTTCGTTCTAATTCTAATCTAATCTAAGGTCTAATTTCGTTTGACAGTTTAGATACTGTGAAGCGACATTTCGTTCGAATTCGAATTCGGGTTCGAATCCCAGGTCAGGTCAGTTTTTATATGATGAATATCGATACTGGTACCGGGTCTTGGTTGTTATATGTGTGGGGTGTCTTCGCTTGGTACCCAAAACACAAACTAATATTTAGTTTGGGGCCTAGACGTTGTTGTCATTATACGTTATTATTATTTCTGACTTTATTAAAAACGAACGCTGTTGTCAAATTCATTTACTGTATATATAGGCGCAATCGTATGTGAATTGTCTGCACTGCAGTGTAGCCTCATACACGTATAAGTGTTTTTTTTTTCAGTTAAATTTCAGAAAGTTACTTTATTAATTAACATATGAGATATTTCACCTGTAAAAAATCGGCCTAATTGACAGGTTTGTCGACATCGCATCAACTTGAGTTGCATACAATTTGCGACTTCTGACTTTAATTATTTTAATTCAAATTTCAAGAATCGCAAAATTAGTTTACAAATAACTGAAAATTAAATATGCCTCAAAAACTTCTAATAGTGTTTTGATCGAGAAAAACGTCCAAAGCGTTTGTTATGTGTCCTAGAATTTTTAATTTTTTTTATTACAAGATAAAAAGTAAAAAGTGATGTCACATTGTCAACGCATTTATGAGTCCGCTTCTTCCGAAGTCTCTTTTAGCTAAAAAAAGTCACTTAAGAACTTTGACTGTATTTCGCAGGATCCGTCTAACTAATGCCGTTTCTATTTTTCTTTACGAAAATATGTATGGGGCTTCATATAAGACATATGCCTATGAAACATCAGAATTAGTGGAGCGAACATGATGGACTCATAAGCTTTCCGTTTTAAACCATTTGCGTACAGAAGCTAAAAAAGAGCTTTTTCCAAGCGCCCGCCCCGATACCCCTTAATGAATTCTCGCGTACGTAATACTCCGCTATGATAATCAGTTATAATGAAATCCTTCTGAATAATTTTATTAGCTCCATTACTAGCTTATTTTTCTGTCACTACCTAGCTAAAAAGACCTTGTGTTCGAATTATATTATATTCATAATGTGGGTTTACTAAAAAGCTTTTGCTTTTGTTACATCGAATAAAATATTTAGTATATCTGAATAGCTAAAATAAAGACTTTAACATGTATATTTAGTACAATTTATATTACTAACTAAAAATACTCAGTTTTTATTGTTAGGACATCAACTCGTAATAAAGTATTCAATATAAAATACATTCTTATTACCAATACAATCTTTTGTTACCATAGATTCGTGTTACAAAACAAATACCCAAACAAAACTTAATACAATGCTTAAACTCGTATGACGAATCGATTCGATACTTTAGTAAGAAAGGTCAAAACTTTTAAGTGACCTCGATTCCCACAAACTCCTAAATCAACAATTACAGTATCGGGCACGTTATTAGTTCTAATTGACTCTACTGGAACAACATTTAAACTCGTACACTTCGGTTTGACTTTAATGTAAAATGACTGGTCAAGTATAAAGGTCTCGGTACTTCCTGTTTAAACAATCGAGTAGTTTGAAAGGACTTGTTTGAATTTACACGAAACTCTCGCTCCGATATTTGACATGATCACAACCACCATAACGCCGGTACGTTGTTAGCGTTGGTTTGTTTAGGATTATTTTCGTGAGACGGCGTTTCAATTAGTCGCTACATTGATTAATAGTGTTTTGAAACTTAAATTACCAGGTTGTCTCTATATTAGTTACATGTTTAGATAGTGTATTGTACTTGACGCTCGAATTGTCGCTCGTTTTAGTTAAATACTTGATTAAATAATAACGAGAAACTTTTCGATGAAAAAAGCTTCGATTTTTTTTTAGATGTGTGTCTTTCAAAATTGAATTTCATAAAATCAGAACAATTGAAAACTAATTTTAAATAAAAAAGTACCTAATATTTTTTTTTTACTTGATAATTATTTTCTTTATTAAGTATGGTCAGCGATTTCTACAAAACGGCGTGAGAGGTTAAAATAAAACAAGACATCCAGTAGGAAATCGTAATTTAATATTATTATTCCAGATCGTCACTTTGAAGTTTTGGAGTTCCAGGATTCCTGTTATAGCTTCAAGGATTTTTTATAATATTTATTTTAAATTTTGGCTTGATTGTATTATATATTTTCAAAATTATAAAATTATTCAATTTTTTTTTATACAGTCATATCAGTACTGTTGTTGAGATAGTGAAGTAAAAAAATCGAATAAAACCCATTTGTTGCTTACCGCTTAGTAATTGCCAGGGAATATTTTCCCACTTGTTAATTTATTTATTTTAAACTATAGATTAAACAGGACTAATGAAATGTGTTTTGTGTTTTTCGTACGATATAATTACTATTTTAGATCTTTGGATGAAGATTTACTGAACCATCATACCATCAGCTCATTAAGACCCCACCATAGGGGCTTAGGCCTCCCCTCAAGGTGGAGGAGCTTGGAGCTTATTCCATCACGCTGCTCCAGTGTAGGTTGGTGGATTTTAACGACTGCCATCTATTGATGGCAACCGGAACTGACAGCTTAATTTGCTCTCCGAGACACGAACCGAGGATGAACCTCATATTTTTTTTCAATAAAATGATATTTTACTTAGTGCTATAGGTAATTGAATTCTTAGAAGAAATTTAAATTTGTAGTTATTAAAAACAAATAACCTCTTGTACATAATAAATAACTTTATTATATTGTCCGTATTTCACTTTGACCTTTTTCGTAATTAAACTTTGGTTTACATAACAGTTTTATTTTTGCGAAACATCTTTCGTTTGAGATTTCACAAGGAAAAGATCGCAGAAGGGAAATCTTGTATACATTAACGCAAAAAATATTACCTACAAAATAAGGCTCAGCTCTTCAGATCTCGTTGATGAAAAAGAAAGATAGGGCCTGAAAACAAAGGATAATTTATACGGAGCTGTCCCAATGCGGCCCTTGAAAAAGACTAAGCTGCGTGTAGCCACATTTGCCCGAAAAGTTCATTTATATTCTGGAAAACAAAATAATTTTCAAAGGCCAATTTTATTTTTGTGGTTATTATTAATGACTCGGATTTAGGGGACTACGACAAAAATCTTTTTACGTAACATTATGGCTCTTTTTCTTTTGTTTCAATCAAGTGTTTCATTAATTGACTACGTAACAAATCTTAAATGTCGAGGCTTCGTTGCCTTGCTTTTATTTATTTATTTATTTATTTATTGCATTCATGTATAAACATAACATCAGTCCATAGTTTTAACATGAGCCCGGATCGGGCACAACAATATAATTTAAACAAATGGAATGTGAGACCTTTTAAAATAGTCAAGTCCTCAATTCTAGATATTTCTACATAGGTACCACTGTACATCTTCATCATCATCAGCCCGTGTCTCTCCACTGCAGGATATAGGCCTCTCCCAAGGCTCGCCACCACACACGGTCCTCCGCCTTCCGCATCCAATTATCCCCGGTATGGTGCTTTAGGTCATCAGTCTACCTGGCCGGGGGGCGTCCAACGCTTCGCTTTCCAATACGTGACCTCCACTCGAGAACTCGTCTACCTCATCGGTTGTCGGTTCTACGGCAAATATGACCGGCCCATTGCCACTTCAGCTTGCTATTGACTTCGGCTATGTTCACAACTTTCGTACTGTACATATATTTACTTAAAATTAGTTGTCTAATAATAATAATCATATAAAAATTAAATTAATATTAAATTAAAGATATATTCACAAATTAGTTAATAGTTTCAAAAAAAAAAGTACTATTTAAATAAACCATGTCAAACTATTGACCGGAGTGACTAACGGTAAATTATAAAATACCGCCTTAGCTTAGAGTCTCAGACTAAAAGAGTATACCTAGAGACGGCATAGGCACCGTGTACATAATATTGATGCGTCACAACCTTACCGATGATTCGCTTGTATAATGGTTATGCAACAAAATCTTGCAAGCCGCGTTTAGTGATAGTTTGCCACAAGGTGAAACAAAAAATGACACCGCGTGTTGCAAAACGGTTTAAAAACAATTTTAAGTTTTTTCGTAAATGAGTAATTAATTTTTCAAAGCATGGTGGAAGTGGAATGAGGGGTATAACTGCCGCCAGAATATGACACAAGTGGAATTCGAAGCGAAATGGCGTGATATTACAACTAAACATATTATAACATAGATGTGTCAAATCTTTTAAAAATGCATCATAATGTTTTTTTTTTTTTAATATGTTACCAAGATATTTTTTTCTTTCAATATAAGTATAGTTCAAAAATAAAATTATTATAATAGGTAAAACTGTGCAGGTACAATCGCATATCGCGAGAACTGTTTGTAATATATACTGGTATACACCATAACTTGCCCGTGGTACTACCAGCGTTGTCCAACCGAGTTGGTCCAACCTATAAAATCGTAGTATCTGTATGTCTATTCGTGTCAATCTCCGAAACGGCCGAACCGATTTTGATGAAATTTAGTAGACATGAAAAGATGATTGTTAGGAGTGATTTAAGTTACTTGTTTTTGGTGTGTCTGTTTGTCGATTTGGGCTTAATTCCAAAATGTCTGAATCGCTTTTCATGAAACTTCGCAGACATGAAAAGAAGGTTACCAGTAGTAATATAGGCTATTTTATGTTTGTCTGTCAAACAAACACACGTCCGAGATAATCTCCGAAATGGCTTAACCATTTATTCTTTTTATACCGGAAATATTTAGAGTACATGCCTAAACCTTCAAAATGTTCAAAAGTTCAAACGGTCGTTAGTATACCTAATTTTTTGTGTAAAACGACACCTGTTGTGTGAATGAGATACACAAAAACACTTTCTTAACCTATTCGTGACTCATTAACCATATTTGGTCAGATTGAAGGTCACGACCCATTTTATTAACAGAGACAATCGATTGATAATGATTAACGACTAGTTAGAAGGTCAATATTGTAACAAATAAAAAAATACATAATCGATTTCATAGTTGAATTATAAAATAACTAACTTTGAATTTCAGAGTTTACATAAGATGAATTTAAAAAGACATAAAAGCAAACAACTTACGTTCATGAAATATTCACAGAGGGTGAACAGCGGTGATGCTGACGCGACCAAATAAAATTTCATTGTACCGTAAACGTATACCGTTGTCGCGTTTCGAGCCTCTGAGACGCTTTTTTGCGTATTGTATATTTTTGTACTTATTGGGGACACAAAGTGCTATAACCGTGTGCATGGAATTTAAATAAATATAACGAGTATAACAATGATATTTTTATAATTGAATCTATTGAATTATATATTTAAATGAAATTTTCAGAAATACTTGAAACGCGCATAGAAATTGAGGACTGACTGTTTTTTTTTAAATTGTTATTAAAAGAGCAATTCTTGTATGTATTTATATAAGATTTCGAGTAGGTACTTATCGGAAAACAGTTCCTAATTATATTTAATATTATTGTAATAATTTGGATGGAATATAATTTGGATAATATTTTGTATTTAGATAAGGTGCTGCTTTTTAAGTTTGCATATATGGTTGTCTTTCTTGAAAAACGCAATTTCATTTTTTTTATGTAGCTAAGTATTAAATATTACAATCTCAATGATTTTTATAGTACTTGTCCTGTCGTCTACGGATGATATCAACTCTTACTTCATCTAAATATATTTTACAAAAAAAGACACAATTTTCCAAAAGAAATCAATTTTTATTATAATACGCTGAAACTCACTCTAGGTACTATATATTTTTGATTTTAAGGATTTTAAATAGAAATCACATAGTTAATTATTCGTGCATGTTTTTCACATACTGGCCAGCGAGCATCCGCGAACTCCAGCTGACTTTCTACAATGTTCAAGAAAAATAAAGACCTCTCATTTTTTGTCCGATTCTTTTTCAAGGATATGTTTTAATAATATTTTCCAGGAGTTTTGCTAATCAACTGCGCGTCGCGTAGGAGGGATACAGTAGGTACCTACACCTTTATTTCTTTGTGGCGCTTTGGAGATAAAATGCGCGGGCTGATTTTGACGATTTTTACGACCTGCGATGTGTCTTAATCATATAATTGTCACTGACAGTAATCTAAATAAGACATGGTGACACCCAGAATATTGAAAACTACTACTATGAAGGCGTCATTAATAATAATATAATAATAATAATAAAACACACAATCACAACAACGCCTAAGTTCCAAACTAAGCATTAGCTTGTATTTTGGGTACCAAGCGAAGACACCACATACATATAACAACCAAGACCCGGTGCCAGTATTAATATTCATCATATAAATACTGACCCGACCTGAGAATCGAACCCGGGACCTCCAGCTTCGCAGGCAGGGTCCCTGCCCACTAGGCTAAGCGGTCGTCAAATCATTGAAAATATATACGTATATATTGTCAAAATTTACTGACATATTTTATATTCATTTGGTTGTTTTTCTAATTTTAAGCATTCTTGAATTATATTTAAAAGCCATGAAACTGCATTGCTACTGATTCTGTTAGATAACTTAGAATTCATTTCAGAGGGGTCTAGTCAGTAATCCATTAAATGCTAAGCCGAGTCTCAACGACAATAACACGATACCTCTTCTGCCTATGTCAGGCCACGTTAAGCGGTCCGCATCGCCCATCGTTCTGCCTGTCAAATCATTCCCCCAATCCGCACGGGTTCAAACGCAAAACAGGCGGAAAATTATATACGAAAAGAGCGATTTAAATACCGTATTTATACATAAGGGGTTCGGGATGGGCCCCCAAGGGATTTCCGTACTTTCAAATACCTGCTGCGCCACGAAAATCTGACGTTTTCAGAGGAAATCTACGTGTACATACGTAGATGCTTTGTTTAAAACTTCTGGTTTTCTGATTCTGTTATTTGTAATGTTTAAATAATAATATTCAGACATTATATAATTTAGTATAGAATAGTTTATTTGTTATAGTCTATATAATTATTTATAATAATAACAATAAAAGTACCTCGGAAATCCCACACATGTCATCTAGTTCCAAACTAAGCAAAACTTATACTATGGATACCAGACAACTGATATAAATACTTAAATAATCTTTATAATATTTACACATATAGATATATATTTTTTTACATCAAGACACGGAACAAATAGACATGTTCATGTACACAAATTTTTGTCCCGTACAAAATCGAACCCGCGACCCTTGGTTCCGCAGTTAGGGTCTCTAACCACTCGTCCAATCGGTCATCTAATAATACCGGCTATTTAATAATAATAATGTAATTGTTTATTGCCAAAAAAAACAAAAACTTTGTTGTCACATTGAGACCTTGAATAATTTTACATTCAATGGCAAACAAGATCGGCTCAGCATACTGATGGCCTGCCACGTACGGACATGACCATTACTGATATTCTGCCGATCCCGAACGATATGTTGAAATGTTATATTTAATTTTCTTTTCTACACTTCTACCCTCTACTTCTTAAATATGGTGGGGAGAGGGAGATTTGGAGCACTTCATGGAACATGTAGAGTGGAAGAAAGAATTTGAAATAAGAGAACTACGTATACTAGAGGAAATTGGAGAGGGAAAAGCAGTGGAATTGGTGCGGAGAATTGACAAATTATGAAATGAAAAAAGCTAGGTGGGAATAGAAAAAATAGAAAATATAATTATTTAATAAATACCTTCCCTAATAAAAAAAAAACCGGCCAAGCGCATGTGAGACCAGGCATATTGGAGGGTTCCATAGTCGGGACGAATGTTCAAAAGTTTAAAATAAATATTTCAAAAACAACCCATTATTCAAACAAATTTTCATTTAAAGTGTTTTTAAAATTGTTTAATTTCTTTGTCTGTTTTGGCAACTTTTGTTGTGAATACTTCTAATGAAATAAAGACTTTCTAGATGTCGCTTGTTATTCTACAAAGCTATCATAGACGGCTACCGATTTTGTCATATTTTGGAAAACTCACCTTAATTACTACTGAAATAGAAACTCAGTAAATAAGATTTTACATGTAAGTTGTCGTGCCGTATTTTTGAGGTAACTTTAAACGGATTGGACAGAAGCATATTGGGCATACTTTACTATCCACGCACAGCATCTAAGAAGTCAAGGTTTTGGGTGATAAACCAACTTAAAATTACATCAATGAAATCCTGTAAGGGCAGGTATCGCCTGTAAAAACACAATGATTGTTTAAGAAATGTGAATATCACGCAATCACGCGATATGCTCGTTACCGGGGAGAAAATAAACAGGTCGTTTACAAAAATTTGAAATATTGTTGTTGTTTTCCGCATGTTTCAGATTTTCAGTTTATATATATTTTCTTATTTTTATTAAATCTTCGAATAAATAAACAGTTCGTACACGGAAAGAAACAAATGAAAACATAATTTTCGTAAGCTTTTATAGCTTTTTTTCCTTGACATGCAACATAAATAATTGTAGACTTTTATCCTAAAGTTTTTACGCTATACAATAAATATTACAGGGTGAAAGTGACAAGTAAAAACGTAGTGTTTATTACAACAACTACCATTCGTTTCGCTTCGGGTGGATGAATACAAAATTTTGTTGAAAAGGTATCTTAAATTAAAGTAACTTGAACGTATTCTAACATGAAAAAAGATACATCGTCTCCAAGCGGCGTAACGAATTGTGGAAAGAGACAAACTCGGAATATCTCTCAGAGACCGTGTACCGAACAGCGTGATCAGGAGAAGAACGCTCAAATCGAGATGAATGTGCCACGTTAGCTGTAGAAAAGACGGACGTTGAAGCACCGGAATGTTGGAGAGGAGGCCGAATACTGGCAAAAGGAATAGAGACCGACCAGTTACCAGGTGGCGAGACGACATCGTGGCGATCGTGGAAAAAACGTGGAACTTATTGGAGGAGATCTATGTCCTGCAGTGGACCTTTACGAGCTGTCAATAATAATAATAATATCAGGAACATCCCACACAGCGCCTTCTTCTAGTCCCATAGTAAGCAAGTATTATGCTTGTATTATGGGGTGCTAGACAACTGATATACATACTAAAATATTCTTGTATTATGCATATATACGTTTACTCCTAGACACGGAACAAATAGACATATCATGCACACAAATATTTGTCCCGGGCAGGAATCTAACCCGCGGCCCTTGGCTCTGCAGTAAAGGTCTCTAACCTAACCTAACTCGGCTATTTGATTAGACCGATGTCAATGATGATGATGACTATAATACGTTATAGAAGTAATATCTCTACTTGGCAGTTGTATAGGATAATAATATATTTTCTGTAATTCTTTTGAATTAGTCAAGAATTATGAAAACGTGATTGGTTTTCGCATCGCACTTTGACTGACTGGGGCAGTCAAACGAGAGTTAAATTGTCAAAACCTCTCGTATGACATTTTATGACAACCGTCTCGTTTTGTCGCACCTGAACGCATACTTCACCCCTACGGAGACCTGTAAACGTTTTTTGATACTAAATTTGTTTTATGTTTGAAAATTTTCGCTTTTATATACGTAAAAATGTGAATTTGATTTCAAAATTGATACTTTACGTAAAATTCAAACAAACAACGATGATAAATCTAAACAGTCATAACCGGAAGATAGCATATGACCTATGAAACCGCAATTTTATAAACTTGTTATTTGAGAGCAATAATAGTATTTCCTACCAAGCATATGTCATCTGATATGGTAATATAGTCGTATCTGCAAAACGGACGGAGGTACAAGTCCTAGTATAAAATGGAGCAGTGAGATAGCTGCGTCGCGGTATACGTTTCCGACGTCCTGCGGCGCGCCGACGCCCCCCTGTACGTTGTTTGAAATACCTTATTTTTACATGAGCAAACTGGCGGCTGCAATGCCTTAGTTTGCATTCTTTGGTATATGAATAGGATAATGAAACTTCACTTATGTTATACAATTCGGAGAGTATATTTGCCCGCTAGTTAACTTATTTGTTTCTCTATGTGCAAAGACATTCTGAATATCTAGAAATAAGTTAATAACCTTATATTAAAATTAAATACGCAATATAAAATGAATAATTTTTAAATAAACGTGTAATATTTAATTTTTTGCGAATAGTTAGATACTGCTTTCGGGAAGCTCCGTCGTCTGTTCTCGTCGCCACTACCACAATGTCTGAAGACCAAGGTCTTCAACCAATGCGTCCTGCCTACAATGACATACGGTTCCGAAACATGGACTCTCGGGGCAGGACTGGTCCACAAATTTAAAGTCGCTCAGAGCGCTATGAAGCGGGCTATACTCGGCATTTCCTTGATGGACAAAATCAGGAATACTGAAATCCGTCGAAGAACTAAAGTTGTCGACATAGCCGAAGTGATTAGCAAGCTGAAGTGGCAATGGGCCGGTCACATTTGGTTGGGTAGAGCGATGGGATAGACGGGTTCTTGAGTGGAGGCCACGTATTGGGAAGCGAAGCGTTGGATGCCCCCCGGCAAGGTGGACTGATGACCTAAAGCACCATACCGGGGGTAATTGGATGCGGAAGGCGGAGGACCGTGTGTGGTGGTGAGCCTTGGGAGAGGCCTATATCCTGCAGTGGAGAGACACGGGCTGATAATGATGATGATGATGAATAGTTAGATATTGATAGGAACACGTTGCATAGATTAATTTTCAGAAATGTATTTTGTGTAATTTTGGATACAAAGTTTGTCACAAAACAGTTATTAAGTAAATGCGATATCAGAGACTGGTCCCGTATCTGGAAAAACAGATAAGAACAAAAATGTGCTAAAGAAGATTAGGAGGGGATACGATAACGTACGGAGTAAGGGCGACTGTAGGTGATGAAAATAAAGTAATTGAAGCCCTAAGCTAGTAAGCAATTAGCTATATTATTACATTTAATGTAAACGTCTATTTTGCTTTATACACATATTGTTAGACTAAAAATATTATTTTAAATAAATAGGAACAAAGCACAATTTTCGTATAATATGCAAACATAGTAAGGACAATCGTCTGTTTGTGCGGTCTCCCATATAAATCATTTTCAACGGGACATGGAGATAGTGCGTGTTACTTTGGCAAATTTATTCATATATTTCCGTTTTGGTTGTGAATTTAAAATTAGCTACTGTACGTACATTTGACGTCGTTTTGGCAATACAACTGAGATATTCAGATCTACGTATTATTTCAAACCAACTTTGCTTAAATAATTGAAAATTAAAAATGGACCTCGTACACGTTAATCCATACTTAATTACGCAATTGATACAGTTCATGATTTGCTTTAAAAATTATTTTTTTAAGTTTACAAAATGCTATTAAATATCATCTTTATAGTCCGGTCGTGGGACACTAAATTTTACTAAAAGGTTTTGATAATTCTAAAGTTGTTCGTTTTTGGTGAGTGGATAGATAAAGTGCATGGTGAGCTACTGTCAAAAAGTTACAAGTTTTAGGGCTGTGCTAAGGGAATGGCTTAGGTTTTCCTTAATATTTCGTGTAACACAGTGTATATAGAATTAAAATTTGATATTTTAATCCTACTAGTATTAGGTCACAATGCACTTTATCTATCCACTCATTAAAAAACGAACAGCTTTAGAATTATCAAAACTTTTTTATGAAATTTAATGTCCCACGATCCCTTATGTTATCTTTCTAAAAATTTTACAATATGAGATTAAGATAGTTCTAATTAAAAACCAATCAAAATTTCAAATTTTAATTCTATATACAGTGTGTTACACGAAATATTAAGAAATACCTAGTTACACCCTTAGCACAGCCCTAAAACTTCTAACTTTTTGACAATAGCTCACAATCCACTTTGTCTATCCACTTATCAAAAAAGGAACAGCTTTAGAATTATAAAAACTTTTTTATGAAATTTAATGTCCCACGACCAGGCTGTTATTTTTATTTAATTTTCGTAATATCCCATATGTTATCTTTCTAAAAATTTTACAACGCGAGGTTAAGTTAGTTCTCATTATGACCCAATCAAAATTTCAAATTTTAAATCTATATACAGCGTGCTACACGAAATATTAAGAAATACCTAGCCACACCCTTAGCACAGCCCTAAAACTTCTAACTTTTTGACAATAGCTCAGAATGCACTTTATCTATCCACTCACCAAAAACGAAGATCCTTGGAATTATCGTAAGTAATTTTTCTCTGGCTACGCGACTATTAGAAGTACCTACATTTGCGCGCTGTATAAAATTCCATATTAACTGTACAGACAATTAAACGATTTTTAATGGCTAGAATGTGTTTCCTTGTACTTCTTTTTTTGATACCACCATTATTAATTAGGCGAGAGTCAGACAATTGCTTCAAACTACAAACTAATAATCTCCTACGGAGGACAGTATTTGTAACACATATTATAAATAGTCTTTAGCTTTCTCCACTCTTACTTCATATAACAATGCCTAATTATACAGTCCTCCGTATGCGTAGTATGCTTAAGAAGGGGTCTAAAGGTTTTCTCTGGCATCTATGGCCTAAATCGTTTCCAGTGCTATTAAACTAACTTTTCAGCTTTTACCGTTTAGCATTTTATACCATTAAAAGTTTAGTATTTAACAATTTTATGCTCTTCGGTGGTCTGAGCTTTTTCCAACTAAACCTTCAACTCATTTACTTAGCAATCTCAAAATTTGTAAAATAATTTCCAATATATCAAGGTATAAGAAAAAACAGATTTTCAACAGAATTACTCTTTATGAGCACTAATAATTTTGGAAAACACCTTTCAGAAATTTTGGCGCCCATTCAGGACAAACATCCAGATTAATTAACAACTTTTTAGTGTTTAGCAATTTTGTGTACGTCAATGGGCCGAGTCCTTTCCAACAGTATAATAAAATTAGTTTTTCCTTTCACAGACTCTGAGATAATACGAGTTCGAAAAAAAATTTTGAGCTAAAATATAATACAATTTTCGAAACCCTTTCAGGGTAAACCTATGGGCATAAAATAAAAACCCACGTGATCCTCGAAAGTCTTATCCAAATCAATTAAGCTTTTTCGGAATGTATCCTGTACAAAGATCCAGTTAAGGGAGGGAGAATTGTAACGTTTAACAATTTCTCGACATTGAGCTCGAGTTTAGATCATAACTACACCCATCACACTGATCTAATGTAGGTCAGGGGCTGTTTGTTAATCTCCACCGTAACAGGTAACGATGCCGAAGCCTTTGACCGAAGCCAATTTATTTGACACAAGTTTATAAAATGTAAAACTGATCAAAACCCTGTGGCAGGAATCGAACCTTTGTATCAGTGGCGGGATGCTCTGCCACCTCACCGAAAAAAAAATTTACCTATCCATCGCCGCGTACATTCTGTTCAAAATGTTTTTTGCCTTGTAAAAAGCCTTTAAGATATTATTGAGATGAAACAAAGAGCATTTTTGAAGTCGAAACAACCTTTATAAGCTTTTAGGTTTATTTCAAACAGAAAGTTTCAAAGTAATATTACTTATTGCGTTGAACCCTTTGACCTTACGAGTATGAATAGCTATATTATATGAAACTCATGATAAATGTGAGATAAAACTCATGAATTTTAAAACAGTGATAATTCGTTTTTAGTTCAGTGTTTTATAAATGAAGTTTTTAAAAGTTTTATGATATTCTTTTATATTTTGTAGTTTTAGCATGGTCTGACAAAATTGGTGTTCGACACTTTTTTATTCGAACAGTAATAATTAAGCGAGGCATTTATTTTCCACTTACTAATTATGAAATTAATTTAATTATTGTTTTAGAATATCTTGTAGCAGTCTATAACTATTAAATGCTTTTTGATTAAGTGAATTCAGCTAAACCAAATTACAAGTTCGAACGGTAATTGGTTGGAAGTGGGTAAATTACAGACTCGAGACGTTCACCTCGGCAACGGGCACCATCAGTTGTGTCTAATGTAATTAAGCAATTATCAATAGAGTAATTTCAGTAATTCACGCTAGCAAAATCAATATAATCTATGCGATAAAACTTGCTGAGATTTCTGCTAGACTAATTAAAGTTCACCTTTATAACAGTTGGACAAAAACAAAATTAATCCTTGAGACAAAATTACAAATTAAAAAGAACTACACCGAGTTACAACCATTACTACAATAGTCATGTACATATATGAGCTTAAAAGTTTATTTTAACTTAAATACAAAAATCACTGAGAGTAAAAATTTAAATACATTTCAAAAGAAATTAATAAAATATTTTCGTTGTTTGGGTGTCCTATTCATGGATGTTACCTTAATCGCCACGCTGGGGAGGCGGGTTGGCGATCGCGGTATGAGCAGTTTTATAAAAAGATGCCACTGCCCATATTCTGCTGACCAGGGTTAGTCGCCTCATAGGTACGACACGCTTCCCGGTGGCGGTAGGGAATTGTATTCTTAGGCCGTCACCATACGGCGTAACCGTATATACACTAAAAAATAATGTGTATCTATTAGTTTCTTTAGATAAGAACTTTTACAAAATTTTCTTTGTTTCTTCTTATAGAAATAATAGAACTATTTAAGAATAGTATAAATCTAAAATTGTAATCTATTACTGATTTATTATACATTGAAAATATTCTTAATTAATAAAACCACTCCAAACCATTGACATATCTCCAAACCGATATTTTTAAATTACTCATCTGTTTGTTCGTTTGTACATACATAACACACCTAACCTATTTTAATAAAACTTTTATTATTAAATAGATGGAATTGTAGTTCAAAATATAGGGTAGCTATGTACTGTGCCGTAGTTATTTTTAGACGTTCCGGACCATCTGACCACCTAATTCGTCTGTCATTTTATCAAGTTCCTTTTTCTCAAAACTGGTAGAGGTATGAAGTTGAAATTAATATCTGATAGATCTACGGTCCCATAGAAATGTAAAAAATCTTCTTCAAACTTATAAGGCAATGAAAAGACAAGGCCATATGTAATGTCACATATTTTAATACTCGTAAACTCTCTCATCAAAACCTATAGTGTAATTTCCGTTTACCTAGAATCATCAAATTTGCCAAAAAGAAGATACAAGTAAAAGGATTTGATCCTTTTGAAAATCGTAAAGTTTTAGTTATATCAATTTTTTTTTCTTTGCGTTCATTATTTTTAAATTAAATTTTCGTGCAATATGGTAGTGAGTAGCGATATAAATACGTTTTACAACACTATGGAACCCTAATAATGCGAGTCACTCTTGACCAATTTTTGTCTTTGTCCGAAGATAAGTTGCAATTTTATGTTAATATTCCATTCGTATCTTTATGGATATCAAGGTTTGTTGCTCGAAAATGTTTGACTTCAGAATTTGAAAGTTTATATTCCCTTAGTACGGAATCACTGGTTGACCTCTGACTTGAGTTCAAGTCAAATATTTGTTTTCGGTTCATTTAGTTACAATGTCGTTGTGTAAGTGCTTTAAATTATAAATTTATTAAAACTGCGACAAAGTAAAATATAGCACTACATTTAAGTTAAAACATTTCATAAAGGAGTTGAGTCTGTACTTGATTCTCTAATAAAAATCACAAAATTATTTATTGTCATTTTACTTAATTGTTCCTAATTATTTACAAACGAAGTACATAAAGGTGAAATATCGTGTAAGGAACAAACAAATATCATTTTAATCATTTGATATTAGGTAAAAACTAAAGTAATTTAAAAACCACGACGAAAAACTTTAACAGTAAAAAAAAAATATTATAAACGTGGCTCTAGAAAGAATTAAATTATTAAAAAGTGTATTTTTATTTTCAAACCGTATTATCGACTCAGCCGTTTTAGAAAACGGCTCTTCTACAGCGTGCCCTGGTGGACTGTAACCGAAAGCCATGTTTAAGAACCTTAACAGAGTAATTATACCTATGCAATACAATAAACCCCACCTCCAGCTGTTACAGCGAAACTCATCTATAATACCGTTCCCTCGTGGCTTATTACCATTGAACTTATCTAATAACCTGTTTTAATATGATACGTGTGTAATGCAGAAAACCTTAAAGGAGCACGTACAATGCAGCGCCCTCTGGAAGTATATAACCGCAATATCTAAAAACCTGCTAGAAACTGATCTCTGTATGTAATGCAGAAACCGTATTAAAATCGACTTAGGCTTTTAAGTGGAACACATCTGCTGTAGCGCCCCTGGAAAAGTTGTCTAAAAATCTGGTCCGAGTTGATAATACCTGTAACTCCAAAAATGTCTCCGAAATCGGTCCAATTTTTTTTTTATGGAAAAAATATTAACATTCACATAAAACCGCAGAGTATTAAAGTAGGTTAGAGTTGGCATGTAGGAAGATACGCTGTCCCCTTCAAGTATGCAGAATGTTGCATATTTAGACAAATCTCTAAACTAAACTCTAAAATGCGATATCAAATCATAGCAAAGATGTAAGGGAAAAAAAGTAATGATAATAATAATAATAATAATACTTAGGACTTTCCACACAGCGCCATCTAGTCCCAAAGTAAGCAAGTATTATGCTTGTGTTATGGGTTACTAGACAGCTGATATACATACTTCAATATTCTTTATAATGTATGTTTACATATATAAATATTTTTTTTTACAAAGACACCACATACATATAACAACCAAGACCCGGTACCAGTATCAATATTCATCATATAAATACTGACCCGACCTGGGATTCGAACCCGGGACCTCCAGCTTCGTAGGCAGGGTCGCTACCCACTAGGCTAAGCGGTCGTCTGATGATGATGAATGATGACTTATTTGCTTTCTAAAGTTATATAAATCTGAGACAATACTATTTAAGGATAGGTAATATTTCTGCTTATATTCGTTGTGTAATTATTTTTGGGACGCGTGTCTCTGAACAATTACCGTTACATGGCACCTCTAACCTACTCGGTTTTCTATGAATAAAATCGTAACCAACAAACAAAAACACATTCAAGCTCTTACTGCAAAGCTGTTCCGTCGTGGGTAAAAAGATGAAGAAAGATGTCGGTTATCTTGTGGTATGTATGCGAGGGTGTACCAAGTACATGTTTTTTTTCCTTCGTACACATCTTCTGCAAATTCTCAAATGTTTGGTATTTTTTTTCATATAACTACGTTTTTTAGACGGGTAGACGGGTTCTCGAGTGGAGGCCACGTATTGGGAAGAGAGGTGTTGGACGCCCTCCGGCCAGGTGGACTGATGACCTGAAGCACCATACCGGGGGTAATTGAAGGCGGTGGACCGAGTGTGGTGGCGAGCCTTGGGAGAGGCCTATATCCTGCAGTGGAGAGACACGGGCTGATGATGATGATGATGATGATAACTCGTTTTTTATCACACTCTGAACCTGTTTACTTTGATTTCACACCTATCGCATTTACGGATTTCAAAATAATGAATGTCCGTGTGAGCATTTCACTGAATTTCGTACTTTATAATACAAAATTAGTCTGAGTACTCTAAGTGTTACCCAATGGATTCGTGAAATTCTTTTATCGTTCGAGTGCGGTATTCGGTAAAACCTTTTCGAGTAGATTTTGCTACTATATACGCATCGAATAGCCTATACCCAAAGAGGATTATAAGGAAAGGGATTGTTGTGGCCGACGGACTGTTGTAGGAACGGGCTAACATTGACGCAGGGGTAGAGGAAGAGTGTGGTGATAACAAAAGAGGTTCGTTGATAGGGGGAAAATAAATGTCTTTCAATTTCGAGCCACGTTCGCGTTTGTATATTCGCTGAACAAAAAAAAAGATGAGTATATATAGACATGTAGTGATAGCCCAGAGCGCAACGAACCTGTCTCAAATTTATAAGGGCCCATAGGGCCATAGTTCGAATCCGGGCGTGTACTAATGAGTTTTTCTGACTTAAGTACACACTATCACTGACACCGTGCTTCGGAGGGCACGTTAAGCAGTCGGTCCCGGACGCTGTCAATAGATGGCGGTCGTTACAGTTCCCAACCCGCAGTGGAGTAGCGTGGTGGACTTAAGCTCCAAGCCCCCCTCTTCACCCTGGGGGAGGCCTAAGCCCCTGCAGTGGGGTAAAAATAGGCTGATGATGATGATATAGACACATTAGCTGCGCTCTCTTATTCAGCGAAAGATATATTATCATCTAATTAACGTGAACAAATTGATATCAGTCGAAAGTTAGCGAAGCACACAATCGTTCACAGCTCGTCGCGTACTGCTAATTAAACCGCACTGCTTTGTTCGAACCGCTTCATTCAAGCGTAAACGCCCTATGTTCTGAATTCTGATCAATTATTCCAGTATCGATTCACCGATAACTCTGTAAGCTGATCGATTGTAATATCTCACTGAACTATACTACATTTACACTGACGCGTGTCGGTTGTTACTATTGATATACATCACTACGTATATAAATCGATTGTCACCTAAACTAGATATAGGCTAAATTTTATTCAAACAAAGAGAATAAAAGGCTATGAACGAATCTAGTAGAGCCAGGGGTTAGGTGACGGTTCGTCACATAACTCTTAAAATCAGCGGACCATATCCAACTATAGTGAAGCCGCATCCATGTTATTATATATCAATGGTTGTCGTACATCCTTTTTGTAGTCGCATATCTTATAATAGATATCAGATGTTAAAAGTGTGAATTTTCAGCTCAGACAAAATACCTGCTCTACGTATTGATGGGTGATTGCGAACAAAACGAGTTTGGTTGTAACGTGTGTTACTGAAATAATATTCGGTTGTTACTGAACAAATAGTTAATATGCTTTATTGTAGGTACAGCACAAACAAGAATCAATTTTTATTACAAAATAACAATACCTACACGTGGGCAGTGTATCGTTAAGTGAACGAGTTCTTGTAGACAACCTTTGGATAGGAGTTTTAGTCATAAAAAGAGAGATTGAGGCAGTGTTCAAAAAATATATTCATGCATAAATATATTACATATTTGAGCAGATATTAAATTTGTGCATTCTGGGGACAAAAACAACCAAATAGATAAACAGATATACAACTTAAATTAACCATTATCAAATACGGAATCACATACCGGTTCATTTATTTTTCGGTACTAATCTTTGGTTCGAGAGTTCATTTATGATATGAATACTTTTAAATATTCAGTAGCACTCCAAAAAAAGAAAGAAACTATGAAGTTACATAAAAATATACTTATTTGCTATTTGACTAAAACAAGCGTTCAAAAGTGTTTTCTATAAATTAGTTAGAGAGGTTATATACAAGTATATCGAAACTTTGGTATACCTTACATTCCATTAGTCAAATTAGATCAGGAGTTATACGTTGTTTTTCAATGTATGTAATGTATTTTATATTGTATATTCCAAACGTTTTAAGCATGTACTTATTTTACCTGTATAATAAATTTCAAATAAATAGATTAAATTACATGTACTTATTTTACCTGTATAATAAATTTTAATTAAATTAAATTTAAAATAGGAACCGAATCTCATTAAAAAACACAATTGCAAATCATAAATTTCGTGAGATGTTTAGTTGTCTCTAATAATTTTAACAGGTTTAAAAGTGACTAACATTAGCTGATTACTTTTTGAATAATTATTTTGAGAAAAGTCTTAGTATGATATTTTAAATAATTTTTAAAACGACTTGTATAAAAATATATTTATTGTATGTTACTTAATTTTCCATAATTATATCTACGATATATGCGACAATTGAATTTATTGATCATTTATAGCTAAATACAACTACAAATAAGAATCGCACAGAAAAAAATATTACTTGAAACAAGAAAATATGATTTAACGAAAAAAAAATTCTCTCAAAATAAGTAAATATATTGTTGTTGCAATAAATTTTTTGTTGGTCTGAAAAAATATTATTTTTAATAGCATATTCTTTTCGTTATATATGAAAGTATATTTTCTTGCTTTAAGAAATTTTTTTTTGTGCGATTGGTAATGAACTACTAAAAAATTCAAAGTCCTCTTAATAATTGACTACGTAACGTTATACGACGTGTAACTGTGTAATGACAGGTATCACTGCTCTGAATTGAAAATAATAGTTCTAGAAACCTGTTGTTAAAATATCAGGCATTATAAAAAAGTTGTACGAGTTTCTAAACAAGCTCATTACTTTATAATTGATGGTATTGCCAGATTGAAACCTTTTTCTCGTTGGTTCTAGATTTTTTAATTTCAAGTCCTTTTTTAGTATGCTACCTTTATATAATAAGTACATATAATAAAATAATATTAATGATGAGCAAATAAAAAGCTTGAGTTAAAAAGTGTTGAGTGCAGCCTATCCCCGCTCCCAGCACGTTGTTTGCACTTGATTAGTGAGGATCGCTCCAAGTACTGCACGTCGTTCGTTTCATCAGCGCGATGTCATTGTATAACTAAAATGACCAGAATATTAACTATAATCGAATTCGTTGAGTATGAGTTTTATATACACGCTATAAACGCTGTCAAAACATGTGTGGTACATAATTCATTCATTGAACACAACGGGTAAATTGTTTTACTTTTCCTTTATTGTGTCTACGCTCTACACTGTGTCTACGCTCTCGAGCTTGAAAAAGTTGGTTCAAAAGATATTTTATAGCTCTAAATAAAAATATAAAAATTTCTGATTTATTATTTTTCTTTTTTTCTTTTTAAAGTAACGTTTGTGTCCTAATGATGATGATGAAGGAAAACCCGTTTTTAATGAAGATATCTACTGGAGAGCCCATGACGGTTGACAATTGAAAACGAATCTAAGACTTGCTCTGAGGTGATACCTATGTAATGGGAACGCTACATCTAAATCAGCTTAGCCATTTTAGAGAAACACTTCTAGTGCAGCGCCCTCTGAGGTGACACCTGGGTAAAACGAAAATGCATTAAAGCAGTTTAGTCACCCACGTCTATTATATCGCCTCTCGTGGATTATAATTGATGACGACCGCTTAGCCTAGTGGATAGCGACCCTGCTAATGAAGCTAGAGGTCCCGGGTTCGAATCCCAGGTCGGGTCAGTATTTATATGATGAATATTGATACTGGTACCTGATCTTGGTTGTTATATGTACGTGGTGTCTTCGCTTGGTACCCAAAACACAAGATAAGGCTTAATTTGGGGTCTAGACGTCGTTGTCATGTATACGTCATTATTAATTGTAAAAAATATGTCTATGAACTGGCCCTGAGGTAGTACACAGTATAAAACAAAGAACTGTCCGAAAACCTGCTCAGCCAGTTTTAATCCACTCAATAGCCAAAACTATAAATCATATTTAAGAATCTGTTCTAAGGTGATACCTATACAATAAGAAAAATTCGCATCATAATTCCAGGCTTTATAGAGAAACACATTTATAGCAGTTCCTTCCGTTGTCCTTTATCTATATAACATATCTAAGAACCTGCTCTGAGGCGATATGTATGTAATAATAAAAAACAGCATCGAAACCGCTCCAAGAGTTTCTGAAGAAAATTGTAACCAACATACACACAAAACACATTGCTGTCTCCGTCCCGTTTGAGGTGGCCCCAGCCATGTATATAAATAAATGTGTAAGCTAGGTATATATGTATTTGATTTTAGATAAGCTATCTTAGATTTATACTGTAAATAACCATAAACTGAGCCAAACAGAATCGGGGCAAGACGCTAGTTGCATATGGCGTATGACGATCACAGGCCATAAAAATACCTCAATTTACACGTAAACAGTGCACGCATACTTACATGAATAAGTCACGGCTGACGCAATTGTGGTTACAATAATTTATAACACACTTATTCATGCATAATGAATAAATATACTTATATTTGTAAATACACTCACAAAGCAACTCAGGCACAATTAAAGACATCTCATTTGCTTACTGTGAGAACAGGTGTGTTATATCGCAGATCTAAGAATGGTTAATAATCTTCTATAGCGATGACTAACTAAGGTAGTCAGGACAGATGCGCGCACAAACTATGGGCTTCTTCACGTTGTAAGTTAAAATAGAATGTACGTTTAACTTAACAAAAATTTTATTCAAGGACAGTGAATAACGACAAGGAAAGAAATTCTAGTTCATCAGTTTCAAAAGTTTGTATAATTTGTACAATTTACCTGTGTGAGCTCTGGAAAATTATAAGACACTAGCGACCGCCCGCAGCTTCGCAACTACACATTTCTGTTTTAGGTAGTATTAACATTCGAAACGGTTTATACGTACTTTTTGCTGAAACTCATATTGGGTACACCCATTCAAACTTTCAGTCTTCATACTCCCCACTCCTTTAATAAAACCGATACTGCCATACTTTTCACTTCCCGTTTCCCACTCTTAAAATGTGGAAATCCAAAAACCCTGAAAAACGTCATTATTTATTTATGTTAAAATTTTTATGTTTCTAACTTTAAAGAACAAAGACTCTCATACAAAGCCCTTCAATCCCTCCCTCCTTAAATTTGAAATTTCCAAATATTCCTTTCTTAAAAAATTAATACGTTATAAAATAAACCTCTGTTTCAAATTTCAGCTTCCTAGACTTAGTAGTTTCGGCTTATCTACGTTGATAGATCAGTGAAGACAAACGACAGAGACACAAAAAGTAGCTGATTTCACTCTTGACAACCTTCTTTCACGTCTGCAAAGTTTCATTAAAATCTGTTTAGCCATTTTGGAAATTAGCTCGAATTGACACATAGACGTACAGATAGACAGACGGACAAAAAGTAGCGTATGTCACTTTTGACTACCTCCTTTGCATACCAGTGAAATTTCATTAAAATCGTTCATTAAAAACTGTCATATTCGTTTCTACACAAAAAGTATGAACATGGACATTTCAAGCGTGTCTTTTTAAATATATAGATGTATATTTAACGGCTTCGGATGTGTTGTAAATTCAAAGTTACAGACATTCAGAGTCAAGGTGCATATAATGGCTTTTAGATAAGTAATTTCTGTTTTAGCGGTTATATACCATTAGCGTATGAAAACGTTGCAAACACATCACCAAATAGCAATTAAGTGTGTAAATTTACAAAATCCATTTGTATGTATACGAATGGGTGTACTTATAAGTTCGTACCTACGACCCTTATTCCAACGCTTCCTTTTTCTTGGTAATATTTTTTGGAAGAAATGGGCCATTATCTCTTATTTATCGCCCCCGAACTCGGAAGAGTTTTTTTTTTTTCTCGAAACTTAACTCTTTTTCGGTAGTACCCACTTTATAGTACGTAGTGCCCGTATGCGCCTTTCTGGCTATGTTTCCTCACTGAAACATGTTTGATGTATGTGAAATACGTTCTCAAATTGACGAGAATATGATATTCTTAATAGGTTCTTGTATTAACATTCATCTTTGAAATTACTTCAGTTTGCTCGGTAAATAGGTTCCAAGAATTATGAGCAGCGATTATCGTTTGGCAGCGACGTGCCCCGACTTCGGTCGCTGTTGCTATGGCCTTGAGTTTATATTACTATGCCCTCTATACTCCGTGTCACTTTTTGATTATTTAGTATAGGATTTGACATGAACGACGACCGGACGCATTGAGGATGCTTCGGTGCGTTAGTGCCTATTGGCGGGCGGCGCCTTAAGGGCGCCGTCTCGTAGGCTTATGATTAAAATTAAAATTAAGAATTAAAAATTCGGCAATGGAGGGCAGTTCGAGCTGGACGGCCCGACTGTGAACAAACAAGGCTCAGATGCCATTCGAACAGATTTGCTACGTTAACTAGGTAATATCGGGCGCTAGGTACTGTTCGCCTATGTCAGACTGAAGGTCTGATCTGCCTGCATTCCTGAGACTCTCAACCTCGGTGGTGAGATCGTCAGGAGGATCTGTTAGTGCATTCCGTGGACGTCTGAGAAAGTGGGTGGCGGGCGGGGGCTCATAAGAGGCCGCTGCCGAAAGTAGCGGGTTGGGGTGCGCGACCGCAGCGGCGAAGAAGCGCTCTGACGCGTTGAATGCTACGGCGCCTCGTCACCGTATTTATGCCTTTTTTGGCACCGTAGCGCAGCGGACCGTATCGCGGCGGGAATGTACGCTGTGTGAGAAGAGCGTCCATCTCTCCTCTCTTTCTTAGCAGACGCCAGTGACGCGGAAGGAAATAAAAGACCGTTACGCAAACATTTATTTAAAAAACGTCATTATATACATTGCAAACAAATCTTATGTACATAGTCGATGAAACTTATAAACTTATATTCACTCATACAGTTAACGTTCGCACTTCACTGATTTTCACTGTCTAATGTTCGGTCCGTCGTTGACAAGTATGCAACATATTGCATATTTAAAGGGGGCAGTGTAACAGCCTACATACCAACTCTAACCTATTCTAATGCTCTGTGGTTGCGCCGGTTTTCAAATCCGGAACCTTTTTCAGTTTTGAGACGTTATAGCATGGGTCAATTCCATAGAGTAAATAAATTTGACAGCAGCGTTTGTTTTTAATAGAGTCTGAAATGTCACTTCACAGTACCGAAAACGTCAAATGCGATTGCACGGGGTGAAGGCCAGCGCGCGGGGACATTGCGCGGTCCGATTGATGTTTCGTAACGGACAAGATACACCAGCTAACTAGAAGAAGAGTGGTAAGACGGTAAACTCAGAAGAGTGCTTCTATAGTCAATTCGTAGTTTTGTGGTCAAACAGTTCATAATCATCTTCTCTATTACTAACTTTGTAAATATTAAAGCAATGTTCATAAGTAACTTATTAATTGGTTCT
Source organism: Luffia ferchaultella (assembly GCA_949709985.1). Taxonomy (NCBI): domain Eukaryota; kingdom Metazoa; phylum Arthropoda; class Insecta; order Lepidoptera; family Psychidae; genus Luffia; species Luffia ferchaultella. The sequence goes on along the minus strand of OX453253.1, from coordinate 12,705,935 downwards.
TAGCTTGCGTGTAATTTAATCTAAGTCTACTATATATGTGTTTAGTTGTTTAAGGTAATTAATTCTATTTTCGTGTTAATTAATCAATACTGATTGAAATGGAGAAAATTATCTTGGCTTCCGTGATGCAGATTGGCTCACTTCCGACGTACAACAACAATATTCTTGTTTATATAATATTGAGAAATTAACTTTCGTGATTATTTGTGAGGTTTATTTGTTTACGAAGTTAGGACCGACGAACCACTGTGAATTTAGTCTTGCTTGTAGAATTATTGCACCTAAACATTTGCGCTGTTCGAAAAAAATGCCTGGTCTATTCATAATATGTAATGTTTAGCTGCGGTACATAATCACGGTGTGCTTATGAAAAGTATATTCGCTATTTTCCGCCTATGAGGAAAATCTAAGAACGAACGTATCTTTATTTTTGAAAATTATGTGCTTTTAATTTACATTCTTCAAACACAAACAAAAACAGGTATACAAGCTGAATTTGGGGTATAAATCATTAATTTTAAAACATGTATTTCAAACATTTCTGATAAGTACGTACTTTTAAATACATTTAGAACAGTGCATAAAAAAAAACAATAAGTTTCAAAATGTATCGGTGCATTTATGTATTCTAGAGCTTCCTTGAAGCATATTTTACGAATTTATGAAAACGGATACAAACTTTGAACTGGTTAAAAAAAATCTGATACTTTTTAATATAAAAAAGAGGATCTTCTATGGAAACGTACTCAAAGAATATGTCGACCATCAGAGGTTAACAACAATATTTGATTATAAAAACGGCGTGATGTGGCGTCGAATTCTTCATCTACATCGATCCAGTCTTTCTATTCAGGACTCTAAAAAAATTTAAAAGTTTTATATTATGATAAAGTTTAACGATATTTTTTAATTAATAAAATTAGCAAATCTAATAATCTTATTTGCAAAGTTATAAATTTTCGTTTTAATGCAGCGAAATTTATATCTTGTTTAATCATGCAGATTAAATAAATTAGAAAAGGCCCGAATTGCGAAATTCCCGTGAAGCTGTATGTAGTACGTAGGGACACACCGAAATAATCGGGAATCGAGTATTTCGGACTGAATACTTCTGTAATATAACTTTTCGATACGTGAATACTGGCCATTTGGAATCGTGATGACGTTTATAAAATTATTAAAAAATGTCTGGGAAAAACCATATTTCAGTTTAAAAGCTAGTCGATAAGAACACGACCATAATGTTTATAACACTCAGTCAAACGAAAATTTATCGCTGTTACGCAGAATTCCGACAAAATCCTGCTTCTATCGCAAATCAAAAACAGCTGTCACTTTGACAACGTCACCGCTGTGCAAAAAATTATACAAGATGCGTGCTATGTGACCACGAGCAGGTTAAGACGATGATTAGAAAGACGAAGCAGAAAAATGTTGAGTTGATGACCCGTTCTCCGTTTACAGTCCTGGCCTGAGCCCTAACGATTTCTTTACATTGCCTAAAATTAATAATTTATTTCATGGTCAGCAGTTTGAAAACCCAGAATCAGCAGTAGAACGAAGCATCGGCCATTTTGTCATCATCAACTTCAGGCTGAAATTACAATTTCAATGATTAACCAATCAACCAATAAAAAAATATTTATATATATATGTTTCTTATTTATTCTTATTCCTAAAGATTTCAGTGTGCCCACGTATGTAAGCAGGGGCGCGGTGGTATGTTTTGTAAAAGTTGGTGCGTACCACTTGATTGCGGTTTCACAAGATATTGGTTTTAGGTATTATTTTGAGATATCTTGCTTTTTTTCTCTCTCTGATAATTACTTGAATATAATTTTGTATAGGTATCATAATAATTCATATGAACATTTAAAAAAAATTAGAAACCTTTTAAAAACATTACTACATACGTTACGTTACGTTACGTTATAAAATAAAATAATAGTTGTCGTGCTAGTTCACGTTGCCAATCACTAAAGAAACCACTGGCACGTGAGCTTCTCTCTCCACCAAAACTGGACTAGCACCAGCCAAAGACCTTGTGAACTACGTGTATACATATGTGCATAATTGTGTGTAAATATGTATGGAACGGTTCTTACCATAACTGCGTATGGGCCAAATATTTTTTTTTGAACCTTTAAGACCCTCAAAAAGAGTATTTATTAAGACTTTGGAGTTATGTGACGATTTGGCTCAAACATTTGCAGACCATGTCGTATATATATAATGCGCATCCAAATAACAATATATGAACAGTAAACTGCCGCTTGCCAGTCGATAGGATGTTCCAGTCATGTAAATGTAGCGCTGATTTCTATGCATTTAATCGATTGTAATGTATCTATTAATATTTTACTATAATACCCATGTACTTGTGACAATCCAGTCAAATTGCAAACTGTCATGGCAGCCAATTTAAGTCGTCGAGTTCCAGTTAGCTTCCAGTCAGGTAACATCTAAATCAGCCTGCATGTGAAAATCTGTCATGAAGAAAAAACACCGAGAAAAACTGCTAGAAAAAAGTTCCGTTTGACGCGGTACCCTAAAAAGATAACAACTCAATCCGTTCCGTTATCATACCTGGTTCGCCATATGCGTGTCAGTTCAATAGAGCGAAAGAGAAACGTAGATAAAACGCGCGACAACACACGGTTCCGTCATAGCGAGCCCCCATATTTTGGTATTACGCCGTTGCGTTGCGACCGTTTGCCTAATGCATGCGTTAGATCTTGCGCATACTAAATACTTTTCCGAAATAGATTTTCTATACATCTTACGTGATAATAATCGTCTTTCATAAAAAATTAAGAATTTTAAAAATTAAGCAAAATTATTTACGCAAGATTATCTAATATATAAAATTCTCGTGTCACAGTTTTAGTTGCCATACTCCTCCGAAACGGCTTGACCGATTTCGATGAAATTTTTTGTGCTTATCCGGTATCTATGAGAATCGGCCAACATCTATTTTTCATCCCCCTAAATGTTAGGGGTAGTCCACCCCTAAATTTTTTTTTATTTTTTAGACAAAATTTTTAATTTCTATTTTTTTATGATACAACATACAAAAATACATACCTACAATCCTCAATTTTCACCCTTCTACGATCAACCCTTATTTTTTAATAGCCATTTTAGTAATTTAATAATTGCTTATATAAATATTATTTCGCGAAAGTGTAATTTATTTAATTAAGACTGACAGAAATTGAAACGATAAAATATTTGTGTCGCGGGAACGAAAACGGGAAAGGGAAGAACGGGAAAGAGTTAAGACTGAAATAAAAAAGTTATTCTTGACGAGAATGGAAACAAAAAGGAAATGTGACCAGGACCAGGGAACGGAAACGATAAAATATTTATGCGATGGGAACGAAAACGGAAAAGGAAGAACGGGAATGAGATAAGACTGAGATAAAAACGTGATTCTTATAAGAAACGAATACCACCCGTGCAAAGCCGGGACGGGCCGCTAGTTATGTTTATAATATTTGCTTTAATTGTTAACAAATGAGATTTTGAAATTTTTCTTTTAATAAAATTACCTTACACCGTAGTTGTGGTTCAATAGATTTTCATGTATTTAGAGAAGCTTTTTTTTTGTAACACACATTAATTACGAATTGTACAGAAAATATTGGGAAAACGTTTGAGAGTGAAATGTATTTAAAATGTACGCGACATATTCAAAATCGTGATGATGATTGAACAATTTTATTCATGAATTCAGCCGTCGCGTTGGCACTGCTGATAATAGGCCCCCTCCTAGGCCTCCACAACCTTAGTGTCTTATGCAATGTCACATATGTGATATGTTACATATGTGAATCACTGCTGATCCTTTAAATAAGTATCTAGTGTATTTTGAAATATAAAATTTTTTTCACACTAGTAGCGTTATCACTATTAGAATTAATTGAGCCGCCAGGCATCCACTGCTGAACATAGCTTAAAGAACACGATTTTGGGTTGCCTGTAAATAACGGCGGCCTGCTACCTTTACCTCGATAAACCTAGTGGGGGGCCGTCTCACACTACCTGTGGTGTATATCTTGTGTATTAATTAGGTAGTCAGCTGGGGGCCGCAGTAGTGAAAATATTACATATTTACTTACAAAAATTCACGACTACGCAATGGCCTTAAAGTGGTACGCACCTCACCGCAATGAAATCCGCGTCGGTATACACCGACCGGATTATTCACCCGCGGCGCCGCTAGCGACACCCCAAGTATTACACATGATTTATTTTAAAGGGAGAGAGTTACATCCAGCATGTTCCTTCTGATATCACGCGACGCGTACCTACGAACCCATATGGTAGACTTTTGCTTGTTTATGTATTTACAGAAAAGAAAAGATATATATTATATATTCGCTGTCAATGTGATTTCTGTATGTTTTTGTTTGTCTGGGTACCTGATTTTTTATTAAACGGAAGATGCTAACACTCTTTCAAGATGTGGACATTCGTTTGGCCTAAAAATATGACAAACGTAAGCCTAGCCAAATAGAAACATTTTTGTCTAGGAATCGCAAGTCGATTTACACATAATTTACAAAGAAAACATGGAGTTCATACTATTTTGTTGTGATATTTATACTTAGGTATATAAAACAGTAAAAAACAAAAATTTTATGCTACCTGAAAAGGAAAAATATTGCATTTGGCGTGGTCCATCTGTAGTTATTTTCACATTAACAGTATAAAATAAGTATGAACAATTTATTAACTAAAAGTCCAGTTTCTGTTGGATGTTATTTTTTAGCTAGAACAGTTTCCTTTAATTATCACATTAAAAAATGGAGATTAAAATGAAATTTTAAATACGTAATCAAAACAGTATTTTAAAACCTAATTGAAAAAATGAAAATCTTTATACAGTTACACTGATGGTAAAATATACAAATTTCGTTTTACCATATTTACATTTTGGGTTACTGGACTTGAAAAAATACAGAATCATTTTGCAATAACTCGTATGTGGTCACGCATGTGTGGCAAAGTCGGATTCCTCTGGACATAACAATATAAAACTATTTGGAATTTTTAAAATTTTGTTTTAATATATTTGATTAATTAAACTATTGTGATAAAAATATATGCATTGCAGTAAAATTATTACAATGTTTTTATAATAACTACGTATTTCGTGAAAATCGTAATACATTAATATATATTAATAAAATGAATTTTAAAACTTTGTTATATTTCATAATTATAGATATATTTTTACCATTTATACATAGTCATTTCGAACAGTAATTTTATTTTCTATATGGAACCTCCAACATGCTAATCAGATCACACTTGTGCAAAACTTTATATGTATATAATTTAAAATTTTATCACGAAAAATATATATTTCAAAACGAAAGAACAAGAAAATATTTCCTAGATTTTTAATTTGCTCCTCGCTTCGTTCCAAAAGCACAGCTTTTGGTTCGGCACAACGTTATCGGCGTAATACAAATTGGAGGGAGTCGATATCTCGTCTTATAATTACTAGCCTTAATACCGCACGAGAACAACGGGAAATTAATTTCTCCCCTATCTGGGCCAACCGAGTAGAAAAACAAACTGTAACATTCTTTGTTATTAATCCAAGTAAGCTCTGCATTTTAGGTAGATGTGAGATTAATGAAAAAATAAATCTCTGTATTTCACATACAGGTTGAGGTTTTAATGACCAGCCAATTTTTAATATAATGACTTTTGATAAAAATCCGTTGGCCGTCTTGTTCATTTTTAGTAACGTTCAATAGGAAAATATTCAGTTAAGACTACGTAAACCTTTCAAAAACTACCAAAATACTAGTCACTATTCACGAGGGCGCCAGTGCACGTGCACGTGCTCTGCCCACATGCCCCATGCCCTGCCCTTTCGTATGTAAGTAGAAAGTAGCCGAATTTTGTTAAAAAATATTTAGGATATAATTATTGGTTATGAATGTCTGACCTATATTTTTAATTATGTAATGAAGTCTATTGGTGATACCTAACATCTAGAAAAATTTTGGCTGGTGGGTAAAATCTCATCGTCTGATTGACTGGCATACTGAATTGACTAGATGACCTCTTCTGTGTTTACCGTCTAACCATTCATACTCTATCTAGCTGGTGCAAGATGGCGAGTTTCAGTCCGACAGGTTCGGACAATTCAGGACAATTTCGACTCTATGAAGTGACATTTCTAAATCTATTATTAAAACCATAGAACTAATAAGTAATTTAAACATTAAAACCAAACGCTGCTGTCAATTTTATTTACTCTATGGTATTTCAACACAAAAGAAACGTTTTCTAAAAGATGCGTAGTGAAAAATTTTAAAAGAGGACGCATAATATTAAAAGCTTTTGTATTTTATTAAGATTTCACCTCAAATTACCAAAACTTATTGATCTGACAAAGACATCTTTCTGTTTACAAAAGGACTCTGAATTCAAGTCATTATTTATCACGAGAACGATAAAAATGATTCTAGATTTGACGAAAATAGTAGGAGAGGGAATATTGTAGGAATTTACCGAAATCCATATGCGCGAAAGAAAAAGTTATACAATAATCACACTGTTTTGTAAGCAAGCAAGGCCCCGCAAGGCTCCAGTATATACGCGTGTTGGGATGTTTTTACGTTACGCTGCCTATTTGCCTTGATATATTTTTAATGGTATCTTGTGTGCGGTTAGTAAATGTTATGTTTGTCATCAGAATAATCCTAAAAAATATAAGTTTTTTTAAGTGAGTGCTTGATGGATTTTATCAAAGACTATGTTAGATATAATAAAATTTAGGTGTGGTGAATATTCTATTACTTTAAATTTCATGACCAAAAGACAATATGGTGACAAACCGCAAGAACACTACATCGTATACAGACCTAGTACGGTGTCCGTAAGTAATACACAGTTGTTCTAAGGTAATGAGTCTGAAAGTTTTAACGTAAAAGTGCAGCTTGCAAATCGTTTTTGAAACGATTTGTCACGGGTGATAAGAAGTGGAATACTTATGACAATGTAGACAACTCTATAAATGAACAACTCTATAAATAATGATAAAACCCTACTTAATACGAAACAGTTATTTTGTTTGAATGATGGGACTGGAAAGTTATCGTTCATTATAAATTTAAATCATATGGTTATTTAACTACTAACAACTGATGAGACTATAGCAAGCAATGATGACAAAACACCTTGAGCTGATAGACATCTTACACCATAATAACGCAGACCACAGACATCTTTTTACTGATGCCTCTACCAAATAGTCTTAACGTTGCGCTCTGAGATTTCTATCTGTTTTGATTACTTCAGGCATCTTATGTAGGTTAACATTCGCCCCCTCGCGATATGAGAGCCCAAGCACTCCATCATCGGGGGGAGGCCTAAGCCCTTCTTGGTATGCTTGCTGTACGGCATAATGGGCTGATATGGATGGATGTCAAAGCTTCTTCTATCATTAGGATTATGACAATATAAGGGTTTTATATGTTAATTTCCTTAAATTTTAAAATGTTTGGTTTTGAATTTATATAGAAAATAAGAAGAAACTTTCAAATAAAGTATAAAATTTACAAAGGCCCTATTAAGTATAAGCTGAATAAAAAAAACTTCTAAGAGTACCTACTATCCGCATATCATCAGGTACTAAGTAAATAAGGTTTTGAATCGATCGAGTCATAAATATTTAAGAAGCTTTTAAAAAGGGTACCTTTTAAAAGATTGGCCCTCAAGGACGTATCGCAATAAAAGATGACAGAGTTACAGATAAGTCGGATTTTACGACACTTTTTTCCTTTATGAAAAAGATCGACCTTATATACCTACTATATTTCCTCGATGATTGGATGACGAATGGTGACTATAAAAATAAATATAGGAATACAGATATGAATTCTTTAAAAGGGTAAAGTAACACAATGCATTCTTGTAGGTAAAGAGTCTTTTAAACGAAGCTTCTTTTTAAGTGGGTCAATATTTCAGATTTTTTTCAGGACTCAATCTCAAAGAATACCCTGTGATAAATAAAGCTCCGTATATGTTATGTGGTATGAACTTGCTATGTCGATGATCGAAAATTTTTTATTAGCAAAAGTCGATTAGCAGTGGCTAATCGACCTTGTTTTTGTAACCTGTTGTACCGTGCGGTGACCAATGAAAAGAGAAACCAACCGTGATAATCTATGCGATAATTTTCCTATAATTTCTATTGCTATGGTCTATTCCAACGTTTAGGGACCGTTTAGAATATACCATCGCAATGTAAAACACAATATATTTTTCACCTAGCTAGACTACAGCCGCCGGCTTCCCCTTTCAAAGATCGCCGTATATCCCTACTGACTGCTAATCGACCATGTGTGTTTCCGACAAACTACTTTTTAAATGATTTAGTAAGTTGATCGAAGAGGCGACAGCATTTTCGGTATACCTAATAGAAGGCCTGAAACTTAAGTTCGAATGTTAGTTGTCCAAAGAATTACTTAAATATACCTACTCAAAATACTTATTCACTACAAAAGCTAATCAGCAAAGTGATTGGCCCCGAAAGTTAAAAAAAGCCAACCCCGCGTAACGGGAAGAGGTGAGGGCAAAGAAGAAGAAGAAGTGTGTTGATAATAACTTTTAATGAAATTTTGAAAAAATCTAAAAAAAATTAAAAAATTCAATTTAAATAATAACTTTTTTCTTATGATTATTATAAGAAGATTATCTGAGGTTACACGAAAAAATAACATACAATAATAATATTACGTGGGATATCTCTCACACGATCATTTATAATCCTAAACTAGGCATAGTCTGTATATAGGTACATAACAACTGATATAAATACTTGAATTTCTTTTTGTTGCGCAATACGAAACAAAGGAAAAACAAAGACCCGTAAAATTAGGCGGACCCTTACTGAAATCTTACCGCACCCGGCTCGCACTTGACCGAGTTTTTTTTTTCCAAGTGCACTAACGAAATCATACCAACCCGGCTTTGTGCAGTGCCCCGTGAACGAGTCGACATTTCTCGCATTGTCCGCCCAACGCTAACGAGAATTCTTGAGAGGGGCATAAAGGCATCGCGGCTCGTAAAACTGGATACAACCGCTTACTGCTAACTAGATGCCAACTAATTATATTATACTGGCCACTAGGTTAATAAGATAGCTGACGAGTATTTATGTGACAATATTAGTAAGGACAAGAAAAACTAGTTCGCTCCTACAGATATGCGTCCTTGGTTGACAAAGTCAAATTTTTTTATCACAAAAAATAAACAAATGGTTGCGCCCGTGCAAATAAATCGAACGGTGGTCAGGAAGCAGGAAGTCAGGAAATAATTACCGATTGTGATAGAAACGAAATAAATTAACATTGCCATCTGACTGCATTAATTATGTACTTCCAGTAAGCACATGCTTATGTTACCTACTAATACCGGTAGATGTCAGTATTATTGACAATAAATTTATAATAAAATATTTATACACGAAAATATGAAAATGATATGAAAATTTATGTAGATCAAATGCGTGGTTTTTCTAAAAAGAAAATAATATGGGTTTAACCTTTCTTTCAAAACTCTTAGCCAAAATTATTATTATTGTTATTGGTGATAAGGGAGGATGCTCGTAAAAAGGATACCTATCATTTCCAAATACTATTTCCATTCTAAACTTTACAAAACCCCTTTAATTTTTAGTTCAAAGAGCGTGATCTCTATCAAAACAAATATTTATCATGTTGTGACAAAATTTTCAAACGGCCTGGACAAATTCTTCCTTATATATTATTTAAGAACAAAAGTTAGCCGAGTGGTAGAGAGGCGGCTTCTTGTTGAGAAGGTCGTGGTTGAATCCCCAGAAACCGGCATGTACCATTGAGTTTTTCCTGACATAAGTACATGCCTGTTAATGACTTTGTGCCTCGAAGAGCACGTCCCGAAGGTCCCAGTTGTCATCATGAGATGGCAGTCGTTAAAATCCGCCAACCTGTACTGGAGCAGCGGGATGGACTAAGCTCCAAGCACCCTCAGCCCGAAAGGAAGCCTAAGCCCCTGCAGTAGGGCATAATGGGCTGATATGGAAAGTTTAATCAAACTAGACTTTTTTTTAATCTAGCAAAGTATCGATTCTGGAGAAACATGATATATACTGACAAAAATAAATAAATCGAAAACTTTATTGTATTTCCAAATAAATTACTGTTGTTTATATATGGATGTTCTTATTTTCAATTTATAATTATAAACCAACTGGTTTTTTGCCATTTTCACTTATAACTGGATATGTTCATCATTCTCCAATAAAAACCGGAGCAGACATTTTTTAATGTTTTATGTTTTTTATACCCATAATAATAAATACAGACTTGAATGTACTTGTTATTTTCCACCAAAAACGGTTAAAAAATAATAAACATGAAATTTCACTTCCTTCTTTTAGAAAATGGCGTTTATTGTAACATTTCGAATGTTGGATACGTCCGTTTTTAAAAGTCAGCACAATATGATTATGATCATAGCAAACAGACCTCAAACAAGACAATATTGATTTGGCTGCAACCAATGTTTTATTTATTATACTTACTTATTCTGAAATAAAACATCGTCAACAAAAAAAATTCAGGTACTGCCTATCATATAAAAATATAACAACAAAAATGTATAGCCAGTACAGCTACAATCAAACTGTTTCATTGTATATGTGATGTTCTACTTCTGATTTATTTTAAACAGAAAACAAATATGACAACCTTTTTATGTAATCAAAAAATTTTGTAACTTTTTTTCTGTTTAGTAATAAAAATAATAATAATAACGTATACATGACAACAACGTCTAGGCCCCAAACTGAGCATTAGCTTGTGTTTTGGGTACCAAACGAAGACACCACATACATATAACCACCAAGACCCGGCACCAGTATCGATATTCATCATATAAATACTGACCCGACCTGGGATTCGAACCCGGGACCTCCAGCTTCGTAGGCAGGGTCGCTACCCACTAAAGAGGAATAAAATTTTTGTATACGAAAATAAAGTATAACAAAATTAGCTATTAGTATTGTAATATTACTAGTATAGTAGTATTGAAAGTATTCTTATCTATTCTACAACAACATATGTTTTTTTGTAATTTCATTTCCGTAAATATTTTGACGTTTTCTTTTTTTTTATTTTCACTTACGTAACCTACTTCGTAAATAAGTCACGAGAAGTATCTGGAAGTTAACGAAACCTGACTTGACACCCACTTCTTGATTCTAGTGAAGGATACTTCATAAATATTCAGTGCAAATCACATCCGTCTATGAACGCAGAAGTCGAAACTTTGTAACACAGGTAACGATGGAGTCGCTTTATGAAACATACCTTAATCGTTAGCTTTCACTACGATATGATGCAAAACGTTTCATAACTAACACTATATATATTTTTTTGAACTATTATACATATTATATGCAAAAGTGTTTGTTTCTTTTTTTTCATCACGTTGTATCGGAACAACAAAAAAATATGGTTTTTTTTTCCATAGTGATGGGAAAAAAAACGGGAAATAACATTGTAAGATTAGAAATTATTAGCCAGCCAAGCCGTGAAATATATTAGTAGTAAGAATAAAAGACAAAAAGTAGATAAGTAGCTGCGAAAACAAAAATGGAAAAATATAACTACGAATGTAGTCACAAAGACGTTATTAACGTCCACACGGGCAGAACCTCGAGCAAAAGCCATTATATGATCAAAGAGATATATGAGACATATTCTCGATAAAAAATATGCCTCACACCAAGTAACAAGTTGTTCAAAGCCCATACTCTTGGAAGCATATGAGTCAGAATTGCCAAGTTATGAGGCAGTTCCACTTACTCGTGCCTCCAGACAAAAATCTTTATAGTGACATCTTAGAGATTGCTTCGCTATCAAACGAATTTTGTTGCGCGTGCCCTGAATCCATAAATGCGGTAAACTGGCTGCGGTCTATGTAATAACCTCGTAATATCATTTAAGTGAAAATATGAACTGAAGTATTTCACAATATTACTAGTACCTACGTTGCTCCGGTTGCATAGAACTTCACTTCTTCACTTCATCAGCCCATTTTTTAACCCACCGCAGAAGCTTAGGCCTCCCCCGGGGTGAGGGGGGCTTGGAGCTTAAATCCGCGACGCTGCTCTACTGCGGGTTGGGGATTGTAACGACCGCCATTTATTGACAGCGTCCGGGACCGACTGCTTAACATACTCTCCGAGGCACGGAGTCAGTGATAGTTATGTACTTAAATCAGAAAAACTCATTTAAGGCCTTATAAATTTAAGACAGGTTCGTTGCGATTTGGGCTATCACGACTCTCGATAGCATAGAGCTATGGTGACAGTATTTCTATTCTTTTATGGACCCGGGCATCTAAAACGTATACCCTCTAATAACAAAATCCTGTGTTATAAAACCTTCTGCCACCGAATTCGATTTTTCATAATTATTTGTTTTCGTATTTTTAACTTATCAATAACTTTACTTTTGATTGTATAATGTCTGAATAAACCCTCGATATTACAATACGATATTCCATTGTCAACACAATGACAGTCCATTTTCACAAGACCATGTACTCTCGCTACGCAAGACTAACCATTTACAAACCTTCTCTGTGTGCGCGAATTATAACCGAACAGTTAGGTGATATCTTAATCTACATTTTTTGATGTTTACTCTCTATCCAGACATTGTTCAGAGTTACTAGAAAAGTGTACCTAAATGATTGAGGAGGTTATTATTCAGGTCGTTACCGATGGATGTAACCCTGTAATAAGCTATCAAAAAGTTAACCGTCCTTTTTTTATTTGATTTGTTTTTTGGAAAAATTACTTTTTTTTTAAATTTCAACCTTTTCGGGCTTATTTTTGCTTTTTTTACGTAGAGGGCATGTATGTCTGTCAAAGAAAATCATTAACAAAACTTGAACCAAATACTAACAATGCAAAGTAGCTGCTGCTAGTTGACTATTTCAATTTAGGATTTTTTTCTACGTGTTTCCTATTTTAAGACAAATTTTAAAAAAATTGTACCAAGGAAATTATCCTGAATATTATATTAATAACAACTACGTCTTTTTAGGTGTGCAAAAACGGTGGTCTCAGGTCGCAAGTTAGTAATTTTTTTAGTTCGAGGTCCAAATAAGAATAAATCAAATCACAAAAACATTGTACTTTTTTTTTAAATAATCATAACTCATGTTCTACACGACCGCCCCTAGTTATTACGGCGTTACATAAATGTGGACTTAGTACGCCCTTTTTTCCGCCCAACAACTCTTTAAGCGCCCATTCATCACTCAGCACTCTATATCGATCCGAGATTTTAGTCAGCGGGCCATTCTTAAGCCAATCGATTATTTTCCACGCGACCGCCATAGCTCTTTGTATTTCAGGAAAGGTTAATGAATTATTGAAGCACGGGGAGGTATTGTAGGCGCCTACTTTTACTAATTGATTCTCGCTGAAAGGTTCTTTACCGAGGCAACGGCATTTCGAAACGCCGCCATCCGGATTGTTCGGTAATAATTAAGCGAAAGGAATCGTGCAGTTGGTAATTGTTCTCGTAATAATACTGGCCTCGAAAATAATTATTCAAATGAATGAACAGTATAAAATGTCTAGATAAAATTTTTCCGTACATTTGAAAGGTCTGTCTTGCGTTGGGTCGTGTAGCTATTCATTTACTTTGAGTGTCTACGAGTTGTGGTAGGTACCACTTAATACATTGTATTAAGTATTAAGTAAGCATTGTATTGTAATAATAGTATTGTTTGTAAATTCCATGACTTAACCAGTCTGACTGACTAATTAGCCGAATGGTTAGGGACCTTAGCTGCAAAACCTAAGGTTGCGGGTTCCATTCCCACCCGGAACTAATATTTGTGCGTGTCTGGCTGTAAAATATCTATATATAACGTGTATACTCGTATTACAAAGAAAATTAAAGTGTATATATTAATTGTTTAGTACTCATAATACAAGCTTTGCTTAATTTGGGACTAATTGGCGCTGTGTGAGATGTCCCAGGTATTATTATCATTGTTGTTATTATACTTTGTCACATAATATAAAAATTATTTAGTTTTTGTGTTTGATAGAGTTGTGTCACGGATTTCAAAAATTATTCAATTTTAATATTAGTTAAATATACTACAGTTCTGTCATTTAATTAGTTTGTGTTCAAAATAACCGTAACACACATTCTATACGAAATAAAATTAAATAATTTGGGCCTATTTTGGATCGTCCCAGACATAAAACTTATGGTTACTAATTTGTACTGGCGACATAATTATATATATGTCGTGGCCATATCTTAGAATAAAACTGATAGTTTCATGATGTATTCGACTTTAACAATGGTCATTTTCTCGCTCCCCTCCACTTCGCTCCTCGCATTATTAATATACATAAACCTAACCTAATCTACCAAATAAAAATGGTTGACCATCGACCTATCATGAATAAACGAATCCGAAGACTGGATCAATTCTATGATCTGGCCACGACACATACATCACTACGTATTATGTGGGTTATCACTACATCTAGGTATGGGCTACATTCCATTCCAACAAAAACAAAACAAGGCTGTGAAAAAATCTATTTGCATTTTGTGGCGGTTCGCCACAGACCACGTCCGCTTATGCCACATCCATCTGTAGTTACATATATCGATATATCGATTACCACATATATCGATAGTTCAATGTGAGTGAATATCGGACGTATTTCATTTATTTCATAATATTAAAAATAAACACAATACACAATGCAAATTCCTTGTTTATTCACACCGTAAGCTAAAGTGGGTTGAGTGGAGTAATATGTTTTCCACCTGTCGGAAGTTTTGACAGTAAATATAGCTGACAAAGCGATGGCTTGAATAGATCGTAAGTAGGCGCCGACTATTCATATTTGTTGGGTAGCTTCGCTGACGGCGGCCGGGATGACAGTAATCCGTTTGCTCGTTACTCGCTCCCATCGTAAGACCCCCACCTTCCCCCATTCCCCCTTTACATCCCCACTACGTGCTTTCAAAACGGGAATAAACTACTCATATCCGAACTGAAAGTAACACCTCACTTTAGCGTTATTAGAACCTAAATTGCTCATGATCTACGAAGTTCCACCGATAAGCACTTCAAGTTTTGGGGCCATAACGACACTTTGCCATCACTCAATTAACTTTGCGGTGTCCCTGGAGAGTACTTAAAATTGATAGTTCTAGAATCGACAAAGTTCGGGCACGAAATAAACTACTAATAACGAGTTTTCCAACAAACCGGATGAATTTGTGTTGAATTTAAAGACTGGCTCGTGACGTCATCAGTAACGAATTTAGTTTTGCTTCCTATCTTTTCCATTAACTTATCTTTTATATTTATAAACATAACAAACTTTTTTTCATTTTCATCTAGTTAGACGTAATGAAAAATTAGTAGGTAGATAATAATGAAAATTTGTAAATTCTCGTAACTATGAAATTGTTAAATCGATTTGCACTTCACAAACGCAGATTTTCAATCGTATCTATATGTCTCGCTTGCCTTTTTCTCAAATATTTAATGAAAGACTTTCTTTCAAATGGAACCGGACCTCCGCCACGTCGCTCCGTATTCTTGTTGCAATAAAGCTGTGTCTATTTGTGCAACAAGAACAAAGTTCAAAGTTGACCCACAGTATTGATTATTTGTTTAAAAATAAAAAAACTACTTAAGCAAATTAATATCAAAAATAAATTTACGAAAAAATACTAGTAATTTCGATTTTTTAATTTTCTATGCAGCGGAGTTTGATAAATTCTGAAAAAAGCTGTGTAATTGCGATGAAGTAGCTCAACCATCCAGTATAAAACCTTACCAAAAAAACTGACTTCAAAACCATAAACTAAAAAATTTAAAATAAAGTATTCACTTTAAAGAAAGGACCATTAATAGGCGGCATATAGTTAATGAAGTCGGTGCCAAGTTATTCACTTGAAATTGTGTTCTATATTTATTATCATAGTTCTAAATAGGTATATCATTGTTGTAATTATTATTACCTGGTAAGTACCCGTTCAAAGTGTCTGAGTTAACATCGACTTCATTAACTATATGCCGCCTATTATTGTTCCTTTCTATAAGGTGAATATTTTATTTTTAACTTCTTAGTTTATGTTTTTGAAGTCGATTTTTATTATTTTTTTGTAACGTTTATTTTATTTTTAAATTTTTAGTTTTATGCAACCGTTACTTATTCGTATTTAGTATAAATGGGGCTTCTAAACGTGCTACTCAAATGAGACAGAGCCGTTTATTAGAGAAAACTGTCGACAAATCGCAGTAGATTACCCTTAGCTCCTAACCTTTAAGGAGTACTGTAGCTTTTCTCATTAGCCTGAAATGATGACTTACAGACGCAAACATCTGAAGAACTAAATAAAACCGGATATAATGTAAATTTAAGACTTATATGGTTTTCTCAAGGATGCCATTGTCAGAACCGGACCAAACTGAAATGAAACCACACAAGAAGCATCAGCTTTCAAATAAAAAAAATCATCAAAATCGGTTCATAAACGACGAAGTTATCCGCGAACACAACATATATATATATATATATATATAGACGGTCGAAATGAGAAGCCTCCTCCTTTTTTGAAGTCGTTTAAAAATGATCTGAAATGTAATGGGTCGCTATATTTTATCCAGATGGCGCTATCTTACTAGTCATTATCCTTTACAACAAATAACGCTATCACTAGAGCTGTCTTGTCTATACTTAAATTATAAAAAAAATCACAAAAATTATAAGCATTCTAGCACGTGACATGTACTATTTCGGAAAATACGTATTTCTTTAAATAAAACTTGGACTGACTGACCGATTGGCGGAGTGGATAGAAACCCTAACTTCGGAGCCATGAGTCGCGTGTTAGATTCCCGGTCGGGACAAATATTTGTATGCATAAACAATTAAACATGTCTATTTGTTCCGTATCTGAATGCAAAATGTTTATATGTATATATATTATAAAGAATTTTAAGCATGTATATCAGTTGTCTGATACCCATTCTAAAAGCTTAAAGATTTGTTATTATTCGAATGCAACTATGTAACATATAAAAATGGTGCCAAGTGTATAAATTTTAATTATATATGATATCTTATATATGATATCTCAAAAACGCTGCTTTCATGAACATATTATATTCTGCTTACAATTTCCAAAAATGACGATCTTTTCAATGACATGTGTTTCAATTTGAGGCAACGTATAGTCACGGAATAATAACTTGGGTCAATTGCAGATAGCGCAATTGGCATCGCTATTTAGTATAGAATAACGTGAGCCGCGCCCCTCGTTATAAATACAATTTTAGCCGTTATTGTTCATATTATTACTGATGTTGTTTGAACTTCTATTCGTACCCAGTAAGACACATGGCAATATATTTACGCGTTTATTTCCCTTAATGCAGTCCACTAATACCCATACAAAATCCCCAAATTACTTGGTTCTTCAGTGACTACCTATTTATTATTTCTCTACGCTTGACCTTTGTTGTTACGTGTATCACTTGATTGTCACTTCAAATCTTATAGAAAAATCAGATACATCTGACACTTTTTGTATGCAACATTTCATATTCAAATGTATACCCGATATCTCGCCATCCAGACTCTTATATAATGAAATTAGTTGTAGTTTGATATAACATTCTAGAAAAAAAACTACTAAAATAGGTCGTGTAAATAATATTCAGAGCGTGAATCTAGGAATACTCGGATGTAGCATTGCGAACTAACCACCCATGCCCCCATTAGTAAGCCAGCTTGCTATGTACGCATGCGTCAACTTGAACACATTTATAGCATAGCAAGTCCACCGACCGCCAGTATGCAACGAAGTTCCAACTCTCACATACGCAGTCGCCATTGCAGTGATTCATTAGTTGTTTAGTGACAGGAAGTCTACAGTTTTCATTATGTCTGTGATTTAGAGTATATAAGCATAAATCCAATTTATACCTAATCAAATCATTTTCAATTAGTGTATGTAAATATATTGAATAGTTTTTATTGTTAATTTGAATACGATTCACTAGATAAGCTTTCACAGACAAAAACCAGAGGTTACCCTTAAATTGTTTTCATTTCATTGGTTAACTTCAACATTGCACGGGGTAGATAACGCACTGCAAGCAAAGTAAACGATCAAGCGAGTATTCCATAAGTTTCATACAAACAGCTCGACAGAAGGTAAACAGGGTT
This sequence comes from Luffia ferchaultella, assembly GCA_949709985.1. Classification (NCBI taxonomy): domain Eukaryota; kingdom Metazoa; phylum Arthropoda; class Insecta; order Lepidoptera; family Psychidae; genus Luffia; species Luffia ferchaultella. The sequence continues at coordinate 12,687,631 of OX453253.1, read as the reverse complement.
GATTCGTCTCGCGTACCGTCACTCCGTTCGTCCCAGTACAAACTCAACGCGTCGGCTAATTAACAAATAACTCCGGGCCATTCATTTCAATTCCGTCTTGAAACATTTTAGAGGGATGTCGGAAGTTCTGAGCCTGCGGTGAACATTAAATTAATTACATTTTCTTATCGCTGACGTGGTTATATTTCTTATAAATATTTATGTAAGTTGACGCAGACGTAAAAAAATTTAAACATTTTGAAAAGCAGAATTGCGAATACTACATATACCATGGGTTTGTGACTTCATACAAACATAGGTTTACCAAAGTACTTTGAGAGCGCGGCCCCGAGTAAGTAAGTCATCTTCAGAACTGGCACCGGTGTATTAATATTTAACGCGAGACACACGCGTGGGGATGTCGACATCGCGTAGGTACGAACAAATATCTTTTTTGTTCATAGCCTCGCATATATATCAAATCCATTAGACACACGTAAACTTCTTCACATTTTAATATACGACATTTTAATATCTTTTTTTTAAATTAACTAAACCTTTTTTGTTCGCTCTCTCGGCGCTCGCGGTAGTAATCGTCGGTAAGCGTCCTCTACCCCACCGCACCGCTTCTTTCCACTTGTGTCACCTATTTATCGCGAAGATGTTCTACATATAGAATCTTAACTTACTTTGGTTTTACTATCATTTCTAAAAAAAATAATAAAGTTTAAAAACAATCTTACTGTTATCGGGCGATATGTATACGCTTAAAGTAGTAGGTACTGTAAAAATAAAATTATTGTAATTTTGACCACTAAAGGGAAGTGGAAAATTTTTCGCCCGGAATCGAAAATGACCGGTCATTCAATCCTAGCACCACAGAGCCTAGCACAATGCCTGAAATCAAGTGGTTAGATGTGACATTGCTTATCTTTTCTCTGATTATATTATGATGATAATTCATTTGTGCTACGATTAACAAAACATACAGTTTTTATTGCCAATCAAAATATTTATATTTTATTCAAATAATTTTGTAATAAATATAAATTTAATATTTTGTGTGGACACCACGCTTTACTTATACGTATAAGGTTGCTGTATATTAAATGAACGATTTTATATTTTTGTTTCTAATTATATATTTGAGGTTTTCTGTTCTGTTCCGGAAATTCACATTCAACTAGACAACATAACACTAATTTCAATGTAAAAGAGCATAAGTGTGAGACTAAATATCATAGGATTTTAGAACAGAATCCGTCCAGAAATGTGATATGTTTTATCAAAGGGAATAAATATATTTTTGTTCAAAGTTGATCAAACATTTGTTAGGTTCTTATAAGAATTGCCGATCAAATAACATTGAATATAATATATTTTCCGGTGTTTTCATGGGCTGGCAAAGTTGGATCAGAACGCAACATGAAAGGACAACATTTCGACCTTTCTTATTGAAATAATTTCGCCTGGCCGAACCCTTTGTCACAGAAGTCGGTCGTTTGTAAAAGTTTATCTGTAACTTTTATTTTCAATGTAATAATAAAATTGGACGAGAGGTGATTATTTCCATCGGCACAAGTTTTTCGTGAGCATTGCTTTACTTAATACAATAATTTTGTGTTTTTATACTTGATTTTTTGTATCAAAGTTTTGTCAGATGTTACTATTATATACACAAACGGATCTGTAGATCTAATACATAAAACAAATATTACGATAGTAAAAAGTTTCACAAACGTATACCTAATTATTACAAAACTAATTCAAGCGTTTGCCTGAAACTCAACGAAGCGGTTATGAAAACGTGAACAATAGTCGAACCACAACTCGAGGAAGGTAACTCTAAATTAGCGATAATTGTCTACACAGCTTTTCACTAAAGCAAATGGAATTTTCGTGTAACGAGTACCGGTGTATTTTCAAGTTGGAACAAGCCGTTTCCAAAAAGTTATGGATGGGAATCCATTCAGTTCACATTCGCGAGGCAAACGGTTTCCGCGGGAATCCATTAAACGTCGATAAAGCTGAGAACACGTTAATTCTTAAAAATGCGAACCAGATTAATCTTTAGCGCAGCTTCATTAAGGACCAACTTTCCTGGATTGAAGTTTAAAAGATTGGAAACTATACAAGCTCTTTCATAAGGAACCTCATTACGTTAACAAAAATAATGATATTAATATCTGGGACATCTCACACAGCGCCATCTAGTCCTAAAATAAAGCAACACTTGTATTATGGGTACTAGACAACTTTATATAAGAATGTACGGAAATACTCGTAAAAAATATTAATATACGTGTAAAATATTACACACAGACACGGAATAAATAGACATGTTTATGCAAATAAATATTTGTCTCGGGCGGCAATCGAACACGTGAAATTTCTAACCACTCAGTTAGTTGATCAGTCATGAAATATTTATTCATAATATGAAATATAACTTATATTAATAATTTTAGTCAGTTGTTATTGATTTCCCTTAAAATGTAATTTTAATCAAAGGTTATTGAAAATTTAAAAAAATAACTTTACATAGTTCTTAGATATTTATTTAAATTTAAAAAAAATATTAAATGGTCACTAAATTCGTGTGAAATAAATAATCAGGGCGGTGTTTTTTTTCTATCCATTAGTTCTCGTCTAAACACTCTACTTCTGAAAAATAATATTTTTCCCAAAGAATTATCGATACGACTGAAACATACTTCGCATAAGAAAGGTGAGATCACGGGTGTAATGGAGAGAGGTACACCGCCGGTGGCCGCTGGCGGACGCAATTGTCAGTCGTCTTGCTAGCCCATCGCAACGGTAATTCGATCAATTTGTGACGCGATGTCTCAATATTTTAGTACTACACTGAGTGATTGGCACTAAAAAATTAATTTGCCCACAAAATTAACACCCCATAAATAAAAATTCTAATACGCTATATGCCCGTGATTAAGTTATCAAACACCACGAATTTTAAGAAAATAGGTTGTGACAGACGGACAGGTATACACCAGAATGATTCATAATTGTCACAAGATCATAATATTAAAATTTAGCAGCTGGCAAATAAATCACCTGGTAGAGTTCCAATAGGCACATAGGCACGAGTCGCGTCGCAGTAACCAGTTTTAGGTGTAGCGGGACACAGTGGAGCGAGGAGTATGTGACCGTACCTGCGCTTATTGCGTTGTATTCTGATCCGCCATAAAGTTTGAGGCAAACTATACGTAGGTAACGTATATATCACGACGCAAGTACATAATTTAGTCTCGAAGAACGGACAAAAGAAACAATCAATTGCTGACTTAGGCGCGGAACGAATCGTTATATTTCTTTGGTTTGTTTGAAGAATTTTTTCCGTACCTAGAGAGCAACGTTACAAACAACAAAATTTTACTCAAGATGATTTATTCCCTTTTTTACGTAATTTTATGTCATAATAAATAATACAATTTAAATTGTAATATATATATACATATATTAGTTTAAATATTATTATTTACGCAAATATCGCTCCTTCTCATCATCATTCGCAGTATCATCGCCAAATATATAGAATAATTTAAAATATCTTAAATACGAGTATACACATAGATGAATTATATATATTATATAACAAAGTTCGACCAGGGGAATTGAACAGTGCCATGATTACTTTACTGATGGCAAATTAAAATTAAAAATTAAATTTATAATGCAATGAGAAAGGTTTACGATGGACAGATGGCAGTTTGAACGTGACAACCATCGTCTTTTCATGACATTCCGTCTCCCAGGAGATCAGTCTTCGGCCTTTTCTCTTGATTAGCGAATCGAATTAATATTGAACTTATAACTTGACAGGACAATATAACGGAAGGTAGTTTAAACTTGGACTTTAGGGCCGGTATTTTCGTTTTCACTTATCCTAGGAATAACGTGAAGTGAAGCTTAATTTTAAATTCAGCTTCACTTAACGTTTAAGTGAGAACTGAAATACCGGCCCTAAATCTGATAATATCATAAAAGTACAAATTCACTAGAAACACTCTTCTGCGCTTACCGTTTAACCAATCATCTTTATTTTAGCTTTCATTCTAGTTAGCTGGTGTATCTTTGCAAGTTTCAGTTCGGTTTCAATCCGCGAGGTGATTTCGTTCTAATTCTAATCTAATCTAAGGTCTAATTTCGTTTGACAGTTTAGATACTGTGAAGCGACATTTCGTTCGAATTCGAATTCGGGTTCGAATCCCAGGTCAGGTCAGTTTTTATATGATGAATATCGATACTGGTACCGGGTCTTGGTTGTTATATGTGTGGGGTGTCTTCGCTTGGTACCCAAAACACAAACTAATATTTAGTTTGGGGCCTAGACGTTGTTGTCATTATACGTTATTATTATTTCTGACTTTATTAAAAACGAACGCTGTTGTCAAATTCATTTACTGTATATATAGGCGCAATCGTATGTGAATTGTCTGCACTGCAGTGTAGCCTCATACACGTATAAGTGTTTTTTTTTTCAGTTAAATTTCAGAAAGTTACTTTATTAATTAACATATGAGATATTTCACCTGTAAAAAATCGGCCTAATTGACAGGTTTGTCGACATCGCATCAACTTGAGTTGCATACAATTTGCGACTTCTGACTTTAATTATTTTAATTCAAATTTCAAGAATCGCAAAATTAGTTTACAAATAACTGAAAATTAAATATGCCTCAAAAACTTCTAATAGTGTTTTGATCGAGAAAAACGTCCAAAGCGTTTGTTATGTGTCCTAGAATTTTTAATTTTTTTTATTACAAGATAAAAAGTAAAAAGTGATGTCACATTGTCAACGCATTTATGAGTCCGCTTCTTCCGAAGTCTCTTTTAGCTAAAAAAAGTCACTTAAGAACTTTGACTGTATTTCGCAGGATCCGTCTAACTAATGCCGTTTCTATTTTTCTTTACGAAAATATGTATGGGGCTTCATATAAGACATATGCCTATGAAACATCAGAATTAGTGGAGCGAACATGATGGACTCATAAGCTTTCCGTTTTAAACCATTTGCGTACAGAAGCTAAAAAAGAGCTTTTTCCAAGCGCCCGCCCCGATACCCCTTAATGAATTCTCGCGTACGTAATACTCCGCTATGATAATCAGTTATAATGAAATCCTTCTGAATAATTTTATTAGCTCCATTACTAGCTTATTTTTCTGTCACTACCTAGCTAAAAAGACCTTGTGTTCGAATTATATTATATTCATAATGTGGGTTTACTAAAAAGCTTTTGCTTTTGTTACATCGAATAAAATATTTAGTATATCTGAATAGCTAAAATAAAGACTTTAACATGTATATTTAGTACAATTTATATTACTAACTAAAAATACTCAGTTTTTATTGTTAGGACATCAACTCGTAATAAAGTATTCAATATAAAATACATTCTTATTACCAATACAATCTTTTGTTACCATAGATTCGTGTTACAAAACAAATACCCAAACAAAACTTAATACAATGCTTAAACTCGTATGACGAATCGATTCGATACTTTAGTAAGAAAGGTCAAAACTTTTAAGTGACCTCGATTCCCACAAACTCCTAAATCAACAATTACAGTATCGGGCACGTTATTAGTTCTAATTGACTCTACTGGAACAACATTTAAACTCGTACACTTCGGTTTGACTTTAATGTAAAATGACTGGTCAAGTATAAAGGTCTCGGTACTTCCTGTTTAAACAATCGAGTAGTTTGAAAGGACTTGTTTGAATTTACACGAAACTCTCGCTCCGATATTTGACATGATCACAACCACCATAACGCCGGTACGTTGTTAGCGTTGGTTTGTTTAGGATTATTTTCGTGAGACGGCGTTTCAATTAGTCGCTACATTGATTAATAGTGTTTTGAAACTTAAATTACCAGGTTGTCTCTATATTAGTTACATGTTTAGATAGTGTATTGTACTTGACGCTCGAATTGTCGCTCGTTTTAGTTAAATACTTGATTAAATAATAACGAGAAACTTTTCGATGAAAAAAGCTTCGATTTTTTTTTAGATGTGTGTCTTTCAAAATTGAATTTCATAAAATCAGAACAATTGAAAACTAATTTTAAATAAAAAAGTACCTAATATTTTTTTTTTACTTGATAATTATTTTCTTTATTAAGTATGGTCAGCGATTTCTACAAAACGGCGTGAGAGGTTAAAATAAAACAAGACATCCAGTAGGAAATCGTAATTTAATATTATTATTCCAGATCGTCACTTTGAAGTTTTGGAGTTCCAGGATTCCTGTTATAGCTTCAAGGATTTTTTATAATATTTATTTTAAATTTTGGCTTGATTGTATTATATATTTTCAAAATTATAAAATTATTCAATTTTTTTTTATACAGTCATATCAGTACTGTTGTTGAGATAGTGAAGTAAAAAAATCGAATAAAACCCATTTGTTGCTTACCGCTTAGTAATTGCCAGGGAATATTTTCCCACTTGTTAATTTATTTATTTTAAACTATAGATTAAACAGGACTAATGAAATGTGTTTTGTGTTTTTCGTACGATATAATTACTATTTTAGATCTTTGGATGAAGATTTACTGAACCATCATACCATCAGCTCATTAAGACCCCACCATAGGGGCTTAGGCCTCCCCTCAAGGTGGAGGAGCTTGGAGCTTATTCCATCACGCTGCTCCAGTGTAGGTTGGTGGATTTTAACGACTGCCATCTATTGATGGCAACCGGAACTGACAGCTTAATTTGCTCTCCGAGACACGAACCGAGGATGAACCTCATATTTTTTTTCAATAAAATGATATTTTACTTAGTGCTATAGGTAATTGAATTCTTAGAAGAAATTTAAATTTGTAGTTATTAAAAACAAATAACCTCTTGTACATAATAAATAACTTTATTATATTGTCCGTATTTCACTTTGACCTTTTTCGTAATTAAACTTTGGTTTACATAACAGTTTTATTTTTGCGAAACATCTTTCGTTTGAGATTTCACAAGGAAAAGATCGCAGAAGGGAAATCTTGTATACATTAACGCAAAAAATATTACCTACAAAATAAGGCTCAGCTCTTCAGATCTCGTTGATGAAAAAGAAAGATAGGGCCTGAAAACAAAGGATAATTTATACGGAGCTGTCCCAATGCGGCCCTTGAAAAAGACTAAGCTGCGTGTAGCCACATTTGCCCGAAAAGTTCATTTATATTCTGGAAAACAAAATAATTTTCAAAGGCCAATTTTATTTTTGTGGTTATTATTAATGACTCGGATTTAGGGGACTACGACAAAAATCTTTTTACGTAACATTATGGCTCTTTTTCTTTTGTTTCAATCAAGTGTTTCATTAATTGACTACGTAACAAATCTTAAATGTCGAGGCTTCGTTGCCTTGCTTTTATTTATTTATTTATTTATTTATTGCATTCATGTATAAACATAACATCAGTCCATAGTTTTAACATGAGCCCGGATCGGGCACAACAATATAATTTAAACAAATGGAATGTGAGACCTTTTAAAATAGTCAAGTCCTCAATTCTAGATATTTCTACATAGGTACCACTGTACATCTTCATCATCATCAGCCCGTGTCTCTCCACTGCAGGATATAGGCCTCTCCCAAGGCTCGCCACCACACACGGTCCTCCGCCTTCCGCATCCAATTATCCCCGGTATGGTGCTTTAGGTCATCAGTCTACCTGGCCGGGGGGCGTCCAACGCTTCGCTTTCCAATACGTGACCTCCACTCGAGAACTCGTCTACCTCATCGGTTGTCGGTTCTACGGCAAATATGACCGGCCCATTGCCACTTCAGCTTGCTATTGACTTCGGCTATGTTCACAACTTTCGTACTGTACATATATTTACTTAAAATTAGTTGTCTAATAATAATAATCATATAAAAATTAAATTAATATTAAATTAAAGATATATTCACAAATTAGTTAATAGTTTCAAAAAAAAAAGTACTATTTAAATAAACCATGTCAAACTATTGACCGGAGTGACTAACGGTAAATTATAAAATACCGCCTTAGCTTAGAGTCTCAGACTAAAAGAGTATACCTAGAGACGGCATAGGCACCGTGTACATAATATTGATGCGTCACAACCTTACCGATGATTCGCTTGTATAATGGTTATGCAACAAAATCTTGCAAGCCGCGTTTAGTGATAGTTTGCCACAAGGTGAAACAAAAAATGACACCGCGTGTTGCAAAACGGTTTAAAAACAATTTTAAGTTTTTTCGTAAATGAGTAATTAATTTTTCAAAGCATGGTGGAAGTGGAATGAGGGGTATAACTGCCGCCAGAATATGACACAAGTGGAATTCGAAGCGAAATGGCGTGATATTACAACTAAACATATTATAACATAGATGTGTCAAATCTTTTAAAAATGCATCATAATGTTTTTTTTTTTTTAATATGTTACCAAGATATTTTTTTCTTTCAATATAAGTATAGTTCAAAAATAAAATTATTATAATAGGTAAAACTGTGCAGGTACAATCGCATATCGCGAGAACTGTTTGTAATATATACTGGTATACACCATAACTTGCCCGTGGTACTACCAGCGTTGTCCAACCGAGTTGGTCCAACCTATAAAATCGTAGTATCTGTATGTCTATTCGTGTCAATCTCCGAAACGGCCGAACCGATTTTGATGAAATTTAGTAGACATGAAAAGATGATTGTTAGGAGTGATTTAAGTTACTTGTTTTTGGTGTGTCTGTTTGTCGATTTGGGCTTAATTCCAAAATGTCTGAATCGCTTTTCATGAAACTTCGCAGACATGAAAAGAAGGTTACCAGTAGTAATATAGGCTATTTTATGTTTGTCTGTCAAACAAACACACGTCCGAGATAATCTCCGAAATGGCTTAACCATTTATTCTTTTTATACCGGAAATATTTAGAGTACATGCCTAAACCTTCAAAATGTTCAAAAGTTCAAACGGTCGTTAGTATACCTAATTTTTTGTGTAAAACGACACCTGTTGTGTGAATGAGATACACAAAAACACTTTCTTAACCTATTCGTGACTCATTAACCATATTTGGTCAGATTGAAGGTCACGACCCATTTTATTAACAGAGACAATCGATTGATAATGATTAACGACTAGTTAGAAGGTCAATATTGTAACAAATAAAAAAATACATAATCGATTTCATAGTTGAATTATAAAATAACTAACTTTGAATTTCAGAGTTTACATAAGATGAATTTAAAAAGACATAAAAGCAAACAACTTACGTTCATGAAATATTCACAGAGGGTGAACAGCGGTGATGCTGACGCGACCAAATAAAATTTCATTGTACCGTAAACGTATACCGTTGTCGCGTTTCGAGCCTCTGAGACGCTTTTTTGCGTATTGTATATTTTTGTACTTATTGGGGACACAAAGTGCTATAACCGTGTGCATGGAATTTAAATAAATATAACGAGTATAACAATGATATTTTTATAATTGAATCTATTGAATTATATATTTAAATGAAATTTTCAGAAATACTTGAAACGCGCATAGAAATTGAGGACTGACTGTTTTTTTTTAAATTGTTATTAAAAGAGCAATTCTTGTATGTATTTATATAAGATTTCGAGTAGGTACTTATCGGAAAACAGTTCCTAATTATATTTAATATTATTGTAATAATTTGGATGGAATATAATTTGGATAATATTTTGTATTTAGATAAGGTGCTGCTTTTTAAGTTTGCATATATGGTTGTCTTTCTTGAAAAACGCAATTTCATTTTTTTTATGTAGCTAAGTATTAAATATTACAATCTCAATGATTTTTATAGTACTTGTCCTGTCGTCTACGGATGATATCAACTCTTACTTCATCTAAATATATTTTACAAAAAAAGACACAATTTTCCAAAAGAAATCAATTTTTATTATAATACGCTGAAACTCACTCTAGGTACTATATATTTTTGATTTTAAGGATTTTAAATAGAAATCACATAGTTAATTATTCGTGCATGTTTTTCACATACTGGCCAGCGAGCATCCGCGAACTCCAGCTGACTTTCTACAATGTTCAAGAAAAATAAAGACCTCTCATTTTTTGTCCGATTCTTTTTCAAGGATATGTTTTAATAATATTTTCCAGGAGTTTTGCTAATCAACTGCGCGTCGCGTAGGAGGGATACAGTAGGTACCTACACCTTTATTTCTTTGTGGCGCTTTGGAGATAAAATGCGCGGGCTGATTTTGACGATTTTTACGACCTGCGATGTGTCTTAATCATATAATTGTCACTGACAGTAATCTAAATAAGACATGGTGACACCCAGAATATTGAAAACTACTACTATGAAGGCGTCATTAATAATAATATAATAATAATAATAAAACACACAATCACAACAACGCCTAAGTTCCAAACTAAGCATTAGCTTGTATTTTGGGTACCAAGCGAAGACACCACATACATATAACAACCAAGACCCGGTGCCAGTATTAATATTCATCATATAAATACTGACCCGACCTGAGAATCGAACCCGGGACCTCCAGCTTCGCAGGCAGGGTCCCTGCCCACTAGGCTAAGCGGTCGTCAAATCATTGAAAATATATACGTATATATTGTCAAAATTTACTGACATATTTTATATTCATTTGGTTGTTTTTCTAATTTTAAGCATTCTTGAATTATATTTAAAAGCCATGAAACTGCATTGCTACTGATTCTGTTAGATAACTTAGAATTCATTTCAGAGGGGTCTAGTCAGTAATCCATTAAATGCTAAGCCGAGTCTCAACGACAATAACACGATACCTCTTCTGCCTATGTCAGGCCACGTTAAGCGGTCCGCATCGCCCATCGTTCTGCCTGTCAAATCATTCCCCCAATCCGCACGGGTTCAAACGCAAAACAGGCGGAAAATTATATACGAAAAGAGCGATTTAAATACCGTATTTATACATAAGGGGTTCGGGATGGGCCCCCAAGGGATTTCCGTACTTTCAAATACCTGCTGCGCCACGAAAATCTGACGTTTTCAGAGGAAATCTACGTGTACATACGTAGATGCTTTGTTTAAAACTTCTGGTTTTCTGATTCTGTTATTTGTAATGTTTAAATAATAATATTCAGACATTATATAATTTAGTATAGAATAGTTTATTTGTTATAGTCTATATAATTATTTATAATAATAACAATAAAAGTACCTCGGAAATCCCACACATGTCATCTAGTTCCAAACTAAGCAAAACTTATACTATGGATACCAGACAACTGATATAAATACTTAAATAATCTTTATAATATTTACACATATAGATATATATTTTTTTACATCAAGACACGGAACAAATAGACATGTTCATGTACACAAATTTTTGTCCCGTACAAAATCGAACCCGCGACCCTTGGTTCCGCAGTTAGGGTCTCTAACCACTCGTCCAATCGGTCATCTAATAATACCGGCTATTTAATAATAATAATGTAATTGTTTATTGCCAAAAAAAACAAAAACTTTGTTGTCACATTGAGACCTTGAATAATTTTACATTCAATGGCAAACAAGATCGGCTCAGCATACTGATGGCCTGCCACGTACGGACATGACCATTACTGATATTCTGCCGATCCCGAACGATATGTTGAAATGTTATATTTAATTTTCTTTTCTACACTTCTACCCTCTACTTCTTAAATATGGTGGGGAGAGGGAGATTTGGAGCACTTCATGGAACATGTAGAGTGGAAGAAAGAATTTGAAATAAGAGAACTACGTATACTAGAGGAAATTGGAGAGGGAAAAGCAGTGGAATTGGTGCGGAGAATTGACAAATTATGAAATGAAAAAAGCTAGGTGGGAATAGAAAAAATAGAAAATATAATTATTTAATAAATACCTTCCCTAATAAAAAAAAAACCGGCCAAGCGCATGTGAGACCAGGCATATTGGAGGGTTCCATAGTCGGGACGAATGTTCAAAAGTTTAAAATAAATATTTCAAAAACAACCCATTATTCAAACAAATTTTCATTTAAAGTGTTTTTAAAATTGTTTAATTTCTTTGTCTGTTTTGGCAACTTTTGTTGTGAATACTTCTAATGAAATAAAGACTTTCTAGATGTCGCTTGTTATTCTACAAAGCTATCATAGACGGCTACCGATTTTGTCATATTTTGGAAAACTCACCTTAATTACTACTGAAATAGAAACTCAGTAAATAAGATTTTACATGTAAGTTGTCGTGCCGTATTTTTGAGGTAACTTTAAACGGATTGGACAGAAGCATATTGGGCATACTTTACTATCCACGCACAGCATCTAAGAAGTCAAGGTTTTGGGTGATAAACCAACTTAAAATTACATCAATGAAATCCTGTAAGGGCAGGTATCGCCTGTAAAAACACAATGATTGTTTAAGAAATGTGAATATCACGCAATCACGCGATATGCTCGTTACCGGGGAGAAAATAAACAGGTCGTTTACAAAAATTTGAAATATTGTTGTTGTTTTCCGCATGTTTCAGATTTTCAGTTTATATATATTTTCTTATTTTTATTAAATCTTCGAATAAATAAACAGTTCGTACACGGAAAGAAACAAATGAAAACATAATTTTCGTAAGCTTTTATAGCTTTTTTTCCTTGACATGCAACATAAATAATTGTAGACTTTTATCCTAAAGTTTTTACGCTATACAATAAATATTACAGGGTGAAAGTGACAAGTAAAAACGTAGTGTTTATTACAACAACTACCATTCGTTTCGCTTCGGGTGGATGAATACAAAATTTTGTTGAAAAGGTATCTTAAATTAAAGTAACTTGAACGTATTCTAACATGAAAAAAGATACATCGTCTCCAAGCGGCGTAACGAATTGTGGAAAGAGACAAACTCGGAATATCTCTCAGAGACCGTGTACCGAACAGCGTGATCAGGAGAAGAACGCTCAAATCGAGATGAATGTGCCACGTTAGCTGTAGAAAAGACGGACGTTGAAGCACCGGAATGTTGGAGAGGAGGCCGAATACTGGCAAAAGGAATAGAGACCGACCAGTTACCAGGTGGCGAGACGACATCGTGGCGATCGTGGAAAAAACGTGGAACTTATTGGAGGAGATCTATGTCCTGCAGTGGACCTTTACGAGCTGTCAATAATAATAATAATATCAGGAACATCCCACACAGCGCCTTCTTCTAGTCCCATAGTAAGCAAGTATTATGCTTGTATTATGGGGTGCTAGACAACTGATATACATACTAAAATATTCTTGTATTATGCATATATACGTTTACTCCTAGACACGGAACAAATAGACATATCATGCACACAAATATTTGTCCCGGGCAGGAATCTAACCCGCGGCCCTTGGCTCTGCAGTAAAGGTCTCTAACCTAACCTAACTCGGCTATTTGATTAGACCGATGTCAATGATGATGATGACTATAATACGTTATAGAAGTAATATCTCTACTTGGCAGTTGTATAGGATAATAATATATTTTCTGTAATTCTTTTGAATTAGTCAAGAATTATGAAAACGTGATTGGTTTTCGCATCGCACTTTGACTGACTGGGGCAGTCAAACGAGAGTTAAATTGTCAAAACCTCTCGTATGACATTTTATGACAACCGTCTCGTTTTGTCGCACCTGAACGCATACTTCACCCCTACGGAGACCTGTAAACGTTTTTTGATACTAAATTTGTTTTATGTTTGAAAATTTTCGCTTTTATATACGTAAAAATGTGAATTTGATTTCAAAATTGATACTTTACGTAAAATTCAAACAAACAACGATGATAAATCTAAACAGTCATAACCGGAAGATAGCATATGACCTATGAAACCGCAATTTTATAAACTTGTTATTTGAGAGCAATAATAGTATTTCCTACCAAGCATATGTCATCTGATATGGTAATATAGTCGTATCTGCAAAACGGACGGAGGTACAAGTCCTAGTATAAAATGGAGCAGTGAGATAGCTGCGTCGCGGTATACGTTTCCGACGTCCTGCGGCGCGCCGACGCCCCCCTGTACGTTGTTTGAAATACCTTATTTTTACATGAGCAAACTGGCGGCTGCAATGCCTTAGTTTGCATTCTTTGGTATATGAATAGGATAATGAAACTTCACTTATGTTATACAATTCGGAGAGTATATTTGCCCGCTAGTTAACTTATTTGTTTCTCTATGTGCAAAGACATTCTGAATATCTAGAAATAAGTTAATAACCTTATATTAAAATTAAATACGCAATATAAAATGAATAATTTTTAAATAAACGTGTAATATTTAATTTTTTGCGAATAGTTAGATACTGCTTTCGGGAAGCTCCGTCGTCTGTTCTCGTCGCCACTACCACAATGTCTGAAGACCAAGGTCTTCAACCAATGCGTCCTGCCTACAATGACATACGGTTCCGAAACATGGACTCTCGGGGCAGGACTGGTCCACAAATTTAAAGTCGCTCAGAGCGCTATGAAGCGGGCTATACTCGGCATTTCCTTGATGGACAAAATCAGGAATACTGAAATCCGTCGAAGAACTAAAGTTGTCGACATAGCCGAAGTGATTAGCAAGCTGAAGTGGCAATGGGCCGGTCACATTTGGTTGGGTAGAGCGATGGGATAGACGGGTTCTTGAGTGGAGGCCACGTATTGGGAAGCGAAGCGTTGGATGCCCCCCGGCAAGGTGGACTGATGACCTAAAGCACCATACCGGGGGTAATTGGATGCGGAAGGCGGAGGACCGTGTGTGGTGGTGAGCCTTGGGAGAGGCCTATATCCTGCAGTGGAGAGACACGGGCTGATAATGATGATGATGATGAATAGTTAGATATTGATAGGAACACGTTGCATAGATTAATTTTCAGAAATGTATTTTGTGTAATTTTGGATACAAAGTTTGTCACAAAACAGTTATTAAGTAAATGCGATATCAGAGACTGGTCCCGTATCTGGAAAAACAGATAAGAACAAAAATGTGCTAAAGAAGATTAGGAGGGGATACGATAACGTACGGAGTAAGGGCGACTGTAGGTGATGAAAATAAAGTAATTGAAGCCCTAAGCTAGTAAGCAATTAGCTATATTATTACATTTAATGTAAACGTCTATTTTGCTTTATACACATATTGTTAGACTAAAAATATTATTTTAAATAAATAGGAACAAAGCACAATTTTCGTATAATATGCAAACATAGTAAGGACAATCGTCTGTTTGTGCGGTCTCCCATATAAATCATTTTCAACGGGACATGGAGATAGTGCGTGTTACTTTGGCAAATTTATTCATATATTTCCGTTTTGGTTGTGAATTTAAAATTAGCTACTGTACGTACATTTGACGTCGTTTTGGCAATACAACTGAGATATTCAGATCTACGTATTATTTCAAACCAACTTTGCTTAAATAATTGAAAATTAAAAATGGACCTCGTACACGTTAATCCATACTTAATTACGCAATTGATACAGTTCATGATTTGCTTTAAAAATTATTTTTTTAAGTTTACAAAATGCTATTAAATATCATCTTTATAGTCCGGTCGTGGGACACTAAATTTTACTAAAAGGTTTTGATAATTCTAAAGTTGTTCGTTTTTGGTGAGTGGATAGATAAAGTGCATGGTGAGCTACTGTCAAAAAGTTACAAGTTTTAGGGCTGTGCTAAGGGAATGGCTTAGGTTTTCCTTAATATTTCGTGTAACACAGTGTATATAGAATTAAAATTTGATATTTTAATCCTACTAGTATTAGGTCACAATGCACTTTATCTATCCACTCATTAAAAAACGAACAGCTTTAGAATTATCAAAACTTTTTTATGAAATTTAATGTCCCACGATCCCTTATGTTATCTTTCTAAAAATTTTACAATATGAGATTAAGATAGTTCTAATTAAAAACCAATCAAAATTTCAAATTTTAATTCTATATACAGTGTGTTACACGAAATATTAAGAAATACCTAGTTACACCCTTAGCACAGCCCTAAAACTTCTAACTTTTTGACAATAGCTCACAATCCACTTTGTCTATCCACTTATCAAAAAAGGAACAGCTTTAGAATTATAAAAACTTTTTTATGAAATTTAATGTCCCACGACCAGGCTGTTATTTTTATTTAATTTTCGTAATATCCCATATGTTATCTTTCTAAAAATTTTACAACGCGAGGTTAAGTTAGTTCTCATTATGACCCAATCAAAATTTCAAATTTTAAATCTATATACAGCGTGCTACACGAAATATTAAGAAATACCTAGCCACACCCTTAGCACAGCCCTAAAACTTCTAACTTTTTGACAATAGCTCAGAATGCACTTTATCTATCCACTCACCAAAAACGAAGATCCTTGGAATTATCGTAAGTAATTTTTCTCTGGCTACGCGACTATTAGAAGTACCTACATTTGCGCGCTGTATAAAATTCCATATTAACTGTACAGACAATTAAACGATTTTTAATGGCTAGAATGTGTTTCCTTGTACTTCTTTTTTTGATACCACCATTATTAATTAGGCGAGAGTCAGACAATTGCTTCAAACTACAAACTAATAATCTCCTACGGAGGACAGTATTTGTAACACATATTATAAATAGTCTTTAGCTTTCTCCACTCTTACTTCATATAACAATGCCTAATTATACAGTCCTCCGTATGCGTAGTATGCTTAAGAAGGGGTCTAAAGGTTTTCTCTGGCATCTATGGCCTAAATCGTTTCCAGTGCTATTAAACTAACTTTTCAGCTTTTACCGTTTAGCATTTTATACCATTAAAAGTTTAGTATTTAACAATTTTATGCTCTTCGGTGGTCTGAGCTTTTTCCAACTAAACCTTCAACTCATTTACTTAGCAATCTCAAAATTTGTAAAATAATTTCCAATATATCAAGGTATAAGAAAAAACAGATTTTCAACAGAATTACTCTTTATGAGCACTAATAATTTTGGAAAACACCTTTCAGAAATTTTGGCGCCCATTCAGGACAAACATCCAGATTAATTAACAACTTTTTAGTGTTTAGCAATTTTGTGTACGTCAATGGGCCGAGTCCTTTCCAACAGTATAATAAAATTAGTTTTTCCTTTCACAGACTCTGAGATAATACGAGTTCGAAAAAAAATTTTGAGCTAAAATATAATACAATTTTCGAAACCCTTTCAGGGTAAACCTATGGGCATAAAATAAAAACCCACGTGATCCTCGAAAGTCTTATCCAAATCAATTAAGCTTTTTCGGAATGTATCCTGTACAAAGATCCAGTTAAGGGAGGGAGAATTGTAACGTTTAACAATTTCTCGACATTGAGCTCGAGTTTAGATCATAACTACACCCATCACACTGATCTAATGTAGGTCAGGGGCTGTTTGTTAATCTCCACCGTAACAGGTAACGATGCCGAAGCCTTTGACCGAAGCCAATTTATTTGACACAAGTTTATAAAATGTAAAACTGATCAAAACCCTGTGGCAGGAATCGAACCTTTGTATCAGTGGCGGGATGCTCTGCCACCTCACCGAAAAAAAAATTTACCTATCCATCGCCGCGTACATTCTGTTCAAAATGTTTTTTGCCTTGTAAAAAGCCTTTAAGATATTATTGAGATGAAACAAAGAGCATTTTTGAAGTCGAAACAACCTTTATAAGCTTTTAGGTTTATTTCAAACAGAAAGTTTCAAAGTAATATTACTTATTGCGTTGAACCCTTTGACCTTACGAGTATGAATAGCTATATTATATGAAACTCATGATAAATGTGAGATAAAACTCATGAATTTTAAAACAGTGATAATTCGTTTTTAGTTCAGTGTTTTATAAATGAAGTTTTTAAAAGTTTTATGATATTCTTTTATATTTTGTAGTTTTAGCATGGTCTGACAAAATTGGTGTTCGACACTTTTTTATTCGAACAGTAATAATTAAGCGAGGCATTTATTTTCCACTTACTAATTATGAAATTAATTTAATTATTGTTTTAGAATATCTTGTAGCAGTCTATAACTATTAAATGCTTTTTGATTAAGTGAATTCAGCTAAACCAAATTACAAGTTCGAACGGTAATTGGTTGGAAGTGGGTAAATTACAGACTCGAGACGTTCACCTCGGCAACGGGCACCATCAGTTGTGTCTAATGTAATTAAGCAATTATCAATAGAGTAATTTCAGTAATTCACGCTAGCAAAATCAATATAATCTATGCGATAAAACTTGCTGAGATTTCTGCTAGACTAATTAAAGTTCACCTTTATAACAGTTGGACAAAAACAAAATTAATCCTTGAGACAAAATTACAAATTAAAAAGAACTACACCGAGTTACAACCATTACTACAATAGTCATGTACATATATGAGCTTAAAAGTTTATTTTAACTTAAATACAAAAATCACTGAGAGTAAAAATTTAAATACATTTCAAAAGAAATTAATAAAATATTTTCGTTGTTTGGGTGTCCTATTCATGGATGTTACCTTAATCGCCACGCTGGGGAGGCGGGTTGGCGATCGCGGTATGAGCAGTTTTATAAAAAGATGCCACTGCCCATATTCTGCTGACCAGGGTTAGTCGCCTCATAGGTACGACACGCTTCCCGGTGGCGGTAGGGAATTGTATTCTTAGGCCGTCACCATACGGCGTAACCGTATATACACTAAAAAATAATGTGTATCTATTAGTTTCTTTAGATAAGAACTTTTACAAAATTTTCTTTGTTTCTTCTTATAGAAATAATAGAACTATTTAAGAATAGTATAAATCTAAAATTGTAATCTATTACTGATTTATTATACATTGAAAATATTCTTAATTAATAAAACCACTCCAAACCATTGACATATCTCCAAACCGATATTTTTAAATTACTCATCTGTTTGTTCGTTTGTACATACATAACACACCTAACCTATTTTAATAAAACTTTTATTATTAAATAGATGGAATTGTAGTTCAAAATATAGGGTAGCTATGTACTGTGCCGTAGTTATTTTTAGACGTTCCGGACCATCTGACCACCTAATTCGTCTGTCATTTTATCAAGTTCCTTTTTCTCAAAACTGGTAGAGGTATGAAGTTGAAATTAATATCTGATAGATCTACGGTCCCATAGAAATGTAAAAAATCTTCTTCAAACTTATAAGGCAATGAAAAGACAAGGCCATATGTAATGTCACATATTTTAATACTCGTAAACTCTCTCATCAAAACCTATAGTGTAATTTCCGTTTACCTAGAATCATCAAATTTGCCAAAAAGAAGATACAAGTAAAAGGATTTGATCCTTTTGAAAATCGTAAAGTTTTAGTTATATCAATTTTTTTTTCTTTGCGTTCATTATTTTTAAATTAAATTTTCGTGCAATATGGTAGTGAGTAGCGATATAAATACGTTTTACAACACTATGGAACCCTAATAATGCGAGTCACTCTTGACCAATTTTTGTCTTTGTCCGAAGATAAGTTGCAATTTTATGTTAATATTCCATTCGTATCTTTATGGATATCAAGGTTTGTTGCTCGAAAATGTTTGACTTCAGAATTTGAAAGTTTATATTCCCTTAGTACGGAATCACTGGTTGACCTCTGACTTGAGTTCAAGTCAAATATTTGTTTTCGGTTCATTTAGTTACAATGTCGTTGTGTAAGTGCTTTAAATTATAAATTTATTAAAACTGCGACAAAGTAAAATATAGCACTACATTTAAGTTAAAACATTTCATAAAGGAGTTGAGTCTGTACTTGATTCTCTAATAAAAATCACAAAATTATTTATTGTCATTTTACTTAATTGTTCCTAATTATTTACAAACGAAGTACATAAAGGTGAAATATCGTGTAAGGAACAAACAAATATCATTTTAATCATTTGATATTAGGTAAAAACTAAAGTAATTTAAAAACCACGACGAAAAACTTTAACAGTAAAAAAAAAATATTATAAACGTGGCTCTAGAAAGAATTAAATTATTAAAAAGTGTATTTTTATTTTCAAACCGTATTATCGACTCAGCCGTTTTAGAAAACGGCTCTTCTACAGCGTGCCCTGGTGGACTGTAACCGAAAGCCATGTTTAAGAACCTTAACAGAGTAATTATACCTATGCAATACAATAAACCCCACCTCCAGCTGTTACAGCGAAACTCATCTATAATACCGTTCCCTCGTGGCTTATTACCATTGAACTTATCTAATAACCTGTTTTAATATGATACGTGTGTAATGCAGAAAACCTTAAAGGAGCACGTACAATGCAGCGCCCTCTGGAAGTATATAACCGCAATATCTAAAAACCTGCTAGAAACTGATCTCTGTATGTAATGCAGAAACCGTATTAAAATCGACTTAGGCTTTTAAGTGGAACACATCTGCTGTAGCGCCCCTGGAAAAGTTGTCTAAAAATCTGGTCCGAGTTGATAATACCTGTAACTCCAAAAATGTCTCCGAAATCGGTCCAATTTTTTTTTTATGGAAAAAATATTAACATTCACATAAAACCGCAGAGTATTAAAGTAGGTTAGAGTTGGCATGTAGGAAGATACGCTGTCCCCTTCAAGTATGCAGAATGTTGCATATTTAGACAAATCTCTAAACTAAACTCTAAAATGCGATATCAAATCATAGCAAAGATGTAAGGGAAAAAAAGTAATGATAATAATAATAATAATAATACTTAGGACTTTCCACACAGCGCCATCTAGTCCCAAAGTAAGCAAGTATTATGCTTGTGTTATGGGTTACTAGACAGCTGATATACATACTTCAATATTCTTTATAATGTATGTTTACATATATAAATATTTTTTTTTACAAAGACACCACATACATATAACAACCAAGACCCGGTACCAGTATCAATATTCATCATATAAATACTGACCCGACCTGGGATTCGAACCCGGGACCTCCAGCTTCGTAGGCAGGGTCGCTACCCACTAGGCTAAGCGGTCGTCTGATGATGATGAATGATGACTTATTTGCTTTCTAAAGTTATATAAATCTGAGACAATACTATTTAAGGATAGGTAATATTTCTGCTTATATTCGTTGTGTAATTATTTTTGGGACGCGTGTCTCTGAACAATTACCGTTACATGGCACCTCTAACCTACTCGGTTTTCTATGAATAAAATCGTAACCAACAAACAAAAACACATTCAAGCTCTTACTGCAAAGCTGTTCCGTCGTGGGTAAAAAGATGAAGAAAGATGTCGGTTATCTTGTGGTATGTATGCGAGGGTGTACCAAGTACATGTTTTTTTTCCTTCGTACACATCTTCTGCAAATTCTCAAATGTTTGGTATTTTTTTTCATATAACTACGTTTTTTAGACGGGTAGACGGGTTCTCGAGTGGAGGCCACGTATTGGGAAGAGAGGTGTTGGACGCCCTCCGGCCAGGTGGACTGATGACCTGAAGCACCATACCGGGGGTAATTGAAGGCGGTGGACCGAGTGTGGTGGCGAGCCTTGGGAGAGGCCTATATCCTGCAGTGGAGAGACACGGGCTGATGATGATGATGATGATGATAACTCGTTTTTTATCACACTCTGAACCTGTTTACTTTGATTTCACACCTATCGCATTTACGGATTTCAAAATAATGAATGTCCGTGTGAGCATTTCACTGAATTTCGTACTTTATAATACAAAATTAGTCTGAGTACTCTAAGTGTTACCCAATGGATTCGTGAAATTCTTTTATCGTTCGAGTGCGGTATTCGGTAAAACCTTTTCGAGTAGATTTTGCTACTATATACGCATCGAATAGCCTATACCCAAAGAGGATTATAAGGAAAGGGATTGTTGTGGCCGACGGACTGTTGTAGGAACGGGCTAACATTGACGCAGGGGTAGAGGAAGAGTGTGGTGATAACAAAAGAGGTTCGTTGATAGGGGGAAAATAAATGTCTTTCAATTTCGAGCCACGTTCGCGTTTGTATATTCGCTGAACAAAAAAAAAGATGAGTATATATAGACATGTAGTGATAGCCCAGAGCGCAACGAACCTGTCTCAAATTTATAAGGGCCCATAGGGCCATAGTTCGAATCCGGGCGTGTACTAATGAGTTTTTCTGACTTAAGTACACACTATCACTGACACCGTGCTTCGGAGGGCACGTTAAGCAGTCGGTCCCGGACGCTGTCAATAGATGGCGGTCGTTACAGTTCCCAACCCGCAGTGGAGTAGCGTGGTGGACTTAAGCTCCAAGCCCCCCTCTTCACCCTGGGGGAGGCCTAAGCCCCTGCAGTGGGGTAAAAATAGGCTGATGATGATGATATAGACACATTAGCTGCGCTCTCTTATTCAGCGAAAGATATATTATCATCTAATTAACGTGAACAAATTGATATCAGTCGAAAGTTAGCGAAGCACACAATCGTTCACAGCTCGTCGCGTACTGCTAATTAAACCGCACTGCTTTGTTCGAACCGCTTCATTCAAGCGTAAACGCCCTATGTTCTGAATTCTGATCAATTATTCCAGTATCGATTCACCGATAACTCTGTAAGCTGATCGATTGTAATATCTCACTGAACTATACTACATTTACACTGACGCGTGTCGGTTGTTACTATTGATATACATCACTACGTATATAAATCGATTGTCACCTAAACTAGATATAGGCTAAATTTTATTCAAACAAAGAGAATAAAAGGCTATGAACGAATCTAGTAGAGCCAGGGGTTAGGTGACGGTTCGTCACATAACTCTTAAAATCAGCGGACCATATCCAACTATAGTGAAGCCGCATCCATGTTATTATATATCAATGGTTGTCGTACATCCTTTTTGTAGTCGCATATCTTATAATAGATATCAGATGTTAAAAGTGTGAATTTTCAGCTCAGACAAAATACCTGCTCTACGTATTGATGGGTGATTGCGAACAAAACGAGTTTGGTTGTAACGTGTGTTACTGAAATAATATTCGGTTGTTACTGAACAAATAGTTAATATGCTTTATTGTAGGTACAGCACAAACAAGAATCAATTTTTATTACAAAATAACAATACCTACACGTGGGCAGTGTATCGTTAAGTGAACGAGTTCTTGTAGACAACCTTTGGATAGGAGTTTTAGTCATAAAAAGAGAGATTGAGGCAGTGTTCAAAAAATATATTCATGCATAAATATATTACATATTTGAGCAGATATTAAATTTGTGCATTCTGGGGACAAAAACAACCAAATAGATAAACAGATATACAACTTAAATTAACCATTATCAAATACGGAATCACATACCGGTTCATTTATTTTTCGGTACTAATCTTTGGTTCGAGAGTTCATTT
This sequence comes from Luffia ferchaultella, assembly GCA_949709985.1. NCBI lineage: Eukaryota > Metazoa > Arthropoda > Insecta > Lepidoptera > Psychidae > Luffia > Luffia ferchaultella. The sequence continues at coordinate 12,664,359 of OX453253.1, read as the reverse complement.
ATGATATGAATACTTTTAAATATTCAGTAGCACTCCAAAAAAAGAAAGAAACTATGAAGTTACATAAAAATATACTTATTTGCTATTTGACTAAAACAAGCGTTCAAAAGTGTTTTCTATAAATTAGTTAGAGAGGTTATATACAAGTATATCGAAACTTTGGTATACCTTACATTCCATTAGTCAAATTAGATCAGGAGTTATACGTTGTTTTTCAATGTATGTAATGTATTTTATATTGTATATTCCAAACGTTTTAAGCATGTACTTATTTTACCTGTATAATAAATTTCAAATAAATAGATTAAATTACATGTACTTATTTTACCTGTATAATAAATTTTAATTAAATTAAATTTAAAATAGGAACCGAATCTCATTAAAAAACACAATTGCAAATCATAAATTTCGTGAGATGTTTAGTTGTCTCTAATAATTTTAACAGGTTTAAAAGTGACTAACATTAGCTGATTACTTTTTGAATAATTATTTTGAGAAAAGTCTTAGTATGATATTTTAAATAATTTTTAAAACGACTTGTATAAAAATATATTTATTGTATGTTACTTAATTTTCCATAATTATATCTACGATATATGCGACAATTGAATTTATTGATCATTTATAGCTAAATACAACTACAAATAAGAATCGCACAGAAAAAAATATTACTTGAAACAAGAAAATATGATTTAACGAAAAAAAAATTCTCTCAAAATAAGTAAATATATTGTTGTTGCAATAAATTTTTTGTTGGTCTGAAAAAATATTATTTTTAATAGCATATTCTTTTCGTTATATATGAAAGTATATTTTCTTGCTTTAAGAAATTTTTTTTTGTGCGATTGGTAATGAACTACTAAAAAATTCAAAGTCCTCTTAATAATTGACTACGTAACGTTATACGACGTGTAACTGTGTAATGACAGGTATCACTGCTCTGAATTGAAAATAATAGTTCTAGAAACCTGTTGTTAAAATATCAGGCATTATAAAAAAGTTGTACGAGTTTCTAAACAAGCTCATTACTTTATAATTGATGGTATTGCCAGATTGAAACCTTTTTCTCGTTGGTTCTAGATTTTTTAATTTCAAGTCCTTTTTTAGTATGCTACCTTTATATAATAAGTACATATAATAAAATAATATTAATGATGAGCAAATAAAAAGCTTGAGTTAAAAAGTGTTGAGTGCAGCCTATCCCCGCTCCCAGCACGTTGTTTGCACTTGATTAGTGAGGATCGCTCCAAGTACTGCACGTCGTTCGTTTCATCAGCGCGATGTCATTGTATAACTAAAATGACCAGAATATTAACTATAATCGAATTCGTTGAGTATGAGTTTTATATACACGCTATAAACGCTGTCAAAACATGTGTGGTACATAATTCATTCATTGAACACAACGGGTAAATTGTTTTACTTTTCCTTTATTGTGTCTACGCTCTACACTGTGTCTACGCTCTCGAGCTTGAAAAAGTTGGTTCAAAAGATATTTTATAGCTCTAAATAAAAATATAAAAATTTCTGATTTATTATTTTTCTTTTTTTCTTTTTAAAGTAACGTTTGTGTCCTAATGATGATGATGAAGGAAAACCCGTTTTTAATGAAGATATCTACTGGAGAGCCCATGACGGTTGACAATTGAAAACGAATCTAAGACTTGCTCTGAGGTGATACCTATGTAATGGGAACGCTACATCTAAATCAGCTTAGCCATTTTAGAGAAACACTTCTAGTGCAGCGCCCTCTGAGGTGACACCTGGGTAAAACGAAAATGCATTAAAGCAGTTTAGTCACCCACGTCTATTATATCGCCTCTCGTGGATTATAATTGATGACGACCGCTTAGCCTAGTGGATAGCGACCCTGCTAATGAAGCTAGAGGTCCCGGGTTCGAATCCCAGGTCGGGTCAGTATTTATATGATGAATATTGATACTGGTACCTGATCTTGGTTGTTATATGTACGTGGTGTCTTCGCTTGGTACCCAAAACACAAGATAAGGCTTAATTTGGGGTCTAGACGTCGTTGTCATGTATACGTCATTATTAATTGTAAAAAATATGTCTATGAACTGGCCCTGAGGTAGTACACAGTATAAAACAAAGAACTGTCCGAAAACCTGCTCAGCCAGTTTTAATCCACTCAATAGCCAAAACTATAAATCATATTTAAGAATCTGTTCTAAGGTGATACCTATACAATAAGAAAAATTCGCATCATAATTCCAGGCTTTATAGAGAAACACATTTATAGCAGTTCCTTCCGTTGTCCTTTATCTATATAACATATCTAAGAACCTGCTCTGAGGCGATATGTATGTAATAATAAAAAACAGCATCGAAACCGCTCCAAGAGTTTCTGAAGAAAATTGTAACCAACATACACACAAAACACATTGCTGTCTCCGTCCCGTTTGAGGTGGCCCCAGCCATGTATATAAATAAATGTGTAAGCTAGGTATATATGTATTTGATTTTAGATAAGCTATCTTAGATTTATACTGTAAATAACCATAAACTGAGCCAAACAGAATCGGGGCAAGACGCTAGTTGCATATGGCGTATGACGATCACAGGCCATAAAAATACCTCAATTTACACGTAAACAGTGCACGCATACTTACATGAATAAGTCACGGCTGACGCAATTGTGGTTACAATAATTTATAACACACTTATTCATGCATAATGAATAAATATACTTATATTTGTAAATACACTCACAAAGCAACTCAGGCACAATTAAAGACATCTCATTTGCTTACTGTGAGAACAGGTGTGTTATATCGCAGATCTAAGAATGGTTAATAATCTTCTATAGCGATGACTAACTAAGGTAGTCAGGACAGATGCGCGCACAAACTATGGGCTTCTTCACGTTGTAAGTTAAAATAGAATGTACGTTTAACTTAACAAAAATTTTATTCAAGGACAGTGAATAACGACAAGGAAAGAAATTCTAGTTCATCAGTTTCAAAAGTTTGTATAATTTGTACAATTTACCTGTGTGAGCTCTGGAAAATTATAAGACACTAGCGACCGCCCGCAGCTTCGCAACTACACATTTCTGTTTTAGGTAGTATTAACATTCGAAACGGTTTATACGTACTTTTTGCTGAAACTCATATTGGGTACACCCATTCAAACTTTCAGTCTTCATACTCCCCACTCCTTTAATAAAACCGATACTGCCATACTTTTCACTTCCCGTTTCCCACTCTTAAAATGTGGAAATCCAAAAACCCTGAAAAACGTCATTATTTATTTATGTTAAAATTTTTATGTTTCTAACTTTAAAGAACAAAGACTCTCATACAAAGCCCTTCAATCCCTCCCTCCTTAAATTTGAAATTTCCAAATATTCCTTTCTTAAAAAATTAATACGTTATAAAATAAACCTCTGTTTCAAATTTCAGCTTCCTAGACTTAGTAGTTTCGGCTTATCTACGTTGATAGATCAGTGAAGACAAACGACAGAGACACAAAAAGTAGCTGATTTCACTCTTGACAACCTTCTTTCACGTCTGCAAAGTTTCATTAAAATCTGTTTAGCCATTTTGGAAATTAGCTCGAATTGACACATAGACGTACAGATAGACAGACGGACAAAAAGTAGCGTATGTCACTTTTGACTACCTCCTTTGCATACCAGTGAAATTTCATTAAAATCGTTCATTAAAAACTGTCATATTCGTTTCTACACAAAAAGTATGAACATGGACATTTCAAGCGTGTCTTTTTAAATATATAGATGTATATTTAACGGCTTCGGATGTGTTGTAAATTCAAAGTTACAGACATTCAGAGTCAAGGTGCATATAATGGCTTTTAGATAAGTAATTTCTGTTTTAGCGGTTATATACCATTAGCGTATGAAAACGTTGCAAACACATCACCAAATAGCAATTAAGTGTGTAAATTTACAAAATCCATTTGTATGTATACGAATGGGTGTACTTATAAGTTCGTACCTACGACCCTTATTCCAACGCTTCCTTTTTCTTGGTAATATTTTTTGGAAGAAATGGGCCATTATCTCTTATTTATCGCCCCCGAACTCGGAAGAGTTTTTTTTTTTTCTCGAAACTTAACTCTTTTTCGGTAGTACCCACTTTATAGTACGTAGTGCCCGTATGCGCCTTTCTGGCTATGTTTCCTCACTGAAACATGTTTGATGTATGTGAAATACGTTCTCAAATTGACGAGAATATGATATTCTTAATAGGTTCTTGTATTAACATTCATCTTTGAAATTACTTCAGTTTGCTCGGTAAATAGGTTCCAAGAATTATGAGCAGCGATTATCGTTTGGCAGCGACGTGCCCCGACTTCGGTCGCTGTTGCTATGGCCTTGAGTTTATATTACTATGCCCTCTATACTCCGTGTCACTTTTTGATTATTTTTTTTTCGATCCCCGTAATTATATGTAGCCGATATCTGTCTGACGGTTTAATCTAGTCGTCGGAGACGCCTGCTCCAGACCCGAAGGTCGCGCATTCAAGTCTTGCCCGGAACAAATATCTGTCTAGGTATAGGTATAAAATATCTATACAAACGTGCGTATTACAAAGACATAATAGTTGTTTAGTACCCATAGTGCAGACTCTGCTTAGTTTGGGACTAGATGGATCGTGTGCGAGATATCTTATATATATATTATTATTATTATTATTGTAAATATGGGTAATGAAATTCCGCCATGTTAAATGAACCAGCACTTCTGAATTCGCTTAATTCCATTTTTACTTTTCCATAATACCATATATTTCATATTTAGTGCCATTATAATTTTGCCTTATCCTAAGAATTCCTACTTTTTACTAGTTATTGAACCTTTAGTCTTCTGAATCGTGTTTGATTTAAACGTGCTTAGTAAACTTTATATTTCTAAATTATTACTTCTAATCCGTACGTTTGCATCAATGGTCTGTCACCCGCAGTTAGAGGTCACCCATTATATTGTAAGTAATGTACACAAATCGTGAAATTGTACTTCTACGTTTATTTAATTGTCCGTTTTTTGTTGATGTCCTAAGAACAGACAAGACTACAGGATATTATGGAGGCGCATGCACAATAAGACGTGACAACTCATCGATGTGGCGAAACCCGGATTCCCGTGGTGAATTAAATCACCCATGCGTACCTGCTCTAATTGGTAAGTCTGTATCAACAGGTACCTATAAAGCTAGAGCTACTTCAACTTTATAAATATAAATTGGTGTGTATACACAAGCTATGGCATAGTTTGAAATATTCATGACCAAAAGTGGATCCAAATATATAAATTCAAATTGTCAAAAATTTATACAGGTTTATATTACACCCATTTCCCAATACTGTGCCTATAAGTATTAAAATCGCATTGAACCACAATAATGACCACGCGTTCTGAACTTTAACCAAAGCTCATTTAATATTAATAATGATATTTGATTTTTCAGTAAAAATCGGATCGTGTTAAGTTTGATTTTGCTTCTTTTACCATATTTGTTTTAGAAACCGGCGTTTGATGTTAACTAATGTTATAATATATTTTATCTGAGTTACCGATCTCTTGTGTTTCAACTTTTATCAGTTTTTGCTACAAACTCATTCCCATTAATTAAAATTAATTAATTTAATTACACTTTCGCACATATTTATATAATATAGCTGACCCGGCGAACTTCGTACCGCCTCAGAACTCAGAACAGTTTAAAACGTTTATGTATGTATTATAGCTCCCCCCCATCCCTGGTAGCCCATAACTACAATCCATATCTAAGAACTTGCTTTTACGTTATATCTATGTAAAGCGAAAAACCACATCAAAATCCTCTTAGCCATTTTGGAGAAATGTATTTATTGCAGCGCTTCTGGTGGCTCATAGCCACGCAATCTTTATCTAAAAACCTGCTCTTAAATATCTATGTAACACAACCGGGTCAAGATCCTCCCAACTGTTTGAAAGAAACATATCTATCGCAGTACCTTCTGGTGGCCCATGACCGCAAACTTTATCTCGTATATGACATATCGTATAACATGCTCGTATGTGATATATTTATAACGCAAAAAATCGCCTAGAGATCCTCTCAACCGTTTTAGAGAAATGTATTCATTACAGCGCCCCCTGCTGGCTGATGTCCGCAATCCTTATCTAAGAATCTGCTTTTAAGTGATATCTATGTAAAATAAAAAACCGCGTCAAAATCGTCCCAGCCGTTTTGAAGATACATATCTATTGTAGCCCCCCCTGGTGACCTATAATTGCACAATTTATTTAATTGTGTATTCGCAGGTGACACTTATTTAATGCAAAAAACCGTATCAAAATCAGTCCAGTCGTTTCGAAGATACATGTTTACTGCAGCGTCCCCTGGTGCTTAATAACCATAAAACTTATTTAGAAACCTGTTTTGAAATGATACCTATCTATTAAATACAACATTTCATTATTATTATTATTATTTTTATTATTATTATAATTATAGACGTTTCTGAGATAGCCGATAAAAGAGTAAAGAAATTGATTTTTGAACGCAGCCTGTTTGACAGGTACGAACAGTTTGTATGGGAAAATTAAGTCGTTGTTTTTCCTTGCAATTTCTTCACATTTTCTCACTTGCAATTTCTTCACATTTTTTCACCTTTTAAACCTTCCTTGGACTTCCAGAAACAAAACCAAAATTAGCCAAACCGGTCCAGTCGTTTTTGAGTTTTAGCGAGACATGCAAAAAGCTTCATTACATTTTCATATATAAGAAGAAGATAATGTAGTGTTTATCATGTATTTTCGGTGCTCGGGCAAACATTCTGGCTCACATTGCCGGCGTTTTGATTGTCCGATTATGCTAGCTAGATACGTCCTGGCTTTACATTTGTAATAATTTAATTTTTACAATTTTTTCTGAATACCTCTTTTAGTTTTCGATGTTCTTGTCGCCATCGTTTTTAATTTTTTCATTTTTTTCTTTCTACAGTTCCTATAATCTTTCTCAAATTTACAGTTTATTAGTACGGTTTAATACACAATTTCAATTCCTTTGTAAGGATACCATTTATTACTGTAACACCATTGGATACTAAGTTATTAACGAACGTGCGTGCATAAATTGTGGAGAAACTATGATAGTTACGACGTGTCACCACTAACAACATTATCGTGCAATATGGATTTCTCCACGCTCCGTTAAATGACGACTGAATAGGAAACGCCTACACGTTGCATTACTATTTTCTGTTGCTCGTCGCCACATTGTACCATACTTATCGGAATACTGCGACAGGATTTTCTGTCAAACATAACATTTGAAAAATACATGTTTCTTTATTTCTACATCAAATACCGTTTGACTAAACGATTGATCGAATTGTTAGCGACACTAACAGCGGAGCCAATAGTGGCAGGTTCGATTCCCGTCCGGGACAATATATTTGTTTGCATGAACACAATGCATGAACAAGTCTATTTGTTCCGTGACTGTGAGTAAAAGTATCCGTATATATATAATTTAAAAAAGTTTATGTATATCAGTTATCCAGTAACCCATAACACAAGCATAATACTTGCTTACTTTGGGACTAGATGGCGCTGTTTGGGATGTCCCAGATATTATAATATTATTATTATAAATATGTAGTATAGTGTAAATTTAAAAGTAACAACATATGTACAATGCGTCTTGTGTTACTCGTATATCTTTATGTAACATTTTACATTGTTTAATAACTGTTTTAAGCTGAATGTCGTCGTTTGATAGGCATGGTGAGCTCTTCGACTTATAAGCTTGACTAGAACGCTACATTCTCGTGACGGGACCGCGTTTTAAGGGGAACTTGTGATTGTGTGACTTGTAGGCTCTTTGTTTGTTTGTTCGTTCAAGATTTCTATGTTAATACCACAAGATGAGGGTAGTTTGATACTCGTATTAATGTTTGTGCGTAACTCTGTCTGCTATGTACCGTTTTGTATGAGCGTAAAGTTAACTTTTTCATAATGTATTACTTAAAAATTTATCTGATGCATAGTGAGTAATTAGAATTAAAATATAAACGAAGATAAAAAAGTTAAATTAAGTATTGGTTATTTTTTTAGTACGTTATGTTTTTATTATAATATTATATTTACACATTATATATATTATATTATATACAGCCTACGAAGCTGGAGGTCCCGGGTTCGAATCCCAGGTCGGGTCAGTATTTATATGATGAATATTAATACTGGCACCGGGTCTTGGTTGTTATATGTATGTGGTGTCTTCGCTTGGTACCCAAAATACAAGCTAATGCTTAGTTTGGGACCTAGACGTTGTTGTGATTGTATGTGTTATTATTATTATTATTATTATTATTTATATATATATTTCTATAATTTTTTGGAATAATAAGACATTTACTAATGGTTATGTCTATAATTACGTGATATATTTTCATTGACATGGACATCTCTGAACGTTTATAGACTAAACTATCAAATGATTGTTGTAAAAAAAAATGTAATAGGTACATAATAATAATAATAACGTAAACATAACAACAACGTCTAGGCCCCAAACTAAGCTTTAGCTTGTGTTTTTGGGTACCAAGCGAAGACACCACATACATATAACAACCAAGACCCGGTACCAGTATCGATATTCATCATATAAATACTGACCCGACCTAAGATTCGAACCCGGAACCTCCAGTTTCGTAGGCAGGGTCGCTACCTACTAGGCTAAGCGGTCGTCATACGTCGTCATACATAGTACGGAAGTACGAATTGACATATGTATTTATGCATGATTTATGATAAAAGCTTATGTGTGAACACGAATAACATTCACAAACAATTAAAGTATCATTAAATCTTACTTAAACTAATAAAATAATAATTATCTGCTTATTAACTTCACCCGATTATGCGTTTCGGTATTCAGGTTTAAATTAATATATAATATTATTTATATTAATATTGTTGGGAGGGAGGTCAAAATGGAAACAGTTCGTACCTACAACAATTTAAAGGCACTCCTTTTGCATTTTTCATTTTCACCACACATCAAACAAGCCCAAGCGAGTCAATCAACCGACGCTATCAATTGACCGCCCGCTTCTGTATAAATATAAAAATGGTCACAAGATCTTTTTAATGGGTTCCATTCCTAGAAAATCAATTTAAATTATGATTTATAATTATTTAATTAGTTTTATACTTTTAAAAATGTTATATTAAATTATCATCTAAGGGGCCGTCCATTAATCACGTGAGGCTTGAAGGGGGGGGGGAGGGGTTTGACAAAAATCACGAAATGTCACAAGGGGGAGGGGGGTGTAGTAAGATATCACGTGTATTTATTTTTTCAAACGCGCTATTTTTAAATCGAAAAGCGGCATGTAGTGTTATCATGGTCCTTAATTTCAGAATAAAATAAGATTATACTTTATACCCGTATTTAAGATAATATTCTGAAATATTCTAAAAAATTTAAGAATTTTTGTAGATACTAATAATACACGTGATGTTGGATGGGGGGGGGGGGGTAGTTGTCTTAAACCTCACCATGTTTCACCAAGGGGGAGGGGGGGTTAAAAATGCTTAAAAAAAGATCACGTGATTAATGGACGGCCCCTAAGAAGTATTAAGTCGAACGACCAATAAGCTGAATAAATTAAATATATCACAGACAAATTGAAGTAAGGCTCAGTAAAATATATTTATTGTAAAATGGTGGTAACGAAAATATGCCCTGAGTGTCACCGTTCTACGCTTCACAGCATACTAAAACTAAAAACTTACCAAATGACACCGCAGGGACGACAATATTTCGCCATCTCCTCCTGAACTTGTAGTAAGTTTTTATTATTTTCTTCGAGAAAGTTTGCCCGATGCCTTTCGCTGGCAGCACAGTATACTCGAGTCGACGACAGATGGGATCCTTTTATTACGACATTGTGGCATTGGAAAAATAATACAAAAATCTTTTATATTTAATTACTATTTAAATGTTGTATAAGGCAATCACGTACGCATATATTAATTTTTTTTTACCATTGTAGGTCTATGGTGATGCGTTCAAAAGTTATAGAGACTCTCTTTGACTCTTCCATTGGTGAATTTGTAAATATCTTTTTGAAATGTTCATAAATGACAGAACAAAAAAAACCCTTTTTTAAAATTTTAACCGTACTATGTAAACCTGTGCTGAAATAAACAGTTTTTTGTAATGTTTAGTTAATTACTTAGCATTATATTTTAACAAAAAAAATTGTATTATATATGGAAATAAACATTTGTTACTCAAGCATACAGTAAATTCAGTGTGCATTGAGAGTATAGTGCTCCAATTTTTTTTTTTATTGCTTATTTGATTGATAGTCGAGAATTGGGTACACAATGCCCCTTTTGATATATATCTTTCTGTTATACTCTTAACACTACACCGCACAAAATGCTAATATTTTTTCACACTTTCAAATACTTGAATTAATTTCAGATACTTGACTTATGACAAGAACGTGTGAAAAAAGAACGGTAATTATAGCACGGACAAGCGCTGCCAACAAACGAACAGCTTCAAAACACGGCTTAATACAATACAAAGTGCTGATGCTTTTATGATGTGATTTAAAATGTATCGTTCAATATAAAATTTTAGGGCCCAGTAACACCATCTATTTAGATATCTACGACCAGCAACTGCTAAGATTAAAACAGGCAAGAGAGATACAACGCCTCGAGCTAATAAACTTCTTTCGATATTATGGCACCAGACCACAGACATTTTTAACCACTCACTGAAAATTGAGAGTGCTTGGCTCGAAAGTGTCAATGCATCCACTGTGTAGCTCTGACTTGCCCCCTCATCCCACATTTCCACCTGTTCGGTCACTTCAGAACTCTTTAAGTAGCGTAAAATTGACATCAATAGAAGACTGCCAAAACTACTTGCTGCAAGTTTTCGGTCTAGTCTCGGGCTTTTTGCGGCGATTAGATCTTGACACGATTAGTATCTACAGGATATGGCAACATTGGTCTTGAATTTGTTTAGAGAATACGAAGAAATTTTCTCTTCAGCCTAGTAAAAATACCTATAGCAATTTAGTGGCTTTCAACGACGTTTCTATCGAAGCTTTTTGATTGTTGCGAAATCTAGCTAACATTGGCAATGTAATCAAATACTTAACTATAATGCAATTTCAAAAGGTACGTAAGGTTTGAATCTATAGTGTAATGACACATAACGTAAAAAGCGATGCAATCAATGCTCATATGTTCCGAAAATGAAAATCGAAGGCACACACACGTTCCAACAACATCGGAAAATTGGAAAGGCAACACCTGCGCTCGGTATGTTCTGCGACCGTTTCAGTTTCCGATTCTGCTCTGTTTTTGGTTCACATATCTACAACTACATCCGTTCTTCATGCTTGCAGTGCTTTATTGTTCGGAGTACAGACCAACAAAAATAACCAGTTGATATTAGTAAAGCCACTCTATCGTCTAATTAAACTTCTTGTACTGTCTCCCTAATTTAAGTTGGATTAACATATTTGCGTGACAAGCATGTCGTTATTAAAATATATTTATATAATAATATTGACGCCTGTATTTAACGCCTGTAAGTTTCTACATAACCGAAATTATCGGGGACACTGTACCGACTTTGCTTCGACATGTGCTATCGGTAGTGCAGCACTACCGACAGCACATGTAGAAGCAAATATCAGATAGGTAAAAGTGTTGACAATAAATCAAATAAATAACTACAAACATGTCTTCGGCTCGATACTGATAAAATCAGTTTAGAAAAACTCTTCACATACGGACACGTCGAAGCAAATATCAGATACGTAAAAGTGTTAGTGTGAGCCCCTCTGCCCTCGCGGTAAATGTGAGATGTGTTTGAACCGCTAGTACCCACTATACCTACTCTCCGTTGCTCTATACCGCCACTTGACAATAAATCAAATAAATAACGACAAACATGTCTTCGGCTCGATACTGATAAAATCAGTTTAGAAAAACTCTTCACATGTGATGGGTACACCGATCTATTAAATGATTGTAAGTTTATTAGTTGAATGATTATATTTTTGACGTTGAAAATGTGTATCAGTTCATTTTCGTGAGGGAGTGTAATTCGGCTATAATTCCGAAATTAATGATGGTAGACGAAAGGCAGTGATATCAAAAAATGCAAGGGTTTGTGAAGCATCGTATGATATCAAATTTTCTAAAATCGGTCTATAACATTTTTCAGAAAATTGAAAATTGTGTAAAAAAGACAAAAATTATCGATTTTTTGCACAAAACGTTGATTATTTCGAAAACGTAAGCTAATATCAAAAAAATGAAAAAAAAAACTTTCGAGGAAGATAGATTGTCTACCATTTAGGAAAAGAAAATTTGGAATCGGTCGAAAACTGTGGGCTGGGCAGGTGCCCTTTACAATGATTATAGTTATAAACGAAACGAAGGCATAATAACAATTTTTTATAATTGGTCAATAATATTTTTCGAAAAATATAATAAAATTGTTTGACAAAAAATTGTGTTATAAGTTTTTATTTTTGATGTTTTCATTTTCAATGCGAGAGCGCGAAATGTGTAGAATTTTTTTGAATTGTGCATTATTTATCACAATACAATAACCGCGACTACTTTATTAAATATTAACAGGATGTAATTTTAGCGGGTCGAACCATTTGACAGGGACTAACGATTTCGGTAATCGCATATCGAGCCGTGCCGCTCAATAGATATTGGTCTCTCGCCTCGTTTCACATATTGAAACTCGCGCTTCATTTCACATGTCAATGGGGCTTTTGTGCCTCGGCCGCAGAGGGTGAAGTAAGGGCCGCCCAATTAGCAGATAGCATCGAGAGCTCGGATATAAAGACCTTCATCAATAAATGGCGGTGTCGCGCACACTGATATGCTCGAACGGACTCGTCCCAATTGAGATGACTTGTGTACCCTGAATATTTTTTTGAATCGATGTTATAATTTACAGACCATATTTTTGTTCACAACTGTCATCCATGTACTCGTAGGTACTTAAATGGATTCACCGCATTATGTATGTACGCTTAATTCATACTACAAATTAATTAAAACTTTTACAACCCCCCAACAATAAAAAAAGAAAACTTCTATTTAAAAAATCCGAAATATACCGATTTATTTTTTCAAATGGTTTTCGATACTTAAGTAACTTTACTACCTCAGTTCCCGTTTTTTAATAAGTCACATCTGATCAAAACAAAATATATGTACCTATCTACAGGTGCTTAGGTATAAATTAACTTAGCAGTCCCGGACGCCTTCAAGGTTCAAAAATCATTTGAAAAATAATAAACCTGTATTATTTCAGATTTTTAGAATGTTAGATTTTTGGGTTGGTATTTTTAAAATTATTAACATTATTTTATATTTTAAAATTTTTAACCTGATTATAAACATAATGATTGTTATCTCAACAAATCATTCCAAATCGTCATTATTACTTCACTTAATTTAATTTAATTTTTTCCCACGTTCGTATTCCGTACAGAAGGTACTTACCTCACCGCTACATTAACAAATCTTGATTAATCATTCACTCAATTTCATTCACTTATTCATTTTTTCTTTCACTTTACACATTTATTACATTAAGTATGAATTATTTAGAAGCCCTCTTCTGTGTTTACCGTCTAGCCACTCATACTCTAGCTAGCTGGTGCAGATGACTAGTTTGAGTCCGAGTTTCAGTGCACAAGGTACCCGTGCGTCAGTCTGCACCTCGCGAAATCCCCGCGTGCCAGTCTTCGACCTCGCAAAATGTCACTTAGATACTGTGAATTGAAATTTTGGATATTTATGGCTCTATTAAAATGATTAAAACCAAAAGCTGCTGTCAAATTAATTTACTCTATGACATTATCATATACCAAAATGTAATAACGATTGGCGAGAGAAAGTAGCATAGAATCCGTCACAAATATATCCCTATTTCTCTTTCTTGCTCCATCATCAGATCCTGATCACTATCTATATACAAATTTTCATTTAAACCATTCCAATTAGCTCAAACTCTATACCTCTGCTGTAAGTTGGTGAGAAGCTGGGGAATATGCAAATTCCAGAAGATGCTACATCAGGTAAAATTCATCATATTCTTGAAATATCATTCAGGTAACAGGATACCATATTTCGAATCGATCAGATCTGTAAAAGTTGGTCGCGTTTCTTTATTGACTACAGAAGATCCGATGATCTTCAAAGGGCTGAGCATATTTTCTTGAATCATAGTTAAAAATACTATGATTCAAGAAAATATGTTTTGAACAAGTCACCTTTCGAATTTTGAACACTAGAACAAAATCGGTCCATCCGTTTGGGAGCTACAAATCCACAGATATAATAATAATAATAATAACGTAATAATATTAATAACGTACACATCACAACAACCTCTAGGCCCCAAACTAAGCATTAGCTTGTATTGTGGGTACCTAGCGAAGACAACACATACATATAACAACCAAGATCCGGTACTAGTATCAATATTCATCATATAAATACTGACCCGACCTGGGATTCGAACCCGGGACCTCCAGCTTCGTAGGCAGGGTCACTACCCACTAGGCTAAGCGGTCGTCAAATAAACACGTTAAAGTTTTAATACCTCTTTGTTTACGTCTGCGATTAAAAAGTATATTTAACGACCGCACAAGAACAGTGCGGTTCTTACGTTAAACGTACTTTTTAAACATATCATTTAAACAGAAAGTTTAAACAGATCAAACGTTGTAGATCGAATGGGTTGGCACCTGATAATTAATGATTAATTTCTTCTTCTCCTTCTTGTTTTCAGGCAAGATCTTAGGTCACATATATATTATTTTATTATTTACAGAAAAAGAAAATTTGCGTTTCAAAAATTTTAAAAACCCGACTACGCAAAGAAGAATTAACTGAAAAGAGATAAGTAGTTTTTGTTTTTAATTTTTTGTTACTTCTTTTATGGGTATTTTGATCTTCTTTTAAAATTAATCATATCTTGCTTAGTAACTTATTCCTCTTGAGGTGCAGATAGTCGATGATTGTAATTTGTAATTTGCAACTTTATTTATTTAGTCTCGATAAATAAACCCCAAGGAAAGATATTGAGATTCAGAGCGTTAAATGAGCACGCCTTACAATTTCTGAATATGGCTCTTCTTTGTTTCGCGAAAATGAATTTGTGTTCTCAATTCAATTTCCTTGTTGTCGAACCCAATTCGGTAAACTAAACAAAGGCTCCTTCGAAATCAAAGGGATCCATTTCATTTCCCCGCAAATATTTCAAACCCTGGCCTACGAATAAATCACTTGCCTATTTTAAGATTAAAAATTCGAAATGTATATAAGTAAATAAATATATCCTAGCTCAACAATAAAAGCTGAAAAATTCAAGAGCTTTTTGAGTTATTATTCATTATAATATTAGAACGACACCTCCGATGTATAAGTTCTTCTTCTCAATTGTACACTCCTTTCAGTGTGGTCGTGGTTATGGATCGTCTGATTCCATGACTCTTATGGAAAAAAAATTGTAGCAGCGGTTTCCTGTTGCCTCCTGCTCCAGTACTTTTACAGGTTATTTGGACCTCAAGGTTGCTGTAGCCTCATCTATTAACCTCATCTATTCTGGATAGGTGAGTGGTTATACCGCCACGTACTCGTTCGCCAGAGTTTCGTTTGTTATTCAGCAGGGAGTGCCACGGAAGCCGAATGTCTTGCACCGCCTTCAGGCACGTGCAGGTGAGGTTGACATTTAGGATGGTGAATGTTTTATAATAACATCTTTATAATTATTTAAAATAATTATTTTTTCTCTTTACTCTCCTTACTACGTAACTACAAACTAAAAATTATACAAGAGTCTCGAAAGTACCATCTTTAAAAAATTGTAGTAGACAAAAAGTTAATTTCACGCGTTAAGTTTTTATTAACGGTTTACAGCACTTTCGTGGTTTTAATTAGTTTTTGATGCTAATAGGAACAACGACGTATGTGCCACTTACATAATATTGCATTTATAATTTTTCATATGCGGAAATTGTAGATACCAAAAACAGTTTTATTCTTTTCTCTATTTATTCGTTTCGTTCAAACACTATCCGATATAACACGAAACAGGCAAATCCCCGAACCCAATACGAACACATTGCGTTGCTTGACACTTAAGTAAAATGTAAAAGCTTTCTATATTGAAAAGAAGTTGTCTTAATTTAAATGTTAGATACCTACTGATAAGTAGATAGTTATCCTTGGCGAAAATATTATAATAATGTAGTATTTAGCATATACGAGGCATGTTTTTTAAGTAAGTACCGTTTTAGAATTAAAAAAAGACGTGCAAAGATATGGCAATAATTTAATTTTTACATGGAAGCCTGTACCTTAATCTACATTTCTACATAATTTCCGTGAATATTGAGGCACTTGTCATAACGTGGCACCAGTTTTTGAATACCCTCCTCATGAAATTCTGCCGCCTGACTTGTTAACCACTGTATCACAACTGTTTTGATTTCGTTATCGTCTTGAAGACGCTGACCGCCTAGGTGTTTCTTCAAGTGCAGGAACAAATGGTAGTTGCTGGGCGCTAGATCAGGGCTGTATGGAGGATGATCTAGAGTTTCCCATTGAAAATCTTCATTAAAGACTGAAGGACGCCCACTCCGTTTTTCATCATGCACATTTGTGCGGCCATGTTTAAATGCTCTCACCCATTTCCTTACCATTCCATCACTCATAATGTTTTGTCCGTAAACTTCACGGATCTCACGATGAATATCGATCGATTTTACACCTTTAGCACTAAGAAATCTTATAACAGCCCGTACTTCACAATCGGCGGGACTCACGATTGTCGAAGGCATCTTAAACACTCAGTAAACAACGCATAACAATGAAGAATCAGACTGTAATGGCGTCAGTGCGTAGACAAGAGATGTAGGTAACCAGCGCGTATGCGCGGAACTCCGACCGTAGCGCTGCGGCGGCGGAATCGCAAAACGGTACTTACTTAAAAAACATGCCTCGTATATACCGAGTCATTCATCGAAAAGGAGTACATACATTCTTAAATTTATTTCAGATATCGTTGACCTTTCTTAAAATTATAATAATATTATTGATTGCTGTGAGTGGACGGAGAAGAATACAATATCCCACTGCTACCGAGCAGCGTGTCGTGAGAGGCGATTAACCCTGGTCAGCAGAAGATGGGCAGCAGCATCGCTCTGTGAAACAGTCTACTGTGATCACCAACCCGTCTGCCAAGTCTGGTGATTATTGGCAAACCCTTCCAATGCGACACACAAAAACACAATGGCCTCCAGTCTCCGGCGGTTCTTCTATTCCTGAGTTATCTGAAGGCCGAAGACAGGGTCCTCCACACGATAATCCTGAGCTGCGGGAATTTGTTCTACTTGCGAGAAGATGATCCACCCTCCCAAGGTGTTGTCGGGTTTCTCGTCAACAAAGTCAACAACGTAGTGGAGATCTTCGGTGGGTTCGACCCGGGTGGCATACCTTGTACTGCAAATAACCAACAGGTACTGCCTAAAGATTCTACAGGTATACGCACCAACTTTGACTCACTCAGATGACTAAGTCAGGGCGTTATATGACGACATAGCAAAAGCCACGCGTCATACAAGTCCGACTTGGTTCATCGTTATTATGGCAAACTTTAACGCCAAAATGGGAGTACAGAAAAGCGATCCAAGAGGGAACGGCATCGGACGGAGAAACCACAGCGGGCAAATGCTGGCAAACATCCTCGTAATGATGAATTTCATCCTGATGAATTCTTTTTTTCTTCTTCTTTTCTGTTTTTCTGTAGCACTTTCTGGTGCTACAGAAGAAATCAACAGGTTCAATACCGGAAGCGATCACCGCCTAGTTGAAGGCACTCTAAATATCAAGTGCAGGCTACAAAGCGCCCGTCTGATGAAGTTAAAGCTCCGACCAACGCCATCCCAAGCCTGTTGGCTTGCCTCAGCCTCCGAAGCTATTTAACTGGAGTTGAGAAATCGATTCGCGCTCAAACTAATTAAATCGGTTAATATCGGAAATTGTATTTTTCTAAAGTGGAAAATAATGTGGTTTTCGTGTATATGATAGACATGATAGAAGAATAAACAATGGTAGTAATAAGTATTTTTATACATTGAGGTAAGTTTTTACATGGTAATTTTACATCGACAGTTTGTCTCAAGTGTTCATCACATTAAAAAAAGTTGCGCCATCTGTTAAAACTTCTAGCAATACGTAGTTCCTACCATACCAAGTTTTATAGTTTGTGTTACGATCCTTTTTAGTTTTCACTATTATAATTTAAAATGTATATTATTTAGTTTGTTTTTTAAAATTAAATTTTACGTTACCTCTAGGTTAACTGTAATTTAATAGAAAATCCGTTTTCCGGGACCGTTACCGAGGCAATATTCCGACGCGCTGTCCGCCCTGTTCCTATAATATACGTCTACGTTTAAAACAGCATAATAAATAACGGCCTGATAGAATATAAATTAAATAAGTCGCTGGATCTCATCGCCGCGATTTTTATTGATGGTCGTAATTTATTCGACGGCACCGCCCGCACTGTGCTCCGGGAGAAATATGAACGGCATTACGGCAAAAAGGCCTCTTCGAATTTATGAGAGTCACTTCAACTGTTTGATAACGTTCCCGTTTGATGGCGCGCCCGGCGACTCAAATGTATACATACGAGATACGTTCTAAATCGTGATTGATCCCACATACGGCGGGCTTCGGTTCGGAGCGCCTAAACACAGGTTACCAAACGGCGGATCATTTTTATCTTACGTGTGCATATAACTGTGAATGTCCGATGTTGGAGAATTTTGACCCGAATGTATGTTAACGATCACGAATTTCGTTAGTGTAGACCGAAATGTTTTAGTATTTTTATAATATTCTGACATGCACCGATGCATGTTAAGGCACTCCAAATCCATGGGGTATTTTAGAAACACCAAATCATAAATTATGAGAATGTTAACATTCCTGTGCTTGCCCAAAAAGCTTAAAAATATAGCTATCATTTTATTTTAAATTTATCAAACGGCTTCTAGAGACTCGTTACTCCGCTCCGCTACATTCCGTTAACTGACATAAACCAAACTAACTTAATCTACAAATTTAGAAATTAAAGACTAACTAATATATAGTTAGTTTTACTCGGCCGAATTTCATCTCGATGAAAAGTTTTCTGGGTGGCTTATAGCTTGCTTCGCTTCGTTCCTCATACTGACATAAAAAAATCCATAAAGTACGAATTGACTAGAAGCCCTCTTCTGCGTTTACCATCTAACCACTCATACTCTACCTAGCTGGTACAAGATGGCGAGTCAGTCTTCACCCCCGCAAAATCCCTGCGCTCCGGTTTTCACCCTCGCTAAATTGCGTTTGACATTTTCGATACTGTGAAGTGACATATGAGTCTATTAAAACCAAACGCTGCCATCAAATTTATTACTCTATGAACAAATCTATCCTAATCTAAAAAAAAATTGAAATGTTAGATAATAAATCTATTAATGAAATACCAAAAAGCATCCAAAAAGTTATTAGCTTACGAACTAAAATCGAACTCGCCCACCCAAGTGAACCAGCTCGTTAGGCCTCCTGACCGAATACGAAAGAACGTTCGAATCATTATCATCATCATCATCAGCCCGTGTTTCTCTACTGTAGGATATAGGCCTCTCCCAAGGCTCGCCACCACACACGGTCCTCCGCTTTTCGCATCCAACTACGCCCGGTATGGTGCTTCAGGTCATCTGTCCACCTTGTCGGGGGGCGTTCAACGCTTCGCTTTCCGGTACGTGGCTTCCATTCGAAAACTCGTCTACCCCATCGTTCGTTCGAACTGTCGAATATGGAATACAATAAAATATTTATTCATTCAAATATCTGTACTAAAACATGACTTATCTGTTATAAATTGCTAATAGTTGGCAAACTGCAGCGTCACTCTTTCATAGTTTTTACACGATACAATGTTAAAGAGAGGTAAAATACCTATTATTTTTGCCACTACGCGACGCCACTGAACCGAGACGACAATGTCATATACCGAGTTTTTTTATAAAAAATCAGTTTTATATATTCAATAAATCATGGATAAGCATTATGTTCTTCAGCTTTACAAGAAGACTAAAAAATTTAAGTGCTAAATAAAATGTTAAAATTTGATAAAATAAACTAAATTTAATAAAAAATTTATATAACTATCTAAATTTTATTAAATTTTGATGAAAAATCGTTAAGACGCTGTCAACTTCGTATTCGAGATTTCATATGGATTATTGCGTTATTACATCTCAACGCCTTTTATTTGACAACGTATAACAAACAGGCCTTACTTTAGAGAAGAGCCACCTAGTAAACGTGAAAATTTTAACTTTCATTGAAAACAATATTCGAGAAAAAAACGCGGCCACGTGACAACATATTTATACGTCACTAAATCTTGGTATAGGAGACTGGTTGATCACGTTTAAAGTGTTCATCATCCCGAACCATTTCATATAAACTACCAAATCTATCAAGGTTACAAAAAGTTGCTTGCGCACGTCAGCTAGCAAGTTTCCTATCTGAAATGTGAATACGAAAAGTGATCGAAGTGAAATCTTGAGACTTAAAAAAGTGATGCCTGTATTCAGTGTTAACTTGTACAAAATACAAATTGCAAATGTTAAAAATGCACTCTATGTCAGCGTTTTGATTTTCAGAGTACAAGACAGTTAAAAACTATAGCTCTTATAACAATATAATGTATTTATGTTAGCTATACTTAGTACAAGTAGGTACTAAGGTAGGTAGGTAGGTAGGAAGCACAAGTAGGTAGGTACCTACTTGTCCTTCACACGTGCCTTTGGTGGATCCTATTCTAAGCCATTCGAGTACGAATATTCCGTAAAGTGGCCCAACGCGACGTCAAAAACGTATTCGCTTTTTCGGGTTTTAGCTCATTAAACGATATTATAGAGTGGCTAGGCGACTATGTATAAAATATACATATCTTACTAAATTATTGATTTGTGGTAATGTTATTATTTATAAAAAGAAATATTGTTAGCAATCAATCAATTAAATATCTTTATTTCGTAGTTATATAACATGATCTTGAAATACCTCACAAGAGTGAATTTTATTACTTTGTGGAAGAATGTCACAACAAAGGCGCATTCTAAAATGCCGCTCAGGACGCAATCTTCGGTCAAGTCACTGTAGCCTATATGTCATTTCTCCATTCAGTTCTATCATAATGCCAGTAGAACTAACAGGATAATTTTTATTATATCTGTTCTGTAGTGAAACTAACAGTATGAATAATTGGACTGACTCTTATCAAGCGCGATTTATATATCTAAGGTTCTAACGTTCCAGCGCTGGCCAGAGACGTAAAAGTATAGTCCCAATAATGTCACCGCAAATGCATAAATGTTCATATGTAACTGACCAAGATATGACCATATAACATTTTCTTTATGTGCTACAAATAAACTATACCTGCGTATTAAATTTATTAGAAAATGACATATTATTTTTATATTAATTTATATCATATTAATTTTATACCAGTCGTTACTCCTATTATAAGCTTTAGCAAAAAAAACTGTGTTGTAATTTTTCCGAAACTAGTAACCATAGACAAGTATATCGTAACATACCTACTTTAAAAAGGTAACACTAAAAACAACTCTAATTTTTCAGTGCGTCGTCGTTACGGGAAACAGTATTTAAAGCAACAGTTCATTTCGGCCCACTTCTGGCGAACAGCCAAATTTTAAGAGCGTTCCCACATTAACAAGTCTTAAGGCTGCAATAAAAGGAAATAAATTTATAACAACCCCGTGTGGTTCCGTAGGATTGGAGAATGAAGATTTTATTATTTCACCGACGAAACATGAACTTTATATTGCAGCAATACATAAATTAGATAATACTCCTCGAGTGCGACGTACACTTAGGTTTCTGTGGTAGAAGAGGATTTCCATTATAATAAAGCATATCAACTTAATATGGATTTCAAAACTTTTAAAGCCTTGTATCTGTAAATCCATAAACACCTTTATGGATTTCATAACTTTTAAAGCCTTGGGTCGGGAATCAGCTGGAGTGGGGTTATTTAAAAATATATAGTTTTACATAACATATACAAATTTATAAGGCTGTGGGGCCGTGGTTTCTAATCCGGGCGTGTACCAATGAGTTTTTTTAACATAATCGTAATGAAATTAAGTACCTACTGTAATTAATGTAATGTAATGTAACTAACGTAAGTAATTAAGCTCTCTGAGGCACGGAGTCAGTGGTAGTTATCTACCAATGACTCCGTGCCTCAGAGAGCACGTTAAGCAGTCAGTCCTGGCTGCTGTCAATAGATGGCAGTCGTTACAATTCTCCAACCTGCACTGTAGCAGCGTGATGGATTTAAGCCCTCTCACCCTGGGGGGAGGCCTAAGCCCCAGCAGTGGGATTAAATGGGCTGACGGAATGAAATGGAATATACTTTTACAGTTTTATTTCATTTTTAAATTATTTTTTTTAGATTTTTCTAATCATTATCTTAGTTTTTCGTGTGCAAAATAATTTTTATAATTACCAATTCTTTTAAATGTAAGCTTTATATTTTATTATTTAAATATTCAAATTACAGTCACTACATTTTATTTGTTACTCCAGGAGAATGTATATTTTATGCATATTTAAATAAAAAAAAACTGATTGGTAGTTATAGGAACTGCCGACAGAAGTGAAAACTTAGAACTTTCAGTACTAAAATTTGAATTTTCATAATGTTATTAAAATTATATATTAACACTCCGAGCAATGACGCAGCTGTCAGCGACACGAAACTGAGTGACGCTCTGGCCTTACTCCCCACACTCAGCAGTCAGTAGTGGGGATATAGGGAACAACCGGCTTCTCGTGTGAAAGCCGATTGTTCCTTATATCTCCCCCACTTATATTAATTAGCATGATGCATTTTCGTGTCGTTTTAGGCTCACCCCGTGCCATAAGAAGTTTCACTTAGAAAATATTGCCCAAGATACTACTCGTATGTTACACGCCAGATTTAGAGTAAGACAAAAAAATGGGTACAATTTTGTAGTATTACGTATTTTCGTATTATTCATACAGTTCAAAACACAAAGAAAAATAGTTTCTACTCAATTAGATTATAATAAGAAAAGTTTGAACTTGACTTTTGTTTCGAGACTTTGCAATGTCAGGTTGAAAGGTCGTATAAACTTTACCCATTCATTAAAATGTTGACTATTTTGTTCCACTCTTAAAATTAGATGAGGGCATCTGTTTATACTGCTAAAATAATAAATTGCAGTAATTTATTGGAAACATCTAAAAAAATGTGACTACAGTAATCAACTTTAAATAAAAAATTAAACATAAACAATTAAAAACAAGAATAAAGACTATAATTTTTTTTCAGAAATATCTTTCTTTACTTTTCATAAACTTGAGTCGAAGTTGGAGATTCCAAAAGAGTGCGGCTTCACTTGATTTGAGGGTTGTAGCATTATGTGGGAGCTTTAAGGGAATTTCTTTAATATTTATTATTATAATTAGTGGTAATTTAAAAAAAAAACATTAATATTACATTTTCTACGATGCTTTTATTTTGTTTAACTGACAATAGAAATCTCGGTCACTAAATAGGTGCATTATTGCATGTAACATTTGCCATTATTGAATTTTTGCTGATGTTATGTATCCCATGATGTACCCCCTCCTTTCCCTGGGGGAGGCCTAAGCCCCTGCAGTGGGGTAACACGGGCTGATGATGATGATGTCTCCCATGACATTCCTCTAGTTATTTCAAATCTATCCTACCTCATTTAATAATATTGTTTAAAGAGCGTAGACTGTCGAAGGTTACATACATACCCACAAAACACTCGCGTATGAAAATAAACTGAACATGCTTTAATTTCCCTGACTGTTTACCCATCACGTAGTGCTCTCCTAGAAACCTCTCTGCCTTGGCCTAATTGACATCGCGACGAATGTCACCTGCCACTCGACAGGCTTTCCTCGTAAATTAGATGAAACTTTCCGCGGCCGTGATTGCGATGTTACTCTGTATTTCTAGCGTTTGCTTGTTCAAATATTTATTCTTTTTAGGGTTTCATAGCCAATGGCAAAAGCAAAATACATAATTTCGTTATTTCAGTATGTCTGATCGTCCGTATTAAGATATACGAATGTCCGTATTTTATATATTATAGCACAACAGGGACAATATTTTCAAAGACTTTTTAAACAATACGTTTATACGTTTTTGAAATATTCCTAAATTTCAAACCAGAACTTAATTTTGTGTGATTTGTAATTGTAAGATGATTGCTTATATAGTATTGGCTACGGAATTCTCAACTAATGCGTGTCCGACAAGCAATTTACGGTTTTTTTTTTATTGCAACAATTGTATACGTTTAATGTACCTAATAAATAAAAACAATTCTTTATTTAAAAAACACGAGCAACACTTGAAATGGCGTGGTTTTTTACGTTTAAAGTGGCACGAACTGAGATTTTCGCCACGCGACGAAAGTAAACTGGTGTTTAACTTCGCACTTAAGTTATTGCAGTACAAGTATAGTAATACAATAGCACCACTTTTATAGCAACAAAAAAATTGTAGAAACGAGAGTTATCGGATGCATCACGCTATTTATAAGTTTGGTAATACATTACTTAGTAATCTACGTAGCACAGTTCACCACGTAGCACCGCGGAGAATCTATGACTGACCTTGTTTGTTCGTTCAACACCCAAACAGGCAAATTACCTTAAACATAGTAATAGTACAACCAGCAATTCGTACCTTAGTACTCATTAAACCATCGGCCATATACGTACGTAAGAATTTACTATTATTTGCGAAGCATCCAAAAAATAATTATATCATTTGCCTGTACGTATACTTACTCCACAAACAAGTAACTTAAAATAGGTACTAAAAAGGACTACTTTTTAAGGAAGGAAATAAAATGCAAAATAACTAGCTCTTAAATTACTAGAATTGTGATTCGATTTTCTTCAGAATAAATTGACTTTTTGCCGCAATTCGATAGAAACGCAAAGTTCCTGACGAAATGTCGGCCTCATTTTGCACTTCGCAGCTCTAACTTCATTTAATGGATTCCAACATTTGTTCCGATGAAAATTTTATTAACTAAGTTTGTTTTTCGTTTGTCGGTACAGGAGAGCCTTCTGAACGGAAAACAAAATAATCTTGATATGTATTTCGATTCGATAAGGACTTTTCTCGAATTAGCGGTAATGTAATTCGGTTGGGATAATAAAAATCTATAGTAGAAGCAGATGGGTCGATTTTAATTTAGTTTTTTTGCATTATTTAGGTACCTATCACCTTAGAACAAATTTTTAGACAGGTTTTACGGTTGGAGGTCACTAGGAAGTGCTGCAGCATATCATTATCAGCCCGTGTCTCTCCACTGCAGGATATAGGCCTCTCCCAAGGCTCACCACTACACACGGTCCTCCGCCTTCCGCATCCAATTACCCCGATATGGTGCTTTAGGTCATCAGTTCACCTGGCCGGGAGGCGTCCAACGCTTCGCTTCTCAATACGTGGCCTCCACTCAAGAACTCACCTACCCCATCGGTTGTCGGTTCTACGGCAAATGTGACCTTACCATTGCCACTTCAGCTTGCTAATCACTTCGGCTATGTCGAAAACTTTAGTTCTTCGACGGCTTTCAGTATTTCTGATTTTGTCCATCAAGGAAATACCGAGCATAGCCCGTTCAAATCATGCAGCATATGTGTTTCCCTAAAACGACTGAGCCGAACTTAATTGGATTATTTGCGTTACTATTACGTGTGATCAGGTCAAGTTTTGCGGTTATGAACCACCAGTGGCGCTGCGGAAGATCTGTTTCTTCAAAAAGCTATTTTGATGCGGTTTTTTGCATTGCATGGTCATCGTCACTCAAGAGCAGTATAATAGATGAGTTTCTCCTTTTAGTACTACCAGAGGATACTGCAGTAGTTCTATTCTTTTTAAAACTGCTGGGCCGATTCTCATGCGTTTTTTATGGGTATCACAGGTATTACATTACATAGGTATCACTTCAAATTATGATCTTTGACAGATATAATAGTTGAAGGTAGGTAACCATAGTGCACTGCAGTACATATGTTTCTCTAAAACAGCTGAATCGGTTCTAAGACTTTTGCAGATATGGGTTATCAGGCGGTACTTCACTAAATGTGTTTTTTTTTTTGAAACGGCTTGGTCGATTTGATTGCGATTTCTCACATTATATAAAGACAGATTATAGGTACAAGATATATAAAGTCGTCTAGTAATCGAATTATATACAGACGTAGTAAGTATTAGGTATAGTAGACATTGCGTTGTGTATATACTCGTATGACGCCGTTGCATGTAATGAAATGCAAAATTTGGACATTCATTGAAATAAATGATAAAAAAGCTTTTCATCCGAACGAATGGGAAATGTTGTCAAACTTTTGTTCTCCTATCGAACTTTTATATGTATTAATTTGGCAGTAGCGAAAAATCACTCTTTGTATATTAAATGGAAATACCACTCACTCATCCACTCTATCATAATTAACGCCAAGCCGAAACTGCTGCAACGAATCACACGAAATTCGGACATGTGCGTTTTGTGATGTAACCTCAGTTTTGTAAGTAAGAAAAGTTGCGAGCGCCGCGCCACCGTGTGACTGGACATCAGTCAGTATTCGCGGTCAACCCAAGTGACGGCGACCACCACCACGATTACTCACTGCACGCAAAAAGGGTGCGAAAGTACCAACTGAACGAGGAAACTAACCCTTAACCCCCAGTATTTACATGACAGTACTTAGGCGGCA
The DNA here is from genome assembly GCA_949709985.1 of Luffia ferchaultella. Taxonomy (NCBI): domain Eukaryota; kingdom Metazoa; phylum Arthropoda; class Insecta; order Lepidoptera; family Psychidae; genus Luffia; species Luffia ferchaultella. Next base: position 12,637,420 of record OX453253.1, on the reverse strand, counting down.
ATATAACGTAGCTTATTGCAAAAACTATAAATTCTAACAAAATTGCTCACGTTCGTTAAAAACGCACTTTAACAGTGTTTTAAGAATCCTATTAAAAATAAGTACATATTACAATTACAATAAAATAAATTTATTTTTATAGTAGAAAATAAAATAGATTTATTTTTGTAAAATTAACGCATTTTCACCTCTATGCTAGGTGTTATCGGATTGCGTTTCAATGTCAGTGAACTTGTGGGAACGTTTAGGTATTGCATAGTGTCGATATGACACCGTTGCCTGTGATAAAATTGGTTTTGAAAATATAATACATTAATAATAATTAAATAATATAAATAACGTATACTTGACAACAACGTCTAGGCCCTAAACTAAACATTAGCTTGTGTTTTGGGTAGCAAGCGAAGACACCACATACATACAACAACCAAGACTCGGTACCAGTATAGACATTCATCATATAAATACTGACCCGACTTGGGATTCGAACGCGGGACCTCCAGCTTCGTAGGCAGGGTCGCTACCCACTAGGCTAAGGGGTCGTCATTGATTTGGTTTTGATTGATTGATTGATAGATTTAATAAAATCAATAATAAACAAGGTTTTCATCCGAATGAATTGAAAATGTGTGCTCTCCTTTTGAACTTTTGTATGCATTAATTTGGCTGAAACAAAAAACAACATGTTAGTGGGAAACATTTGTACAAATTATATTGCTTTTATACTAGTCAATTGACAGATTTTAGTTGCGTGATAAATATCAGCTATCGATAGATTACTAAACATTGAATAAATTGGTTCAAAACAAATATAAATATTGTATATTTTATATTTATTGGTGCATTATTGTTACGTATTCGTCGGTTTAAGTTGATATCAATGGCCAAAACCACTTTTATATTATTTTCAACGTAGTTGTGGGTAGCATTATGATATTTTTAGTTTAAGTTTTATTTTTTAATTTTATATTTAAGTTATCACTATCTGTTACGAGTTGTGTCCTCTAAAATTATACAGATATCCGCGTAAATTCAGTAGTTTTGGACCAATACATTAAAGTTGCGCTAGTGGCAATTAAAATTGAAAGTAACAAGGTTCTATAACGACCGCTTAAAATATCAATATTTATGTTAATTTGCCACATATTTGAAAAGTTCATCTGAAGGTGAAACTGTCTCTGTGACCCTATTTGGACAGTTGACCTTATTCTTTTGCTTCCTATAGTAACAAACAAAAAGTATAAAATATTTAGGTTAGTCGCTATATCAACTGAAATTGTAGTCCTCATGAATCAACCAAAACAATGTTATGTTATTCTATTTTCAGTTTTAGATAAAGTAAATAATAAACATCTATCCAGATGATGTCACGGGGACATTTTGTTGATCAAATTTGGAAAAAATACTGAAAAACTTGCAGACTTAATTTGTCTATAACTCGATAAAAAGGAATAGTGGCCTATTTTTTCGCAGAAAAAAATATAAAAATTTATCTTAAAAATTTCGTCCAAGCTCATTGATAACATTTAAATTTTTTTATTACTGCTATTTATTAGTTTAGTTGCCGAAACGAAACAAAAGGAAACGTAAGTAAGACGTATTCGCTTGGATAGGATACAAATGCTGTCATCGTCCTTGTTTACGAATATTGCGTTCTTTTCATAAACTTTTGAAAATTTAATATGTGTCATATATATATTTCCGACCAGCTTCAAAAATATTACAAATGTTTTTTTTATTTTTTATTTTCCTCTTTTAGAAAATATTACATGTTGTCGATTCGGTATGTAAAGCTATAATTTTATATATTTTTTTTTCTGATAGATTAAACAATTTTGAAGAAATAATCTCAATAATTTTATCTTACGGCAAGTAATTTTATTAATTATCTTTCAAAATTTTCATAATGGGTAGGCTATATGGCTTTTTCTTTGCCTAAAGGTAGGCAAGCATAAAATACAATGTGATATATGTACTATCTGAGGTTTAATATGTGTGAGGATGACAGAATACGCATATTAGTATTTAGGTTGACTGGAAATTAATTTTTAATAATTCCTATTAATATTACTCTGTGTAATAGGACAGTGACATTTTTTTCCCTTGTTACTTGAATAATAACATCGTAATTGTTCTGAGATAATATTTTACTAACAAAGTAATATACGTGTGAGACAGAAGTCAAACCAAGGTCAAACCCTTAAATTTATTTTTCTTGAAATACTTACCATCGTACTGTTTTAAGAGCTCTTAATTGCAAAATATGGCTAAGAAACAATTTATCTCGAAACGGTTTTGAAAGCGGCCTTATCTTTTTTTTTACTTACATAACGAATTGAGAATTAATCCTTGCGTGTAAACACCACTCAGATACAATTATGTAATATAACATGATTCATGTTCACAATGAACATTACTTAATCATAGTTCAACGACATGGAAATCGAAAATCTGTCAATAACACGTCAAACATATACACACCTACAATATTCTGTAGGTGGACTGCATTTCGGCGTCGGTTCCGGCCATGATGGTATCGTTTGTAAGCGACAGCAGCGTGAAATCCGTCGATTACAGGCCGACACGAACCACCATCAAAGCTTTGAAGTTATTACGCTCGTCGGCTAAAACAAATGATACGCTGTCCTGTCATATGTCTAGTGTCTTTAAGCTTAGTGGGTAGCAACCCTCCCTACGAAGCTGGAGGTCCCGGGTTCGAATCCCAGGTCGGGTCAGTATTTATACGATGAATATTGATACTGGTACCGAGTCTTGGTTGTTATATGTATGTGGTGTCGTCGCTTGGTACCCAAAATACAAACTAATGCTTAGTTTGGGGCATAGACGTTGTTGTGATGTATACGTTATTATTATTATTATATCACGGGTTTTATGAAAACAGAACAGGTGGAATATATAGTTTTCTTATAAGAAAAGAAATAAAAAAGTTTATTCATATAAGAAAATGATGAAGAATTAGGTATTGTTTATTTGAAATACACGCTATTATTATCCTCTGCAATAGATAACGCTATCACTAGAGTTGTCTTGAATAAACTTTATTCAATTTTTAACATACTGAAATGCACGCCAATAATTTGTATTGTTTACCCAACTACGCAACATAACAGTAATCCAATGTTGATATTGTGACAATCAAACGCCATATTGTGACAAATAAAAAATTCAATGTATTCAGGGACATTTTGTTGATCTAATTTAGAAAAAAAAAATACTGAAAAACTTGCAGGCTTAATTTGTCTATAACTCAAGAAAAAGGCATAGTGGCCTATTTTTTCGCACAAAAATATAAAAATTTATCCCAACAATTTCGTCCAAACTCATAAATAAATAAATAAATATTCCAAAAATATTTGTTATTACGCTCTTACATCATCATCATCATCAGCCCATTTTTACCCCACTGCAGGGGCTTAGGCCTCCCCCAGGGTGAGGAGGGGGGCTTACGCTTTTACGTAATCTTGTTTTTATTTATGAGTGGACAAGAGTACGAAATGATAACGACCATTGCGCCATATGCGATTGACCCAAGTTATTATTACGTGACTATAAATTTCCCCAAATTGAATCATATACCATTGAAAAAATCGTCCCTTTATAAATTGTTAGTATAATATATTTTCAAGAGAGCGGTGTTTTTTAAATATATATTTAAACTTGAGGCTCTAAAGAATGAGGCGCCTCCTTTACATGTCACACAGTTTCATTCGAATATTTTTTATTTAAAGTAACACGCATTTCTCTGAAATTATACATGTTTGGAAGCTTATAATTTTAGTTAAAAATTGAATAAACTTTATTCAAGGCAACTCTAGGGATAAATAGCTATCTGTTGCAGAGGATAATAGCTAGTTAGATAGAGCCATCTATGATGGAGTATGCCAACTAATTCGATTTATATTAATTTCACTGTGTTTATCTACTCCATCGGAATTCCACATGTTTTTTTTTTTCAAAGTTTATCTAGCTCCGCTGCATAGAAAATTACAAAATTAAAATAAAAGGTATTTTCACGTAATTTTATTTTTGATATTGACTTTCTTAAGAGGCGGTCCTTTTATTTTATACAAATAATAGCGTGGGTCAATACTAAACATTGTTCTTTACCCTCTTACATTCAGTAAGAATTGAAAAACAAAAAAAAATATTAAAAACTTTTAAAAATCCACTGGGTACAGACCGAACTCAAAAAAATATGAAAACAATATGTCGAATAAAAGTTAGACCAAGTCAAGTCAATGTAATTGACAAACAAATAAAATAACTCGTTTGTACTCGATTTAATTTAATTTTACATTTAATTGTACCATTACCGAATGTACAGAATTAATTTGTATTCATTTCTTTCCGAACATTTTATGTTATTTTCATCTGTTGTTGATTCTCAAATAAACAATACGTATTTATTTTCCATGATGATTATATTACATTACGAATAACTTTGGAACAAGCGATCTGCTGTCGCGCGCCTCGTTAATTTTCGCCTTGCTATCCCACCCAATGAATAAATACAAAACAACTGCCTTTAACAATTTGATGTAAACTTTGCATTTTCAAAGTAAACGTTTGTTCTCGTAAAATTATTTACCATAGTAAATATATCTATACAGCAATTTATAATACCTATCTACTGTTAACTGTTAATCTCTTTGAAATAAAATATGATAACAACGAAGATCGAAAATTAGTTTGTATAGCGTGTTAAGGTCAGCGAGATAATAATAATTTATACACAAGGTAAGAAAACCCTAGGAATAATCTTAAGATAATAGAGTCAATGTAACGAAAGAATGTAATGAGACTGTCAGAATGTTTACACTTTTAATATTTTTTTTGTTTCTGAAATTTTTACAAGAATTTTTATATAAATATTACTGTACTGTTTCAATATAAATATTACTGTAAGTAAAATGTGTAAATGTAAATTCAATATGTCGTTCACTAAGCTTGTAGTTGGAAGTCGTATTTGTTTACATCACTTGCGATCAAGTTTCACTTTTGAAAAATTCGTAAAAATTAAAAATTATTTTCTTCAGCTTGCTACATCCCCACACTCTACTCTCAATTCGATACTGTTATGTGTCATTGTTTTGCTACTAGCAATAGCTAGGAAGATAGTACAAAAAGAAGATATAACCTTGGAATAATAATAATACCTCGGACATTCTCTACAGCGCCATCTAGTTCCAAACTTAGCAAAGCTTGTACTACGGATACCAGACAACTAATATAAATATTTAAATAGTCTTTATAATATTTACATATTAGATATTTTATTTTTTTACACCCAGACACGGAACAAATAGTCATGTTCATGCACACAACTATTTGTCCTGGGCATGAATCGAACCCGCGACCCTTGGTTCCGCAGTTAGGGTCTCTAACCACTCGGACAACCGGTCATCAATGTAATAAAGTTATTGATTATTATTATTAACTGTAATAATTAGGGCCCATTTTTTTCATATTTAAGTGGATGGAATTAGCAGAAAATTGTAATATGCAAGTTTTATCTTATACAGTGGGCATACTGCTTGAAACACATTAATAACTCTACATCACCGTCTATCAGTCACGACCAGGGTTTCCACCTTTTTAGGGACCAGTAGAGTATAATTTCGTTTTGGTAGAACAAAAATAAAGTACACAGCATAAAAAAGTACTTATTTATTTTTTATTATATTTTCTGTCACTTTTCCTAAAAATTTAACAAATGTTTACCTTTCTTGAAGATATTAACAACGTCTTTACAGTCAAAATCTTATTTAAACTACATATATGTTCAGCTCGTTTTTAATAACTTTAGTTTTATTTAAGTTCTGTTCTTTTCGTCTCACCATTTTAATTTTATGAGAGAGAAAACTCTCTCAATGAACGCTGAAGTGGCAGGCACAGACAAATATACGATACGAATTTCTATATATCAGGGAAATCTTCACTTTTATTGAATATGTATTGCTACATTTGAGCCATCGATAGTTCAGAAAAATCTTTATCATTCTGCAGTACTTTTTCATACATTTCATTCAGAAGTATTTTTTTTTTTTAAATATAAATTGTACATTACTATTCCCAGTTTTAGCAGATTTAATGCTTCAATTGCACTTTCAAAATGTTCATATGGGATATAGGTGACCTTAAATTGAATTTACTTAAAGATTTGATTTAATCGAAATGAATTGACGATGGACATTTAACTCAGCTGCAAATACAGTATTTTAGCATACTTTATTGATGTCGTACATTATAAGGTACACCTACACGAAATAGAGTACAATTTTAGAGTAGGGGTCCTGGTCACGACTGCCACTACTCTATTTAACGTCGTTGCTATTGCCGCTTGCATTCCGGTATCTATAGTATTCGTTTCTACTTCGCTAATAAATTGGTTTCGACAAAAGTTACAAATAATTTATGCATCCTACTCGTATATTAATATCGTTGTCTTTTCCTCATTATACACAAAAATAAAGCGATATTAGAATCAAAGCTCAAAGCTCTATTAAACTCGTTAGATGACGGGATGCTCGGGTGAAGACCTGAAACGGTTGAGCCTGAAAGGGCTAGCGGTTGATACCAGCAAGTATGAGTTTCTTTCCTGCTATCGTGAGTTCCATTCCTCTTTCTCTTTCTTGTCTTTGATTTATTTCAACATAATTATACTTTTGATAAAATTAATTAAAAAGCTACTTATTGCTGATGCTGTTGCTCGATTCAAGTACGCAATTGTCCCTGTCTTCCTTGACCGCGATGTATAATCATATTTTGCATCATCATACGGGCGTGCCCGTGACAGCAGCTGTCGGATGTCGTCGTCGGTCAGTCTACACCAGCCGGTATTTTGAAATGGAATCACATTGCTTTGCTGAGCGCAATAATTTTGCTATTATGTCGCATTATTTGTTTTATGTCGATAACGTTCTGTATAGTGTATAGTGTCGTGCTAGCCCAGAGCGCAACGAACCTGTCTCAAATTTATAAGGCCCCATAGGGCCATGGTTCGAATCCGGGCGTGTACCATTGAGTTTTTCTGACTTAAGTACACAATATCACTGACACCGTGCTTCGGAGGGCACGTTAAGCAGTCGGTCCCGGACGCTGTCAATAGATGGCGGTCGTTACAGTTCCCAACCCGCAGTGGAGCAGCGTGGTGGACTTAAACTCTAAGCCCCCATCCTCACCCTGGGGGAGGCCTAAGCCCCTGCAGTGGGGTAAAAATGGGCTGATGATGATGATGATGATGAACGTTCTGTATAAAAGAACGTTATTGTCCCTAGCAGAAAATGTAAGCCTGACTTTGAATTATTAGTAGTAAGACAGCTGTGTAATTCTTAGAAAATTATTGTTTACCGTGGCGATAGGTACGCGGCTGCATAAAACGGGAGGAATTGCAATTCTGTATAATTCTGAAATGTATATCTATAAAACATTTATCTCGAGACCGAACACCCTCTGCATGTTTTACTTAAATGCAAACCTACATTATTTTAAAATAAAACGTAAAAAGTTTTAACATAAAATAACATTGAACAGTAAAGTGGACGCCTGAATTTCACATCGTAGAATACTTTATAGATCGTGACTTGTCGTGCGGAATACCAGCAGCCAATGAATTGAAAAGGTAGAAACAAAACACTGACTGAATTAACTTTTCAGACGAAATTAATTGTTTGGAGAATTTAACCGTAGGAAACTAACTGAAATGTATGCAAAAATAACATTCATTTGGTTACATAGTATAGCGAATGTATTACGCATAGTTTAAGCCCTAACAAAATGGTCTGTGGCAATATACACAAATTACTAATTTTATTAACCTAAGGTTTTTTCTTTCGATGTGTTTTTGGAGGTGTAAGCGCTCTCTATACTGCTTCATTTGCGTCAAAATCGTTTCTCCACTTGTATAGTTTTTGTAATCAATCTATTTTCTTCTTAATCACTCAGTACTGAATTATGGAAGTGAGTATGGCGCCACAAAGTTATCGTATTACTATGGGAATGCGTTAACGACCACTAATCGCTTTGTTCGGCGGCCGCCGGCGGGATATCACTCCCCATACCTGCATTTACCCCTTTCTCGTTCGTAGTAATCATTTTTAAGTGTAGCAATCACGTTGTACAAATAATCCTTTTGGAAAAATTATATATGTAAATATTTGACTTATTTCTTTTTTCAAAAAAGGTGTATATAAAAAATTGCCTACAATAAGAATTATAAAGTTAGGAAAAAAGATCCCTGTATACCATATTAATTTATTGGATGTAACAAGGAATCGCAATATTAGTCAACAAGATACGGTTTAGATACGCTCTATAGACTGGTGATGAGATGATTCATCCCCATTTTCCAAAAATTAACCACGCTACTCTATTAATATAATGTGTATTTATTAGTTATACTTGCAGTTTACATAATATCAAGAGTTACATATTTGTCAAACTTACAACTTTAAAACATTGTTTAACAACTTACAAGGAAGTACTCCACCGGAGCAACTACCGGAGCGACCGCGTAATGTTACTGACACATTCCCGTGTTAAAGTCCAGGGTCCGGAGTCAAAAACACGTCTAAATCTTCAGTTATGTAAGCAACACAAAGTGTCTTTACACTACGGCGAGGTGGCACCGCGTCAGAATTCTATTAAGAGGAGCTCAAGTTGTTTGCCCCCGGGGGGCTTTGTTTATGTTACGTCCCTCCTTATTGCGCTACCAAATGTTTAGCAGAACAACCGCCGACACATTGGCCCGCAGCGGCCTGAAGTTGAGTCGTTTTTAAAAAATTACTGTAAAGTTTCACTTTACATTTTTTTGAACAGTGTTCGTTTTTGTTAGTTCAGGAAAGTTTGGAGCCCTATCTGCTATCGTAAGCTACCAGTTTACAAAATACTAAACCACATATAAATAGGTGAATTTCAGTAACTTTTTAATAAATAAGTAATTAAGTTCCAACACATTTTTTTAAATTATTAAGGCCGTTAAAAAGTACCAAGTGTTGATGCAATCAATTTATTCAGTTAATTTTGTGTTTATAATTATATAATAATATTAAATTATTAAATTTAAATGGGTTTTAAGATACAAGAGACAAACTAATGAAACGTGACGACCCCTTGGCCTAGTGGATAGCGTTCCTGCCTACAAAGCGGGAGGTCCCGGGTTCCGAATCTTAGGTCGGGTTACTATTTATATGATGAATATTTATACTGGTACCGGGTCTTGGTTGTGATATGTATGTGGTGTCTTCGCTTGGTACCCAAAACACAAGCTAATACTTAGTTTGAGCCCTAGACGTTGTTGTGATGTATACTTTATCATTATTATTTATTATAAACTATCCCTTTGGCGCGCAGATGCAAAAAGTCTACGAACACAATTCACAACTTATTTTAAGAGTTTACTAACCGAAGCAAGCACAGATGTTCTGGAGACGGTACAATATATACAGGAATATTGGAAGGGGTCTTGTGAAGCTACGTATAAGGCGAACACATCAGTAATATGAAATGAGAAGTGTCGTATTTATGACCAGAGTATTTCAATAAATAATCTACAAAACACTGTACACTTATTTTTCCACCCCGCCAGTTCTGAGATAATTACTGATCGAAAATCACATACCGCTTTTCATTTCCTTAGGTACCGAGCCTGTTCTACTACACTACCAACTAGAAGCTGCAATAATATAAAAACTTGTGGCCAACGAACATAAAATACTATCATCTTCCGGGCGCCAGACACCACCGTCAACTAGGCAGTCATGCTCATTGGAATCCAGATCAAACATAGCGAGCTGTATTTTCACTTCAGATATTTATTCGAATTGTAGGTACACCGAGCTTTGAATTACTTCAAGAGAGAAATAATGTTTACCGTTTAGTTTGAGAACCAAAGTTATCACATTTGAGCCATAGGATGAGTAAAGGAGACGAGCGGGACGCGCGTATGGCCCACGGAATCGGTTACCTAAATGTTGTGTTGTATTTAAGTGTTTGTACATTACCCGTCACAATAACTTACGTACCATTGAATGAAAGACAGATATTGATAAAAAAAAAATTACCTAAAAGTTGACATAATCGTCGACTTACTGTTTACTTATTGTTTCATAAAGTCTCTATTTATTTAAAATTTAATATTATCAGCAAAGTGCTCTTAGGGATTGTGCTCAAATAATAAGCAATATATGTCCTAGGTCTAGAGTTACAATGCGAGTTTTTTTATTTAATAAAAAGCGCTCCTTCTCGCCTTCATAAAGGCCGATGTGAATAATCAATGTAATGCGCGCATTATTTATAGTTTTTCGTATAAAATAACACAAAATGAAAACTAAAATTCTCATACAGATTTATTATGTCATATTTATTAAATAGCACACAACTTAATTTAAACAACGTCAACAACCACGTACAGAGAACTGCTGCAACCTAGTCGGCTGAAAGCTTCAATCACAATGAATCATCAAAATTCTGCCTCACTTGACGGCCCTTCAAACACGCTCGGGTTGCTGATGGACAACTCCTGCCCTACCATAAAACTTGTTTGCTCTCACTCGGAATCGTATCTAACTTTACACGCAGTTTTTACGGCCTCGCTCCAACGTGCTATATTATGTAACTTATAAAGTACCAAAAATTAATTGTCAAAACTTAAAAAATTTAAAAATAAATTATTTTTCACATTGAACGTTATATTTTTTAATATAATAAAACAAAGAGCAGTTCATTCTCAAGCCAAGCTAAACGATAGAGCCCGAAATATTTGAGAGTCGAGAAAGCGAGCTTTGTCCAGAATTAAACACTCATTACAATTTGTAGTCCAGCGGGCGCTAATTTGAATGTCCATGCGAAATCGCTTGCTCGCCACTGCCCATATTTGTAATCTTTGTTTTCGAATTAAGTACTTTTTGTTATCGACTTTAGTTTTCTTTTATCAAGCCGGGTCATTTAACAACAATTATAACAGTAGCCTTATCTTTTAAAAAATTCTACAGTTTTCGCGCTTCTCGCAACTATCGGAGGACATTGAAAATGAACATCGAAAATAAAATGCCTTCTATAGTTACAAGCCACGCTATTAGATTTGGCAATGTCGCATTATCGGTCACATGTAAACCGATTTACTTCATCAGCTGACAAGATGTCATGATTTAATAATTGTAAATATGGGATTTAAATAACTAAATATGAAATTATAGATAGTGTTTAGTAGAAAATATAAATAAGAGTACATATTATATGATACTAGCATCTGCCGCAACTTCATTTGTGTGTTATAAGTAGCTTTTATGAATAGAATGGAATAAAATAAATGTTTATTATATCTCATTTCGGTTAGTGTTATTATGGTTTTGTGCATTTATCACAGGTTACCTATATCTTACAAACTAGTTTTATTTTATAATGTTCTACGGGCATGTACATTTCCTTGCAGTTTCTTCCTCTCCCTGAGTTCTACGTAATCAATCTCGCCGGACCTGCTGGTGGCTAGCATGCGGTTAAAAGGACCACAATAGGTATAAGTATAGTTCCTCAGGATCTTCCAGATTCCATATCCTCAAACCTACTCGAAAATGATCAAAATTTACTGTAATTTCCACCCAAACGTGTTAAAATTGTGACGTGAAACGAAAAACGATTATATGGTGAAAATATCAACTTACTTTGCTAATTACGAACAACCACGATGTAACAAGTAGTTTTTGATACGGTCTTATTATTTTCAATAAATATTTCTGTTTACATAACGTTTAAATGGAAGAAAACGCCAACTAATAGTCTGACTGATACCAAGGGTCGACTACACCCAACGTTGCCAAATTTCAATAGCATGGCTTGTAACTACAGAAGGCAGTAGCCAAAGCCATAGATTAGATTAAACTCGGGATTAAGCAATGGTGATAGACGACCATGGCAGACGACTCATTTCAGCTACAAACTATAAATCAATAATGGCGTACTGGATGTGCCGAAAAAGTGTAGATCTGACAACTAAAATAGTAACCGTAATATATAAAAGAAGCTAAAAGGGCCCCATTCGAGCCAGATACATTTTTTTCTTACGATTCTTTGCCAGTTTTTTACACGATAAGAATAATGATTCTCATAATATAAATAAATACCTACGAACTATCATACAAATAAATGTTATCGCAACGTCTGTTCTATAGGAAAGTGCAGGCAACGGGAAATGTCATGCCTGTGGCATTTTATTGTAAAAATGTAATAAAATACCAGAGGCATGCCATAGGACATATTATGAACAATAATTGACAATAATCATTTCAAGAAATGTATCAAAAGCCAGCTCAGAAGGAAATCGTATTTTGTGTTAACGATCAAACAAAAGAAGCAAATGTAATGTTGGCGCTTGAAGCAAATCTGACAAAACGATTAATTCAAATAAAACGAAAATATAAAAACATCTGTGAAAATAACTTTATTTTAATATTTATTTAATTCAAAATCAAATATGAACAGAGACAGACAGACAGAAAACGGTGAGGTCTTATAAGGGTTTTGTTTATGCCTGTAGAACCCTAAAAAAGCTGTAGCGGTAATAAGTCATGCACTAATATAATACAGGCCACGCAGGCGAAGCCGAGTACGATTACTAACTGAGTTAAAGCTGTAATACAGTTAAAGCTGTAGCCCAGGACGGAAATAGTTAAATTATATTAATCAAAGCATAAACGATCGGTGAGACTATACGGATCGTACACCGTGCGATGTCTCGTAAAATCCGATGAGAACACTTCCGGCTGATTAAGGAACCGCTATACTCTCGCTAGAAAGGTAACATATATCTTCTTGATACAAGTACGCGGCGAATACACGGGAAGCCTGTAGATAAGTGTGCTTGAAGTGTTGCGAGCGCGTTAAATATTCTATTCGTGTTACCCTCTTTCGGGGCCAGTGAATAATATTTCAGTTTTTACCTTCTACGTTAAAATATAAGAAGTAAAATGTATTTATATACTATATTGGAAATGAAATAAAAAATAATAAAAATTAAAAAAAAAAACTCTCATTTATATACACAATAGAAACTCCAAAGTTATTATTGATTGTTATATGATGATAAATAGATTTTATTTGCTGCATACTTTGGGTCCTTTCATAGTTGTGCACCAGTTGTAGTAATTGTAACGTTCAAAAGCATTGCCGACCCAGCTTGCGTATTAGTTCGGTCGGCACCCCAACAACATCGAAGGTGGTATTTTTAAATCCCTTGACGACTTGTGGATGCTGTTTTTTACACAAGTAATTACTCACTAAAGATGATATTATTCAACGAATTAAAGTCCATGTTGCATAGTGTTAGATTTTTATCTAAAATTTAATTAATAATGAAACGATTTTTAAACTGAATACAATAGGAGTTTATAGGAAATTAAAAGTAATATTTGCAAAGTTAAAATTATTGAAAATTTATAATCTAAAAAGCAAAAGCCGACAAATTCATATTTAATTCAACATAATATCATCGGTTCACTTCTTAGATATGATCAATATAATTCTAAACCTTTTTGTTAAGTCCATTATAGAGGCTGAATCGCTTTTGATGTAAATACGCGTTTAAAAAACCCAAATTATTTCAAAAGAGTTAGTATAGGATATAGGTTTAACATTACTTTTGAAAAAAAGGCACTAAGTTTAATAATCACTATAAAACTCAGTAAGTAGGCAAAGTTATATAAATCGTAACTATTAACGCCTATAATAGAAAGATGTAAGTATAGCGAATGTTTCAACTTGTACCCATCCCACTGTATCCGTCGTCTATCTATATAATTAATTCGTCTAATGGATATTCACTATTGTCCTGCAGGACAAACTAGACCATTTGATGGCGTTCAAAACCCACTAATCGTGGATCTTTAAAATGGAATATCCAAATACCATCCCCTCTTAATACGCTAATACCAAATTCCCGAGAAGTTGAAAAAGATCCCGCCTGCCCATAAAATATTCCGTAGGTTAACGCAGATGTTGCAAATCGGTCAGAAAGATAAACTTTTTCGGAGCGAAAAAGTTGCCAAAGTAATTAGTAACCTCAAAGCCATCCTTCAAAAGTCTGACGAGAGTCTGTTAGCCTTTCGTATTTAATTAAAATTTATTACTGGCTACGGTTTCTTAATCTACCGACTGCCGATATACTTTTCGAGAAGTGTATTGTCTATATCTTTTTATTTTTAATATATGTAATTTTTCTAAATTGTTTTGTTGTCACAATTAATAATAATAATAAATGGGACATTTCACGCACGGTCATCTAGTCCTGACTAAGCTGAAGTCGTATTATGGGTACTAATTAACTACTACACATACTTACATATTATTATACATGCATATACTATATATTCAACACCTAGCCACGGAACAAATAAACCATATTATTAAATAGAATGACATTTATAATTACGTATTTAATTTTACTTGTAATTAAATCGCCTTTTGAAGTATTTTTAATTTGTTATTTATTTTTCTTCATTAGAAATTGTCTTTATAATTTGATGACTGAGCTTAACCTATAAAACTTAAAGAAAACATACTACCACAACTCCTTGCAGTCCCATTGACTGGTCAATCAAATCTGGGGGCACGGCCGTGCCCCCACCAAGTCGAGCGAAATAGCGTCACGGCCGTACCATCCTTTTTTCGAAGCAATTCAGACCATTTTCGACCCCCTGTAACTTCGTTGTGGATAAAACTAGAAGACTGAAATTTTCAGTAACCATGCAGGCATATTATATAAGCATATTTTCAAATTTCATTCAATTGGAACCAGTATTTTTAAGAAATTATAACGGGTCAAATTTCTTCATTTTGTCACTAACTCACTCACCGATCATCAAAATTCTAAGGCACTTCTAGCAGACCTAGAAGCTTCAAATTTGGAATATAAGTAGTGTTTGGTGTATGAATCAAGGAAAAACTAAAAAATCTAGAAAAGACCGCAAAAAAAAATTAAGCCCATACAGCCAAGTCTTCAGTTAAATTTTTCAATATTGGCTTTATTCGTAACGATGTTTTATTACGGCAGTTATTATTATATTGCGTGCGAAGCCGCGGGTTTAAGCTAGTCCCATATAAATATAGGCGCATGGTAGTGCCCCTGCCAAATCGAGCAAAAAATGGGTATTTCCGTCATGAAAACACGTGTATTAAATTATTTATTAATGCAAAAAACGTACCTACGTGCGTATTCGTACTTATTACGAGTGCGTAAGGTTGTATAATATATCTTAGAAAAACTATATACATATAGATATACATATATACAATAAGTAGAAGGTACCGAAAAGGAAAAAAATAGAACTGTCTACAAAATACAAAAAGAAATGAGATCCCATCAAAAACAATACTTGTCAAAAAAACCAAGTCTCGCAACTCAGTTGTTCTGCGGTAAAAAGTTGTGAGATCCATGTAATACCAAGTCGGTTATTAATTTATTCGGTTATAAATATATTGAGACTTGGCCATCGCACTAAATAATTGAATTTACATGTGTTTTCAGGCGATTGAATTTACACGTGTTTTCAGGCGATGGCCAAGTCTCAATATATTTATAACCGAATAAATTAATAACCGACTTGGTATTACATGGATCTCACAACTTTTTACCGCAGAACAACTGAGTTGCGAGACTTGGTTTTTTTGACAAGTATTGTTTTTAATGGGATTTGGTTTAAGCGTACTATTTTGTACATGAAAGCTGACACGAATACATACACTTATTTCGGTTAATATGATTAGAGTAGATTTGTGGTCAAGAGCATTTTTTATAAAATTTAGTAACGATCTGATGATGGTGCTAGAAGATGCAGAACCCATCAATGGATATTAGTAAACTCATCAAATTTCCTCTAAGATTTTTATTCACGACCACTATTTATACCACGTAGTAATAAGGGTCTGATGATGGATGTGAAAGGTCGAAAACAGAATCCATAAATCACTACTAGTAAACCCAAGAATTCAGGCTCATCAGATTTATGTCCACGAGCATTTCATAAGCATATGGTTGCGAGGTTCAAATAATGGAACTGAAAAGTGAATAACAGAACTCATCAACAGTTACTTGTAAGGTCACTGTGATGCCCTTAGTTGGGCTAAGTAAGGTAAGGAATAGGAGGAAAGGCACAGGAGAAACCATGTCTAAAGTTATCAACAAGCTCAAGATAGGACACGTGCTGAGGAGGTCGATATGAAAGGGTAGCAAATATACCCATGACACATATGGTAAGTTTAAAATTCAAACAAACAAAAAACATTATCGTACTAAAATCTAAAATAAACATAAGTAAATCTTTCAAATACAATTTTATTTGAAATTTAAAATAAGTAAAAAATAATTCTCAGTGTTTAAAACTCAACGTATAGACATTAAAATATTATATATATATATTTTTTTTTTAAAGTTTGAAGGGTCAGACGTCTGGAACTTTCTATTCGGAATAAAGCTTCAAGCTTTTAAAATTCATATTGCTTATTACAATAGCCGGGGTTTTATGCTTTAAAGGGTGATTTTAAAAATTTAAAAATTCCAGTGTTTTATTTGCTAATACTTTAATTATAGAATCAATGTATTATTATAAAATATATAACTATAAAGACTTTTTTTTATTTTTACATCTTTCTAAAACCGCTATCTTTCGCTCCATCTCGAGAAATGTTGTTTACAAAAATATAACAAAAACAAATATGTATATGGAAATTAAGATATAAATTGAATAAAAACTATTAGTAATACTTCCTTTCGAATATTTCTTTAGTAGTGTTGATAACGAAGAAGCAATGATTTAGTTACTTTTTTCAGAAAAAAAAATGTGCATTAGAACCTAGTGTTTTATTTAAATATTTTATAATTGAAAAATATATACATACGACTGACTTATCACCCCATTTTTTTTATCTTGACACCTCTTGTCTTTTTCTCAAATATTTGTCTTTTAATCCAGCCACAGTGCCGCAATCCGACCCGAGACGACTGTGACACCTAATTAGCTAAAGTAGCCGACAAGGCCGTTTCATTAGAACCACAGTAGAACGAACCTCGCGACATCTTTACCCCACCGCTTTTTCTCTCTGTACAACACCACACGTGAGATAGAAGCGAAAATGGAGTCACGCTTTTAAGTCGCCAAATGCATAATAAATAAGGTCTTTTAACCACAATTCGCATAAATAGCACGGTTACTTCTTCAAGTTCATTTTTCTGTAACTTTGCATTTTATGCTAATCACTGAAAAGGAAATAAGATGTCGGCTGTGGTTAAGTTAACGTACTGAGATGGAAGTATTCATTTACATACATTCTATCGAATACATTTTATATGTACTACATTAATTTTCGACCTGTCTAAATTACAATGTATTCCTATATCTATAGTCTATACTTTTAATATATAAAACTGCAGAGTTTATTTGTTTGTTAGTTTGTTTGAACGCGTTAATCTCTGAAACTACCAATAGGATTTGAAAGATATTTTTTGTATTTGATACCCCAGTCTTGAGAAAGCTAAAGGCTATATGAAAAATTGTAGTGTTTTTGACCGTTTTTAATGACCCTTTGTAGGCATATGAAAAGGAATTGATCAAAAGTGACATAGGCTACTTTTTGTGAAGGGGAATTTAGTATGAAAGTCTTTGTTCTTTGAAGTTAATAAAAACATGAAAATTTTAATTACTGTTACTGAGCATAAATAAATGACGTGTTTCAAGGTTTTTGGATTTCCACAGTTTAAGGAGGAGAAACTGAGGGTTAAAATTTGAATTTGAATTGAACCTTTCGGTTTTTATAAACGTAAATACTTGAAAATTGGTATTTTAGCTACTGGTCGTAAACAAGTAATAACGAGTTTAAGGTTTTCTGGATTTTCTCGTTGTTAAGGGGAAACGGAGATTAAAGCTTGTACGGGAGTATCAGTTTTTTAAAAGCAGGATTTAAAAATTGGAATTGTAGCTATGTTTTAGGATTTAAGTTTTGGTTCCAGAAAAAGTAGGCAGAAACAATCTTGAATGTTAATAGTAACTTAGACAGGAATGTGTCGTCTACGCAGACGAAGTTGCGGGCGGCCAATTGAAATGTATGTAATTTGAAGACTTTTCTAATGTTCGTATCTTTATTTGCACGTAAACAAAACACAAATACGCTTTTTCAAAATGTTCGTCTTTTTGTCTGTTTATGTAACCGAACTTATCTCCGAAACTGCTGAATTATTTTAAAACTTTTTGACCGGATTTTCACAGGTAGGCAGTAAATTTTTTAGAGTAAATTATATGCTACTTTTTATTCTAAAAGTATTTAAAATTAATGCATAAACTTTCAATACCGTAGAAAATATTAAAACCATGCGAATGAAGTCGCGGGCGTTCGCTTGTATAAATTTATTTAAAAGAATAATTAATTTCTTTTCTTTGAGGAAAATATTCCGCTCATAAAGTTCTTTTTTGTTATCATAAATTATATATAATATGTCACAGAAATAAATTATTAAGCTATAGTATTAGTCAAATATTAATGTAAGTTGAATTAATTAAAATTTGAAAACCTTAATAAATTTCAATATTTGAAATAAATTAAATATGAGACAATTAATTGTTTCCGCAGTAGATAAATGTTCTTGTCACTTTCGTGTCAAATTCTGAGAATCCAGAGTTAGACCTTTAAACTTTTAATAAGCCGACGCATTTTCTCCCCTACGTCTATTTTCTTGTTTTATCTGTAATTCCACAGAGTTGCTACAGCGACGTAATGATAACGGGGAGAATGGGGTGGAAGGGAACACAGAGCAAAGTATAATGAAGTCTCGTCGGACCCCACTTTTTCCCCAGCTCATTGTTGTCATTCTTTAAAAGAAATTAAGGGTTATATGTATACACTTATAACTTTTTGGATGGTAACAACTCACAATAACACCTGTTAATGTTTTATTTTTTAAATTTGTTTACTTATTTATTTTATTTATGTGTGTCAACTTTTAAACCCCAAATATTAATGCAATTGTTTGTTTTACTTATAGGACGTTACTCTTTACATCACCACATGAAAATTTTTTTCAGAATGATGCGACATTTGAAAATATACATATATCAGTTGTCCAGTACCCCATAACACAAGCATAATAATTGCTTACTAGATGGCTCTGTGTGGGATGTCCCAGATATTATTATTATTATATTGTAATTCTAGACTCACATATATCATATATCAACAAACATATATCAACATATATCAACAAACTGATTTCCATATGATGTGCGTTACATAATTTTATATTTTCGTAGAAGAAAAACTAAGTAAAACGAAAGCTAAAATCCACGCGGTAGAAATATAGACAAAAAGCTAGCACCTAAAAATAAAATTTCACAACGATTTTTGGTGTAGTAACACGGTTTGATTTAAGTTCACATCTGCCTGCATAGATTGTAATCAAGTACGGCGTTGTGGGCGCAGGTGCAAATGCGTTTAGGTACATATCAAGCAGGTAATTACCGATACTTGACACTTAGTGTCCCACTCCGTGCTTGTCTAATTGACACTTAGTGAACACCCGGCATGCTCTCCTGGCCAGATTTAGCTCAACAAGCCCACAAGAGTTATGCTTGATCGATTTCTAGTATCTAACCAAGTTACCGCAGAAAGTTATACTGTGGTAACAGTATACTGGTCTAACAGTATGTCTCGTTTGATGTAGCGTCACAATCCGACAACGGCAACATCTAAATAGATGATGCGTCACCGCAATGCAGTAAAAAAAAGCACAAAAAGTTGTTGAATATATTTTATTTAAAATAAAACCTGTATTCATATTTAACTTTCCGATTTTTTTAAGTTATTCGAATAACTTTATAATACAGTAAAATTAAAACAAAAAACAAATTAAATATTTTTTTCTGGAATTTCGCCCGTATTTGCCACATTTCAGATTCGGTCAGCGTTCCAAACTACTGAGAAACTGTGAAATGTTTAATGCTTTTTCTTTTTTCAGCGTGGACATATATAACGTCCCTGTAACTATGCTCTCTCGTTCCCGTTTCTGCTGTTATACTATTTTTACTTCTTTATTCTACCCTACGACAATTCGATCTCACAAGTTTAAGCTTTTCCTCGTTATTAATTTAAATCCACAAATCTTATTTATGCACTAGCTTTTTAAACAATTTTATTTAGTTTCACCCCGTATATTTGTCTCTGTTTGAAATCTGGCGACAGCTTTTTCAACTACTCCTACTAAACTTATTCTTATGAAACTTTGGGCACACATTCAGTTCCCGTGGCAATACAACATTATGATAATTACAACCTTATAACGAGGGTCTGATAACGGAACCAGGAGGTGCACATTGAAACTCTTCAACGGTTACTAGTAACTTTTTCGAGTTTGGGCTCATTTGATTGCTTTTGACGAGTCCTATAAATTAAACTTGATTACAAGGCTCCGCTGATGGAGGCAAGAGGTGGGCAGAGCGACTCTTCAACGGTTTCTAGTAACCTTTTTGAGTTTGGGCTCATTTGGTTGGTTTTGACGAGTCCTATACTTTTTACTAGGTTTCAAAGGTCTGCTGATAGAGGCAGGAGGTGTGCAGAGGAACCCTTCTACGGTTTTTAATAACCTTTTCGAGTTTGGACTTATTTGGTTGGTTTTGACGAGTCTCATACATTACACTTGGTTACGCGGCTCTAATGATGGAAGTAGGAAGTCGATAGTGGAACTTATTTAAAAAAAAAAAACTACAAATTAGGAATTAAAAAAGTTATGAAAACTTTTGAGTTAAACGGTTTTATTATAAATTATCAGCTGTATCAAGAACTAGAAAATAATTAGAACACAAGCTTGGAACTTTTTGAGATTATGACATCTGGTAAGAAATCGTGCAATACTAGGAGTGCTGCCTTCTCGTGTCAGATGCCATGGGGCACTTTGTGCCCTTCAGCGAAATAAGTAATTATCTAAAACTTTTAACCGACTAAAATAAAAACGTGTTGAGCATAAAAACCTATGTAACGACTGTATAATTAAATGAGAACGATTTGTCTAAAAAAATATGTTTCCAAGTTCACAAAAAAGAACCACGTTCCACGTTTCTTTCATTCCACTTTTTTATTTTAGTATGTTAAAAATTCAAGATTATTACTAGTTCCACCACTACTATAAAAGTGTCCCTGGCCATCATATATCAAAGAACAACAGCACTTTCAGCGATTTCTTACCAGACGTTATGATCTCAAGAAGATCTAGCTTTGTATCCTTTTTGTAATAATTTTCTAGTTTTTGAGATAGCTAATGATTTAAGATAAAACAGTTTATTAACTCAAAAGTTTTTACCTCTTTTTTAAACTCATACATAAGATGATAACACCTAGGCACGGTACGTTGACGTCAGCATCATAAAACGACACGACGACGTCTTGGCACGACAACGCTGCGTCCTGTCCACCGATCCTGGCGACGTAATTTTGTCGACGCATTATATTGACCTGAAACGAGATAGCTCTATATGTCACTTATAGAGACATCTCGTTCCGGCGGCAATTTTGCGAGGAGAAATACGATGCGACGTCATCTTCCTAGCATGACGCGGCATTATCAGTGTCCTGGCAAGGCACGACACGACCTGAATCTACACGAAGTGTAGATTTTGAATATATGATTTTTATAAAAATGTCTATAGGGTTGAAAGTTAGTTGTAGTTTATATTGAAATTACGAAGTATATGTGCCACATCCCACGATCATTCTTCAAAGATAATGTTCATGTTTGTCACGTGACACCTATGTGATCACTTTATCTCATTTTTAATAGCGAATATTTCCGAAACCATTAGTTACATATCTATAGGAATATTACTCAAAATTCATGTTTAATAGATATACACGATGAATCCACAAATTTTATTAATAATAGAAAGAACGAAATAAATATATCGTAGCTTCAAAAAACAATTCGCTGATACAAGTCCATCGTATCGAGTACCCGTAAGGGAAGCCAGCCAATAAATCCGCGGTTGAATAAAAAGCTTTTTTAATACATCACAGTGAACGACACTGGAGGGCGGTCCATAAAAACTAACCAGTGTAACCAAGTGACGAGAGTCCCACCATTCTCTCGTTTCCATTTAATTAAACTAGAAATTCAGAACGCAATGCAATATATTGTCCAGTACTGTCATTGGTGTACATATTTGTGTGTCAAAGCTATGCTGGCTTACCGCGGACACTTGTCGCAGCGATTGCACCTATACGTCAAGTTCACAGTGTTTCTACTTTAAGGAGTTTTGGTCTACTTTATCAACAATATAGGCACAATATCTTATTTATATTTGTTTTAGGGTGATTTGTTTCAATGATTTTCCGAAAAATGATGAAATCAAAGCACAATAACGGTGACCCCATTTTTTGTTTATGGTAAGTGTAGATATTGGATGTTGATCAATTTACGATAAAATGTAACCATAGTAGAGGCACACAACAAAGGTACTTGATAAGGCTACTTTGAAAAAGTTAGTTTACTTTTGTAAATGAGATTAAGTCGTGCAACGGCGACGATTGACTTGCAAAGTTTGATTTTTAAGCGATGACTGAGGAAAAGGTGGCTTAATTAATAAAGCAGCAACAATAAATTGAACTAGTTCAGGTCCTCTATCCATCTTCTGGTTTGTCTCCTTTTTTTCTTTTTACCACCAGAAGGTACTAAATTATGTCCATTTCGGTGCAATGAGTTCATAATCACATTTCCTATTTCTATAATTTTCGTACGTATGTTTTTTGCTCTTTTTACCAAACAGTGGAGGATAATGTTTTATTTTAAATGTGTTTATATTTTAATTAACTCCAATTTCCCTTGCATAGACACCGTCGTCGTTTTAAATTGATTTCTCTTGTAGGTATATATTATTATCTAACATAAAAAGTAATAATCACTGTTCGCACAATTCCTTATACCTAAGTTGCCAAAACTATATACTGATGGATATTGGTTTAGAAAATTGTACATGGATCGGTCGCTGACCGACTCAAGCGCAGCGGGAGACGGCGGAAAGGGACGGTGACCTCCGCTGATTCGGTTCAGCACACCACTCATACAAAGCCAGCGGGCGGTTCTCAGAGCGACACTGGTAATTTTCTACACATCAAACAATATTTGAATATTATCAATGAACTTTGTACGGGTTAAAAGTTAATAAGACATAGATTAAAGGCGGGAGTTCCGGGCAAATTAGTTTTTTTTTTTAACAAAGTGCGAGCAAACCGATGCATTTATTCATACTTGACGTACACTATACCATCAAACTCGCGGGACTGCATTTCATAATAACAAATGGTGGCTCAAGTGAATATAGTAAAACGAGTTCATCAAAATACGACCGATTTAGGAACAGTTTTTCTGGAACTGGAACAAGGCATCGAGAAAATAGATCTATACAGTTCAGTAACAACTATAGCTAAAAGCTCTCAATAATTTCTGTTTCCGTATAATAGGAAATTTCCCACAATTTCTGATTGCCGCGATAAAAATACATTCAACCATCACGAGTCACTTATTGATTTAACTATCTAAAAATTATAAATAATGTAAAATAAATCTGTAAAAGTTCTTTTTCCTTTTCCCTGAAAACTGGCATTGAATCATGTTGCCTATTGCACATTTAAACTTTGTTGTTACAAATGATAACAATGTTTGTTTTATTCAGTTTGTTCGTAGCGAAGAAAGCTAAACCATATCTTTATTGACATAGGAACATCGATAAGTCCCTTAAGCACCATATACGTATATAATGTTTATTTATCGATGCCTTCATAAAAGAAGATTACGCTTATGATCGTGCGTGACACTGTAATCGCGTAACATATGCGGGACGCTGCGTCCTCGCGCTTCCGTTCCGCGGCGTCCGAAATCTGAACAAAAACGACAATGTCGCAAGCGCGGGTTAAGATTAACGGGCCGAGGTACAATTTTATTAGCATTTTTTTCCTCTTTCCGGCGTGCCGGGCTCATTTCCTCTCTTGCAATTTATTAGGGTGCCTCTGCGAAGCCGTGAAATTAGTTAAATAAAATAACGGTCATAACCTTCAGCGGAATTTGTTTGAACACCTCTTTTCTATATTATTCGAAAATATATGACGGAAGAGGCAGACGGTATGGAGGTAATTACTTTCTCGTAATGGCTCCGTTCCGGTAGACGGGAAAGATTTCGAATTAGTTTTGCATTCCTCGTATTCTTCGGTAACACGGTATTCATCTGTAAAAAGAGATGTTTTAAAATAAACGTTATTATTGGACTAAATACGTATCCATCAAAGGAGGAATGGCAATAAAATGTAATGGCCGCTCTTCGAGATCCCCAAAGTCTTTACAAATTTATAACATCTATCCGGTTTGTATCGCCTCCCTCAATCAAAGTCCCGCGTTATCCTTATTTGGCTAGCCAACTCGTGCATTACTGAAATTGCACAGAACCAATTTTCTTTATGTGATACGTCGGACTGCGCAATATATTTTGGGGCTAAACGTGCACGGCGAAACAGTGATTTGTGATGGTCCGCCGAGACTTTAAACTTGAAGATGCAGAATACGATTATTCTTATCTTCGCTTCATTTCTTTTTTTTTAATATAAAATACATTTTAGCAACTTTTATTTGATCGGCCAAAAGTAATTGTAATATTGCACATCAGTCCAATGAGAAATCCAGTTTTTTATGTCTGTCCGTCTGTCTGTACTATATTCCACCACCCCATTATGTCCCAACGCAGTGGATTAGACCTCCCCCCAGGCTGAGAGGGCTTGAAGCTTAATCCACCACGCTACTTCAGTGCGGGTTGGTGGATTTTAACGACTGCCATCTGTTAATGACACCCGTCTGTACTATAGCAATTTAATTCAGTCAGATACGTACTATTGTAGGCCTGAATACTTGAAAATTTATAAATATTGTGTGTATAAAAAATTACGAAAATAATTATAGACCTGAAAGAATAAAAAAAAATGTTACTCGAGTAGAATGTCGCCAAAGCCAAATAACTGTTTAAAATTTAGATGAGATTTCCTTGGTGGTCATTAGAACATTATGCCCAGCGTTTACGAATTAATGTACTCTAAATTTGTTTTTCTTTGATATCCTGAAATTTGAATAGTGTATAACACTAGTTTTCCGCCCATGGCTTCGCCCGCGTAGGTTACACAGTTATATTGGAACAAGACATAGTTTAGGAGCTGAAGAGTAACATAAGCTATTTTTTACCCCGGAAAAAGTAGCCTAGGTACCATTGTGTAGACCACGCGAGCGGAGCTGCGAGCGGGAAGCTAGTATTCTTTTAAATTTTCAAAAGAATACCTATTGAGACAAAAAAAATAAGAAACACTAAATTTTAATAACCTTAGTTTATATTATTTTGAAACAATGGTTTTAAAAATTGACAAATTAACTAAGCCAAATTATGATTCGAGTTTGTAATAATGCTTTTGAAGTTGTTACTGACCACAGTCGTGTGTTCCGTGGGTACTATACGTATCTGTTTATTCTCTAATATAGGAGTGCATGTGTAAAAAATTTATTTGTATCCATATGCGATAAGGACCTTTTTATGCGTGACCTAGATTCGTATCGGGCCAGTTTTTTTTATTAACCAATTGAATGAAGAATAGTTTCACGAGGTGCGGATGAAACGAAAATAAACAAGAGATATTTATTTGCCAACCTATTCGTACAAATTAATGAATGACTCCCTGGGCAACACAACAAAAGCCAGAAAGGTATTCATATTGATTGATCGCGGTATTTGTACAAATCTGTATAAAGCAATGAATTGAGTAATCTGAAATACCTACATAAAAGTATCTACGAGGCGTACAAATCTCAATTTAAAGCGACATATGCACAGCATCATTTATCGTGTTCAATCTACAAGGACAAAACAGATTGTATCTTGTACATGAAAGTTGGAAGTTCTTCAACTACTCTTCTGAAATCACGTGATCGGGTCGCCCGATTCCCTTCCGATGTAGACCGTCCGCCGAGGCCGTTTTCCTAATGTATTGTGTATCGCATTTAATGACGTGTTACGACAGATTTCCAAAATCCTCCTGTAATAAAATGTGCCCAACTTTCTCTCCGCTTAAGAAGAATTTGAAAATTATACTATATAAAAAATTCACAGAACTCGCGTTTCCCTCAAGCATCAAAAGACATTGAAAATACACTTAGGTATTTTATCATAAAAGTCCTTTGTGGTTCGACAATGAAAATGTTCGACATTTTATCCGCTTACTGAGCATTAATAATAATTTTACATATTTTTATTAGTTTGGTCGTTATAAGCATTTTAATCCGACAAAAAATTATTTTTTTTTTCATTTCACGTTTTCCCCTCCAACTATTAAATTTTTAATTCTTTTATTTCCAATACTATAGATATTCGAATTATGCATTTTTTATAAAACATTTTTTTCTGACTCTAACCATTTCGTGACAATAGCCAATACATCCGATTTCACGGATTCTAAACTTATTTTCAATGCCAAAATGTCGTGAAAAGTAAAAAAATAAAACCTCGATGAGTATTTCTTAGCTGTGACTTCATCGAATCGAAATTAATTAAATAATTTTCCCTCAAAAATTTAGACTTATTTTCTCCAAACCATAATAAACGTATATATTATGTTTATTGGTCTCTGACGGCATTTTGAGATGGAAATAATGTGCTAAATGTTCATAAATGTACAAAAAGACGGGATATTTATTATCTTAATTGTTGATAAGAGAAAAACTTATCAAATCTGCCATATTATGTCATTAGATGCTATAATTCCGTGCATTAAAAAAACAGCCTCGACCGACGACGATCAATTAAACGTTGTAGATAATGTATGTAGAATTTAAATCTTTATGATAGTTTTTATAAGTAGATAGCTCTTTTTAAGAATTCTAAATCTCTGACGACATGCATATTTTTTTCAGAAGCCAATTTCAACATAATATTTTTGTTCTTTTTTTGCTGACGCAAATATTAGTAGCCCTGAGAGTAACCCAGTCATTTGCATGAGAGTTTCAGACAAAAATATGCTTCCTAACAAAGTTGTAATATCAGTTTTTTTTCTTAAATTAGCTTATTACAAAATAATAAGTTACATTACGAGTAACGTTTTATAATAACATTGCATTAGATACTAAAAAAAACTTTATTTGCATATAGTTAATTTTACTAATAACAGAGATTCAACGGCAAGCAAAGTGTCGTGATAGCCCAGAGCGCAACGAGCCTGTCTCAAATTTGGCCCCATCGGGCCATGGTTCGAATCCGGGCGTGTACCAATGAGTTTTTCTGACTTAAGTACACAATATCACTGACACCGTGCTTCGGAGGGCACGTTAAGCAGCCGGTCCCGGACGCTGTCAATAGATGGCGGTCGTTACAGTTCCCAACCCGCAGTGGAGCAGCGTGGTGGACTTAAGCTCCAAGCCCCCCTCCTCACCCTGGGGGAGGCCTAAGCCCCTGCAGTGGGGTAAAAATGGGTTGATGATGATGATGATGATGATGAAACGGCAATAAATATATATATGTATTTTGTTTCTCGATAGTGTTTAATAAGAGCTCTTATACAAGCTACGATATGTAAACTAAAGAAAATTATTGTTGACAGCAAAAAAATGAATATTTTGAGATCAGGAAAGCGTAAATAAAAGCTTTTTTCTTAAGTATATGTCTAATAAGATATGACTTGTTATTAGTCCACGTGAACTGTCCATATTTAGCGAATGTATTTTTTTCCCACATACCAAAGGAAACGTAACACACAGGGTATTAGTAATTTTCTTTTCCATCTAAATTCCTTACTTTTATTTTTAGATAACTTCATTCTGTTACAGTTTTTATAATGTATAATGGATACTCCATTTTGAATTGTGTTAAGTAGTTTTTCTATGTCAAACAAATATAGTACGGCATCTTTTATTTGTAAATAATTATAGTATGTCCAAAATAGGTTAATATTCTATTAGTACTTAGAACATTTTCGAGATAAATAGGAGACACAAGTGGGAAGAAGCATGGCGGTGGGGCAGAGGACGCTTACCATAGATCACTATGGCGAGGGCCGGCAGAGCAGACAGAGTTAGTATATGGTTAGCACGTCATGTGTTTCACGCGCTCCCGCTGTAGAAAGATATTTGTTCGTAGCTATGAGATGTCGACATCCCTACACGCGTCTTGCGCTAAGGTTTAGTGAAACGACGCTAGTAGGAAATATGTCTTACTCGCTATACCATTGACTTAGTAAAAATATTACTTTGGATATAAAACAGAAGTTAAGCCAAAAATTAAGGTAATTGAATATGTAAACATGGTGCGGGCAGTTAACACTGATAAATTAAATTCCGAAAGTATTCCGAAAGCTGCCAGAAGAAACTGAAGATTTATTTGTTTGAATAATAAAAACGTTTACTGTTACAAATTACAATGGCCTCTGTACTTAACAAACAACATTCGTTATGTTCGTTTATTGGCTAATCGAAATCCGATACTCAGATTCGAAGCTTCGCAAATAGAATTACAATAAATACGCTCATATATTTTAGGGATAACTAAACAATGTGCCAATCAAGAATATTTATTTGTATTTTGATGTAGAATAAAAAATAAAAAAAATAAAAAAATTGTTTAGAACTTTTGCAACTTGGTGAAGATTTGAAATATTAACGGGCCCTCTACGATAGTTCTAATGCAGTTTGTAACTGCCAAGTATATGTCTGTTCTAGTGTCTAGCTCCTAAACAGAGAATCTCATTTAAATACGGTTTTTTTGAATTGAAAGCAGTTGCAATGGGGTTGGTTTTCAACTATATTTCTATCTATCTATCTATCTGTCTGTCTGTCTGTCTGTCCGTCCGTCCGTCCATCCGTCTGTCTGTCTGTTTGTCTATCTGTCTGCCTATCTATCTATCTATCTGTGTGTTTGTTTACATCATCATAGTTACAAAAAAAACGCATCAATATTCCAGCCGTTTTAGAGAAACAGTTTCACTGCAGTCCCCTGGTAGCCCTTTATCCGTAAAAAATATCTATGTACTTGTTCTGCTTTAACTGATACTTACGTAACACAAAAAACCGCATCAAAATTGGTCCAATAATTTTTGATATAAGGTAACACATACAGACAAACATACCAACACACATCTTACCCCAACCGCATACGTGTACACGTTCTGTCGTGCGCAGCAAACAAATATTTGCCGTCCTCTAAAACCGTTAAATAACGCTCTTACTTTTATAGATAACCATAATTTTCAATTTTTGTTATAGTAGGTACCATATCATAACAGCTCTTATGCCCCATTGCAGGGCCTAAGGTTTCCCTTGGCATGAAGGTGCTTGTAGCTTGATCAACCACGCTGTTTCAGCGCAGGTTGGTGAATTTTAGCTACTGTCATCTGGTGACGGCAACCGTGACCGGCAGCTTAACGTGCTCTCCGAAGCACGCAGTACAGTGATAATTATGTGAATGTCATAATAGCATTATTGTGAATTGTTGGAATATGATACATATTTTAAAGTAGCTACTTTTACTTCAAATAACCTAAAATGCCGTTACAATAAAATACGACCGAAACTATATTAAATATATCATGACGAACCCTAATTTCCGTTACTCACGAATTGCATACCGGTAAAATTACCAAATTGTTATTCTAAACGTGAACCGAAGAGACCTTTGCTTACTCGCCCGGAAAAAGTATGTTTCAGGTAAAACTTGTGTGTTGGCGGCAGTTTACCTGAAGGGTAATACAGTAAAGTATGCTTTGGGGTCAAATACAACAAAAATTATAGTCTTGTAACCCAAGAGCTGGCGGTCGGATTCACTAAGGCGTTTGATGGCAGTTGAATCCTTGTAGAACAACTTTTATAACCTGAAAAATTAGTCTATATAATAAAGACTAATTTTTCAAAAAATATAGTCTATAAATTAGTACTACACTCGTGCTTGGTCAGTTTTAACTTTAAAGTAAGTGATTGCAAAACAATATTAT
Organism: Luffia ferchaultella; assembly: GCA_949709985.1. Classification (NCBI taxonomy): domain Eukaryota; kingdom Metazoa; phylum Arthropoda; class Insecta; order Lepidoptera; family Psychidae; genus Luffia; species Luffia ferchaultella. Next base: position 12,607,372 of record OX453253.1, on the reverse strand, counting down.
TATATAACAATATATTTGTTTCGTTAAGGCGTTTTATGACCTGTATGTTGCAAAATCGCTCCAACGTTTGAATATATACAATCTAAAATCAGCTTCTAGCCAATATTAGCGACTCGTGGATCGACTGTTCATCCAAACATGACTTGAAAAAAGACAGTAAGTTAAAACTAATAGACATATTAAATTAATCTAATAAATCGTATAAATATCGTACCTGATATAAAAATAATTAACGTGTGAAGTTAGTCACATTTTTGTAGTCCAAAAATTACGAATAAATATGAATATTTCAACTTCCTTAGAATTTTGAAATTTAATTACCAACTCACCATCAACAGTTATATTACTGGTACAATAGTTATTAATACTAATGAGATACTGTTATTATTGAGTAATAGAATAATGATTACTTTATAAATAAACCAATATTATCACTAACCGTTAGTTTCTAACCGCTGGCTGGGCAATATAAAAATAAAACTTCTGAGTGAATCGGACGACGCAATGAGTGGAAAATGCGAAGTCTATTAGAAAGGGTCGGAAAGGCGGCCACTCAAGAAATATGATATAGTAATAAAGCTTCCATATAGCTTTTATAGAATATTACGAAAAAAGGGCCCTTTAGGAATCTTTAAAATATAAAATAATGATTGATGGATTTTATAACTTTATTTTTTGTTGTCAACTATTACTTAAATGAAGTTGCCGTTCTTCAGTACTGGCTATTTCAAATAAAATAAATTTTGATCGTCTGTGAATTCTAAATTTAAATTCATTTTGTTTTAAAAACATGAGATACTTTTTACAAACTCAGTCTTTTCTTTATTGATTAGCGTTACGTTTTCATTACATTTGAACATTTTTCGTCATAATGGACAGTTTAAAAATTCGTGTAATTATGGGATATGAGTTCCATCGTGGCACTAATGCGGCACAAACGGCACGTAACATCAACAACGTTTACAGAGAGAACTTAACAAACGAACGCACAACCCGTTATTGGTTTGCCCGCTTCAGTTCTGGAAATTATGACTTGAATAATGAACCTCGTGGTCGTTCGGACACTTTGGTCAACAATGATGAATTGAACGCGATTGTGGAAGCTGATGATACTCAAACTATATCTGAATTAGCAGCAGCTTTTGATGTTAGCATCAAAACAATATTGAACCCTTTACGACAAATTGGCAAAGTAAAAAAGGTTGATAGATGGGTATCCCACGAACTCAACGATCGCCAGCGCTACGTACGCGTCGAGACCTGCCTCGCGCTGCTCAACAGACACAGAAATGAAGGAATTTTGAACCGGATTGTTACCTGTAATGAAAAATAGATTCTGTTCAATAATCGAAAGCGCTCAGCAAGTTGGTTAGATCCTGGTTCAGCACCAAAGCAATGTGTTAAACGAAAAATAACCCCTAAAAAGGTAATGGTCACTGTTTGGTGGTTTAGGGCCGGTGTGATTCATCACAGCTTTCATCACAGTTACAAAATGGCATGAGCATTACTGCAGATGTGTACTGTGAAGAACTGAAAACCTGCAGAAAACTTGCTCTGAAGTGACACCTACGTAATACAGACACCCACATCTTAATTAGTATAGTAGTTTTTTAAAGAAAATGCTAACATTATACGCACAAACTTATACAAACAAACACAAAACCTCATACCGTAAACGCATATACGAGTAGCTCATAGTCAATAGCTTAGAAAACACTGTAGGTTGTATACCTGCCACAAATATTCGACAAAAGATTTTATTCTAAAATCATAAATAATCATAAAATCACGGCATCACCTTTTTTGACAAATTCATACATACAAAGGCGTTCGAGTAATTACATATCTATAGTGATTGATCAAACGTTAGCCAGCCATGCTTCACATATAGTTCTACCTGTCACTGCAAGTACCAAACTAAATCCAGTAAGAACTTGGCGCATTAATAATTCCCTTTTCGTGTAGCCAACTGCAAGTAATGTTTCAGTCGGCTTATTATTGGAAAATTTCGTAATGACTGCTAATGCCGCGACACGCTAAGACTGTAACACGCGATCCGTTTTTACCCCAAGAGAAATAACTACAAACTAATTTACCGAAAAAGTTAAAACTTTTATTTACTTACCATATTGATTTCAGTATGTTATCAAAGTGTAATTAAGTTCAGAAAGTTGATAGCCGAAACGTAATTAGTTCAGAAAAAGGGGTCGTAGATGGACTATTATGTTTAATATTGACTAACTGATTAGCCCAGTGGTTATAGACCCTAACTGCGGAGCCAAGGGTAGCGGGTTCTATTACCGCTCGTAACAAATATTTGTGTGCATAAACATGTTTTATTCGTTCCGGATCTGGGTGTAAAATATTTATATATGTATATATAATTAAAAAAAATATTTAAGTGGGTACATATATCAGTTGTCTAGTAACCCATAACACAAGCATAATACTTGCTTACTTTGGGACTAAATGGCGCTGTGTGGGATGTCCCATGTATTATTAATATGTATTGTATTCGGTCAGTAACTTTTTGTCGTGTCTAGTTTGCGGTATAAATTTATATTAGTACAGTCAATGAAGGCAAAAATCAGCTACAACCTCCGATTTAGTTGAACCTCCATAGATTTGCATGAAAATTTGGGATTGAGTATGTTTTGCCCTCTACTTCAAAAGTTACATATGCTCGTCTTGCGTTTTTTGCATTTAGGGGTAAAATCCACCTCTTTTGTTAAGAATGGGAAAAAATACAGATTTAACAATTCTGGCTTAAGTAATTGTGTTTATTTAGATGAAATAAATGTTTTTAAATATTTATGTGCATAATTTATGATTCTGATTAATTTTTCAACCCTTTTAGCAACCACCCCTTAAATCGAAAATCATAAAAAAATCATTTTTTGTATTTCTGAGTTTTGAAATCGCATATTAACATTACATAAACAGTTTGTTTGATACTTATGATATAATTTTTGGTGGACAGTGAAATTTGAACCCTTAAAAACTACCCCCTTATTGCAGAATAACTGTAAAAATGGTTTCAAAAACTTAAACCTAGTACATTACTGAAGTGAAATCTTATTTACTGAGTATTAAAATATTTAGTTATTTATTGCGAAATTTTTCACCATTAAAAACTACCCCTTGTTATAATAATATTTTTTTTATCAGCTTTAATTAGTTGAAATCTTTTTTAATAGTTAAGATAAATTTTATTAATATATTTCAAGCTTTATTATCATTATTCAATTCACATTTTTCAAACGACGCTTTGCGCAAAAAGTGATGAAAAGCATACTTTAAAGTTGGAAATAACTTTTTAATATTTTTTGACTCGTGGCATATTTTTTGACATGAAAATTTAATTTATTAATTAAGAGAAAAATGTATTAAAATAAATATTAAAATATATGAAACGTTTATTCATCTTTTATTTAAATACATTTTTATTATTGCTCATCACAGCTCTCTCACCCACCTCTTCATTTGTTGGAGGGCTATTTTGGCATTATTACCGCTGCATGATCCGCAGATTGAATTATAAAATAGCCCTAGCCTACGACACTCACAAAAAGCACCGCAAGCTTTTTTGCAACTGCGAAAAATCATTTTTAATAGCTCTTTTGGAGCAGGTGGATGAGGGTTTTTGTTTTGAAACAAAGACTCTCCAGTTTGACACCATCTCTAGTTAACTGGACGAATGTCTTTGTTTAATTATGAAACGAATTTTTAATTATTATTCAGAAAGTACTTAATTACTAAAAAAATACCACGTGTATTTTAGTCCACTTTTGAAAATATACTGAAATATTCAATAGACCAAATATGCATACCAAATATCTGCTATGAAAACTTTACCAAAAAAATTTAATTTGTTTTTTTTACAATTACTCCGTTAATTTTAAGATATCAGGTTCATTTAAAAACTATTTGAAAGGTAATTTCAAAAGCTATAAGATTGTTTTGAATAAGATTTTTTAAAGCCCTTGTTTTTTAAAATATAAAGGGTTAAAAGTTCCCGGTTACATGGTTCTAGCAGTAAAAGTTAGGCTTTAAACGTCTTTATCCCCGTTATTTTTCATCTTATAAAAATAAAAAAAAACCAAAATCTTTATTAAAAAAAGAACTCAAATTTTTTTCTTCGTCATTTTTTACGAATATCCAATATTTTTGAAGTTATTTTCAAAAGAAAATCAAATTCACGAACATTTGAAAAATGTCGATTTTATTAAATCATACTTTTTTTCAAAAATAAGCATTCTAAACCGGGCAAAATTTTTGAGGTCATCACTTATACTAAAAAAAGATAGTCCTTTAGGGATAACCGTAAATTAGAATTTTTGTGGAAATGGTGAAGGTTTATTTTTCGTTTTTTCCAAAAAAAATCGAAAGTGTCTTCTTATTTTTATTATAACTTGCTCAATTTTGATGCTATTAACTTCTTACAATTCTCATTAGAAAGGTATTTTTAAGTACTTTAAAAAATGTTCAAAAAGTATATGTCATAAAATCCATCGGTTTTCCGTTATTTAAGTTTGAATACTTAGATTTAATTACTCGCCGAAAAAAATATACCTACAATTACCTATAGCTCACTTTGAATTAATATTAGAAGATTTTTCAAAGTAGCGATTTGTTTGATTTTTTATTAGCTTCAATTTTAGTAATTTTACATTTATTGTAAAAACTCATAGTTTTTGAGTTATTTATCAAAAACCGTTTTAAAACATGTATTTTTATCACGATAAATCACAAACTTTGATCTTTAATAACTCAGAAAGTATTGACTTATTCTAAAAACATTATATAACAAATTTTGCTTAAAATTTGTTTTTCTATCGATTCCTGTGGTTATTTTTATTAAAATAATTTTCACCCTCGAGAAGGGATGGCATCTACCCTCAGAGCAAAAGCGCAAGTTGACACTATGTCACTTTGGTTCTTAAAGTATCCCCCACCTACTCACCAATTTTGATGACAATCGATGGAGATTCAATAAAAGCGGAGGTGAAAACCTTCATTGACTGGAATATTCACTTTTGTATAGAAAACTTGATCGGCTGAATGAATCTATATCGTAACGCCACGTCGTAGCTCTGGATCAGTGAATTAAGGTTTATTACTTCTTTCTACTGCGCTCTGTTTATTCTGCTTCTTTTTCTTATTTTTGCGCTTCATTCCTATTTAATTTTTTTTTAAAGAAATAATCCTCGTAATGATTTCATTATGTATTACGCATTTATACATCGCGTTTTTTGCAACTACCATATTTCATTTAAAAGCATAATTTTTTTAGAGATTAAAAATTGCGAAGTTCAACAGGCAACAAGAAACAAAATAAAAATATTAAACATGTTTTTCAAACAATTAGTGTAGAGATGTAATGTAATGTAATCTTATGGTTTATGCAACAAGTTTTAAAATATGACAGTTCGCCCCAATTTTAATAAACTCAGCAAAATCTAAAAGAATAACAAGCAAATTAATAATAAAATGTTATATTGTTTCTGTCTGTTATGTGGTATAAATCTGTTATGTAGTACGGGATGTTTGAAATCCATCGAATCCATCATACTATGTGCCGTATTACAATTTTTTTTTTAATCGTAATTTTGCCTATTATTAATTAAGTCTATTTACTTTTTGTGTTTTAAATCAGTACATAAATAAAACCACAAATATTTTTTAAAGATGTATATTAAAAGCATATTAATGAACAAAGTTTTTAATACATACACATTGAATATTCATTACTGTTCTGCGTTTTTAGAATAATTTTATAAAAATTGCTCATGTTTTTTAATTGGTCTAGACTGAAATTCTTTTTAAAACTTTACATGTGCATTATAAAAACGTTTGTTTTTATTAATAGAATTTTACTTTTGTATGTGCTTTTCGTTTATATCGAGCTTATGTGTTAATAAATGCGAGAAAAAATATTGCTTTCTCTAAAATAGAATTTTTTGCATTTAAAATTTTGTTAAGAAAATTACAGTCATACGTAGGTAAATCATAAAATTATTTCAATAAAGCGAGGGCAGCTATCAATGTTCAGTGAATGTTAAAACTTTGTGAACTAATATGTTTTCACACTACTAATAACGATAAATTTTGAAAAATACGTCCCATTTTCTTTCCTTACTCAACTATGACACAAATAAATAAACTTAAAGAATAAATTCACAAAACAAGTTTTAAAAAAGATAAAATTTTGAACATGAATATATAAGCTTTGATAGGTTTCAACAACTCACATTATTTATAAAAAACCCGGTCAAGTGCGAGGGTTTCGTAGCACTACAGAATATAACAACAAATTTGTGTTTTTTCCGCATCATACATCGTAAAAACACATAAAAAATATAATTTATTTAATTTTTTATTTGGCAAAAGCTTACGAACAACATTAATAATCGACGTTTTCAGTATTTGTCAAATAGGGTACACGGTGTATACGCATACGCATACGCAAATTCCTATCTAGTTGAATTCTTGAGATAGATATAGAATAGATAGAAAAAGATTAAATTAATTAGTTACTGACAATGACACTTAACATGTTATAATGAGATTTTTTGGCTACTTTTTTAGGGTTCCGTAGCCAAATGGCAAAAAAGGAACCCTTATAGTTTCGCCATGTCCGTCCGTCTGTCTGTTTGTCTGGAGTTTTGCTCGGAAACCATTGGCAATATATAAATGAAATTTGAAAGGTAGGTGTAATCAATGAATCGCTACACAATGACGTAGTGAAATTATGAACAAAGTTTTTTTTGGGATAGGTCGCCATACATGTAACTAAACGCGAGAGGTACCAAACGATAGGTCTTAAAAATGATTTCAAGGTTTCAAACATCTTTTTTTATTTAAGTCAACAGTTGTTGAGGTGTGCACTCTTAAAGTCCTAATTTTTGTTAGAGCCATATGTGTGTCCGTCCGTCCCCCCCCCCCCCCTCCATCAGCTAAAAATTTATGACAGGAGTATATATAACGTAGTTAAAGGAAAACTATCACGGCTAACTAGACTGTATTATTTACCGAGTAATAGAGTAACTTATAAAATGTACTGTTATAAGTAAACATTTTGTAAAAATTACATAGAAAATGACAGATAGCGTTTAACAAATAAGGGAAAGGTTGCATTTTATCTTTGTGCTGTTATTATAAAATATAATTTTAAAAAATTATGATGAAAACTACATTGTATTACTCGGTACTATAAATTTACGCTTTCCTTTGCAGAGCTTATTTTCTTCACGATCGATACTAAAATTCATAGGTTCACTGTAATAAAATAAGTAATAAAAATTGTCTCTAGCTATCAGTGAACTCATGTTATTACTTTTCAAATTAGCCAGAAAGGATCGAGCGTTTCCTAAATAACTAAAGAAATAAAAATAAAATATATTGAAACAGTAATTCTTAAATTACATAAAAATAACGATTAATGGTCAAGTTCGATTAACGTCGCGCTAGTTTTTTTTTATATTGTATGGTGGTACCGAACCCTTGGTGTGCGAGTCCGATTCGCACTTAGCCCGTTTTATATTTAAGGGTCCTGAAAAATTATTAAAGAGAATTTCAAAAATGTAACTAATTCCATTTACGAGCTAGAAACCCGTGATATACAAACATACGGCCGAACAGACAGAAAACAGAGTGTCAGTAATAGGGCACTGTTTTGCTTTTTGGGTAGGAAACTCTAAAAATATACGGAGCACATTACGAAATATTCTGTATAAACGTGAACAAACTTTAACTATAATTTCTTTAACAAAATAATCTAGGAGCTGATATAATCTTTTTATACTTTATTCCGTTCGTTGACATACACTAACATCTAACTGTGACGAGTGGATGTTAGTGAAACTTCCGTCAGATAAGAGTTACCTTTATCCCTTCATTGCTCCACTTGCAACCATTTTTCATTCTTTTGTTGGGCCAGGCAATAGGCATTAGGGCGGCGTTGAATACCCCACTATCCCTACATCGACGGTTAGATTTAATATATTTAAATATCTCAACACCGGGTTCCCCCTTGGACATTAATCATGAAAATCTGATAAAGCTGTTTTCTTTCTTTAGAAAAAAAAAAACAACCAAGAATGCTATTCTTGTTACAGTGGATAGTAACAGATGTGTATGTTATTCATGTCAGTCTCTGCGTGTAACGGAATCCGTTTGAATTTTAGACGGTTTGATATGATTTTGCTATTTATATGTTACACTTAGTCCGCGTCTATGAAATCAGGTTGTTTATACATATTGTGACTTATTGTCTAAGTGTTGATATTGCTTATTCGTTGTAGTATGACCACTTTTTAAGTCACATATATTTTGTACTCTATTTCATTTATATTAAGAAATAAGAAATAAGAAATAATAAATTTCTTCTTCATTTTGTTATTTTATTGATTTAATTTGTATTTGAACGTATGCTTAATAACTACCGTGTTTATAAAACGTTTTTCTTTTTTTCCTAGAACGTATTTTTTTTTCTTATATCTTCAACTAACGTATTTATAATATGAATGTATAACCTATACTGTTGGAAACTTTGATTATTATTTACATGGCTAGATAGAGCCACGAGACTCAATGACAACAAAAAAGGGGTCAACTTTTATATGCTTGGGTGTGTGACTCGATAGACCACACACTACCACCGCGACTCGTATACCATGCCATAATTATAACCGAAGCGATGTATATTTTTTGGTCACATTTTTGTTGTGTATCTCTATGTACATCCATGTTCCATAGTTAAAAATTAGGTGGGACACATTTCTTAGGAGTTTTTAGAGCGTAAATCTCAACAACTATTGACTTAAATAAAAAAGTAATTTTAAAACCTCTATACTTTTTTTAAAAGCGCTATCTATAAATACCTCACTCATTTATGGGTGTAAGTAAATTTATTTGTTCCATGTGTGGCCAAACATATATGGCAATCCACCCCAAAAAAAAGTATAATGTACTTAAAAATTTTAGGAAAAACTTAAGCTAAGGGCATATCGGGGTTATGTAGAAATTATTTTAAACTGACTTACTATCAGAGAAACTCGTAAACAGTGAGATAAATATTGTGGGTCTTCTATTTTCACTAATTTTTTTTTTTTTAACTGATCAATTTAACACTGACAATCTCAACAGTAGGATCTGCTTCGAGCTTTCAGTTTTCAACCCTATTTTGAAAATATTCTCTATAATTCATAACCAACTTCAAGAAATAGGGATAATGATACGACGTATTGAGTTCTTGGGCACTGAGAAACTCAAACTTTGTAGTGAGTAACCGCTCCAGGGCATCATTAACTTTAGTACAATATAAACCGAGGAAACGTTTCCCGCTTGCATTTACTTAAACAGTTTACACTTAAGAACCTCCACTTAGCTGCAGTCAGCGCAACATTCGCGTTTTAAGATTGAAACTGAAATTTTATATCGAACTCTGTTCCTTATGATATTTTGTTTGAACTAAACTTCCTCCACTGCTGAACCTTTGTTAACGTACGTTACCTCATATGCGCTTTTTTGCCACCCGTATCCAGTGAATTCTAACCTTTATCAGATCATAGGCCCAACACTTCGTTTGCCATATGATCTGTGGTATATAGGTAGTCCCATGGGGAAAGGTGACCCATAAAAAGGGAAGTCGGTCACGGTAACCTAGACGATAGACATTGTGTCATTGTTATTACGATGGTAGATTATCACGACTGGCTTCCCTTTTTTAGGTCACCTAATGCCACAAATAAATACATTATCATAATATCAGAAATAAATACATATTACAATGACAGTTAAAAAAATGTATTTTTTTAATCAGTAATACGACTTTAAGTACAGAAGAGATACGCTTGACAATCGAAATACCATTGTCAGATAGAGATAGTAAAGTTATCGAAATAACAAGGACAAATGTAAATAAAAAATAATTTGTCACGTAACCATCATGATGTAAAATGTGATTATTTTTAAAATATTTATTATTATTATTTCGTGGTACGAAATAATACGGGATCCACGAAATTGCAACAATATATTCAACAGTGTCCCATTATTGTTTAAATAATTATCTATACATGAAGTATCTATACACATATATTTTCGGTAATTTTATTAAAATTTTTCGAGATTCGGTAAGACGAGTTTTCTAGATTTTACTTTTTTTTTAGTTAACTTCTTACGTGAGTTGGGATGCAATTTGAGGGGAATCACGGTGTGTGACGCGATAGAAACGGAAATAGGACATCAGAAGTAAGCCACAAACCATGACATAAAACGCTACCGAAGCCTGTTAGAAGAAACGAAGTTAGGTAAGTAGGTAGGTTAGTCACAAGATCGTCGCACTAACCTAATTTCATAGAAGATTGTATTGGGAATTATGACAGACTGTCGCAATCGCACATGCGCATTGCACTTCAGAACCGTGCAGATCGGTGGTAAGTATTGTAACTATAAGATTCTGTGATGCTATTTGATACATTAGAATATTACTTATATTTTAGCTTGCTGAATAAATAAATCGTCTGAACAGTCGACGAATGGATCTACGTAATAACTGTAAAACGGGTGTTTTTAAACCTACATTACACAGATTAATTTTAGTAAGTTATCCAGCCGTCGGTTATGCGGCAGACGTCAGAGCCCTCTCGTCCGACACCGTCGCCGTCGTCGTAATAAAAACTGAAACGGATCGTAGCCGACGTGACTGCGATATGGCCGTGTTTAATTTCGGAACGGACGGAAGCGAGAGATTTTAATGAGAGATCAGGTTTTTCAATTATCCGAGTCCTTTTACCAAGTTTTACGTCAGGTTTTTTTATCTGCGACGTCTTTTATGAGGTCGCGTCGGATGGAGCCGATCGATAAGTTTAATCAGGGCCACGGCATATAAATACTAATAATAAAGTTGATTGCATCGATAAAACACCTAATTGGTTTAGCCTGGGTTCAATCGCGTGGCAGGGTTTTATGCGACCGTTAATATTAAATTCGTAACGAGGGTTTAATTTTTGTGATTGTTTTAACACCTCGTTTCGCTAGCGTTTATATTTTAATAATCTTAAACGTAAATTTTTAGTAATGAAAATGTTTAAAAGTGATAATGAAGTATTATATGTTAATGCACGGACTTAATAAAAACTAGATTCCCTGACATTGAATAACCAATGAAGCACTGCAATGGCGGCCGAGTAAGTAACGTGTGAGTGGAACTGCGCAGCTTTCTGGCAGTTGGTAGACTTTAAATCAAATCAAATCAAATACCTCTATTTCATAGTTACGTAACATTATTTTTGAAATAAGACGACCGCTTAGCCTAGTGGGCAGCGACCGTGCCTGCGAAGCTGGAGGTCCCGGGTTCGAATCCCAGGTCGGGTCAGTATTTATATGATGAAAATTAATACTGGCGGGTCATGGTTGTTATATGTATGTGATGTATGTGGTGTCTTCGCTTGGTACCCAAAATACAAGCTAATGCTTAGTTTGGGACCTAGACGTTGTTGTGATTGTGTGTGTGTGTTATTATTATTATTATTATTATTATTATCATTATTAATACGTCATAAGAGTGAATTTATTACAATTTATTACTTTTTTGAAAAACGTCATCACAAACAAAGGTGCTGGCTCCTCTCAAAGGAATAAGTAAGAAAGCGAGGAACGCCTTTTTTTTAACAACCCTATAAACAGTTTTTTTTTTAATAAATGCTTAAAATTAAAGTTATTGAAACAAACCGATAGGCGAGCGATTCATACCCATGGGTTTTTATCATCTAAGTAGTCCGATACTTTATAATAAGCTTTTGCATAAAGCTTTCGTTTTATTGTAGTTTTAAACTTGTTAAGGGGTAGATCTTGAATGTCAACTGGGATCTTATTGTAAAAGCGTATACATTGCCCTTTAAAAGATTTTGTGATTTTGGTTAGCAAGTTTATCCTTGTTTCTTGTATTGACATTATGCCGATCACAATTTTTTTTAAATAATACAATATTTTTTTTTACGTACATTATGTTTTAAAATATATATTGAGTCGGAAACGTCATTATATTAATTTCCTTAAATTTGTCTCTAAGTGATACTCTAGGTCTTATTTTATAAATTGCTCGAACAGCTAGCTTGAGTTTCTTACTATGGTATGAGTGGGTTCAACTTAACGCATGCCTACATAACCTGCTGGCTTACTAGGGCTGCATCGGTAGTTTGTTCGCTGCGCTACGTTTAGGTATTCCAAGGTTCATACGTTGATAGTCATTGAAACAATTGTACACAAATATCTAATGTGTTAATGAAAAACAAAATTAGAACTCATTTCATCATTTTACTTTAGATATGTATAGAGTTTTCCTAAAACTCGTTCTGTAACATTTTTGAATATACATTGTTATAATCACCGAGCTTTGAATTTGTCCAATAGATGAGTAATGCTGGTCGTCTAGTTCTAGAACCAAAGTTATCACATTTGAACCATAGGATGAAAAAAAGAGACGGGTGAGACACACGCATGGCCCGCGCTTATTGGTTACCTAAATGGTCTTCGTCCTCCTACCAATAACTAGTCACATACTATTGAATAACAGACAGATACCAATAAGAAAACTGGAAAATAAATAAAGTTGACAAAATTTGTCGGCTTTAAGTCCTTGATTATATTTAGCAAGCGTGCGCCTTCTAATCAGTTACATTCAAAGTTCGATGGTTATAAGCTATCAACTTCTAGTTCAAAACACACACTATAGCGGGTGTTCGGCTGAACGTAGTCCAAACTTTTGGAGCGTATAGAGCTTACCACATCTAACAAAAAATTTTAATTCAGCAGAATTCGCAAACTAACAGGTACCAAGAAAAACATTTTTAAAGTTTCATTTTTTTATATTTTTAATTTTTTTCGCTATTTAAGCTCTACACGCTCTATGAGTTTGAACTACGTTCAGCTACGTAAAAGATTTCACGTAATTGTCACGCCACTGATTTTCTGAACTGTTTCACTACTAGTAATTCTCCAAATTTACGATTTGCAAGACAATCTCATGATTTGTTATTGAGTTTCCATGTTAATCTGCCTTAAGGAAAATGTAATACTTTAATTCCATAATTCTTTATAAGTATTTTTATCTGTTGACGTAAAAAAATTGTAAGCGATAAAAAATGGTACTTTGAAAGCTTTCAATGACAATCAAAATTCGAAAGAAATAACGAGAAAAGCCTCGGGTTGTAAGAGGAAAAACATTTACAGACTTTACGTATGCCCACAAAGCAGAAGCTGTGGAAGAAGTCAATCTAGTGTTTGTATAATTAGCTTCATAATATAGAGTCGAACTCGTTGGCTTTACCGTAAAAGCGAAATTCAGCAAGTATCGGCACGAAAATAAACTTGAGACGAACTTGATTGCGAAGCGACCGCCGCCTGACGGAACTTTGACTTTACGAAGCTTTGCCTGCGAACTGTTTGGTCTAAAGAACGAAACAAATATTTATTTTAGAATTTCTCTCGTACTCTTTCGCCCTTTGAACGTGTTGAGATGCACACAAGGCAACTGTATCTGAAATACGAAACGAATTTAAAAAATAGACTTTCCAGGTGAGAAAATTAAGAACGATTTTGAAATATTAGTTGATTGTAATTATGATTCATTAAACACATTTAACAGATTAAGTTCCAAGCCCCCTCATCCCGAGAGGAGGCCTAAGTCGCTGCAGCAAGGCAATATTGGGCTGAATGGTATGGTATGGTAAACACATTAATTTTTTCTTTGTAAGTGGCAAGTTTTATAATAGAATTTATTTTCTGTAAATAGATGTAGGTAAGCTTACGCAGAACTACAAAAAAACTAATAACGATAATTTTAGTTTATCTAGACACCCGACTGTATGTCAGCCAAGATCGCAAAGAAAAAGAACGACACACCAGCTGCGGTTTAAATTACACTATTTCAGGCTACTCCTGTTATTAATTTTTCCCACATATCCAAAAACTTTTAAATTTTCTTTTACAATAACATCACAAAGATAAAATGCATCTAGTTATCGATTTTTGGCTAAACGCTATCTATCATTTTCTATGGAATTTTTACAAAATTTTTACTTCTAAAAGTATTTATTATAACATTTTATAAGTTACTCTATTACTCTTTAAATAATACAGTCTAGTTAGCTGTGATAGTCTTCCTTTTAACTACGTTATTTATACTTCTGTCATAAATTTTTCCACATATCCGAAAAAAAAACAGTTTAGCTGGTAAAGGGGTGACACACATGACTCTAAGAAAAATTAGGACTTTAGGAGTACATATCCCAACAAATGCTGACTTAAATAAAAAAAAATGTTTGAAACCTTGAAATAATTTTTAAGACTACACCTACCTTCCAAATTTCATCTATATATTGCCAATGTTTTCCGAGAAAAACCACAGACAGACAAACAGACAGAAAAACGGACGGACGGACATGGCAAAACTATAAGTGTTCCTTTTTTGCCATTTGGCTACGGAACCCTAAAAGCACATTATGAAAGTGCGGATTGACTAAGAGCCCTCGTATGCGTTTTTTTTATAACGTATACATCACAACAACGTCTAGGTCCCAAACTAAGCATTAGCTTGTCTTTTAGATACCTAGCAAAGACACCGCATACATATAACAACCAAAACCCGGTACCAATATCAATATTCGTCATTTAAATACTGATCCGACCTGGGATTCGAACCCGGGACCTCCAGCCACGTAGGCAGGGTCGCTACCCACTAGGCTAAGCGGTCGTCTGAGTTTACATTCTAACCACTCATACTCTGCTAGCTGGTGCAAAATGGAGAAGCAAAAAGAGGTTCCCGCGCGCCGGTTTTCAGTCCCTCGAAATTACGTTTGATATTTCCATACTGTGAAGTGCCATAACTGACTTTCGGTGGTAATAACAACCAAACGCTGCTGTTAAATTTACCCCATGGTTTTAATAAACAAACATTTTCTTAAATCCGGCTCAATCACACATGAAATGTAATTTCAGAATCTTCATTTTTTTTCACTTTTATCTTCATTTTAAATTACGAATTTTACATGTGAGTCACACAAAATTCTACTTCACGTGAATATTTGAAAACATCAACTGGTGTATATTTTTTGTTCACAGTTTTGTTGTTATAATACGGTATCTCTATGAACATTCATGACTATGACATAAAGGAAGTAACTGCTTTAGAATTTGGTACCTAAATCTCACTTCGTATTTTAGTGAAGCTGTTAGACGACTGTCTTGCACGTATTTTCTATCGAACTTGGTCCCCATCTCACATTTATGTTTTGTAGTGTGTACCCACTACAGATGCCTTGTAAAACATAGAAATACAAACATAGGTAGGTTGTCATCATAGCTAGGTATGGGACCAAATTACATATAAACAAAAGCAAATAAGGCCTATGATTAAGACTTAAAAGTATGGAGTTACGTGACGATTCATCACAAACATTCGAGGACCAAGAACTTAAATTTACGATTTCGAAAATTTACTGGCCTATCCCTCACGTAGTACAAACACATACGAAAGTGTCGTTCGAGATAAATATTCAGTAATAAAACACAGGTCACCACAGTACGCTCACAATTCAAATGGTTTTCTACAGAGCACGCTGTTGACCGCAGTGTTTATGGCAGCCACTAAAACAGATTTATCTCTGCCTTATTTAGCCGTTCCATGTTGTCGCTAAGTTAAATCTTCGAACATCCAGCTAAATTGAGATAGATTGTATTGTACCAGTTGGCAACGTCCGAATTATAACTGTCGCAAATCACAGTTTCGTTCACGAGATATTGATTACTTTTTCTTTCGTTTCATGAATAAATCGAAATTTAATTAAGGTCTTAGTTGGCCAATTCAAAAAAAAACCTGTCAAGTGCTAATCGGGCTCGTGGAGAGGGTTCCGTATTTTAAATCACTTGCGTTACTTACCAGCATTTTCCGTTTCCCTCGGGATTTGAAAACTTAAAATTTTCGTTTAGGTTTTCCTGTAAATTATGAGTGAAGCATTATATACAGCTTTTTTTAAATAATTTTAGGCTAAGTAGTTTCAGACCCAAAGGGGAGTTGACTTTTAAATTTTCGTATATTTTCTTTAATATCTTTTGAATTATGCAATTAAAAATTATTTAATAAATAAGTTTAATGTTTATTATAAAATTTATTGAAAATAAATTCAATGGTCATAATAAAAGTTCTTATTTATCTTTTTTATTTAGCCCCCAAGATTAATGACTAAAATAAGGATTTGTTTACCGCTTACATTTTTATATATACAATGAGAGAGGGCCCCCATATTTCATTTTGTCAAAATTTTAAATAGTTTAAAGTATAAGAGAGGGGAGTTTTTTTTTGTTTTCTTTTTTACCTTGTAAAAGTTAAAAAGCACGACTGCGTAAAAAAATACTGTAAAGAAAAGTGTTGATTGTATATACTTATATTATTTTGTTAAATATATAACACTTTTATGCGGTCCATTTTGAAAGAGATATATATTTATACATATATACGTATATAAAATTGGCTATTAACTAGCTTGTAATTGTTACCAGCCTATCTTTTTATAATAGGAAAACTTTTTTATCCCCCCTCTCTTCGTTTATTCGCAGAAGCCATATTCAAATATAATAATATACTCGTCCCCTATATTACTCCCACAATTAAGAAGAATCTAATAGCATTGCATATGTTAGATCAAATCAAGCCGTTCGGGCTACAGGGCGTCCCACAAAAATAAACATGCGGATTTTCCATTACTCTCTACAGTCTGATAAAAAAATACATTTGTATTTCGCATAACTAACTTTTTCTTTGATATGTTACGTAATGCTAGAATTTTTTTTAATGTTATAATATGCTCTCAAAAATTAATCACTCAAAGGGTATTTCTATCTATCTGAGATGAAAAAACGTAATCCTTAATAAATCAAGATCACTTATGAGTACATATTCGACTTACCAAATATTTGTAAATCTTACCTTTGACTTGTTAATGTTTATAATTGGCTGACCGATTGGCCAAGTGGTTAGAAATCCAAACTGCCGCAGTTCGGGTCGCAGGTTCGATTCCCGCCCGAGACAAATATTTGTGTGCATGAACATGTCTACGTGTTCCGGTCTACGTGTTCGGGTGTAAAAAGTATGGGATGCTCCATCTGAAGATCGATTGAAAACGAGAGCAAATTGACAGACTCAGTAATTATTTGGACTTATATAATATCCTTGTTTTAAACCAACATTTCGTTAAGTTATAAATGAAATGTAATTTCAGAATCTTCGTTTCTTTTTCAGTAATTAAGAAATTTACGTGTGGATCACAAAAATTTCTACTTCACAGAGAATATTTCAAAACATCAAGTTACGCATATTTGGTCTGCGGCGTATATTTTTATTTTGATTGTCACAACGAGATATTTCTGTCTACATCCACGGCAAAAACATACAAAAACGTTAGAAAACCCATTAATGAAATTACATACGTTCAAAATAAACTAGAAAAGTCGTCATCAAGCAACCAGATATTTTTATTGTAGCACCTAAATTAGCAAATTTTAAATCCTTAATTATGCGCAAAGTGCTTTTCGGTGCTTCCCGCCCGATCCACTCCACAGTCCTCAACAAAGACATAGTTTTAATTGGACTGCTTCCGCCTTCCTGTGGCTCTTTTAATTGAATTTTTAATGTGACTGCCTCATGGATCATTTACCGATACATTTATGTTAATTACATCTACCCTTATTTTGAGTACTCAACCCTAAGCATAGTATATTCGTACAAACAACAGTTTAGTCAAGCCTTGATATAATAATTATTACAATTGATAATATTACCTGGGGCATCCTATACAACGTCATCCAGTCCTAAAGTAAGCAAGTAATATGCTTGTTTTATGGGGTATTAGACAACTGGTATACATACTTAAATATCCTTTTTTATAATACATATCATACTTAGATACTTCTTACACCCGGACAATGAACAAAAAGGCAAAGTCATGCACACAAATATTTGTCTCGGGTGGAAATCGAAAATACCATCCTCGGCAATTAGGATTTCTAACCACTTGGCCAATCGGTCAGTCAATTATAAAAATTATTAATAAGTCAAAGGTGAGAATTTGGTAAATCGAAAACGTAAGTGATCGTGATGTCCTTTCTGTCTTTTAAAGTATAATATTCAAGCTTATTTCATAAACAAATATGTTGATAATATTATTTTCATAATTTATCTATTTATATGTGAAACTTCCCCAAAATGTTATTCTTGAGCTACGAGGGTTAAAAAAAAAAAAAAACAGACAATAAAAATTAGAACTAATTTTTTTTCTTTTAAACGCTATACTTCCGCAATTCAGTCACCCAAGTCCTTAAATGTAGAAAATTTTAGCTTTTTTCGTCCATTACATTCGGTAACATTAAATTTTTACAAAAACAAACACGAAACGACTTCAACACTTTGTTTATATGTACAAATATAAACTAAAACGTTAAAATCACATTTTTAATTTAATGAAAAGAGCATTAATGGGCGGCTTAAAGTTTATGAACTCGGTGCCCAAGTCATGCACTTTATATTGTATGTTATCATAGAGTGAATTAATTTGACAACAGCTTTTGGTTTTAATAGTCATAAATTTTGCGGGGTTGAAGACTGACTGAAGGCAGACCGGCGCGTGGAGACCTTGCGCACTGAAACTCGGACTAAAAGTCGTCGTCTTGCACCAGCTAGCTAGAGTATGAGTGGTTAGACGGTAAACGCAGTATAGGGCTTCTTAGTCAATTTGTATTTTTTCATGTGTGTTATATTTATTACAATAGTGTGTTATAGTTGTCAATATCATCATTATTTTGATTGTTATTACCTAGTAAGTATCCATTTAATGCGCCTGTATAGGCACCGACTTATAAGTTAATAACTTTTCTTGAATGTAAAAATATTATTATTAAATTATATTAATATAGGTACGTTTGTAAATATAAAATATATATGAACAATATTTTGAAATCAGTTTTAATTTTTTTGGAAAAAATATTATTTTTTTAATTTTTAGTGGTTAGTAAGTGTAGTTTATTTGTATTAAGTGTATTAAATATTGATAAGCCTTTTGAATGCGCTGCTCAAATGAGGATGTTTCGTTTGGACGAAACCTGGGACGAAATTGAAGACTATTAAAAAAAAACAATATCATGAAGTGGACACGAAGCAGTTAGCAGCAGCAGAAGAATGACTGCTCCAGACAAATGCATACAAATTTACTTACTGCTCCCGCTTCCGCTTATGCTGTGCCCGTAACAGCGGCCTCCTCGAAAATAGTCGAAGTACAGATGGAAGTCCACGTCTAAACGAATCATATGACCTCAAACAAGAGGTAGCTGTTATACCACCTACTGATTTTCTACCTTTTGAGGGGGAATATTTTTTCAAAATTTAAATTGGATCAACCTCGAGATAATTAATAAAAAAGTGGGTGAAATTCAAATGAATAAGATTCGTTCCCTAGTTTTTCTTATTTTAAGAAGCGAAACATTATCTTCAAATGAGACCACCATCGAGTTTTAATAAAAAAAAGAATTATTAAAATCGGTCTATATACGGGTTAATTGATAACCTCCTCCATTTTTGAAGACAGTTGAAAATAAGTTGTGACAGACGGACGGACAGACACCAAAGTGATCATATTAGGGTTCTTTTGTCATCTCGGATGTACGGAACCCTAAAATGGAGTAATTTGGTTTCAGGCTCACGGAAATACAAAATATGTACGTATAAATATTAAACTTAACATCATAACCGCTTTGACGTGATCAGAATGCTTTAACTACAAACTAGAAGGATACAATACTTGTACATTGCCAACGAATTTGATTCATCTATGTCATAATAGCTTTGTTGTTTGTTTTTTATTACCGTTTATTATTAACTTCCAGTACTAGTGATGTTCTAGCGTTACGAATACTTCAGATCATCATATTCGAAGTCGAGTAGTTTTTTATCATAACTTTTTTCAATGAATCACTTCACTTTATCAGCCCATTCTTTACCCCACTGCAGGGGTTTAGGCCTCCCCAAGGTGAGGAGGGGGGCTTGGAGCTTAAATCCACCACGCTGCTCCACTGCGGGTTGGAGATTGTAAGACCGCACCCGCATCTATTTACAGCACCCGGGACCGACTGCTTAACGTACTCTCCGAGGCACGGAGTCAGTGATAGGTATATATTTCAGTCAGAAAAACTCATTGGTACACGCCCGGGTTCGAACCATGGCCCTATAGGGCCTTACAAATTTGAAACAGGTTCGTTGCGCTTTCAATGAATATCCGGTTTAAATAATATACGTATTACGATTTCCGTCCAATATCAATTCCATTTTGTAAACACTACTCCAACATAAAATGCTAGTTGACAATTTTTTTTAAATTATTTTATATGAAAGAGTTTTTAAAATATATCATAACAGTGAAATAATATAAATTGAAACTGTCCTGTTAGAAACAGAGGGCAATACCGCACGGCGTAACTATGTGTGACGTCAGTCCATTTAGAATAATATTAAATTTCGTTTTGCAAGAAAGAGACGGAGATACAATTTTGAAAGCTCATAATTTCCATATTCTTCAACAAAATATAATTTTGTTTACAAATTTTGCTATCGTATAAATTTCATTTTTATCATAAAAGTCAAGAGAGAAAATATTTTAATAAACTCGCAACGTAAGTATAAAATAAGAGTAGGTTTTATCAAATTTTACAGTGACAAGAACAATTTGATTCAGCGAGAGTAGCGGTTGATTATAAATTTATGCAAAGAGAGCTCCCGAGGGCTGCTTGCTATTCCTAAAACGTTCGGCTTGTCGAATCTTTACCTTGATGTGACGTGTACCTACTCATTATTAACATTTACCTCACGATTTACTCGTATTTAATCAACTTTAACGAAATACCGACGTCTCCCTAATATTCTCGATGTAATGTTAACCAGATTTTGTGATACATATTCAAGAGGGTGGTGATTTTACGTACTGATGTTTGCTAATACATGAAAAAATATACAATATTGAGCTGCTTTTTATTCAGAGTCACTTCAGACAGAAAGTAAATGAAGCTTTCTCGTCGACAAAGAAGAGGAACTGAAAAACTGATAAAAAATCCTTAGCGGCAACATTATACGTACTGACGGAAAGATAATAACAGTAATAAACTTGGAGGAAGCAAAAACAGACTGAAAAATTAAATATCTGAAACTGGCACGTGAACCTAAAATATAAATACGATTGCAAACATCCTATTCGTTCCATATGCATGTCAAAAGCCACTTCAAGACGCTTTTAAGCGTAGATTGCTCAATATCTAAAAAGAGCTAAAAGCTACCTTTATCGAATAGGCCCTGATCTCTGTCAACCTGAAGCGCTTTCGAACGAATTTCTCATGTCATGGATCACTGCAACCGCCAAAAACAATTAACGTGGCGTATACAGACCCTCAGGCCCACGCAAATGTAAAGAAAAAAATTTTTCGACTGGTAATTTAGTAGTGGGATCACATCAGGAACGCGCTCTTGAATAATCTATAAAATAAAATCTTTTAAATATTTAAAATATATAAACGGCTCGTTATTGATAAATGATTCTTATTACACAAAAAAAAGTGATTTTGTGGATTTTATTTATTCCCCTAATATGAACCGAACACTTCATCCTCGGGCAAAAAAACGAGACAAAATAAAACATTTCGAAGTTAATACGTAACATAAATGAAGTTTTGGAAACAGATTTCCAGGCAACTTGCAACTAATACAGAGCCAGTTACTAGCAAAAACCCAATTAAAAGTTGCTGAATGTGTGTAACGAAAGAAACTTCGGGCTATGTCGTGCCTTTGTCTCCGCCAACATTCACGACAGTTGCGTAATGAAGGTACTTGTTCGATATAACCTATACTACGAACGCTGTGAAAACTTTCTCTATAGGTTAACTTTAAACATATAAATTGTTACACCTGTGTTCTCTCTAAACTCTGAGAATCAATTTCTTCATTAAATAAACAATGCTAATAAAGTATGGCTTGATAAACTATACTTAAAATAAAGTAATTATTACAATATAATAATACAAAACGTAGTTTTAATTAAATAAATACAATAACAAGTCGATTGTAAATAAATCATAAAGTAAGATGATATCGTAATTTAAATAAATAATAAAAATAGACTACAATTGTTATTGTGTGATTTTAATGTTTTTTTTTTCGAAACACTAAACCGATTTTAGACATTTTTAATTATATGCCACTCACTATTAGTTTCTCTCTCACAACAATAATTGTACAATGTGAGCTATGCCTAAATAAAAAAATGAACATATACTGAATAAACTTTCAAAGTGTAATACTTCCGTTTTGGGATTTGAAATGTAAAAATATTCTAAACCTTACAGCAGCATCGTCAAGTAGAGTAACAGGAACAAGCTTGGCCGTTGCCCAAGAGCGCTGAATGAAGGTTGTCTCTCTCTAGTAAGAATTCGGCCGAAGCGCTGCGGGCTGGGTGCGGGCACTCGGCAAACTTTAGCTAAAACTTTACAAATGACACCGAAGAGACCGCGATAATTCACAGGCTAATGTCAAAGTTGGGACTTGTTCGAAAAATTTTATCCACGAAAAAAACGCTATTATTCCATTCTCCTTTTTTACATTGGACGGTGGATGTTATGAAACAACGTCGTGCCCGAGGGTCGCTACGGGCTAATCTGAGATAGACTGAAATGCGATATCAAATGAGAATTCTGACTAATGTTACAAATATTTGTTTTTTTTTTCGTTTTACTGGCCGTAATTAAACAAGAAGCTAAGTGATTTTTTGCAAAGAGATAATAATACGTCATTTATTTTTACGTATTTTAAAAATAAATGACGGAATTTAATTATCTAATTTTAATTATCTCAACAATAACGTACGGTGCCGAAACATGGACTCTCACGGCAGGATTGGTCCACAAAATTAAAGTCGCTTAGCGTACTATGGAGCGGGCTATGCCCGGCATTTCTTTGATGGATAAAATTAGAAACACTGAAATCCGCCGAAGAATAAAATTTGTCGACATAGCCGAAGCGATCAGCGAGCTGAAGTGGTAATGGGCCGGTCACAATTGCCGTGGAACCGATAACCGATGGGGTAGACGAGTTCTCGAGTGGAGGCCACGAACGGGTAGCGTGGCGTAAGACACCCGCCGCTCAGGTGGACAGACGACCTGAAGCACCATACTGAGGGTAGTTGGATACGAAAGGCGGAGGACCGTGTGTGGTGGCGAGCCTTGGGAGACGCCTATATCCTGCAGTGGAGATACGCGGACTGATGATGATGATAGTATTATCTACCTGGGACATCTCATGCACACACCACTGTTCAGTTCTAAACTAGGCATAACGTTTACTATGGGTATTTGACAACTGATATACATACATACAACATACATAGACATTTGGCATCCAGACACAATTAATAGACATGTTTATACATACAAATATTTGTCCCGGGTAGGAATCGAACCTGCTACCTTTAGTTCAGCAGTTACGAATTCTAACAACTCAACCAATCAGTCAGTCACTGAAGGAACTGGTTTCAACGTAACTTAATGTTTATCAAGTTGAATTTAATATCAAATACTTAGGTCCCATGATCTCTTGTCAAAAAGTTCAGCTTCTAAGTCAACGCAACCAAAACTATAAATTAGGCAAGAACCAAGGTCTCACAGCACTAGTAAAGAAAAAAATAATCTGAATACCATTAACTTGTGGTTACGTCACCTTTTTTAAATTATTTTAAAATTTACAAATGTGTTTACGTGCCAGTGCCAACAAGCAATGAGCAGCGATAAATATGCCATACAATATGGAACTCTCAAGGTCGCTATAGAACCTCTTTGTCGAATGTTTAAATGAACACAGATAGTTTTCTATGTACTGCTAATCATTAAGTATTAGCGTAGTATAGTATATCTTAAAAAAAAATTATAATTTTTTTAAATTTAATATTTTGATTTTGAAAGATGCACATGAGTTTTAGAAAGCTTAAATTCAAGATTTTTTCCAGAACGGTTCACTTTGGCATAAGGTATTTATAATATAATGAAATGAGTAGATAATGAACTTCCTTCCAAATCCACAACAAGTAAAGGTCAAATTTATAGCAACCTTAGTCAAAATATAAAATGTATTCTTTTACAAAATTCAATTCGGTATATCGACAGTTTGTCTGTATACACAGTGCCGTGGAACGATTCTCGGTCCTTTCGATAATTTCCTATATAAATATTGTCATAATAAAATTGAATGTAGTAAGAAATATAATTGCCCGGATTGAACAACGTATTTAGTAGATAACAAGCATGTAACAAGGCTCGGTTAGTGTTCCTCTATGTCGATAATTTCGATTGCCTTGCGGTGGCGAAAAATCAGTAAGAAAAAGCATATTATTCATTTTTCTGATTTATTAAAAAACAAACTAAATAATGAATTAACTGTTTATAAGTAACTTTTCCCACAACTTTACACTGATTTGTTTGTTGAGGGTTGAAATAATTCAATTGAGAAACACAATTTCTTGTCTCTGCTGCATCGATATATTATGTCAGTGCTCTGCTGAGAATCGATAGCTGTGTTGTAGTTCTATGAAAGATTATTATGATATTTAAGTTATTATTCAATTTCAGTTATTATGGAATTCACGTGGGTTTACAATGTATTTTTCAGCATATATAGGAAAATTGTTTTAAAATCCAACTGACTTTTGTTTCTAGACACAATTTAGGTACTATGATTTTACGCCTGAATTTAAATTCGTATAGTATAAGCCATGTGGTACCAGCCGAACGACTTTGGTTTGACAATAAATTGTCAACTGATTGACACTGTGAATTAATAAAATCGTTATTGTTTGACATATTTTGTTGTCAATGGAAATTGTCATATAAGACGCAAAACAAAAATCGACCCCCTTGCACGGAATCTTAAATACGTGAGCCTGATTTTTTCTTAATCAGTCTTTCACAAAAAAGAAGTTAAATAAAAATTTAACTTCACTTTTTGGAACTCTGCAACGAATAATCGGATTGTGGTGAAATTTTAGAGGTACGTATCGTTGGGATCTTAAACAATAATTTTGGTACTATCGAGCTGACCTATTGATGGAGTTGAAAGATGTATAACACAACCCTTCAGTGGCTACTAGTAAACCTATAGAATTTAAGTTCATTAATTTGCGTTCACAAGCACTTTTTTTTATAGCACACAGCATAGCACCGGAATCTGATGACGGAGCTAGAAGGTGGATAACAAAATCCATCAATGGCTACTAGTAAAATCACCAAGTTTGGGCTCGTTAAATTCTTCTTCAGACGGACTTTTTCTAGAGCGTGGCGAAGAACTGATTATGGAGTTGAAAGCTGGATAATAGAACCCATCAATGGCTACTTATAAACCCACTGTGGTGCCCTCGGTATGGTTAAGCAAGGTAAGAGCATGGCATCAGGGTAATTAAGTCGCCGGTAATCAACTACCTAGGTGTAAGGTATGCTACGTGCTGAGGACCTGGATGGCGAGATGTAGCAAACATACGCAAGACACTAAGGGATCAGCCTTTGGGCACTTAATACATAAGTTATAAGACAAATAAAAAATGATGTTGTTATACTAAAAAGTCCAAAATAATATATATGTATAAAACCTTTTTAAAAAGAAGCATTTGATTAAAAACACTAAACTTTAAATTAAAACATAAACTTCAGCGTGTAAAGTTCAAAAGTATAGTTATTAAAATATGAAATATACATTTTAAAAGCTTGAGGCGTCAAACTTCATAAATTAATGCATACTACTTTGAAACTTACTGAAAGGCTCATGCTTTAATTTTATATTTTAATGGACATACTTTTAGCTTTATAAGCTATGTTTATATTGAAATGTTGTCAGTCCTTTTATGGTTCCGTACCTCAAAGGAGATAAAAAACGGAATCCTTACAGGATCACTTTCTTGTCCGTCTATCTGTCTGTCAGGACCTTTTTTCTCAGGAACACGTGGAGGCATCAAGCTGAAATTCATATCAAATACTCAGGTTTACTGTCTTTTGGAGCTGTGAAAAAGTCAAACTTCTAAACTTACGTAATCAAAAGATACAGCCGTTTATGCTGCAAATTTTCTACACTCGCAAGGGAATCAAAACGTACAGGGTACTTCCCGTAAACTCAGAATCTTGAAATTTGGTACGAAGCAACGTCTTATAGTACAGATAAAGGAAAAATTGCGAAAAGCATAAATTTTTAGTTAAGTCATATAATAAAAATATTTTTAATAATTTTAAACTTACTACCCCTTTCCTCGTGAACGCGTAGAGGTATTAAATTGAAATTCATATTAAGTACTCAGGTCTATAATACTTTTAAGCTGTAACAAAGCAAACATCTATATCAACGCAATCAAAAGGGACAGCAATTTAAGCCGCCTATTTTGAAATTCGCAACTACTCGCAAGGGAATCAATACCTAAAGAATACTTCCAGTAGACCTAGAACCTTGAAATTTGGCATGAAGCAACGTTTTATAGCACATATAAAATGAAAACTTCGAAAACCTTAAATTTTTAGTTACACCACATAATAAAAGAAAATTAATAATTATAAACTTATTACCCTTTTCCTCATTTACATTGTGCTGTGGTATGGAACCCTTCGTGTGCGAGTCCTACTTGCACTTGGCCGGTTTTTTTTTTTAATAAAAGCTTGTTTTGATAAAAAGTCTTTTTATTTTATTATTTATTAGGGAAGGTCATCCGCATTTCATGTACGTAGCACTAGCACATATACGATAGGACAACGTACCTCAATATTACTGGAAGTTTTCGCTCGTTGTGACTTTTAACACGAATTTATGTACGCCTATATACCGAAGGGGTAATTTGACGTGCAGGATGTTCTTTAAACAGTCACGACTGCAATGTTGCCATAAAAAATAAATGCGTCATTTCCAGCTACTGTGCAATAGCTTTTTATATCTGTATGTAGTATTAGTAAATAAATTCAAGTAGGTATGTTATATTACCCAGGAGTATTAGCTGCATAAAAATACGTAATTTTAATGTATATCTCAAAAAGATTTACTTGCTATTATTTAAATTCACCAGAAAAACTATTTTCCGTTATGAATTTGGTAGTTTTTATTTTAAGCAGGTGTTTTAAGTAAAAAATATTTCACGATCTATTTAAATAATAATAATAATAAACTTAGAGGCTAATTTTGAAACACACAAACTGCATAATCTTATGTAAATTGCTTTAAGTTATCTGCTTTAATTCAATGTCAATATAGTCGATTTTTTTAATGTTTTCGTAAAACCATAGTCACCCTTAAAAAGTAAAAACAAAGCGACGCTGATGTCTGTCGCGTACGTCGGCGACGTAGAGAACTTCTTACGAAACGCGTTGTCGTCAGTGAAGCTTTATGTAGTTAGAAGCCTTAGTTACGTCATTTTGACTTAAACTTACCTTGAATATACATGTTCGAGACTGCAACTGTATCTAACCGTTTACATGTGTGAAACAGAACGTACATTAAGCGAGGCACTCTCAGCCGGCCGCAAGAGCGGTGGTGTAGGCGCCTCGGATATTTGTCACCTTCACAAGCAAGGTAACACGTACTCTAGGAGAGCTCTTACTGTCTCTACACTGTACTGAAGTACCAAGCTTGTTACATACGGCGGAATGGCTTAGAGTATTACAAACGTGGTTAAAGTTTTCTCACTTCCAGATCTATTTTTGTTAGAATAGTTGACGAAATATTTTTGTTGGTCAAAATATTTGTTCAACAAACTCAGTTTCTTGATTTGATATTTTTTTTATCCCGTAGTTTATGTCGTAAAGTCTAGAAATAAGATCTCAAAGTAATTCAAAGAGCGATTTAACAATACAAAAAATACTGTAATTATGTTAATTTTTTGTGTTTCACATTTTTTTTACTTAAAATGCTACGATCTATATATTTCACAATATTCCTACAATTTTGTATTTTCTGTTCCAATTTTTCGCTCTCCTCTCCTTTAATACAAATATGTTACAAAATAGAGAAGTCAGCTAAATTAACTAATGAACTTATGTCACAACAGTTTTCTAAGAAAGTCCGAGCATCGTCGTCATCGTCTTACAAATTAATGAACTTCGTCGTAGAATATTGTTAAATTTAATAGATTGTTACAAATTCATGGTCGACTTACCAAAAAAAAAGATTTATGGCGTTGGAAAAAGATTACAATAATTACTGATTATTTTACAATAATTCGAAGTCTGTAAATATCAATGAGGTATTAAAACGTGAAGAGAAGTTTGGCCCAAACGCGCTGTATATGCGTACAATGATTTTCTTTAAGAGGGAAAATTGTTTTCTTTTCCGTACTAAAGTATTAAAAATACATAAATGACTATCCAAAATTTTAAAAGCTCTCACTTAGATTTTGATAAAACAAAAAAAGCAATAGACCAATAATTAGATTTCTGTGCAAATGTATAAACTTAACTTACCCTTTTCTATCACAGTCACGAAAACTGTAACAAAAATTTTAAGAGAAAAAAAAACATTCCCTTTTCTTTGAATTAATCTCGAGCTAACGCACAAGAAGAGAAAATGCTTGATTTGTCAAAGGATTTACAAGTAATATTTTTTGCAGGGTCTTCACGAATTCGTTATGCAAATATAAAACCTTTAGGACTCTTTAATTTTCCTCAGATCCTTTCCGGGGTGGACTCCTCATTAATACGCCAAAGCAGAACGTAATATTTCTCATTAAGTTTCGCATAGAATCTATTTGTATTTAAAAATGTCAAACCTAAAGTCCCAAACTTGGTTGACAGTTTACCTAAGAATATTTTGAGATTTTGCTATTAGAACATGATCGCAATAATATTTGGTGATAATTGATTCACTTTCACAGCTTTGAATTTAGAAATTTCAACTACCTGGAAGTACCAATAACTGGTGATATTTTAGAACTTATTATCAACTTTATATATATTGTAAAAATACTTAAAATTATTATTCGTTTTCTTTATAATAATTTCATCCGTCTCAATATATCAGGAGCGATCTTTCAAAAGCGTAGTCGTCCACTTCCTAAGCAAAGTAGTTGAAACATAACTAGACAAATCTTTTACAATGTTCGTAATACATGTAAATTTCAGTGACTGACCGACCTAATCTCAAATGTTTTTCCTAATTCCAGCAAATTATTAGTTTTCGAAAAACATGCTATCAACAAGAGCCCGAGGTCGAAATTGTATTTAAATTGGAAATAAAATACTTTTAAGATTGAAAATGTATATCAGATCGTTTTCGTGGGAGTGTAATTCGGCTATACAAGTATTTCTGAAATGTATGATGGTAGACAAAAGGCAGTGGTGTTAAAAGATGCGAGGGCTTATGCGGCATCGTATGATACCAAATTTTCTAAGATCGACCCGTAAACTTTTTCAGGAAATCGAAAATGGTGAAAAAGACGAAATTTCCCAAATTTTCATACAAATAGTTGATTATTTCGGAAACTTAAGCCAATACTGAATGAATAAAAAAGGCTTCCGAGGCAAATAGATTGTCTACCCTTCAAAAAAGAAATTTAGGAATCGATTGACAACTGTGGGCTGGGCAAGTGCCCTTCCCATTGAATGATTATCAGTTCAGTTACCCTGGAGAGTGAGATTCAGCTATATTTCAGCAACTTATAAAGGTAGACAAAAAGCAGTAGTGTCAAAAGTTGCAGAAAGAAAGAAGCTCGCGGGGCATCGCGTGGCACCAAATTATTGGAAATTGCTCTATATTTTTTTTTTAATTTATTCAATTTTTTTGACAAAAATGTGTTATAAGTTATAAATGTCCTTCGATAGTTGCGAGAAGTGCGAATTCTGAGATTTTTTACTATACCGGGATATTTTTGTCATGATCTTTCAATCAGGCCTGAACTTGTCCTTTCAATCAAACTGGAGTTGTCCATATTGGCGACCGCATAGCCTAGTGGGTAGCGACCCTGCCTACGAAGCTGGAGGTCCCGGGTTCGAATCCCAGGTCGGGTCAGTATTTATATAATAAACATCGATAGTGGTACCGGGTCTTGGTTGTTATATGTGGTGTCTCCACTTGGTAGCCAAAACACAAGCTAATGCTTAATTTGGGGCCTAGACGTTGTTGTGATGTATACGTTGTTATTATTATTATTATATTATAATATAATAAATATTATATTATTGTAATTTTTCACTCAAATCGAAGACAGTAATTTTTTACTTTTTTATCTTTTTTACAATTTTATATACAGAACTGATGACAAAACATTTATTCCTGCTATTTCCCACCAAACACGAAGAAATGAGAAATGTGAAATTTCACTTTCTTGTAGTAGTTTCATAAATTGGTGTTTACTTTAGGTTTTTTAATGTTGCACATGTTTGCAATTTAAAGTTAGCTCTTTAAAATATAATAAACGACATAATAATTTTTCAAACAAATATTTTTTAAGAAAATAGTAATTAAGTATTCATTAATTACATATACTATTAATACAACATTTATTAAAAATAAAAGAATAAGATCTTTCGAATCGTTTCCAAATTCCTGCATTCAGTGTTTAATTACATACACGTTGGACCACATTTAAGTACATAGTTCACTGAATAAGTTTTGAGATACTCGAAATTTAAAAGTAAAAAGTATCTATATACCCAATGTCTTAAATAACTTTGTTTGAATTTAAAAACAATAACTTTTCAGTATTTCTTTTGTAAGAATTACAATTTTTGCCAGTGATTAGGTATTTCTTTAGTAAAAACATGTCACACAATTTTTAAATCAATCATGAAAAACTTCACCATCAATACTAGTGCAACGACTGTAATTTTCCTCTTTTTGTCCTCAACGCTACTTTCATAAAACTTATCTCCTACCCATTTTTGTAATAAAAGACTTCCCCCTGAAAATTGAACGTTTATGCTTGAAATATTTTTAGTCACGAAAATCGAATGTGAAAGCACGTAACCAAGAGTTTACAGTTTATCTCGAGGAAGACAAATCAAGGAGAATCACAGGATTAGACTCACACAAAACATTTTATCGCTCTAAGGCCCTAAGTTTTTTTCTTCCCTCATATCTAAAGCTTTCGAGCTTTAAAGGGGAATCCGACCAAAAGTTTTGCTCCCTTCGATTTAATGGCGTTACTTATCTCTTTACAGTGTACGGCCGATGCCAACGTGATAAGACGATTCGTACACTGGCATTATTTGTCAGTTTTTAACCGATTTCAAAAAGGAGGAGGTTCTATATTCGAGTGTATATATATTTTTCTGTGTTGGTGTTACTCGATACCTGCACTGAGAAAAGTACTATAGTAAATTCAGATTTTATTGTAATGGTTTCAGTATAAGTAGAGCAATTGATGATTGTGAGCACCATAAATACGAGGAAACTTCAGAAGAAAACTACACATCATTATAATTACGTTATATACAGGACCCATAATTTCTACTGACTTTTTTCACAAATTTTTTATTATAAGGGTCATCCATTACTCGACTGATGACGAACATTTTTCTCAGGGTACCTTCGCCGATTGTGAACCGCCTTGATTGATTACTTTTTATTAAATATGTTTTTTTATCAATTATCTCGAAGTAAGTCCCATTTAAATTTGTAAAAAATTTCCCCTTTAGAGGGTAGAAAATCAGGCGATGGTACAGCAACTACTTCTTGTTCGGGACTATATGATTCGTTTTGACGTGAACTTCCATTTATGTCTTGACTGTGTAACACTTTAAATGGCGCTGACATTGAGTTAATTTTTTTTAAATACACATGAATTAATTTTATTTTAGAGCATTTAAAAAAAATTAACTTTATTTGGACTTACTTAACTATTTAGATACTTATTTAAGTACCTTAGCAAGTTAGCAAGAGGTTTAACACATGAACGTTGTTTACGCACGCCGCCCCATGCAGAGAAAGCATAAATAAGTTCGCACGACGCTTTCTTATTTTGTTGAATTCCAACGTATACTTTTACCCTTACACGTTTACATTTGAAAATTGTTTTATGCTTGCCCTATTAAGAAGCGGCGCACGAAAGCCTCATTCATATCTCCATGGTTCTCAGAAAAACCCCTTTTTAATAGGTCGTCTTCGCGCTTGTTTTCGGCCGTGGTTTCTAAGTAAACAAAGCTATTGAAAGGGAAGACTATGAAAATTAAAGTTGTGCACTTTCATTTACATTCACTACGATTCGTATGATATTGGACCAAAATTATATGGACAAAAAAATATCTACTAACAAGCAAAAAAAAGTTTATAAATTATAAAGTAAAAATCATTATTTCAGGTGAATGCCGATGCGGCAGTAATCAACACAATAATCTGGACCAAAGGAAATCGACGACCACATTCACCTACTTTGTACTGTTAGTTCCCGCCGTTGCCCTCAAGTATAGTAATAACATTAATTATAAATAGGTAACCTTTAATCCGAAAAAAAAATCACGTCCTTATTTTCTTTTTAACAGTTTTTTCTTTTTACTTGTCAGTCAATACGTTTATCATCTATATCAATTCGAATGTACATGAAAGATACAGCGTGTAATTTAATTCATTAATTCGTAAATAAAAACAATTACTCTGCCGAGCGGTGTTTATGAAAAGATCCCGCTTCCGCGAAGACGTTCAATGAATGAATCATCATAACTTCCGAAGAAAGGCCTTTTTAATACTTTCTAAGTCGATACGAATATTGGCATTAAAAATGATTGCTCGCCACTTAATATTACCGCGGAAGTTTGAGCAAACATCAATCCTTTAACACATTGGTATGCGGGCCGCGCGAGCTCAAATGCAAAACACTTACCCTCGCCAGGGTTCAAAGCGTAAAACTTTTTCTGTCCCAGACATTATTCCAGTCTCGTAGTTCCGGAGCTTGCGTGTTTGAGGTTTGAAGTATTTTTTTCGTCGTAGCCAGGTTTTCATTAAAAGTTCTTTACGACTCCAATAAAAACTAGTCGAAAATGGAAAAATTTGGATTGACTAGGCAGTCAGTTAAACTACTTTATAATTAACTGAAAACATTTTTCACGTTCCGTAGAGGTACCGTTATAATATATTCTGTGTACGTATAAGTTTTTAACCGAGCTGAATCTTCATAGAATACACCTGATGTGTTTACACCTTACGTACTTTTTTATCAAGATGGGTTTCACTTTGGACACCTTTTAAGATTATTTTTTTAAGTCAGATCGAGTAACATATTTAAATAAAACAGCAGCCATTGCACGACTGTAGATATGTATCGTGGTGTTCTTGAAACGACATTTTCTAAACAAATCAATATCTTCGAGATATTTCGTGAGAAAGTAAAAGAGAAAATATGTATTTGCACAAGCTTTAACTAATTTACGTCTGTAAGTACAACATGGCACCAGAAACAACTTAATCAAATTATGATATAACATTTAAATTATTAGAATAAGAATTGAAATGTATTTATCCCTTTTAGGGAGAACTACGCAGTCAATTCGTATAAATTTGGTTTCACCATATTATTATTATTCTTAAATTATTAATTTACAAATTTATTCAATTATTGTGTCCTGGAACCATCTAGATTATGTCGTATGGACGGCAAGCAGCTGGATGGTCCGACAATAATCCCATGGCAAAAGGGACGATGCCTTCTTTGGGATGTGACTTGTGTCAACACATTTGCGCCCTCACATCTTGGAGGCACTCAACGCTCACCTGGCTCAGCGACTGAGGCCGCCACAGGAACAGGAACGGGAACAAACATGCTAAATATGCTATTTTAGAATCGGCTTATGATTTCGTGCCGGTCGCTACTGAGACAGACAAGCCTTGGTGTTCGAAGGCCAAGAAATGTGTCCGTTAAATAGGCTGCCGAAACAGAGGGCGTTCTGGATAGGCGTTCCGACTTCTTTTTTGCTGGCGCATTTCGCTGGCCATACAGCGTGGCGCCCCGCCAGCGCGATGGCGCTTTTGGGCGGGAAGAGTTGCGAGGTGGGCTTTTTTGTTAGGGTCAGTTTCTTGCTATTTGTTTAATATTAGTAATTTTAATATGTAATTAATTTTAATTCAATTAAACTAGTTATTACCTGATATTTTTATATATTACTAACGAAATCATTACTCAAATACGGCCATCTGTCGGTTGTACTGTTATGTAGCACGTACACGTGGTAACTAGTAGAACATAAATAATGTAGCCAGATGGCAGGGTAAAATCAATCTTACAATTTAACGGTTGATCATTTTTTATTACTTGTAACAATTAAACGACGAAAGATAACTGTGCAATTCTATGACACGCGCCAAAAAGTAGATAAATAAATTTTAGATCACCGAGGCTATTCGTTACGTATGCGTATAGCAATGTTGTAGTGTCGTGATAGCCCAGAGCGCAACGAACCTGTCTTAAATTTATAAGGCCGTAAGGCCATGGTTCGAATCCGGGCGTGTACTAATGAGTTTTTCTGACTTAAGTACACAATATCACTGACACCGTGCTTCGGAGGGCACGTTAAGCAGTCGGTCCCGGACGCTGTCAATAGATGGCGGTCGTTACAGTTCCCAACCCGAAGTGGAGCAGCGTGGTGAACTTAAGCTCCAAGCCCCCCCCCCCTCCTCATCCTGGGGGGAGGCCTAAGCCCCTGCAGTGGGGTAAAAATGGGCTGATGATGATGATGATAGCAATGTTGCAATTATGGAATTTATTTATTACATAGATACAGCAACAGTTAACAAACTTAAAAATAGGTAAAGATATAAAATATACAAAATACAATAGAGGCGAGTCTTTTGACCTTAATAGCTATATGCGGCATTGTAAAATAGTACATAGTAATAATCAAGTAATAGACACAAAAACGACCAAAACATTTAAAAAGAAAGAAAACATTTATAATTTGGATAAAGCTCTTTCAAATGAGACGTAACTCTAGTGATGTATATCGAATTTATCGTTCAAGGCATTGTATAGACTACAAAACCTATGTATTGGACTGTTGTAAGAGACGTTATTATTCGCGATTGGTACGTCAAACAGTCGCTTATCACGCAAAGGATGTTTGCTGACTCTGAAATTAAGAGCTTTCAAAAGTTCGACGCACAAACCGAGTTATTCGGAATTAACAACAGTGTGGAAATCAGGGTCACTCATCATACCATTGGATATTGCGCTAAATACATATCCATCTACATATAAAATCTAGTGGTCGATAGCATAGCATAGCATAGCGATAGCATGTTATTGCTTTGTATTAGAGTATAATTTAACTATCTACACATCTTTACCTGTTTCACCTCCTTCAACTCAAATGAGACACTGATTTCTAGGTAAAGAAAGAAAATTCCATAATTAATTCGTGAAACGTACAAAAAGTCCTTGTCACCGTCTTCTATTTCGAAGATAAGCCAATAAATATAAGGGCCCCTAAAATCAATAAGAAACTTAACACAATTACCCCACTTTCTATGAAAGAAGCGCTTTCAATAGAAAAAACCATTTGCGTTAATGGATTAGATTAACCCATCTTTTGTAACTGTAAACTAGTTCTACGTTACAAAAGTAAAAGCTTTCGCAAAAAAAATGTTCATTCAACGTATTTCACTTAATTTTGTATGTAACACATAATCTTATGGCCATATCATATTATAAACAATATTTTGTAAAACACTTTAACATGTTAATTGCAAGAACTCATCGTAGCAAGAACTTAATACCAGAATTTTGCTTTTTGCGCTACTTTGGGACGGGATCCTGAAAATGAGAATTTCTTAACTTGAGAAAATCAACTTTTTCTATGTAACTATCACCTAACAGACTACCTAGCTTCTAGAATTTCATTCTAGAAGCTAGGTTACCTAGCTTCTAGAATGGTAGGTAGACTAGGTAGGTAGGTAGACTAGGTAGACTACCTAGCTTCTAGAATTTCATTCTAGAAGCTAGGTAGGAAAAGGACACTAAAAAAACTAAAGAAGAAAATCATACCTTCATTAATCATTTAGAGATACTATGTTTTTTTCATGCTTTCACCTCTGGAGTTCAAATATTTATCAACATTATGTTAAGAAGGTTTTACCATAAACTGACCACTCTTGCCCGGTGCAGGGTCGTTATCCACGGTCACAGAATTGACGATGTCGGCAGAACTCGTGATATTTGATTAACTTTGAAATGAGTTTATATAAATTATATATATATTACGGCAAGTGCAGCGTAGCATGTCCAGTCACAAGGAGGAAAGATGACCTTGTAAGGGACACTGGATGCAGGCTACCAGTAGGTCGTATTGGAAATCAATGAGGAGGCCTATGTCCAGCAGTGGACTTCCTATAGCTAAGATGATGATAATGATGTAATATGTTACAAACTCATTAGTTTATACATCTATGGCGAGAATCGAATCCACTACTTTTACAGCCAAGGCGGACTGCGTATCCACTCTTCGGCAACCATAGCTCCATACAAGTATAATAAGTAAATATTTCATTCATATGTAAGAAAGTTGAGGACACGGCTCAATAAATATAAACAGAAGAAATACCTACTAGACACGAGTGGAACAAACAACAACAAATCGTTGTCTTAAAACAATATAACAATTCATCAGATGATATCGTTAACTACTGCTGAAAATATTTCGAATATGAAAATTATAATATAACATAAATTTTTCAAACAGATATCAAGCTACAGCACTAAGCTTGTGCGTAGTTAATTTTAATATTTTAGAATACAATATATGAGCAAAGTTCACGAAATTGAGTAAATATGTAATTATTGTGTTTACTAACTTTGAGTCGAACTTAACCAATCATTTAGAGATAAGCTACAAGAACACAGTAAGGATTTATAAGGAGTTTTCACAATTTTACGGTCAGCGACTTCGTAAAAGGCCAGGGGAGACATTACGCGAGATATCGCTGATTTACTTCAAAGTCGAAAGCTTGTCTGAAGGGAAATCTCTAAATAGACTTTCATGATGACACGCCGTTAGAGTAAAAAAAAAACGTGTTATTCGCAAAATTACGTTCATTTGATGGAAAAAATCGTTCCAGTCAGGGAAAAACATTCACACGGATGGCAATGTAAATAAAATATATACAGTATGTTCCGTAGTTAGTATCACACATGAATGTTAAAATTTTTGTCTCATTGATCGATTGAATTAATATAAAAAGGAGTCCAAATGTGTGGTAAATACACATCAATTTTGGGTTTTTTGACGTGTACTACAAGCAATCACTCTATAAGTGGCAACTTATTTTTCGGTAAAAGAAAATTGCATACCTCTATCTCAAAATATTTTCAACAATCAATTTCATCAAAACTTCAAACCAATTTTCGTTGATGTTGTTTGTTAAATGCTTTATGTACTTCCTTTATTTTTTCTCATTTTTCTCATTTTTTCCCCATGGTTGAAAATTTCGGTGCGAATTTAGGATTTCATATCTAGTGTAGTATTTAGTCGTGATAGCCCAAAAATGTCGTGATAGCCCAAAGCGCAACGAACCTGTCTCATGATTAATGAGTTTTTCTGACTTAAGTACACAACTATCACTGACTCCGTACTTCTGAGGGCACGTTAAGCAGTCGGTCCCGGACGCTGTCAATAGATGACGGTCGTTTCAGTCCCCAACCCGCAGTGGAGCAGCGTGGTGGATTTAAGCTCCAATCCCCCTTCCTCACCCTGGGGTAGGCCTAAGCCCCTGCAGTGGGGTAAAAATGGACTGATGAATGAAGTAGTATTTATGTAAATAATGAAAGTCACTAAAAACCATTCTTTGCATTTTCAAATATTTGATTAATGAAAATACACAGAATACTGTGCGACAAGAAAAATATTTCATCCCTTAGTTCATTCTATGAAGAGTCACCCTTAAATAATTTAATTTTCGTAATTTCTCTGCAGAATCGTTTGGCTGTTCATATAAGACATTTGCTGGTGAAATTTCATCACATTAAAGGAAAGATGAAGGAGATTTAAGGAAGCCTGTAATATACATATAGACGGACAACCGACAGGGTGAAATTATAAGGATTCTGTATTTACCATTGACATAATATTAGACATTTTAGTGATAAACAGAGTAGCAATTTAAGCATTGGTGTTAATTACCTACCTAATTAAAATGAATTAAGTGTCAGAGGAAACTTATATTCATGTGTTCTTATGATTCCATAAAAAATCACAGCTACACGAATTCCGTCCGATCTTTTTAGCAATTGGACTATACTAATGTAATGACGGCGGGCGGTAGCGGCATGTAATAGTCCGAGAGCCCGTGGCCAGATACGGTAAACGACTTTCTAAACGCTTAATTTTTGATAAGTGATATATGAGTGTGTTAAGGGCATAGCGCACAAAATTATGTAAATAATTTTTTAAACACAATATCTAAAACTCAATTCTTTTTTAGCTTTACATCATTAATGTAAAAATTGACTGAAGACCCCATCTGCGCTTCCCGTTTAACCACTCATACTCTAGCTAGCTGGTATGTATATGTAAAGAAACAATTATTTTCGAAATAAATTTTATATAAGGACTTTTAAAATGTTATACAACACATACGTAAAAAGCTTAAAAAGTTAGTATACTAACAGTTACTCTAAATTAAAATCTAATTAAAAAACTATAAACGCCTACAAATTAAAAATACTATCTAAATAATGTTGTCGATATAGCCATAGTGATTAACAAGGTGAAGTGGCAATGGTCGGTCACATTTACCGTAGAACCGACAACTGATGGGGTAGACGTGTTCTCGAGTGGAGGCCACGTACCAGGTAGCGAAGCGTTGGCGCCTCCCGGCCAGGTGGACTGATGACCTGAAGCACCATACCGGGGTTAATTTTATGCGAAAGGCGGAGGATCGTATGTGGTGGTGAGCCTTGGGAGAGGCCTATATCCTGCAGTGGAGAGACACGGGCTGATGATTATGATGATGATGAAATGATGATAACAGGAGACAATTTTAAAGAGACAACGAACGGGTCCAGGGTGCTAAACTGAATATTTTTAGCTACAATAAATACAAGCTTTCAGTAAGACTAAACGGTGTCGTAAATAAACGCAAACCCTCTCGTAATAATACAAGACAGGGCATTATTTCCACTGACAAATGAACACGTTACAACGTTATATCTACAAGGAACAGTTTTATCCTCCCAACTTTCCTGATAAAGTACAAACGCAGATAGAGCATGCGAGAAATATTTGGAAACAATGCCTCTTCAAACATTTTTCTCGCATCCTTATCGTGGCGTTGTTGAAACTTTTAAAACTCGTCGCTACGTGGCATTATTTATTTACGATGGGTGGTGAATTTCAAAACTATAGTGTATTGTAACGAAGCTTCCAACTAAAACTTTTCGGAAGTAAGATATTTAGGAAAAGGAAACGTGGTTACGCGGAATCGGTCTTGTGTGCTGCTATGAAAATTGGATAATAGTTTTCACTCACTCCAACTTAAAAGAAGTACAGTCGATACCATTACTGGTAATATTAATCATATTTTTGCAAAGGAGAGTCCGCGTTTTTTTTATAGTAAATTAGTATTAAAAATGGCGTTTGCATACAAATCCCACTAATAAAAAATTGAAAAAGTTATTAAATTACTTGATTTTCTAGATAGACAACAGTGTATCATTCGAGTTCGAAAAAGAAAAGAGCGCTGGCCAGTTAGAATATTACACGAACCATTTACTTTCGATCCTCCATAACTTAAAAACTATGAGAACCTGTCTACACACATGTTGCAATTTCGCATTCTAATAAGGCCCTCTTGAACATCTAGGATCCTAAATATAAACAATAAATAGTGGTTGTGTTATTAAAGTCTGAAAAATGCACTTTTACCACTCAGTGACTGATTCGCATATCAAAAATCTTGACGTCGAAACTTGAACTTTTGATTCCAGATAAGCTATTGGGAATATACAAAAGAAAGCAAAAAGAAAAAAACTGCGATTTATGCGTTAATTGTTATTTTTGGGCGTTGGTTCAAAAGAAAAAATTGAAAAACAGAAAATTATAGAAATATATATGAAAAATATTATTAATCTTGAGTAATTTATAAACAGAAACAACTAATTTATCTGTTTAATCAAACAGAAAGAAAAACTAATCTACTATCCCATTAAAAACAAAAATAGAAAAATCGAGCCAAGATCTATACAAAAGAACGTAAGATTGTCGGCGACGTGTGTGCGACAAAAAAGTTGTGATTTAAATAGTGCCTACAAATTATGTAATTTAACTTGAGAAGTTGTTATAATATTTTATACTACAGATAATTGATTTATTTGTAAAAACATGCCAATTACATCACAGAATTACACTATTTATGCAATTTATGCATCTTTTATGGGCGAAGCCACAATCTCGCACGTCTTTGTACGTGACCGAACTTGGCTCGTTTTTTTTTTTTAATTCAAATCAAATCAAATCAAATCAAAATATCTTTATTTCGTAGTTATGTAACATAATCTTGAAATACGTCTTAAGAGTGAATTTTATTACTTTGTGGAAAAATGTCACCACAAAGGCGCATTCAAAAATGCTGGTACCTCTCAGAAGAATACGCAAGAAACTGAGGGACGCTCTTTTTAACAAAATTATAAAAAAAAAATTTTAACAATAAGTGCTTAAAGAATAATATTATTGAAACAAACTGATAGGCGAGCGGCTTACACCCATGGATTTTTATCATCTAAGTAGTCTGATACTTTATAATAAGCTTTTGCATAAAGCTTTCGTTTTATTGTAGTTTTAAACTTATTAAGGGGTAGATCTTGAATGTCAGCTGGGATCTTATTGTAAAAGCGTATACATTGCCCTTTAAAAGATTTCGTGATTTTATTGAGGCGGCTGACATGATTAGCAAGTTTATCTTGGTTTCTTGTATTAACATTATGCCTATCACTATTTTTTTTAAATAATGTAATATTTTTTTTTACGTACATAATGTTTTCAAATATGTATTGAGATGGCAATGTCATTATATTAATTTCCTTAAACTTTTCTCTAAGTGATACTTTAGATCCCAGTTTATAAATTGCTCGAACAGCTCGCTTCTGCAACACGAAGATTGTATTAACATTAGCAGCGTGTCCCCACAGCAGAATGCCATAAGTCATTAAACTATGGAACGCACTGAAATACACCAACCTCGCGGTTTCTATGTCCGAAAGGAAACGAATCCTTTTTACAGCGTAAGCTGCAGAACCGAGCCTTCTCGCCAAGTTAGTGATATGAGGATCCCATTGCAATTTCGCGTCCAATGTGATTCCTAAGAATACAGTAGAATCCACAAGGTCCAATTTCTCGCTTTTAATAACAATATTGGTAGGTGCCTGTTTAACGTTCGGTAGCGAGAATCTTATGCATTTGGTTTTCTATTCATTTAGTAATAAATTATTAGCCGTGAACCATTCGACTATTTTGGAGATAGCATTGTTTACATCGTCGTAGGTAAATTTCTTTCTATTAACTTTGAATACTAAAGAAGTATCATCAGCAAACATTACTATCTCGTGATTATTTTTTACAAGGTAAGGCAAGTCGTTAACATAAACTAAAAATAGAAATGGACCAAGAATTGAACCCTGTGGGACGCCCATCGACATTGGGGATCCTGATGACCTCTCTCCGCTTACATCAACCCTCTGAACTCTGTTACTTAAGTACGACCTCAGGAGGTCGAGCGCACGGTCTTTAACACCATAATGACACAATTTCCCGACCAATGTATCATGTTGGACACAATCAAAAGCCTTGGAAAGATCACAGAAGATACCTATAGCATCTC
Organism: Luffia ferchaultella; assembly: GCA_949709985.1. Lineage (NCBI taxonomy): Eukaryota > Metazoa > Arthropoda > Insecta > Lepidoptera > Psychidae > Luffia > Luffia ferchaultella. The sequence goes on along the minus strand of OX453253.1, from coordinate 12,565,476 downwards.
CAGAGCCTTCCCAGGCCTCAAAGATATGCTGAATCAGTTCAACACCAGCATCGGTTGTTGAACGGCCCCGGGTGAAACCAAACTGTTTGCGACCAATTTGTTTCTCTTAGTTTATTATTACTATCTATTCTAACCTATTTATACTTGACTAGCTTTCCGTCCACGGATCCGCTCGCTTGGACTACACCGTTGTAGCGGAACCCCTTTTTCCGGGATAAAAAGTAACTTATGTCACTCTTCAGTTTATAAACTATTTCTATTCATAAAATCACGGCGGTCCCGGTACAACTGTGTAGTTTACGCGAGCGAAGCCGCGGGTGGAAAGCTAGTTTGAAAAGAAAATATAGCCTAGTTATTCAGGGATAATGTAGCATTCTAATAATGAATTTTTTTTTTAAATTGGTCGAGAAGTTTTTGAGTTTATTCGTTACAAACATACAAATATACAAATCTTTCTTCCTCTTCCTCTTTATAATATTAGTGTAGCTTGAATGACTACTGTTTAAGAAACGTTATCGACATAGTAGTTTCGTTTTAGCAAAGCGAGTTTTTTTTTTAGTATAAAAGGAATTCGTAGTAATGGAACTTCTACAAAATATTGTACTAATAGGATAGATAGAGTATGCGGACCCAAATATTCGAAAACTATGTAACTTCAAACATATTTCTCCCAAACTTGTTTTGTTGTAAGTAAAACTTTTAAAGTATTTGGCGTAATTTAAGGCCGTGTTTTTCGTAAATAGTTTTAAATCACTTTCGACTTTTACTCCAACTATACAATTATGATTAATTATACTATTGTTATTTGTTAGATTTCGCCAATAAAACTTTTTTTGGTACGTAAACAAATACAAAGATTTATTTTTTGAATAATTCATTTGCGAGTATTTTAAACACATTTTTTACAGTATAACATAACATAAACATATCATACGTATAATAATAATAATAATATCTGGGATATCCCACACAGCGCCATCTAATCCCAAAGTAAGCAAGTAATATGCTTGTATTATGGAGTACTAGACAACTGATATACATACCTACTTAAAGTTCCTTTTTTATAATATATACATATACAGATACTTTGACACCCAGACACGGAACAAGTAGACATGTACATGAACACAAATATTTGTCCCGGGCGGGAATCGAACCCGCAACCCTCGGCTCCGCAGTTGGGGTCTCTAACCACTCAGCCAATGAGTCATTCATATGTATACATCACAACAACGTCTAAACCCAAAACTAAGCATTAGCTTGTGTTTTGTTTTGGGTACCAAGCGAAAACACCACATACATATAACAACCAAGACCCGGTACCAGTATTAATATTCATCATTCTAGATGCGAATACCTATTAATAGCTATGTTTATGTCAATTTTAGTATTACTAAATGTAAAAATGCTGTTGGTATTCCGAATAAAATAAAATAAAATAAATAAAAATAAATAAATACTGACCCGACCTGGGATTCGGACCCGGGACCTCCAGCTTTGTAGGCAGGGTCGCTACCCACTAGGCTATGCGGTCGTCAAAGACTAACAAAACATATTCATTTGTTCCAGAGAAATTTAAGGTCATTTCATATTTCTTTCATTTTAATGGACCCTCTAACAGGCGTCATATTATCACCATGGTTATATGATAATCTACAATCAAGTTTCGCGTTTGAAGTCATGGGATATACAAATACCATATCTCTTTGTTTCCCCTGCTCGTTATCACGGCATGTCTCTTTAATGTCAACCCTCAAGATCTTTATTTTGAAATATTTTCATTGAGTCGGCTCCGCTAAAGTTAGTAACTTTGTCGGCCGGTCGAAACCGACAATAAATATTCTACTTACCTATCTGAACAAGGCCCGATAACTATATTTCGACAATCGATATTAGTAAGAAAATACACTTTTTATAGGTATATATATTTTTATAACAGCAAAAAAATTCAGTATTATAGTTTTTAGATGATTAGAGCTACTCTGAAGAACCATAATATTTTGACAAATAGATTCTTTAAATAAATGATTTTTTTTTCTAAATTACTAATATTTGTTTGTTCTAATTAAGTAAATGAAAAAGTCAATAATTAAATTTTATATTACAATTTGGAAAATGACTGTTATGGAAATGAGTTTCCTCGCCGGCATTGACTGTATATAAAAAGAAAATATGTAAGGCTAATCGAAGTCGTTTGTTGGTGAAAAAAAAAAACCGTACATCAAAAATTGATTTATAACATATACTATAGGTTACAAATTATTTTTTTGCTGTGCGGTTTTTGATTTATTTTTTAATAACGTATGCATCACAACAACGTCTACGCCCCGATTACCTTGTATTTCGGATACCAAGCGAAGACACCACATATATATAACAACCTTGACTCGGTACCAGTGTCAATATTCATCATATAAATACTGACCCAACCTGATATTCGAACCCGGGACCTCCAGTTTCGTGGGCAGGGTCGCTACCCGCTAGGCTAAGCGGTTATCAAGCACTCATTATTTTTTGTGTTATTGTTACTCTGTAAAAAAAACTACGTCACAACGTATCAACCCTCAACAAATTGAACACGATATAAGCGAGCAAGTCCAAAAACGTTCAATACAATAAACGAAGTAATCATCTTCTCGACATAATAATTCTGACAAAAAATAACAGCCGAAATACAATTCCGAAAGCACAGTGTTCCATCAAAACGTCTGGTATATTACATTAACGTCATTTCGCGAAAATAAAAGGCTTGCGTTTTAATATCAGACGGAAAACATTTCGAGCGTGTCGCAAATAATTCGATTTTTTTTTTAACGTAAGGGGGAGCTCGTACGTAGGGAGCACCTCGCCCTCTTTCGCTCGTTATTCCAAAGACGTCCAAACCTCTTTTTTTCTGTACCTAAATATGCATAAAAAATTACTTTGATTTTCCGTCGTGTACTTCGTACAAGAAAGTAAAACGAAATGCAATAAATTTGACATCAAAACAGCGTGATGTGTACGATGAATATTAAGCAAAATAGGTTCATGTTTTTGATGAAATGTAAAATTATATATCAAAAAAAAATGACAGATAACTAAAAATGGAGTAAACGTAGCTAAGTCATCAATATAAAATCTGTCTCACATAGAGAAATAAAAGACATATTGATTAGAAGAGATTGCTTTGAGAGTTTCAAAGGAACGTGACAAAACATAACGTAAAAGAATAACAGCAAACAGTCGTAATTTATTAGGACACTCTATTTGAAAACGATTATGTAATATTTTAAACATATAAATATGTATCTATTACCTATCTGCTCCTAATCATTCACTAACATAGAGCCATTACCTTTTTTCTTGAGAAATTAGCTTCAATTCGTACAGAATTCATTTTCCTATAAGATATTTCATAGCATTTCTATCCACAGCTATATTTATATATAATACATCGTAACTTCTTCAAGCAATTAGTACAGCACTTTTGTATCTGTTTCCGTTCCCGTATTGACAACCACTGTTTTAATTGTATTTATTGTCTTAATTAAATTTTCAATACAGAAACTGCATATGAATTCACACAATTTAAGTCGAAACAATTTTTTATTTACGTTGACGAAAAATAAAAAAGAAAGGGTTACCTACGCAAAATTTCAGACAAATCCGTTCAGTGTTTGTAGTGAATATAGCCCTTTTTCATCATTTAGTGTAAAAGTTTGGCCCAATAAGCCCACCACGCTGATCCAGTGCGAGTTGGAGGCTGTTTTCGGCTGCATATTTATTTGGCTTGAGTTTTTATAAATTAAAAACACTTGGGTCAATACGCCTATGGCTGGAACCGGCCTTGTAACCTTTACACCAATCGCAGGGTGCTTGGCTATTCGGAGCGCGTATAAATCTTGAAATAAATAATGTATGTATTTATTTCACATATTTATTGCAGAATGTCGTGATAGCCGAGTGTTAACGAGCCCATTTCTTAAGTAGCTGGCCGAATCCCGGGTACCAATTAGTTTTTTTTTAATTTATGCACATAACTATCACTGACTCCGTGCTTCGGAGAGCACGTTAAGCCGTAGGTTCCGGTTGACATCAATAGTTGGCAGGTGTTAAATTCAACTAATCCTGAGTTGAGCTCCAAGCCCCCTCGTCCCGAGCGGAGGTCTTACCTCCCTCAGTGGTATGGTATTATTATATAACAAATTCTAGAAATAAGGTCACAGACAGTCCCAGACTTTAGATAAAATTTACCTAATATCGAAAATGTCATCAAAATGTATACATCTTTACATGTCAGTTGATGTTATTAATTAAAGTGAGAGGTCGGCGCGCGTCACGCCATCTGGCGCCTTCATTTCTCGTGGGCAGTAAATCCGTGTACAGGTGAGCGCCCGCCGAGTGATGTATTCGCGGCATTAATACAATTACGAACCACCACGCTATGTTGCCTGGAGCGTTCTCCAAGGATAAACTGCTTAATATTTCAAGGAAAAACACTTATATTTCACTTGTGTTCTGTTTCACTTATGAATAAATTTGACTTTATTTAGAATTAAATATTAGGTATTAATCCTAGCTGACAAATTTACGTTATGTTCACACCTATTGAGTTTTATCAAAACGCCGCCATTTATGCTTACTTTTTTTATCGGCTCAGAAAATACCCTAGAATTGCTACTTAATGTTATCTTCTTATGATACCTTTAAATATTTTTGTTTTAAAGGACATATGACAATTTTCATGTCAACTCATCATCATCATCATCAGCCCGTGTCTCTCCACTGCAGGATATAGGCCTCTCCCAAGGCTCGCCACCACACACGGTCCTCCGCCTTCCGCCTTACGTGGCCTCCATTCGAGAACCCGTCTACCCCATCGGTTGTCGGTTCTACGGCAAATGTGACCGGCCCATTGCCACTTCAGCTTGCTAATCACTTCGGCTATGTCGACAACTTTAGTTCTTCGACGGATTTCAGTATTGATTTTGTCCATCAAGGAAATGCCGAGCATAGCCCGGTCCATAGCACGCTGAGCGACTTTAAATTTGTGGACCAGTCCTGCCGTGAGTCCAATCATGTCAACTCATTAAAATTATATTTTGGTTTTTACATTAAAATATTGTTATTATTTAAAATTTAATTATATTTTCGACCAATAATCTCAGTAACTTTATAATGGTACGTAGTTACAGTTTAATGAAACTTGAAAATAAAATACATAAAAATACTCAATTTCACAAGCCACTAACTTCGTGAAGTTTATACCGCACCACGCGCACTAAATCTGGGCGAGTTCTTTGCTTTCAATTTTTTTATATCCTCAAGGCATGCCGGAAGTAGTACTAATATCTGAAGGCGGAAAATTCTGTGCGTTTACGGTCAAGTATATGTATAATTTATTGCTTTATAAATCACATAATGTACTACTTACTTCCAATATTCGTTTACTGCAAAATTGGGATAAATCATACGTACATCTTCATTGGACCAACTGCCGCCTGGCAGTATTTATACTAGTTCTTTTTATCTTTTAGTTCTTTTCCTCTCTTTCCCTTTTAGTATCTTTTTCCCTCACCTGGCTGGCACCCCGAATGTCCCCATACATTGCCACCGCTGCATACCGCACCAGAGCCGCACCACGCTGCGATTAACCAAATATATGTAAAACCCGGTCGAAACCTCGAGTTACAAGCACACAAACGGACAGACAAAGAGACGTTGGGTTGTATAATATTGTAGGAAAAGAAATTTTTATGAGTTAATATAATTAAGGTCCAAAATGCCTCAGGAAAATATGCCATTTATCCCCCCTCCCCACACATATTCATAACGATCAAAGCGAGATGACTAATTATTAACGCCCACGAAACTAAAATTACTCTAGTCAAAATAAATATTTTTGCTTATAATTACAGCTCTTTATCATTTAATTAAAAAACTGTTTCCGCAATGCCAAGTACTTTTTTTACATATTTTTTAATATATAATTCCAAATAATGCATCAAAGAGCAAAAAATACAGGACTAAAAAAATTTCAGGGTCAGTTTCTCGATTCCATTTACAATTTTTCATTTTTCGCCCATGGCTTAGCACATACATATTATTCGTGATGTGTTCATGATAACATAATAAATAGTAAGGTTTGTATAAAATCAGCAATAAAATTAACACATGAATTTTACAGTTTGACTAACCGAATGGCCGAGTGGTTAGAGATCCTAACTGCGAAGCCAAAGGTCGCGAGTTCGATTACCACACGGAACAAATGTTTGTGTGCATGAAAATGTTTATTTCGTTCCGTGTCTGGGTGTAAAATATTTTATATGTATATATTATTTATAATTAATTATGGCCATAGGGCCATGGTTCGAATCCGGGCATGTACCAATGAGTTTTTCTGACTTAAGTACATTAACTATCACTGACTCCGTGCCTCGGAGAGCACGTTAAGCAGTCGGTCCCGGACGCTGTCAATAGATGGCGGTCGTTACAATCTCCAACCCGCAGTGGAGTAGCGTGATGGATTTAAGCTTCAAATCCCCTTCTTACCCTGGGGGAGGCCTAAGCCTCCAGTGCCAGGCCTGCAGCGGGGTAAAATGGACTGATGATGATGATATATATGTATGTATATTAGTATGAATATTTAAGTATGTATATCAGTTGTCTAGTGAACCATAATACAAGCATAATACTTGCTTATTATTCTTATTATTACTGTGGGACTAGATGGCGCCGTGTGGGATCTCCCATGTATTATTTATTAGTATTACAGTCCTAAAACTTTCAGACCTGTATGTATGTCTAAACTACATTTTTGTAATTGATAATATCACAAAATTCATCTCACATATATAAATGGATGAATGGTTGCAGTGCTGGGTGGAGTACAAGGGTTCGATCAAAGGTTCGGCTTCGCATTGCAGAAGACTACGGCATGGCAACACAACAGTGGTAAACTTTACAGCAGGTCATGTGCTCGAGGCGTCCTTGCGAAACTAAAGAGCAGAAACCTCGGATCATAAATCTAAAGTCGTATTATTTCAGTTTTTATTGACAATGGTTTGTTTACCAACAGATTTACAGAACACTCCTTTGAATTTTGTGAATAATGAAATTACTTTTGTAACGTGTACCAACTCACCATTATTTTGACTGTCGAGAATAATTTTCAAACCACTCATTTTATGTCAGGGTGTTCCTTGGAAAAAAATTACTCTAAAGAAATGGAACCAACCTGTACATATTTAAAAATTTATGTAGAAAACTATTTCAGTCAATTCCATGGACAGAAATAAAAACAGTCAGTGACTTTTCAAAGCGATCAACTCCGTTCCCCGCACCCGCCCGTAGCGACGCAGTTTTACAACCACATAAAAAACGTTGGAAACGCCTTGCCCCGCACCGTGGTACGAGGCAAGGCGTGCGGTATATACATGCGATAACGTGGTGAAGCAAAATACCACAATACAATACTCTATGTCAATGACCATTTTTATCTCTACCCATGGAATAGACTTCACACGGTGCGCCTCATGGCAACACGCTATTACATGGTCCTTCAAGCAGGATATGGGAGACCCTTAATCGACCACTACACGCTTATTCCATTTGCATTCAGTGCAAGCCATGCAACTGCATTCAATCCATGAAATCGCTTAGAAATCGTTCTGCTTTAAAGTTTCTCCAACTATATCCTACAGTAAACCATGCATTAGTTGTTTTATTTCATCTTATCAATATTTGTAGTAGGTATTATGACATTAAAAAGCTCATTTAGTGACACATAAGCTCAAGTTTTTGAATTAACTATATTTTTGATTGCCCGATCATAGGAAGGACGACTAGACTTTTCATTTATTTTTATAGGTCAGTTGAGTAACTAAGTAACATGATCGAGTAATGTTATAAACGACGTATGAAAAGGTATAAGTTAATATAAAGCCTCAGGGGTGGGATGCATTTTCTTAAAAAAATAAGTTCTGTGTTATGTTAGAGATAAAGCCGGAGGTGAAAATATACATCGTCGTTGTAGTAGCTTATTGATATTGTATATAAGCACCTTTTTACTCGAGTCGCTTGTTTTATTTTTTATTTTTTGATATATGTTCTAATTTGTACAACATAATGATGTAATAGTAATAATTTCAACTACTTTAATCAAATACATAATCGGTAATTTTTGTAAAAAATGTTATATTCTGTTTAGAGTTCCGTACCTTAAAAATAAAAAAAGAAACCCTAATAGGATCACTTCGTTGGCCGTCTGTATGTCAAAATCCTTTTTTTCAGGAGCGCATGGAGGTATGCCATTGAAATTCATATCTAGTACTTGGGTCTACGTTCCCTTGGATCTATAAAAAAATTAAATATTTTAAGTGAACCCAAAAAAATACGGCTATTTATGACGCACATCTTGGCATTTGCAAGGTAATCAAAACCTGTATGAAATCACTTCTCGTTGACCTACTACACTCATGAAATTAGTCACTTAAGGAGATCTTACAGCACAAATACAAGAATAAATCTGAAAAACGTAAAGTAGATATGTAATATTTAAAAATTAAATGAAATTATGCGTTGAAATTATGTCTTTATGTGGAATTTTGGCGGCGAGTAGCGACAAACACGTAAATGTACCTGTATAAATGGAACCCTTGTATAAATGTGTGTTAATTTTTTCGTAAGAACATTTGGTAACGTGATATATTGCATATGGTTTTTAATGAATTATTTACGAACATTGTGATAGCACTCAAAAGCTTAAAAGCTTAAAACTTATTTCTTTTTAGAGAGAGAATAACAAAAGTTCCAAGAATATATTCTCAAACATGAAATAATATCGAGGAAACATGTCGCTAGAGTCAAACCCGCGGGTATTAAGGCGCACTGTGCCTCCGTTATATCTCTGTTACAATTCTCCGGGGATTTGTTCTGACGCCGATAGTTATTTACGCGTTACATAATAAAATATTGAGGCCCATGTATCGTATAATACCGTAATATATACTAAGCTATAGTAACAGGTACTTACATAGTGAACGTATTTCTATTCAAATTGAATTTTTCGAGTGAATCGAGAATAAAATAAATAAAATAAATAAAAAAAATAAAAAACTTTGTTAGCCTAAATATTATTTTCATAAAAATCGTTATTTTTTAAAACGTCACAGATACACAGGGTTTTTTTATTATTCATTTATTTAAATGTTTGTTTTGATTTTCTTATAAAAGAAAGAAATAAGGTACCTAATTTATTTTATAAAGATAATTTGTACTTTTCGATCTTTATTCAAATAGGGATAGCAGTGATTGTTGGTAAGCTATCGACTATGTAATATTGTGGTACCCATTACAATGTTAATATTTTCAAAATCAACTCATCGGTAAAGTAATTGGAAGAAATAATTCACGAAAATTGTGAAAACTTAAAGCGATGCGAGTTTCCAATCTGGGTAGTAGTTTTTCCGATTCTTCGAGAGTATGATACTGCTTTACACTATGCGCAAATGAAAAGTCCATACAAACCAAATTTCTATTATTAGTTCTTATTCAAGTTTAAATAACTGACTTAAACAGACTGACTGAGGGAGCCAAAGGGTTTTTTGAAGTATTGAGATATAGTGGAAAAAAATAGAAATGTCATAAATATTTGTGGGTGACGAAAAAGAAATAAGTAATTAATCGTGATTTTTGTGTGTCGTGATAGCCCAGAGCACAACGAACCTGTCTCAAATTTATAAGGCCATAGGGCCATGGTTCGAATCCGGGCGTGTACCAATGAGTTTTTCTGACTTAAGTACATTAACTATCACTGATTCCGTGCCTCGGAGAGCACGTTAAGCAGTCGGTCCCGGACGCTGTCAATAGATGGCGGTCGTCACAATCCCCAACCCGCAGTGGAGTAGCGTGGTGGATTTAAGCTCCAAACCCCCTCCTCACCCTGGGGGAGGCCTAAGCCCCTGCAGTGGGGTAAAATGGGCTGATGATGATGATGAATAAAATCTGTTAAATTAATTCCAAAATAGTCATTTACGAAAAAAGCATCTGAAATATTTAAACATAGCTTGAGTTTAAATCAGTTTAACTTGTTGAGATTTGCGAGCGACTCGTAAAAAATTTGTTTATGAATCGCAGTTCTTCTCGGTACCGCTAGAATAAATCTTAAAAGTCGTTAGCAAGTCGACACGTTAAACCAGTTAGATTAGTTCATTTAACTCATGGTAGCCTTGCCGACCGTACATGTCAAAAGTGGCGGGCGGGAGTTTTCAAGGAGTTATCACATGAAATTATAAGAAAATTTAAGGCGAAATAGTTTTCGCCTAATATCAAAAAGCTCGTCATTGATAACATAAGAATTATTACCAAGTAATGCTATTCTTTAAAACAGTTTTTACCTAAGTAGTTTTAGAAAAGAACAATAAGCATTGTTACTGAAAACGTTGTTTTTTATTTGTAATACAAATTTATGTTTTTTTTTTTAATCTTCCTAAACATTGGTAATAAATCATCAGTTTAATTTATTCCACTTCACCCACAATAATTATTCCGAGGTAAACTCATTAAAAAATCATTTATCTTTTTTAACTTTCATGAAATTCAACACACAAAACACACAGCTCAGTTTTAGTAAAAATGGAGTAAAGGACAAAAATACATAGTTATAGCTGTAAGCATGTAATATGCAGGAACTGCGTCACCCACGCGCCTCGGAGACATGTTCGCGCACCGCTGCCGTGCATTAAGGAATAAAATGTTATATACATATTTATGCGTACACAAAAACAGTTATATTATCACTCGGGACCGGAGCGCAATCTCGATGGAGATAAATTCATGAGTTTAATAAAAGAAAATCGTCAGTGTTCCGCTATAAACATCTCATTTATGCCCTTTTCTACTAGTTTTCGTTTTTGGCTTTGCCTGTTTTATATATAAAATTGCCACCACTTTTTTTTGTCAGTAACCAACGAGACCGTGAAGGTCGGTGGATAGTAGATCCAAAAGCATTTTTTTTCCATTCCACCAGCCCATTATGCCCCACTGCAGGGGCTTACGCCTCCCTTCAGAAAAGCATAGATATTATGTACCAATCATTCTACAACACCAACAAACTAGTACTTATGATATATATTTCAAATAGAAAGCACTAAACAATTGCAGTAAGTAGCCTAATGAAATTACAGTTAATTTTCTCACAATAACTATTATCTAAACTAACATTAAAATATCTAAAACTCGGTCAGTAGGAATCGAAGCAAATTGTTTATCGATGGCTCACAGGAACAATGGCTTGATAGAAAAGGATTCCAGGTAACGTCGAGTAGCGGGTTTAGTTTGGCCATAAAGCCGCTACGACTTTTGCACAAGCATTTCAGTTTATTAAACTCTAGATCTCGGACGAACATAAAATGAAACTGGATATTGTATTTCGACTGATAGCTAATAGAAATTGTGATTTGATTCAGCAATTACGGGGCACTTTTATATCGTGAAATATAATCTTATTAAATTTGATTTAACTAGCTTATCATTATACGAGTATATATGTCTCGTACTTTACTTGTCGTGTATGTTGAAAACACAAATTATTTCTTTACTGACTCTCTACTAAAGCTCCGAAGATGCGGACATAATATGTGAAAGCTACATTTATATGAAAGCTTAATATATGTAACTATATTTTTCAATAACCATTCTCAAAGTTTCTTATTCACTCCAACGTTGTTTTCTTCTTATCTTAATAAAATCTTAAGGTCAACTGAAGATTTTCGACTGGAGCTTTGATCGTCATTGCAATTTAAAATAGTTTCGATTGTCCCACGGAAAGCTTCGTCCAGGTTATAGCGTCATATTTCCCTCCATTCTTATGTATAAGGAAAGTAGGTACATACAGACACACTTTCGCATTTATTATATAAGTAAGGTTTCGTAAGCTTTTATCCTAAAATAAGTTTACGAAGCACAACAAACTGAACAACTTGACCGGTTCACCTCTAGACAACCTATCCCAAGTCATACAGACAACCTACAGTATGACCCGCTACGCACACCCGTCCGTGTCATGAAAAATAATTTTCATTTACGCATTTTACGTATACCCAGAAAATATTTTGAATGTACTTTACTGAAATTCTTATCCCATTTTTGTATTTCGCGCATAATACTGACGCTTCCAACATTTCGCATAACGTTATTCAGTTTTGTTTGTTTACACTAGTAATTAAATATAATAAAATATATGTAATAAAATTAAATATATATTAAATATATAAAAATTATCAGCTTTATTAGTATAAAGCTGTTTTTTTTTATTTTTAAGCTGCTTTTTATATAAAACGCACAAGGTGTGTTCTATTAACACAACTATGGCTTCGTAATGTTTTATTACACTTTATACAGCTTTTATATTGTTTATTGTTGTGACAGTTAAGTTTTGCTTATATGACTTTTAAAATAAGTTCTGCTAATATTTTATAAACGTATATACTATTATATACGAAGCTCAAAGCTTCGTTCTAGTTTCATATTAAAGCTTTAAGAATAGCTGCTATACCATTCTGAAGACTTTATTATTGTATGTTTTAAAATAGAGCTTAAAAACAGTTTTCAACATTCAAGCTATTCAATAATATAATTATGACAATTTGACATTTTCTAGTTACAAAAGGGTAATTTTACGTGAGTTCGTTCTATATTTAAAATAATTCCAAAACTTGAATCCAAATGATATTCAAAGTAGAGATTTGGCAAGTCCTCACGGGGCGCCACACTCGTTATACGGCGGAAATTTTTCAGGAATCACGTAACATTTTCATGGCGCTGCAGAATTACGTATGAGACGGAGCGCATTGTTCGCAACGCGAAGCCAAGTCGACCTTTATTGCATCTAATGTAATGCAGCATTTACCCCTAAGTGGTTTTAAAATGAGAACGCCTTGTATAGCTGTTTATACATGTCGCCACAATAAGTGCATTGAGTAATATGGGTTAAGCTTATTATTAGATCTAAAGTATTCAAAACTAGAACTTATCATTTTATGAGATACTTGCCCCACTTTATCTACTTAAGAGAACTTATGAATGCTTAAAACGGTAAAGTGACATATAAAAATTTAAATATAGCTGTTAAAATAATCCTCCTTCAGTACTGGACACAAAATAGCGACAAGTTATCTATACAATATATAGAATATAATAGATATTTATATATAAAATCGTTGTGTATGCATCTGTCCAGGCTAAACTCCAAAATGACTGAACCGATTTCAATGAAACTTCGTACACATGTAAAGGAGTAAAGGAGGTTGTCAGAAGTGACACAGACTAATTTTTGTCTGTCTGTATGTTCGTTCGAGTTAATCTCCAAAACGGCTGAACCATTCGTACTTTTCATTCTTGAAATATTTAAGATTCCTGGGTAAACTTCTTAAACAACTAAACCACGTGAATTTACCAAGTCACATTAAAACATTACAATAATAGCTGTATTTTAATTCCTTTTTAATGATTTCATATAAATATTAAGTAACTGCGTGTAGTAGAATAATAATAATAACAATAAAATCTCGGATATGCCACGCAGAGTCATCTAGTCCCAAACTAAGCAAAGCTTGTATCATGAGTACCAGACAAGTAATGTACATACAGAGATACTTAAATATTCTTTATAATATATACACATATAGATATTTCACATCCAGACACGGAACAAATAGACATGTTCATGCACACAAATGTCGACATATTTTCCATTATATTAATAATTATAATTATTTTGTCACAGACAATTTTTTTTTTTAAATCATCATGTTTATGGCGGGTAAGCTTATCTTCTACGCCGATAAGTTGGCATTTTAATTTCAGGAAAATGCCTCTACTCTTTGTTGGCAATATCACTTTTGTATTAATGTGCTCTACGAATAAATGTGGGTATCAAACGTGTATGATAAACAACTAATGTTGTAGCTGCGTATATGCCACAATGCATTTTGTACGTGTAAATATACGGGCATCAATTTAGCTTACACTGTTCTAAATCACCACGCTGGCGTCGCGTCGTCAAGCAGGCTGTCCACACCCGCTGTGTTAACTCTATCTGTCGTACCGCTTGAGTCAGAAAACAATGAATCAAACCGGTGTATTCCCTTTAAAGAGGCTACTATATAATAATATAATAATAACAATATCTGGGACATCCCACACAACGCCATCTAGTCCCAAAGTAAGCAAGTATTAATACTTGTATTATGGGGTACTAGACAACTGATATACATACTTAAATATTCATTTTTTTTTATAATATATAGATACATATATAGATACTTTTGCACATAGACTCGAAACAAATAGACATTCTCATGGCCACAAATATTTGTCCCGGGCGGGAATCGAACCCGCGACCCTCGGCTCCGCAGTTAGAGACTCTAACCACTCGGCCAACCGGTCTGTCTCACTATATAAAGCACATGAACAAATAAATGGAATACAGACAAAGCTTCATACAACCATGTGTGAAAGGCTCATTCACACAAGCCTGTGGAGTCGGTGTGCGTGACAACTTTTCGCTCCTCACGACCAGCTTGCGCCAAACTTTTTTTGGTCAGTCTTGCGCCAAACAAAAAACTCAAATTTAGAAATTTTCCGCTTTACTAGTACTTACGAGCTTTTTTCTATTGAGAGCTTTATTCGCTACCGGAAGGTATTAACCGTAACCTCGACAGTTAATACCCAGATACGGACTAAGCACTATCTTTACTCAGTTTACAAAAGTTTTTTTTTCGAATGTTTTTCCAGGTGTAATCAACATAACAACATTTTGAGTCGTCAAAAAGGTCAACAAGGTGAAGTAATAAATTAAAACAGGTAGCTTAAAAGTGATTACGAAGTTTGACTTTTGCTTTTAAAACTTCAAACTGTGGCGTTTTAGTCTTAAGTATATTTTAGAAATATCATATCAAATTATTTAGGCAGCGAGTGATAAAAAGGAGACTATAGAAAATATTTTAAATACGTGTTTTCTGTATTTATAAACTATAGGAAAGCGCAATTGCATAGCGTTTTGGTTTGTTGCACTTGTTCTTGAATCACCTTGAATAAATTTTCGTTTTCCAGTTATAAGTTAACAGACAAGTAGTCGGCGAATTTTGTAATGATTTGAATATAAAAATAAAACGCACTATTGATCTTTTGGCCTAATTGTATTATTATGCAAATATTTATAATGATTATAACATATTTAAAACTATTTTGTAAGTATTTCCCAAGTCGGAAATAATGCAAGTAATAGAATACTATATCAGGTAAACAATGTAACATGTAACATGACTTTCGTTGTTATCCAAGTTTATAATTGAGTTGCAAAGTCAAACTTTATAAGATCATAGGTTTCGAATAACTAATTTAGTTTAAATATTTGACAGAAGCCTTTAGTGACATAGATTAAAGCTGATAATTTTCAAATACTAGAAGTTTTACTCTAGTTTGACTAAATATATTTTGGATTTTATTATTAATTATATTTTAACACTATTTTCATTATGTAATTTATGGTTACTGTTATTTCTATGCCCAATTCTTTGATTATATAATGTCTGGATAGAGAGTCGGCGTTAATAAATGTATATAAAAATATCACCAAACAGTTCGGTTATAATTCACGGATACAGAAACTGTTCCTGAGTTTGTATATGTTTATATCTGACGTAGACGATTGCAAATTTATATGAATACTCAACGTTAGCAAACACGGACAGAGCGTGACGAACTACGACCAAGTAAACGGTTCGTTTAAGATTTTTTTTCAAACGTCTGTCTCTGTTGTTGCAAGCGAAGCGGTACAGCTCAGGCGTTGTTATTTCATTCGTTATACACTTTAACATTTAAAGTTCTTACAACTTATTTAATTTTTAGTATTCCTGTGTGATTCGATTTCTGGCTGCACAATATTGATTAAAATCGCTTTAGGTACGCTGTTTGCTATGAACGGAAGGCCACTAACGATACGTACTGACGATGAGAATAAAGTGAGCACATTTTGTGCACTTTGAGGCGACAGGAATCACACTCACATGACCCATCTCCCCTTAATTTAATGATCTGTGGGAACTACATTTAAATTGAGTGTAATTGACGCGCCTCGTTTGGCAACAACGCTTGTTTGATGTCCGGCACAATTTTAATTTCAATGAGAAAAAAATATCTAAAACTATGTCGATAACTACGAAGCTTTATTTTCCTTTCCCGTAACGTATTGTCGGTATACGTGTTGACCCTTTCCACACTTCGTCGTATACATTCCCCCACATTTGCGGCTTATGACGTTGTAATAGTTCAGTTAACTATATAGCGCTCGTTCAAGTCCTATTATTATATTATTTTTACTTCTATAACCGGTACTATATTTAAATAGTGCAGCCAGAAATCGAATCCAACATGAAATACTGAAAGTAAAATAAGTGGTATAAGTACTTTAAATGTTAAAGTGTATAACGAATGAAATATCAACGCTATAGTTGTACCGCGTTTTAATTAACGGGATGTGCGGCAATGAACAAACCTCGGATACTTGTTAGGACATGAATATGGAATATAAAGGACTTGCCATAAATAAACTGTGTTTATGGCAAAAGTATCAACATTTTCGAACTTAAATAACAAGGTCTACCCGCATCGAACCTCAACTGGGAGTTCTAGGAATACTTGTCTGAATGAAACGACTAAACTTTAAACTTCACAGCGGCAACTTTTCATTACGAGCTGTTTCCAAACCGCTGTTGCTAGTTGTCAAACAAAAAATCTCAGCTCGTATTCGGAAAGCTTCGGTTTGAGTCACAAAATCAGTGAGATTTAACCGGATTCCTCGAAATAATCAACCTTTAGTAAACTAATATGTGACCCCGTACTTCTGTGGGTGACCTGTTTTTTTTTTTTACTTTTAAGTGTTTTTTAATTCTATGGTTACGACCAAGGGGTTCCGTGTCAGATTTAGTAAAACTTACAGTAATTCATTTACGCGTTTATTTCGCGGAACGCAGTTCACAACTAAAATATATACATAAAATAAAATTAACAATAAATACACATTTGTAAAATACGCACGTCACTTTATCAAATAAGTAAATAAATAAACATTTGTTCGGCTTAAATGAATCAGTTACAAACATATAAAACACAGTACAATAACATTATTTACATTGGACAACACAAATTCATTATTAAATAAGCCGAAAGGGTTGCCAGCTCAGCGTGAATGCTGCGGTTAAAAAACCATCGGGCTGATTTTCAGTTGGCCCCTAATTGAGAAACAATATGGAAATCGACAGTAACAATAATAATAATGTTAAGTTAAAATTATAGATAAAAATATATCTCATATCGTTATGCGAATTGCAGCTAGGCTATATTTTTAATAATGCCGCCAATTTGTCGAGTTCAAATTATTTATTTATTTTTATTTTCTTTACAAAGAGAAAAATTAATAATTATTAAAAATAAATTTTCACTGGAGTGAGGTGTCAATGGATGAGTATTTAGAAGTGAAATGAATTATTTTTTTTTTTGTGCACTTAGGTAGGTCGTCTTAGTGTCAATCAGAGGTTGAAAAATGTCGACAGACAAAAAACTGAAAAAAATATTATATTAATATTCAGTAAATACCTTAATTATTATAATGGTTACTTTAAACACTTAAGTTTTGTAAATAGATAAGGAAATTTGTAAATAACATTCTGCTCAACTATTACCGATTTAAGGGCGCAAACTTTTAATGTTTTTGGCTCTGAAATTGCTTACTCGTATATTGCGAGAGCGATTCTTGCCCGATTTTGTTTATTGTGTAAAATTAAATTGATGTAAGTATAACGATAACTATGATTAGGTAATGCTTTAATTTAAAATACTTTTCTAAAATCAAAAGTAACTTACTTGAAATGTTCAACAATCCATAGACAGCTGACCCCAAAAAACACATTTTTAACTATTTTGCCACAATTAAGCGATCCCTCTGGAGCAATTATCCCGTGCTGTGCACCTTCCTCTCAACTCTTTTATGTCGGGCTCGTCGGGAGAAGACATAGTTTTAATTGGAGTCGTTTCGTGGTACGCAAAGAGTCTTTTAATTAAAATTTTTAACTTTTTTATGTTATAAAAAGGAACGTGACTCCGCTAGACCCGCTAGACCCGATGTAGCTTTAAAAGTTAAAACTTGCGATGCTCCAACGCATTTTTGATGTAGGTAAAGTACTGGATTATGAAACTTTGTTTGAAATTATCTGTTATTTTACGATTTTTTTAGAGAAAATCTGCCAAGGGGGAGCTAGATTTATTAAATTATACATAGATCGCTGCATTGAACATCAAAGTATAATGATACCTAACTATTTCTGTTCACGCAAAACGTGGTACTATCAAATCTATGGATATTCACTATAATAAGTAACATCACATATATCACAGACCTTACATTAGTTAACCTACGTAACGAGGAACTCCTATGCGCTAAAGAAATTAAAAAGAAATGTTTGTCAGCTCGTATTTTCCAAATTTCCAGAAGTCCAGGTGGAAAATCAACATTAGTGTGCCGTAGCAAGTAAGTGAGAAGCTAGTAAGTAAATATTATATGTCTTTTCACAATGTAATTTATTTCTTAAATTCATAAAAAAAGCGATTACGGAAACCAAGCAAACGGGAAATTTACATTACGTAACCAAACTTGTTTTATAGGACGTCTAAAACTTTCTTGCGACTGATTTGTTTCCAGCGAATTCTAGGGGAATTATCAAACCAAAGGAACTTAGTCCGTGATTTATTATTATAGTTTAACTAGCACCTATTTTGTTCGGATTCTGGTGTTTTATCAGTGTGAAAGCAAGTTGCCAAGTTTTTCTCTAGTCGCGCGTCGGGCAATTATTCTCTCAAGTGTACATAACGCGTTCAGAAACAGTCACGTCGAACTGTGTAACTTCGGTGCGAACGGAATACCATGTGAAGTTTGCATATTTCTTTTCTGTGTGTTTTCTTCATCAGCCCATTTTTACCCCACTGCAGGGGCTTAGGCCTCCCCCAGGGTGAGGACGGGCTTGGAGCTTAAGTCCACCACGCTGCTCCACTGCGGGTTGGGAACTGTAACGACCGCCATCTATTGACAGCGTCCGTGTGTTTTCTGTGTGTTTTAACAAAAGTAAATTTAAATATCATAAAAGTTTAAACATAATTTACATGACCATATCGAATGGAATAATTAAATGGAATACATTCGTCGAAACTGCATGTTTAGTATAGAATAAATTAATTTAACACCAGCGTTCGGATATTTGTAGTGCTCCTTTGTCATAAATTTTGTCAAGCTATCAGTATTTGGTACAACAAATTTTAAAAAAGGTGCCCAATGCTGCTAAAGCAGTTTTCACGTCAAAAATGTTATCATTTTCGAAATGGAAATTGAAAGAACTTCTGTCTCAATTTTCACATTTTATGATGATTTTTTTGACAACACATTTAGTATTTGTAATATACAAATAGCATTATTGCTAATAAATATTTTGGAGTAAGATTAATTTCAGTCGCAAAACATGAGTCCCTAAAATCATTTGTAGTATGGCTTCCACTCCCATAAGTTTTAATCTATGAAATCTAAAAAGGCGGTGAACTAAACTATTTATATTATAATTAAATTAGAAAAGCTCTACCTCATAGTGGAAGCGCAGCGCAGACCATAATGGTGTAGCGATTGAGGTCTCGAAAGGTGCCGTGTACCTCTGGGAGGTAAGTTTAAATGTTTCAAAGCGTCGAGTGGCAGGTGTAATTTAATTTTATTTGGGGTCTGGGGCTTGATTATAAATTTATGTGAACGGCTGACGTGGCACCGCGGTCGGGTCCTGCTTGTTATTCGCAAAGCGTGCAATTTATCGACTGCGCCCACAATCGCACGCCAACTATCTATAAGTTTAAATTTCGATGCATAAATGTCCAGTGATTATTTTGTAGAGTATTTTATCAAATGTTCATTTACAACGGTATGACTTTACATGCAATGATGGATACATTGGGTCAGGCTGATTGTTTCAACTGGTTCCCTTTGAGATTAAAAACTTAAAAATAAAATAAATCCTATGTTTGGCTAATTAGCTAAAGTACCTAATCATTAGGTCAACACTTTATGAAATTCGATGCAATGGACAGACTGACCAGGTAAGTATTTCAATTTTAGCATTGGAAAATGCTAATCTAATCGTTCTGGGCTAAGGCCCGGTTTTACGGGATACTGCTACATTTCGCTTATGGTGCCAATTTTGGGGATAGGAGGTTCGAAGAGAACTCAAATCACACGAATTTACAAGAGCTATCGATTGACATCGAAATTTTGAAAATTTGTTGGGTAGTTGTCGAAATTTTTTCGAACAACGAAATAATTGTCGAAAATTTCCTCAAATCTCAAATTTCGGAGTCGATTATCTCAAAAACGAAAATCGATAGCGACAAAATGAAAAAAATCCATTGGGCGATTTTAGTCGGCTGTCGAATAAGTCAAAAATTTTAGAAATCGGTCGAGCGGTTGAGGCTGTCGAGTGGTCAACGTGAAAAAATGTAACTTTTTCGCGCGCGGCGTCTATGAGTCGTGCTCTTCGACGAATCATTTACCTCGCCCTGCTCTACCTATACTATACTAAGAGCCGTGTTCACCGATAAAAAAACAGGTGTTTAAAATTAAAAAAAAAATAAGATTAACAACCTATTGCTGAATTGTATTTGTGACAAGAAATTTTTTTTTTTTTTTGGTTTACATATTTATTTCCTTCTTCCCAAGTTTTAGTATTTCTAAATTCATTTTTCAATGCTGATAGATAGTTCCGCGTAGTGTGAATTCTGTAGATTTTTCATTTTTTTATTATCATTTCGACAATCAAAGTGATCAAGAAGATCTTTGCCGATACTTTTAATATATGGACATGTAGTATATTTCAATACATAATTTAATTTTAGAGTTCAATTTAAAACTACAATAACGTAGTACCTACTTCAAGTAATCGCAAGAAGTTGTACGAGATATATTGAAAATCAATAAACTCGTGCGCATGTAATATTAATGACACCTTGTCGCCGCCCTTGAATTACGTGAAACCGCAATTCGAAATTAACGCTTCATAAGATTATATTATGCAGATTAATCACCTGATTAAACGCTGTTAAACTAGATATGATATTTTCGTATTAATTATTTCCATGTTCGCTCCCGGATTAATGAATATATAACTTGATTATCATCTCGCGGTTACGCTTGGAACTTCATAATTAAGGAACAGTCGGTGATTTAATATTGTTTAAGCTAGCAGAATGGGGAACGTGTTTTTAGCATAAACGTATTATATAGCTCTTAGAAGTGAATGCGATCACAAATAACAGTATACAAGTTCAACTACGCTGTTAGTTATTTATTAATCGGTATTGACTAAATTTTAACACTTTAATCAATAATTAGAGATAATGGGGTATCCTAGTATTTTTAAATTTCATGAAAGGATTTCTGAGAAAAAATCAATTGTCTTATACTATTAAACGGGCAATTATGTATAACTTTTTTTTCGTTCTCAGAAACTACTTTAACGATTTGGATAGATTTTTGTATTTAGATAAGGTTTTGCTTTTTAAGTTTACTTATAGAGCTGTATTTCGTAAAAGCGCAAATTTACATAAAAAGTTTCATAAATTATTTGATATAGCGCCATCTCGTAAATCGATAGCAGGTTTCATCACAACTACTAGGTAATTACAATTACTATCACTAGTGCTAGCAGTGACGTCGCATGAATGTTTATTTTTTTAATCTGTTAATACGCCTCCAAAAAAAACGTTTTTTTTTGTAGAATAATGAGTCCAATAAAAACACAAAATTTTGGACCATGTTGTTATGGAATTAAAGAAATAGAATGTGAACGTATATTTAACATCAAGCTTTTTTTAAATAACACTAAACTAAAAAAAGTTAAGAATAACATTTAGTGTATGTAATTAGAAAGTAAAGCTAAACAAGAACCCCATCCTAGTCTTAGCCTTTCATCAATAGGCTCAGTCGTAGTGCCTAAATATTTGAGTATTTTCTTAAAAGTTTCAAGCTTTATTTTAAGTAGAACATTTGACGGTCATTTAATTCTTCAAGCTGTTAAGAAAATACTCAAATGTTTGAAGCACTACGCCTGAGTTTTTTGATGAAAGGCTAGGACTAGGATGTAGTTCTTATGTAGCTTCACTTTATAAGGAGAACGAAGGATACCTTCGCGAGTGGCACCCCGTGCAGTGCGCTCTCAATAGGAATCGTTTCGACCGGTGTCACAAGTGGATCCGCGCTCTCTGAATTTCGTGCACTTGAACGCCCCGGGACGCAGCGTTTGGGGTAACATTAATCATTAACTGAATCTTTCATTGTAAAAAGTGTTTTTTGTGTGACTATAAAACAGTGATCCCGGCAAAAAATAACTTTGCCTGCCATTCAAGCCATTTACAAAATAATTTCACTCTTGAGCAATCGAACGAGCAAAGTAATGGAAATGAAAATAGTTACGATAACCTTAGGGCTAACGTAAAGGCAAACATGAACTTGTTTTAGTACAATACTATTTCTGTGAATCGGTATAACCCGTGCCAAAATCCTCCATTAGGCACAACAATCAAACTTGGCTCACAGACATGTTATACAAGAAATGAAACAATGACAACGCTGTAACGATATTCACAGAAGCCTCAATTTATATCACAAAAGAAGGTATCAAAGCAACAAATATACACGTATCGGACTCCGTAGACATACAAGGCAGGGCTTCAATCTTACCTCTAATCTAATCTATTTATGTTTCATTACTTAAATTACCGAAAAGACTGAGCTACAACAAAAATCAGGCCGCTATCAACATTTGCAAACCCTCATAACTTTGACCTGAATAATACGAGATCTAATACTGGCCCAAATTCTCACGATAAGATGTAGTTAGCAGATTTATGAAACACACTAAGTTTCATTTGTCTGGTTTTTAATTCTTCACTGATTCATCCACTCGCTCATCAGTACTTCTAGGGTATTCCCCGAAGTCCTAGAATGCTGACCTTTGGTATGCGATTTACACACAAACAACAACAAAATTAAGAAATGGGTAACTTTCGTCCTTTGGGGAGATGGGAGATGGAAAAAGGGAGATGCAGGTCTATGTATAAAATTGCTTATGGATAGGAACTTCTCTTTCTTATGAAAGCTAGATTTTAAGAAATACAGCCCCATAAAATGAAAAAAACTAGGGTAGGTATATTATAAATAGAAATGAAATCCAATGAAAAGTAATTCATGTAAAATAAGTTGCTAAGACTCACAAGCTCTATTCTTCTATTCTATTACATCACGCTAATTCACTGCTAAAAAATTATCAGATCTCATGAAAAGCCAAGGCCTAACTCTACCAAGTCTAGTTCAAAATGTATAGCTTGATCGTTGCACTCTTGAGTTTGTGACTCTTAGCAACCTACTTTACATGAAATGTTTTTGGAGGAATTCTTAAATTTTCCATCCATCCATCAGCCCTTTTTATACCCCACTGGAGGGGCTTAGGCTTCCCCTCAAAATGAGGGCGCTTAGAGGTTAAATCCACCACGCTGCTCCAATGCGTGTTGACGGATTGTAACGACCGCCATCTATTGACAGCAACCGACAGGACCGACTGCGTTACGTGCTCTCCGAGGCACGGTGTCAGTGATAGTTAATACACTTAAGCCAGAAAAACCTTATTGGTACACGTCCGAATCCGGACCACGGCCACACTTAAATTTTACGAATACGTATTAATTCGCCAGTTATCGTGACAATTACATTATGCAACTTGTTCTGTAGATTTTTTTTTATTTAATTTATAGTAATAAAAAAATAAACCAAAATAAAATTTTATACATTTAAAATATCCTCCTTGGTATGTTCCATAAACGGGAGAGCAGTCATATGCAATAACAGTGCTTATTCACTTCGCTGTAGCAATATTTCGTGTTGCCATTACGGCGAACATGTTCCTGTGGCTTCAGAAATGTGAAAAGTTCCACTGTACTACGCAGAAGTTCAGCTTTAATGACGCATGCTTTGGCTTTGTTTATATTCGGCTACGTATACCACCTTTGCACTGAACGTGAATATTAACGAGACGCAACACAACCTCGTTTCTTTAACGTACATTAAACTTTTCGCGAGGTAAAGATTTCTTCACATTACACATCCCGTAAAATTCAGAAGAAACGTTTCTTTGTTTGAATTAATTTGAATACCTAAAAAGAAATTATTTTCATGTAGGGCATCGAGAAACATATTATATAGTTATAGTTTACAATCATATTATTTATTATTATTATTATTATAATCATATTATTTATCATATTATTTATTTAAATCAGAGCTAATATAAATATTGAATAATTTTTACACACAAATACTGGAAAAAGAATTATTGCTACATTTATAAACACAAAAAGACATGTTTTGTAATTTAAATAAAATATGCAAAAGCCTTCTTTTGATTGCTTAAGAAAAACGAATAGGAAGTGCATATAATTAACTTACAACACAGCAGTTGCGTTTAATATGCGCTCGCTAAATTTATATGCAGTATTTATTTTATCATTCTTTTCTAATCTCATCACATTTTCCTGTGATATATCTTTTAAGTGGGCTTAATTACTAATGTGTAAAAGTCCTCATTCATATCATATTAACAATTTTTAATATAAAATTTTACAGTTGAAACTGACATTCCCACAATAAAAACCCATTCACGAGCTCAGAGTTTGACACAAAAATTTTAAGTGTTACACGATTTGCTTTGTAGTTTTTAAACTGTTTTGACGCCATTATATTTCAATTTTAAAGCCAGGTCACTCGACCGATTCGCCCAATCCTAACACGTAAGTACAACATCTCATCATTATGTAGTTTTCATTTTATCACAAAATATCTATTAAGTTTGGGTTATATATGACCACCGAAAGGTCTGACTTAATGATTCCAGAGACAAACTTTCATTACATAAAAATCAAACCTGATTTTAAATTGAAATGAGCCATATTTTGAAAAATTATTTGATGTGACAAAGTTCTTTAACGTTTGTTACAACCGAAATATTTAGTTGAAGAACTATACAATTTTTTTTTTTAAGTTTGTATCAAATGTAATTGCTGAAAAAACTGCTTTAAAAACGTGCCTATTGGAAGGACTTTGGCTTAAATATAAACGGCCGTTGTGTCGTCGCCGCTTGCGCAACATTCAGGTATGAACAAACTTTAACGACGGTTAATTCAGCCCGCGGTCTCGTAGGTAATAGGGCGACCGCAGTAACTCCGAGGCGAGCTTTCTAGAAAACTTTTATTGCTTTAATAACCATAAATAAACGTCATATTTCTTCAGGTTCTTACGTAAAAGGGGCATTTATTTCAATTACTACGGTGAATTTTAGCATTTACGTAAGATGTCGTATGTTGTTTTAATTGTTTCATTGTAATAAATACCCTCTTAGGTTTATTTTTACGACATAAACATATATAAGGGTAATTACCGCATATTCTTAAGTCCAAATCGGTGACCTCAATTTAGCATTAGTTTCCGGTCATTTCACACCATCATCCATTCATTGAAAATATAATATTTTCTTGCTAGCTCAGCAGCCTGTTCATCGCACAGCCTAAATAAGAATGGACTTTGAATCACACAAATTGTTTACTGATTAGCCAAAACACTAAAGTGTTAACATATCAAAGCCAATCAGGTAAGGAAGCGCCACAAACGCATATGTTAACAGGAATTTTACAACGCTATAAAACCCCGTCATTAGTACCAAATACCACCAGTAGAATGTACACATGTTATTGTTTAGATTTGTGTGTAATAATGTAAATATTTTATTAATAAAGACCGATTAAATTTATCTTATCCACGACTTAACTTCTGTTTTACTACAACATTCTGTTGGTCAGCGAGGCGCAATTGAAAACACGATAGCCAGTTATCATACCCTTCCTTTCCTTTAACAACTAAAACAGTCAGACAGATGTGAGCTTTCATAGAAAGTAACAACCATCCATTTTGTCCCTTATGCATATACAGATATTTTACACCCAAACACGGAACAAGTGGGCATGTTCATGCATGTACACGAATATATATCGAACTAACCTAATCTAACTAATATTGTGATTATTATGACCTGCAGTAAATAGATACACAGCAGCTTCCACCTTGCTTTATATTCTTCAATATTTACTTTAGTAGTTGCCCTACCTGTTATACCTCTAGGTTTATTTTGCATGTCGACATTTTTTCTACGAAAGTGTCTAAACCAAAAACGCAGGGTACCTTTTGATTTAATCGCTTATCATATTTCGTTATGTATCCTCCGAACACAGTATTGATGTTATGAACTGCTGCGTTAAAGCCACGACGGTACGCGTATTAAAAAAATACCCGAATTTTTCAGATGTCTACGTTTCAGAGCAAACACCATTAAAAAAACAATCGAAAAGCAAAATAAATATTAAATTGATTTGTTAGTTTTAAATTAAGACCACAGTGGTTTTTATTTCAAAAGGATACCAATTAAAAATTTTGACAAATGAATTTCATGCTCAAACTCCTATTACCATGCCATCATTCATTTCGTTATACTTAAATATGGCGGTGCTCAAAAAATTAATATATTGTTTTTTTTTTTCATAAAACCAACTACAAAAAAGACGACAAATAAAAAAAACATTAGAAAGATGGTTCTCTAAAATTTGTGAAATAATATCATTATTGTAATATCATTATTGTTTACTTGTAATTGTATATATAATTAATTTAATTCTATAACATTAAAATCTAAAATTTTGATTTACATGCAAGCATACAACCTCTTATTTAAAATGTCGATACACCATCTCCTTTTCGTCGTGAGTAGAAATTGTCAAATTACAAGTGCACTATAATATACATAAACTGTTCCGGAACCGTACAATATTCAAGTCGTAGCGCTTAGTAAGGAAAATACTTATTTTAAATTACAAACACTAACGTACAGTTTGAAGCAGTTTAGAAGTTAAAAAAATAAGATTTGTTGTACTTTTACCACAAAAATATTTTGTTATATTTTACTTCCGTACCCGAAGGATTCGAACGAAACCTTATCAGTGACCCAATAACAACGAACATGTTTATTTAAATGGAAATACATTTCATTTTTTAATATTGTTGTAACAAAAATGATAAAAATAATGCACTTTGTACAATACGCGCCACCGATGTAAAAGGCCGCCGGCTGTACATTTCTCTTTTACCCGCATAGCGCTGCCTCTGGCAATTTTAAATTTTGAACTCGTCTCCGGTCGGCGAGTGTGTACAGCCGGTGGCCTTTTACATCGGTGGCGTGTAATTGTACATAAAAGTAGACTTTTGAGAATAAAAAAACATTTATACTAGTTAATGAAGCTGAGCCTTAATTATATAGTTACACTGAAGTAAGATAGTATACCTACAGACGTTTATTAGATAGAATATTTGTCGTAATAATGAATAATGCAACTCTGCGCTCACTGAACAGTGGGAGCTGCGCAGAGCTATTCAAACACATCCATTTGTGTTATTGACCGCAAGAGCTTTCCCGTGATTAGAAATGATATTGAAAGCGTTGTGCAGATAGCCGGCTATTGTTCGTACATGAGCATAGACTTAAACTGATATCATAGTCAAAATACGTAATTAATAGTACCTACGTATACAAACATCGAGCTTTAATAATGTTCTATTATTATTTTGATTGATTGAAAACCTATCGCTCTAAATGACATTTTTTACAGACTTTTTATTATAATTTCTGAAAACTCTCTAAAAAAAGCTATGGATTGAACGACAGCATTTTTTTTCCATATGTAATAAGTAATGCCATTATTAAAATTTGACTTAAAAATATAAAAGCTAATAAACCTTACCCACCGTTAAGTAGGTACATTCATTAGGAATCTCTTACATATAATTAAAGATGGCGCTGTAATCGTCTTAATGTCGCAACGTCAGCACCCCCTTACGACAAGCCAATGTACTTCATCGCTTCTTCACTTCGTCTACGTCTCAGAACAATTACCTAAAGTCGTAGAAGGTATTCTTGTATTTACATATATTTGTTTCATTTTTCACATGTTTTAAACGTGGTGAATTTCAGTGTAAGTGAAAAAGATGTAAATATATATATATGCGGTTTGCTTCAACCTGTTTGCACCCCTTTCTCAATGACATTTGTCTTACTAGTCAGACGGACGTTTACATCAAATTATTTGAATTGACCTCCATCGTTTGAATAAGTTGAAATGAATTTGGGGGCTACGTTCTGATCATAAGCAGCAATGATTTTGTATCAGCTATCTTTTTCTTTCTAAAGCTTTATTCTACATGTTAGAACAAGTTAAACATATATAAACTTTACATTCCTTCTATTAGTTAATTGTTCTTAGGTCTACGTAAATCATTGTTATTTAATTTAACTTAATATTTTTCATTTATTAACCTTCTAAAAGTTAAAAGTATTAATTTTAAACGATTAAATAAGCATTTATGTTGTGCTTTTTGAATTTTCCTATTGCTTTAATTTCTCTTGCCGACTGTGTGGTACTTTAGAAACCTTCTGTTTTGTGTTTCGGCGTTGATTGTTTTAATTTTTTGTGTACAACTTCACTCAGTTTCAGGGTTCCGTTGGCTCTTTGTATTATTATATAATAGAGTTACGTAATTCCTTCATTTCACTACATTTCACGGCGTCTTTTTGCAGAGAGATCCATTTAGTATTCCAAAAGCAGATGTAAAGAGAAATTGAAAGAAAAAATTACTAGGGGCACCACCCCAAATTCCAAAAAAAAAAATTAGGGAGTTATACATCAAGTCGTACGTCATTGCCTGAATATTTTATGATACAAACAATTTCACATTTTGTCGTCACGGCCTTAGACAGTATAAAATTACTTATTTAATTGATAAATATGTAATAATGTCTGTATAAATATAAAATTCAAATTATATAAATTTATAGGAGACTTAAAACGAACAAAATAAATTTAGAATTGCCAAGGTAACTTTTGTTAAGTATATAGTATACACTTCTACAAAAATTGAAAAGACAAAATATCAAGGATTTGTTTATGAAATTCCGTATTCTGAATACTATATACAGTTGACAAAAGACTCCCGTTTTTTTTTCGTCTCAAACAGGAACAGAACTCTATTTAGAACTTCACTTTACTTCATCAGCTCATTTTTACCCCACTGCAGGGGCTTAGGCCTCCCCCGGGGTGAGGGGGACTTGGAGCTTAAATCCACCACGCTGCTTCACTGCGGGTTGGGGATTGTAACGACCGCCATCTATTGACAGCGTCCGGGCCGACTGCTTAACGTGCTCTCCGAGGCACGGACTCGGTGATAATAAATGTACTTAAGTCAGAAAAACTCATTGGTACACGCCCGGATTCGAACCATGGCCCTATGGCCTTATAAATTTGAGACAGTTTCGTTGCGCTTTGGGCTATCACGACATGCTATTTAGAACATTTAAACCGAATTCATAACATGCATCGTTATTCAAACGCCAAGATTTAAGTTTAAATCTTTTGAAATATAACAAACTCTTAAGGTTGACGATTTCGATGATGAAAGGTCTTCCAAATTTTGTATTATTTGACAGCAATCTATTGATTACATTTCGAAAATATGTTTAGATATTTTAGATGTTTACTAAATCAATTGTTTGATTAAAGGATAAGTAAAAGTAGTAGATACACTGCATACATTTTCTATGTAAAATAAATCTTTTTAATATATCATATTATATGATGTAGGCACAACAACAGAACTATCTATTGTCTATTCATATCTCGATATATCTATAGTCTATGCCGCCCTCTTTGGGAACAGGCATGAGCTTGTATGCATGTAATACAAGCTGATCTTCTTCAGGTATACTATCGGATGACATAAAAAACTATCTGAGAAGCTCTCTGGCCGCCAAATCCTTTGAAAGTTAATGCTGGCAATCCTGAGAGTGGGCCGCGAGCTTACCATAAATAACGTTTAGTGCGCGCGAGAGGTGCTCAAATTACTTCCACGTGATAAATCCCCGCGGCCGCCGCATGCGCTCAGATATATTGATTTTTACTGCTATTAAACTTTATTGGGACATAAGAGAAATATTTTATGAATTGTTGCTCTTATAAATACAATATTAATTGAATAGCGATCACAATTTTATATACTTAGTAGGTATATAGAGAGTAAACCCCACCACATAAACCAGACGTAAAGTAACCGTGCAGAACGCAATTTGTCTACTAAAATTATTAATAGGACACATATCGACGCTAATTTTATCACTTTTGTGTCAATGGTTTTCAAGCCTAATACGTATTTACTTTTTATTGTAGTTATCGACTTATATCCATCGATATTATATCCATCAATTGCAAACTTGGTATTACGAAAGTGTAGTCAAATTCGTTAAACTGTTGTTTTTAGTATGATATTTATGTGATACGAGTATATTAATTATTATCACTAGACGCAAAGATCCTTCCCTGTAAATTGTACGGCGCACGTAATGCAAACGAGAATGGCCGAATGCGTCCGAAGATAGTCGATTGCAATTTTGTGGGGGTGATTCTCGTACCGCTTGACTTTTAATCTTATGAGACGATTTCAATGAAACATTTTGTTTCTTGTCCAAACGCAATTTTGTATCATAATAGTTGGTAGGTAATCTCGTATGATTCTCGAAAATTGTAATGTTTTATATGGCTTTTGAGAATACAGAATTACGTTTTTGCTAGAAAAATATTGAGTTTCATCCACAATGATGTAGTCCAGCTGTGCTTGAAGTGGGTTAGCGATACGGAGCCGCGCAAGCCGGCCGGTGAGCCACCGACGCTGCCGCCGCTACTGGCACTGCCGCCGCACGCTCACCACCTACCTAGCGACCACCATCCGGGTTCCAGCGACGGATCAGAGATGACTCAGCTGGCGCGAGCATGGCAACACGACCTGACCGCCACGCTGCGAAGCTGCCGGAATTTATAGTGGAGGCACGAACGAGTTTCTGTATTTTCTCATGAGACATAAAGTCAAGTGGTCCGAGAATAACCCCCTTGCTTCCTTTGATCTTTCAAAATTTGTGTCTAAACCGGTGTCAACCGCTGCGCTGAACGAAATAACGAAAAGAGTAGCTGTACAGCAATGTAATAGATTAAAAAGAGATGAAATGAGTATTATCGTTATGCTCATCAATTAATTCAATATATGTGCAACTGTCAAATTTGTAATTGTCAATAATTTAATTCGTAAAAACTAATTTAATAAAATATTTTGAACTTATGTGTAGTAAGTAATCCCATCAGCCTTTCTAGAGTTCCGGGTGTTGTTTATACACTTCTTAAAAGCATAGCATCGCATTTTTCTTAGATAGTTTTCCAAAATACAAAATAATCTCAATCGGGTACACTGACAGACGGTCCACAAGCAACTATTTCAAAGTCGTTCAGATCACCGCGATCTGAACGACTTTCGTGCAGAGTTTCATACTCTGCTACGTACAGTCTAGTACCCTAGGTACATATAAGTCGGTGTATATTACAGTTTCGTGTTTCCATTGATTTATTTATAGACATGAGAACAAATAGACTTCAGTTACAAGAAGGCTCTACTCGAGATTCCCAGGTTCAGGCTCTCAAAGGTTAATAATTCTTTCATAGGATATTGTATCCGTTTTTATAATAAAATTCCAAAAGAAATGTCAGACTTGAATTTTAATCAATTTATAAAGCGAGTTAAAGTCCAACTCGTGAAAAAGCTTACTATTGTATTAGCGTGTATTTAAATGATATGTGTGCATGGACATTATAATAGTTATAAGCACTTTAAATTAAAAAAAAAACAACAACAATTAAGAAAAACATATATTTAAATAAAATAAACAGGGAGGAATTTCTTGCCGGTTCTTCTCCTTCTAGTTTTTGAACCGGTACCTAATAAACTTATTTTTGACTTTCAATAAGTGTGTGTAAACATCTTATATTGAATAAACACTTTTTGAATTTGAATTTGAGATGGGTTACAAACCTAAGGAAGGCGAACATCCCCTAGTGAAGTTACTTAAGTAGTCTTCTTGCTACTCGTCATACCACACCTCAATTGGTTTAAAAGTCCTTCCTGCCACAGGATAATCTAGTGTTCTCTTAATCGGTTAAAAATTAAATCAAATCGAGAAGGCTAATCTAGTCTTGTCTTTTATATACATCGGTTAAAAATTAAATCTAAAGTTAATAAAACTGAATTCATATCTCATTTTCATGGAACATTAACAGACAGACTATTGTCAGTGTGTCTCCATTTTCTGAATGGTGCTGTGCTGAAGAGCAGAACAATGAGTGGTACATACGATCTCACGAACAGAAAGATAGTATACGCGGTACATTACAGAGAAAAATAAAAAACTGCAGTCGTCGCCACACCGTAGCGTACTAGTCATCAACAAAAGCGCGAAAATAACAAGCGACTCACAACCCTTCAGACAAAAGCAAAACTCTTCGACTAACGATGTACTCTACGGAAACGGTCGAACGTATCCGAGCATCGCCGACACCGAGCCCGTGTCTCGACACTGGCATATTTCCAATACATTTTTACAATAGAAGAAAAACGACTCTTTACAATTCCAATTATTCGGATTCAATTATGTGAAAGCTCGAAAACCGTCTTGGGTATTACAGTCAGATCGATTTCCATGTAATTATTTTGAAATTTAAACTGTCTCTTTATTTGTAATTATTTTACAGGAATTGATAAAGTACCTATTATGGCGAAATATTTTTCAAAGGTCAGCTTTGACTTAAGTTTTAATATTAAAGGACAAATTTGGCCCCGAACGTACCTGGTTCGGGGCCAAATTTGTCCTTTAATATTTGTCTAAAAAATCTGTGTCAGAGGTACTATTAAATACGTAAAATCCTTAATCATTGTCTAACATGTCTAAAATTAAATTTCACGGACAATGATTCAAAAAATCTGGATAGGGGCCCCTTTTTACCATTGTGTTCCGCAGGGCTCCCTGAACGACACAGAAACTGTATACACGGGCATAAATAGCGATATGTCAGCAGATTTAGAGTTTTGTAGTACAGAAGGTATGTTTACATTTATTTCACCTACTCATAGTGACGACTGGATAGTGCAGCAGTAAGAAAAGTATGTGTTGTGCAGTAAAAAGGCGAACGGTTCTAACCTACTTCGTTATATAAATGTATGGTTTGCAACACGCTGTCTATCAAATCTATCGGCTAACTGTTGAATTGGGACATCACAAACGAGAATAACTTCACTAAAATGAAAATTAAGCACAAAGTGACCAGTTAAGATTAATTTCAGAAAATTTTCAACGTTTGCGTTGAGTTTTCCGAATCACTGCCGGGAAAACAAGCAGAGCATCCAAATAAAGAGTTATTATAATTCAGAACTGAAAGTACTAATTAAATCTTTAGGACTTTACGTATGTACGTAGAGCTTAAAGTATACTAAATTTACTTGTCATCGTAACATAGTCGATCGAGCGGATTTCCTCGAAGATGAGAGAACGGAGCTTTTTTTATGCGAAGTAATCGAAGATGCAACAATGTTAACTAAAGTCAGAAACCTAACTGTAAGTGCCCGACACCAATCATTAAAATTAATATTTTGAAATCTTTTTATTTTCCGTAAAAATATTTCATTTTTAGTTACTTACATCTTTATTTTCAATTATTTAAATAATATTTTAAATGCCTATTAAATTTACAAATATTTTAATTTAAATATTAATCCTACAATAACATGATAAATATTTGAATCCTTAAGTAAATAGTCTTCATTGTATAAATTACAATCTAATATTTATTATTTAATTGCTCCCTCCAGCTTTTTCCATTTCTCTCTGTGTTAGACTATTTCATTCTAGTTTTCTCACGCAACCTGCCTAATTTCGTTTGTCCGTTTCTATAAAGGGTTAACCCTGTTTCTTTTCCCAGTGGGGTCGGCCCAGACAATATTTTTTTTTTTAGTTTGTTGTCGATCATTCTTACGTGCTGTATAGCCAGCCTAAGTCCAATTTTGTTACTGGCAATATATTAGAGCGTCAATGACTTTTGTCTTTTTCCATAGACACGTATTTAGTATTTTATCACGAAATTTCAAGTTTAATACTCTCCGTACTATGGCTCTCTGGAATGTTTCTGTTTTTGTTTTTGTTTTTTTTTTTTCTTATAAATCCATATTTGGCAAGCGTATGAAAGGCAGAGTAGAAGGCATGAATCTACGATTTTATTATTCAGTGTTATAGAAGGAAATCAGATTTTAAGTCTTCTTTGTAACTCCAGAATTTGTTCCAAGTTATATTTGTATGCCTCGTTAGTTTGTCATGATATCTGGATCTTTTGAAAGAAATCACTGATAATTACCACAGGTTAACTGTAGTAAATGATATTTTATACTTTACATATCATAATGATAACTTGTATGTTCGAAAATAATGTGTTCGTGCGTAGAACCAATTGGACTAATTTATGGGGGATGGAAAATTTAACTCACGTCTGCATGTGCTTGATTCAGTAATCGTTGTCATGCCAAAAGTCATGTTATACAAAATCAAAAAAAGATTATATTAAGGGGGGGACACCTGTATAGTACGATTATTTAATAATAGACAGAGCCACCATCCAAAGAAATGATTTTAATTTTCATAAACAGTTTTCTACGTTATATTTGATAAAACATTATATGCGACTTTTTGCGACGAATATTTGTCTTTAATGTTTCACGATAATGAAAATATAAAATATAAAATTCTCATTCTCTAGTATGGTGGCTTTATTTATAATTAAATAGCCGTACTAGACAGACAGCGCCCTAAGTAAGTTTTTCAAAAGTACAGCCTATCCTCAACTGAATAACTTTGGTTTTATGTGTTTTGCCGGAAACGTGTATTTTCGAAAATTAATACTGTGTACTAGAATTTTTCATGGAATACATGTTTTTCTTCTTGTACTCACCTGTTTCATTTCGGAGAGCTTGAATACGACATACATATTGTTACTTTATTGAAGGAATGAGAACTGTTTTTGCGAAACTAATGAAATTCTGTTAATACAAAAATTTTAAACGTTACGTTCTCATACAATGATAATGGAAGTATGTATAAATTAAATAAAAAATCCACAGATCTTGCAGTCCCCGCAACCATCGGTTTAATTGAAAATGGACCTACTCAAATCCGATTTTCACAGATTATTTCATTTTATTGCCACGAAAACGTGGCATTGCCACGATTTAAACTGCAGCCTCTGATATCCTTAAACGTTTGAACTCGATAATAAAGCATTCGAACGAATACAGGCCGAAAGGCGATGACCGTAATGTTAACAAGTTCTCGAACGTCCATAAAATCTAACATGTGATGTCAAATTTCTTGTTCGATTTC
The DNA here is from genome assembly GCA_949709985.1 of Luffia ferchaultella. Classification (NCBI taxonomy): domain Eukaryota; kingdom Metazoa; phylum Arthropoda; class Insecta; order Lepidoptera; family Psychidae; genus Luffia; species Luffia ferchaultella. The sequence goes on along the minus strand of OX453253.1, from coordinate 12,529,966 downwards.
CAACCGATTTCCAAAATTTTGGTCTCAAACTGTAGCTACCGACGCCTTCTAACCTTTGGTATAACACTTTGAAGCGATCCGACGAATACCCTCTGAAATATAGTAACTTATATCCACAAACACCAGCGATCGTCCAAAAAATATCATCTTTCGGAAATAATTTCTCTTACAATTACCAATCGATTTCCAAAAACTTGGTCTCAAACCGTAGGTAGATACGTTAATGGCTGAGATAATATTTTTTTTTATTTTCAATATTGGTCGCCGTTCTCTAAATATTTTGGATTAAGTAATAAAAAAATCCGAAAAAATCCCGATTTTTTAAAATTTTCCAATTTTTTTCATAAACTACAAAACCGATTTTCAAAATTTTAGTGTCATACGATGCGCAACTAAATTATTAATCTTTTAAGACCTTAAAATCTTAGCTAGAGACCATACGTTTGGAGTTATGGCTAAAAATGCGTCTCCCGTGAAATGGATCTGATAGTCATTTTCAATGACAAAATGGATCTGATAGTCATTTTCAATGACAAAAATGTACAGATTTATCATAAAAGGAATGTGACAGGACGTACCTGTAATTTGCAATTCGCAAGAAAATTTGAACCAAATGTTTTTAGTAATAAAGTTGTTTTTATAGTACTTTCGCTATAATTTATGACTTTTTCTTATTAAAATTATTTCATTGGATAACTTCGGGTAAACCTGCGCGTCCAATGTTAACTGATTCCTATTACTTTTCTGATACATCTGTACTAGTTAGGTACTTATATTTATTGATGTTTTATTCCAGAGCTTTTTGCCTTACACAAATAAGATTCTATAATTTGGACAGTCTAGAGACGTGTACGTTCAATTTGAATTCTCCTTTTGAAATAAATCTGGAACCATTGTGTGGGCTGCCACTTGCGTTGATACGCTGGCAGCGTCCCACATCCGGGTGACCTCAGCAGTCGCCGCTGCAGCGACCACTGCTGAACGCAAACGACGCAAATATGCTGCTTTGGGAAGCAGCTATATATTTGTTTGGACATGAGGCACCATAAAGGGCCATGGGGACCTGAGGTCGTCGGTTCTTACAAGATTTATCGTCGCGGACAAAATACCGTCAATTTTATGCACTCTGTCGCAGGGCACCTATTTCAAATCTTATCAAAGTCTAGTTGAACTTTGTTTTTTCTTTGATAATACAATTTTAATATTAAACAATTATGTCATAATTATTAATAAACTTTTCCAATTTTTCTTTTCTAGAAATTGATATAATCTCAATTTTATGTTATATATACCTATTTTTCAATGACTATATAATAAGAATCATGCAAATAATACCATTGCTTAAATATTCAAAACTAAGTTACAAGAGCGATTTCAGTTTTATCTAACAAACTACGTGTAGACGGGCGAGAATAACGTTAAACTCGACGCAAATGGAGACGAAAATTCAAAAGAGCACTTAGTTTTAAATCGGAATCGAGCTGCTTCAAGTATTAATTGCTTTCCGTAGCTCATTGTGATTCAGATCTCTGAAGGCGATGCAAATTACTTTAAACCTTCTTACTTCTGAAGTTTTCTAAACTAACCGAGAAGATGTAACGGAAAATATAGCTAGTGCGCCATCTCAATTGTAAATCTACAATTCCTTATCGTTTTAAGTGAGCTTTATATTTATATGATATAATTAATATATAAGGATGTTTGTCGAGTAACGCTTTTTACTTTCTATAGAATAGCAGTCCCCTAATTGTTGTAAAACCATACGTAATACGTGTACTATTATATATGTTTATAATTTTGTAAACCGTCACTAGCAAAAGGGGTTTATGTAGTTATGATATATTAAAGCCTTGCGGCTTATTTAAATCCGTGTAACTTATTACGGCGCTAGCTTTAACGTGTATTTCGAACAATATGTAGGTACAGGGTACAGAGTAATTAGAGATATGTATGGATCTAAAATAGTTAGTAGTTAACGGATTAATAGATATTAATAATAATGTTAAAGAATCCTAACCAATATTATTAAAACTAACTCAGGATACTGTATTTCAGAAAGAGTCCACAGTTATTTATAAACAATTTAAAAAAAAAACATAATTACCTAAAGTTACTACAGTATTAACAATTTTTTTTTGTCGATAGAAAGATGTAAATAGTAATTTGTAGAAAATAGATATACATATTGTTATGTACCTACATACATACATAAGTTTAATTAATTAATCAATAAAATAAATATTAATAATGTATAATATTTTCAATAATAATAATAATGCATGAGACTTCCCACACAGCGTCATCTAGTCCCAAAATAAGCAAGTATTATGCTTGTGTTATAAGTTACTAGACAATATAATAAACATTGTTGTAAAGTATGTATCATGGTAATAGAAATGCGCCAACGCAACGTGGCGTCACACGCAACGTTACAAGAAATACCTGAATAATAATAGTATTGCAATAAACTTATTTATATTGCATTGTGTACTATATTTCACTTAAGATGACGCAAATTTATTGATTAGCTCGTCTGTATCATTGTGATAACCGACTATTCAAGTAAACCACATTTTTGTTGTTTTTAGTCAATCTCCGGTTTTGTGATACATCAACGTATTCTTCCTTGTGTAAACAATAATATACAGAAATTGAACACCTCAAAGTGCAATTATTGTCAGCCTACTTTGATTGTCTTATATGACAACTTACTTTCTGCCTTACAATGTAAGATATATCTTGAATTTGCATATAAATACCATCTGCTGTTTCATACAATATTTTCAGTGTACCTACCTCCCTATATCCACCTGTAAATGTTTTCAATATATACGAGAAACCAAGGAACTTGCTTTGGTATATCTTCATTTTGGTGGTTCAATTGAGGGGGTGAGTTTATGCGCTCCTATTCACCTAATGCCTCCTCCCAGCCCACAATATCGGCACAGTTATTTCGACCGCAACCTTTTATGTCACTGAGAAATAACCATTTGCATTCACTGCTGCTGTTTGGGGCGTGATATGCTCTATATTAAATTCAGAAACATAGACACATATTATATATTATTATGAGTATAAAAAGTATTCATGTTTTATATTTCTTTCTGTTTCATAGGTAAGGATCACTTCACTTTATTTCGTCGGCCTATTTTTACCCCACTGCAGGGGCTTAGGCCTCCCCCAGGGTGAGGAGGGGGGCTTGGAGCCTAAAGCCACCACGCTTCTCCACTGCGGGTTGGGGATTGTAAAACTCAGTGGTACACGCCCGGATTCGAACCATGACTCTATGGCCTTATACATTTGAGACAGGTTGGTTGCGCTTTGGGCTATCACGGCTTATAAGTGAGGATGATTTTTAACAATTAATAAAATTTATAAGACGCGACAACTCTACAAACTAGCCGTATGTAGAGGAATCACGAATGGTGCGATATTGTTTTTACTTACTTCATTTTTTTGTAATATTTTTACAATGAAAACTTTTTTTATTATTTTTTATTCAAAATTATTTTTAACGACCCCTACAAATTATAATTTATTTGTGAAAATAAAAAAATTAAACAACAGAACAGTAGTTGGAAATAGTATGAGAAATTTATTTTCATGAATGAAAATACAAATACCGCGTCGCGAATACAAAAATGTGAACAAAAAATATACGCCACAGACTAAATATACACTATTTGTTTTGACATCGCACTGTGAATTAGAATTTAGTGTGACGCATACGTAAAATTCATATCGGAAAAACTAAGTTTTTAAATTAAAATTCAAGTGTAATTTATTAACCAAATCTTTAAAATAAACATTGAAAATAACACGTCTCGAATTTCCGATCGTTTCTGAAGTCTGAAACGCTCTATCTTGATAATAATCCTGCTAAGTATATTCACAAAGAATTATAGACAGTCAGAGCCATTCAGTCTCAAACCATGCTATAACTCCGGATTGGTCATTGATGTAGGATTAGTCGAATGATAAACACAGAGAATAAGTATATAAATTTTACATGAGCCACAATAGGGAGGCTCGCGAGAATTAACTAAAAAAGTTTAAAAAATATAAGATAAGTGACAAAAAATGAAACTATAATTTTTTTTTTTTCGGTAACTCGAACGTAGTCCAAACTTATAAAGCGTGTAGAGCTTAAAAATTAAACCAAAAGTTTCAAAAAACCATATAAGATAAACGACAAATAAAGAAACCATAAACATGTTTTTCTCGGTAACCGTTAGTTTACGACATCTGCTCACTTGACACTTTTTGTTTAATTTGGTTAGCTCTACACGCTCTATAAGTTTGAACTACGTTCAACCGAACACGGTGTTGGTTCTGTTGGGTCTATCTGTACATTCAATTTCTTTGCCAAATGTGATAAGTATTCATTTAATGACTTACTGACCTACTGACTTACTGACCTACTGACTGACTGACTTACTTACTGACATACTATGCATACTAGCATTTTTTAAGTTTTTGTCTGTCTATTCTTATATCCTTTTATAACTCAAAACAGCTTGACTGATTTTGATGTAAATTGGTATATAGTATGAACATGTGATTGCGTAGATAGGCTGTGTATGATTGATATGGATAAATAGAGATAGTGACTTTGTATGAAAGTATTTGTCGTTTGAAGTTCGAAACACGAAAATTTGAATTGTAGCTTCTGAGCATAAACAAATAATAACATGTTTGAAGGTTTTTGAATTTTCACATTCAAATGGAACTTGAGAATTTGAGTTATATGAGGCCACAATTTCCGCAGATTTATATTTTTTCCTCTTCGTTACCCTCGTTTTTAATCATGGCCGTCGTCTAGTGCTGATGGTGAACACTTGTCTCAGAGTACCGCACATCCATTTTCATTTGTTCATCATTAAGCTCTAATAAGCTCTAATTGCTATCCAAAACTCAAAGCTCAAACGACAAAGTATGATGACATCATTAATACTTGTTGGTAGGTACAAACGACATTGGTTGATGTTCTCTCTGGTCGGAGATTAATTAGTAGAATTCTGCGAGCCGAGTCCCGTCCGCGATATAAGCTTTATTTCAATACAAATTGAAATAACTATTATAGAATGTTCGATATTAAAATTCAGCAATTGTTATTTTGGCATTGTCGTGCATTTGTCTATCTGTTTGTGTGTGATAACCTTAGTTTTAGAATGAATCACACGATTTTTTCATGTATGTTTTTATGCATACATCCTCGAAATTTTCATACACTTTTCTATTACAAAATTTATATCAGAAATTCCGTTGCAGACAAAACACGACACACTTGACTATGGCTATGACCGAAACGGAAATGAAATCAGTGTAAGTCAATGAAGTGTCATAGTAGATAATCACATGTAAATGAAGGTCTAGTTTATAGAACAAATAAATAAACTGCAAGTGTGAAAGTGACGTGCAAATTTAATAAGAGTGGACGTCGAAATATCAATGAATTTATTTCACTCTGTTAATTGTAGAGAAGTAAAATAAAGAAAGATCTTGCCTTCCGTTATACTGACCGCGATACAGGATCCGATGTGTAATGAACTTGGGACTTTCTGTATCGTAGGTAGTTGCGCCACGGTTTCTATGGTAAGCCATCGGTCGTCCAAAACTTTGAAGTTACATTTATATCCAGGCAATGCCGTGCAGTTCACGAAGCTTGAAAGCATATCTGACAGCAATTGAACGAGCCGAGATCTTCCATTTTCATATACTAATGCATGTTAAAATTAAAATGTGAAAATTAGACACTTATTAAAAATTTTAAACGAAGGTAAACAATCTTTCATTTGCCTTATTCGCCACGAGGTCGCTGGCGGTAACACACTAAGCCCCTACGTTTTGCTAAAATTTCTTTTTTCGCCCCTCTCTCGTTATACCGTTTTATTAATATAAATATTTTTATATAACGAGCCGTGAGGTTGAGGCTTATTACAACAGGCGTTTGTTGGTAAATTTTGCGTGTCAGTTTGAATTAAATTGTATTTTACGCTTAATTAACACTTTAATAACCTGATATGTACATGGAAATCTATGATTGAATTAAAATTAATTAGAAAGGGAAGGGAAACGTTGTCAATTTTACTAGTTTACATCTCGCGAAATATTCAACTAAATAAAAAAGTGACCCAAGAACTTTTATTGAATTTCCAAAGATTTTACTAATGATACCTCACACGAGTTTGCGATAAATTGTGTTGATAATTTTCAACCCTGATTTCAATATAGAAAGAGAAGAGCCACCCTAAATAATTTAGTTTTCATAATTTATCTACGAAAGAATATGGCGGTTCATTTATATAACTAAAGGTGCCTGTAAAATTTAATAGAAATAAATGGAAAGATGACAGAGATATGGGCCTGTTACATACGGAAAGACTGACGGATACGACGTTAATTAGAAGGGTTTTGTATTTTTCAAACCTTTATCATTACATATCATATCACCTGTGTTATATGCATTCATTGTTGAGTTTTAAAAATGAATACAGTCAAGGCACAAAAATCGTGTCATATGTCCTTACCAAACAGCCAGTTTGTCTCTTTGACTTAGATATTATTAATATAAGCACCTAGTTCAAGTAGGTAATGTTTTTCTGTTTATTTATAAAATTATTGTTAAGATTAAATTTGATTTTGCATTGCTATCTACACGTATAACTACATTAAAAAATGTATGTACGTAGTTTAAATATATGGGAAATATAAAAATCTATTATATATTTAAATTTTTTTTATTTAAATCTATTATATATTGCATACCACGTGCCTAAAAACAGTTTATAATCCTAGGTAGGTACCTACCCGCCAAATACCTATAATGTAGGAAGTGACAGGAAGAATGAAAACTATTTTTGTTTATAGGTTGTAGAGTGATTTGATTTATGTTGGTCTGCTTGCTCTGAGTGATTGCATATTCGAGAAAAAGAACATGAAAGAGGCTGCATTAATTGTTGAGAAAAAATAGTCAGTTTTGATATGTATTCGAAGTATTTCCAAGTATGACATCTTCGGCACTGAAAGGAGTTTATCTGCCGGCTCTCAGTGATTGTATTTCAGAACTATGGTACTCGTAATTCGGTTTATTGTTGAGAAAATAAATAAATAATTCGACAAAATCCAGTTTTTTATTACATATTAATACTTATAGAAATATTCATACTCTTTCTTCAAGTCTTTTACATTACATGACTCTTGCTAACTTTTCTTCTAAAAATTGTTCTTCTTCCTTAAGAAATGAATTTACATCAGTCACTCAAATCTAGATGCTACGCAACTATAGGTATTTGGAAGTTGTTCAAAATATATTAGGTTCTTAATACGAAACGTGGTGAAGAGCTCATACAAAGCGCATTACTACAATTCCGTTTTGAACCATATTGAAACTGTCCCATAATATCTGGGAATCAGTTATAATAAAATTATGATATACCTTACGCAGATATTTCATCTCTTGCAGACAGCAAAAGTAATTATTTTAATTTTCGTTATAATGTAGCTTAAATTAAACGTTAATTAAGATTAGGTGTGAGTTAAAAGAAAACACTCCATTGGCTGTACTAAAAATTAACTTTTAAGATGTACAAACGAAAGGCACCTTGGGGTGTGTTCGTAATTAAATTCATATCCCTCCCAATTTACTCGGGTTACCCTTATTATTCTGACGTCCAACTTGCAAAGCCTTCTTTGGCGCTTTCCCTATTCTCTTATCGTCTTATTAAAATAAATATTCTCAGGAACTGTGATATTGCGGTCCATCGTCTCGAGCCAAGGGAACTCGCTGACAGAAAATTGGATTTCAAAACCGGGAACGAACACACCTAATAATGAGAATTTGTATTGAAATAATTTCTTATTCTGTGTTTTATGTCGTCTGTTAACTTTTTAATCATTCACAAATATTAATCAAAATATTAACCTATAATAATCTCTTATTCAGTTTGAAAATTAAATACTTGTAGTGTTATTAATTAAACTATGGACATCAAGTAAATTCGACACTTTATCAAAATAAAAATTTATGTTTAATTTTTGGCTATTGTTTGCGCTATTGTTTTAAAGTTAAATATGAAAAATAAAATTTTTTGTCGTATTTTATATATTTCGTTCGTTTCAAGGACAACCCAAAGTATAGAAATTAAAGGTTTTGTCTCGTTTCGCCTTTTACATAATACGTAAAATACTAATATGTCCACTTTAAAAAAAAAATACAAATAAAAGCTTTGCTTAAAAATGCATTTTGTAAATAGGCACCTACCTACCTACTTCATAAATATTGTTCTACAAAATGGGGCGAATTCAGAACAATATACCTAATTATTTTCCTTGCCATAAAATTATAAATAGTATACCGGCTAAGTGCAAGTCGGACTCGTACCCCGAGGGTTCCATACAGTTGACATATTAATGGCTACTTGCCGCCAGAATGCCACGTAAAATGATATTACAATTTCTTACACCACGTCCACCAGCCCATTATGCCCCACTGCAGGGGCTTAGGCCTCCCCCCAGGGTGAGGGGGATTGGAGCTTAATCCACCACGCTGCCGTGGTGCATGCCGTGATATAACTCCAAATTAATAATTTTCAGATTTATTCGTCTACTAGCGACCTCCCGCAGCTTCGCTTGCGTAGACTACAAATTCCTGTTATAGGTACTATTAACGTTCGAGATGGTTTATATGTACTTTTTGCTGGAACCAATTTTGGTTACACCCATTCAAACTTACAATCTTCATTTTCCTTCCACCCTTTAAAAAAACCGATACAATTTTTCATCTCCCGTTTCCCACCCTTAAAATGTGGAAATCTAAAAACCCTGAAACTCGTCATTATTTAAGTCTCTCCATTCCTATCCTTAAGTTTGAAATTTCTAAAAAAGCCTTTCTTAACTTAATGCTCACGTTATAAAATAAACCTATGATCAAAATTTAAGCTTCCTAGACTTAGTAGTTTCGGCTGTACGTTGATAGATCAATGTGGACAAACAACAGACAGACAAAAAAACACAAAAAGTAGCTTATGACACTCTTGACAACCTTCTTTCCCGTCTGCAAAGTTTCCTTATAATCTGTTTAGCCGTTTTGAAGATTAGCACAAATAGACAGATACACGTACAGACAGACAGACGGACGGACAAAAAGTAACATTTGTTAGTTTTGACGACCTTATTTTCATAATTGTGATGTTTCATTAAAATCGGTTTAGACAGATAGACGTGCAGACAGACATACAAAAAGTTCTGTATGTAACTTTTGACTACATCCGTTCCATATGTGTAAAGTTTCATCAAAATCGATTTAGCCGTTGTGGCCGAAGCTGATTTGCTCGAATAGACAGACAGTTCGTTTTCATATATATAGCCTATAACCCTCCGCTAGATTCAGGCTATCAAAGGCAAAAAGAATTTTTCAAATCCGACTGGTAGTTTCAGAGATTAGAGACAAACAAACAAACTCTTCAGCTTTATAATAAGTATTTCTATTATATAGATTAATAGATTATAAGATAATAAAAAAATAAGATATTACTGAAAACCATATCAAAGTCTATTGCGTGGTTTGGACATAAAAAGTTAACGCACAGAGGCAGGCAGCGAATTTATTTTCTCCCGCTATAGTTTTCATATTTCGATAAAAACTGCTAAGATATCAATTTAAATTGTATGGTGTTAAGGGCAATTATAATATGCATGAAATGCTTACGACAACTAACGTATTTAATTTGATAAGGATTAATATCACGTTTAAAAAACATCTTCGCTAATAGTGCATTATGTTAGAACAAATTTGATTGTTATAAAAAAGGTTATAGTATAGTTAACTTTAAAAGATACACATATGCTGTCGCGGACTTTTGGTTAGAATTTTTAAAGGGGAACAATTCCGTAATACATAATTTTTGCTTAACATCAACCGTTTACGCACCGCGCGCGACGGAAGCTCTCAAAAGGAATAATTTTTCCCGTTTTTGCAACATTTTTCATTGATGCTCCACTCCTATTGGTCGTAGCGTGATGTAGTATAGCCTATAGCCTTTCTCGATAAATGGACTATCCAACACAACTATAATTTTTCTATTTGAACCAGTAGTTCCTGAGCTTTGCGCGTTCAAACAAACAAACAAACTCTTCAGCTTTATAATATTAGTATAGATTTGTGTTGCATGTAAGATCTTCCTTTTTCCAAATTTCATGATTCTAAGTGAACGGAAAGTACCTACGGTAATAAGTTTTGATTTACTTGCTAGTGACAAAATATACGTCTTAATATGCCCTATTTTTTTATTGGATTCACATAGAAGCTTGATTTTTTTACTGCACTAAGGGCCCATAAACTAGATATGAATTTTAACTTCATAACTTCATTTCCACGCGTTTCTTAGAAAAAAAAATCTTGACAGATAGATAGACAGACAAACGGACAGTGAAATAATCCTATGAGGGTTATTTTTAATTTTGAGGTACGGAACCCTAAAAATTAAAAAATATCTTCACTTTATGAGAATTTTTGAAAATGCATATTATTTCAATTAACCACAAAATTCTAATGCATCGTCGTCACTCTGTTGCTTTCTTTTTTCATACAACTTCATCCAATGAAGGCCACATAAAATTTTGTTGAACGAAATCCGTTGCACTAGATAAGGTTATACCTATCATACCCAGAACACAATAATTAGCACTCAAGCCTAATCATTATTTTCGCATCACCATTTCGTAGGGGGCGTAGCTCAGATGGTAGAGCGCTCGCTTAGCATGCGAGAGGTACCGGGATCGATACCCGGCGCCTCCAGTTTTTTTTTTATTTTCTTTTAACATTAAAATTGTTTTTTTATAATTAAAAATAAATCATAAAACAATATTTTACTGGGCACACATTCTTTCATAGATATTTTTTTCGAATTTGGAATTTCAAAATTTAATTAATTTACATATTGAAAAATAAAAAGTATTTTTCATTAGTCATAAAATATTGAATTGATACTTTAAAAAAAAAACAAACAAAATTAATTATGAATCAGGATCGAATTACAAAATAAAGGACGCCAATAATATTACCAATATTTTTAATTTAAAAAAAATTGCTTTATAAAGATATTAAAAGAAAGCAGGTATTCCCGTGATGGCTCGTCCTAATATTAGAGCATGTATATCGTGGGTGCCTTCATACGTGTTGACTGCTTCCAGGTTCATTACGTGTCTTATCACGTGGTACTCATCAGACACTCCATTCCCGCCCAGCATGTCCCTCGCCATTCTTGCGATCTCTAAAGCCTTACCGCAGTTATTCCTCTTAATCAAAGATATTATTTCGGGTGCTGCCTTATCTTGATCTTTCAGTCTGCCAACTTGAAGACACGCTTGGTAACCCAGACTTATATCCGTCATCATATCGGCCAACTTTTTCTGTATCAATTGATTCGCCGCGAGAGGGCGATCGAATTGTTTCCTATCCAATGTGTATTGACGGGCGATCCGTAAACAGGTCGCGGCCGAGCCGAGCGCGCCCCAAGCGATACCGTACCGCGCATTATTGAGACATGAGAACGGCCCCTTCAGGCCCACTACGTTCGGTAATAAATTCTCCTCGGGCACAGATACCTCGTCGAGTAATATCATTCCGGTAGCAGACGCTCGTAGAGAGAATTTCCCATTGATTTTCGGCGTCTCGAGACCTTTCTTGACTTGAGAACGTTCCACGATGAAACCTCTTATTTTGTTTTCGTCATCTTTCGCCCAAATAATAAGGATATCGGCTATCGGTGAGTTCGTTATCCACGTTTTAGAACCAGACAGTTTATATGTTTTCGTTTTAGGATTATGTTTGGCGCGAGTCACTAACCCTCCAGCGTCGCTCCCGAAGTTCGGCTCCGTCAAACCAAAACACCCGATGAGGTCTCCCGACGCCATCCGGGGCAAAAATTTTTGTTTTTGCTCCTCCGTTCCGAACATATAAATAGCTCCCATGGATAAACTGCTTTGTACACTCAACGCTGATCGATAAGCAGAATCTATTGCATCTATCTCTCTAGTCAGCAATCCGTATGTTACGTAGGAGGCTCCGGCGCATCCATATCCTTTCAAAGTACACCCGATGACTCCCAGTTCTCCCAATTCTTTGTAAATTTCACGATGGAATATTTCCTTTCTGTTCCCTTCCAAAATCCTTGGCATTAATTTTTCATTACAATATGTTCTGAACGTATCACGCATAGCTTTCTCGTCATCTTTTAATTGTGATTCTAAGTTTAATGGATCCTCCCAATTAAAGGCAATTTTTTGTTGTGCCATAGAACTTGTGGCTAAAGTTTTTAAAAAAATATTTGTATAATTCTTTCTGACATTATTTAAAATATAGGTTATCTTATTCACAGCCATTTTACACTCTTGTATCGAAGATAGCCACCAATGAACAAATGATAAACACAAGATAGCACTGTTTATTCTAAATTACTCTACTGTTTCGTAGGTATACCTACGTAACTTGTTTACGTTCGAGAGTAATATTTACATTTGACAAAAATCGTGGAATCTATAATTCTATACTTACAACTGTTACAAGAAAAACATTAATCGTACACTTTCAATTCAAATAAAACAGATTTTAAAGCGTTAGTAATTATGAAAATATTTTAAATAACATATTTATCATAACCTCAACACAGTCTGAGTACACTACAATGAAGACAGCGAGATCATATTATTTGTTTGTAAGAAAACGAACAGATGTCGCTAACTTCACTCCACTGTAAACATACTTCAAACTTGTGTCGGTGTATGCACCGTAGTTACTATATTTGCCGATACTGTTATCTATTGTATAATATTTTTTTATGTGTGGGTTGTGACTCCATCCATCTACACCAGATAACAGTTTGCCGATGTATTGTAAACCAAATTATAACCTAGTAATTTTATCTACTTTAATTAATAACTGAATCGATTGCGCAATAACTAATATGTGATTTAATTTAATGTCGATTTATAAAAATGATACATCTCGCCGATATTAATTAATTGCCTAAATTCTATGTCTCTCGAGCTTGGTATTATTGGATATAAAAATTATGTTGCATTTTAAAATAATAACTTATTTACAGAAAGAATAAATTACCTTAAGCAGTTTTATTTACGACTTGGTAGGAATAAATTAGGTTCCTATTGTTTTAAATTTCAACACAAAAGATATAGAGAGCTATAAATTAAGTTGTATAGAAAGATAACATACAATTCATTGATATGTAGAACTAACTACAGTAGAAATATTTATTTTTTCTGAGCCCGCGATTGTCCGTAATGTCAGTCTTTCATAGTTTGGGTTTCCGGTGGCACTCTCAGTCCTATATACACTTGTTTATTTATACATATATACAACTTAAAATTTATATATAATTTTTCTACACTAATTCCACTGTGATTTTATTTCAGTTAATCAAGCCTCGAAAACTAGTTTGAAACCTGAAAAGTTTAAATCCCCCAAACTATCAAGTTGTTAGTAGTTTTTGAGTTTATATGTAAATACAATTTTTCGTTTACCTACTAGAATGTAAATTTTGTAAATTTACAAAGACTACGTTTATAACACGCTTAAGCTTGTAAAGTGGCAACTGAGGAGAACTTTGCGTGAACTTTGTATGCAGGAGTAGCCCTACTGTTTAAGTTCTGGGAGCGGATTTAAATTTTTAATGTTTTTTTTTTAAATTGAACGCAAGTGGATCTAAAATTTATATTATAGCTTAATTGAGTAATTTTAAATTACCATTTCAAGCTATAGTATAAGTAATCAAAAATATAAAAAATAAAATATACACTACAGACAAGACATGAAATTCTTAACGAATAAAATAAGTTATGTTTAGTTTTTGTTTTTTTTTTGTTTGATAATAATTCGCATTTTTCATAAGTTTTTATACCAAGTTTTTATTAGAAAGAAGAGACCACAGACAGCTACTACAAATTAAGATTAAAAAAGAAATAAAATACTGTCAGTTTCAAAATCACTAACGGATTATAGTGGACGTGAAACGAATGGATTAATCTTATAGTAAAGTGTTGGGCATAGTAAAAACATTTTCAGATATCTAACTTATTCGAGTTGATTCGACTCGTAAATTTTATAAAATATATAAAATGGATGCTGCTGTCTATCGTAAACTGTGGAACCCTGAAAACGGTGGTGGCGTGTCGCACATATTACGAGTAGGTATTACACGTGAAACGAAATGAAACGTTTATTATGACACGAACGGCTGGCGTTCTGTTTTCTTATTTACGTCTGTTTACCCAAAACAATCCGGATATTTGGTTCAGATATACGTTCCAGAAAGAAATATATCATAGATCTTTTTTCCCGTATACACAAGTGCCTACGCATATTTACCGACCTTGCGCTATTAATTTCCTTTAGTTACCTAGTGATGAGAGAAACCGAATTGATGTTGAAACTATTTAAAAAGACACAAATTTTCTATTCTTTCACTTGTCAAACTTATATCATACTTATACCGATTCAGTTTCAAAGACGTCTGTTTGTTGTCTGAATATTTTGCGTCCCTCGATTATATATCTAATTAATTTCGTACAAACAAATTAAACGAAGTAATTTCTATACGTTATTGTGAAATTTAATTAAACGATATTATAACGCTTTGTGTTTATCCATCTCAAAATTAATTGCTCAAGTTCAAGAAAGGGTATGAAAGTAAATTTAATCCAGATTTTCAGGAAGCAAGCGTTGCTTTGCCTTCAAAAAATCTATTTACACGAGCGGCGGCCCAAGGTAAGACTTTGTGCAATTAATTTTCGGCCCGTTTTAACATCAGCCTCGTTTAAATTACGAAACTAATATAAAAAATATACTGTACAAAATATAAAACAGGAAAATTTGTTCATACAGGATCTATTTATGACGACCGCTTAGCCTAGTGGGTAGCGATCCTGCCTATGAAGCTGGAGATCCCGGGTTCCAATCCCAGGTTGGGTCAGTATTTATATGATGAATATTGATACTGGTACCGTGTCTTGGTTGTTATATGTATGTGATGCCTTCGCTTGGTACCCAAAACACAAGCTATTTTAGTTTGGGGCCTAGACGTTGTTGTGATGTGTACGTCATTATTATTATTATTTCCTTTTTACCCGATTGATTTTTAGTATACGATTTGTTTTGTTTTTTAAGCGACTTCAAAAAAGAAGGAGGTTACTCAATTCGACCGTATATATGTTTTTTTTTTAAATTTTTTTATTTTATGTGTGTTCAGGGATAACTTCGTTGTTTATGAACCGAATTGAATGATTTTTTTTTTGTGAAAGGGAGATATCTCCGAAATGGTACTATGATAAGGAAACCAGGTTCTGATGATGGCATCCCAGAGAAATCGAGGGCAACCTTCGAAAATCGTATTTTAAAGTATCGTATTTTAAGTATTTTGATAAAATACTACTACTAGTACTATTTAATGAAGGTCGGGAGTCGATCTGATGATGGAGCTGAAAGACAGTCGAGGGAACTCCTCAACGACTTACAGCAATTACCTGGTGTTTGGACTTGATTCATTTCTATTGATGAGATATTTGCACCCATATGGATTATAAGTGCCATTACAGGTCTGATGATGGAGACCATACACAATCGAGGGAACTCCTCAACGATTTACAGCAATTACCTGGTGTTTGGACTTGATTCATTTCTATTGATGAGATCTTTGCACCCATATGGATTATAAGTGCCATTACAGGTCTGATGATGGAGACCATACACAATCGAGGGAACTCTTCAACGATTTACAGCAATTACCTGGTGTTTGGACTTAATTCATTTCTATTAATGAGAACTTTGCACCCATATGGGTTAAAAATGCCATTACAGGTCTGATGATGGAGACCATACACAGTCGAAGGAACTCCTTAACGATTTATAGCAATTACCTGGTGTTTGGACTTGATTCATTTCTATTGATGAGATCTTTGCACCCATATGGATTATAAGTGCCATTACAGGTCTGATGATGGAGACCATACACAATCGAGGGAACTCTTCAACGATTTACAGCAATTACCTGGTGTTTGGACTTAATTCATTTCTATTAATGAGAACTTTGCACCCATATGGGTTAAAAATGCCATTACAGGTCTGATGATGGAGACCATACACAGTCGAAGGAACTCCTTAACGATTTATAGCAATTACCTGGTGTTTGGACTTGATTCATTTCTATTGATGAGATCTTTGCACCCATATGGATTATAAGTGCCATTACAGGTCTGATGATGGAGACCATACACAATCGAGGGAACTCTTCAACGATTTACAGCAATTACCTGGTGTTTGGACTTAATTCATTTCTATTAATGAGAACTTTGCACCCATATGGGTTAAAAATGCCATTACAGGTCTGATGATGGAGACCATACACAGTCGAAGGAACTCCTTAACGATTTATAGCAATTACCTGGTGTTTGGACTTGATTCATTTCTATTGATGAGATCTTTGCACCCATATGGATTATAAGTGCCATTACAGGTCTGATGATGGAGACCATACACAATCGAGGGAACTCCTCAACGATTTACAGCAATTACCTGGTGTTTGGACTTAATTCATTTCTATTAATGAGAACTTTGCACCCATATGGGTTATAAGTACCATTACAGGTCTGATGATGGAGATCATACACAGTCGAAGGAACTCCTTAACGATTTACAGCAGTTACCTTTTGTTGGGCTTCCTTCATACGGTTGAATATGCCAAAATGTTCAGTTCGTACAAAAATAATAATTAAGATTGAAGTTTTACATAGGAATACCACTACCTACTAGGCATGCTGATGCGTCAATTTGACACTGAATTTACGTTGCGTAATCGCGGTGCTGTCTCATTAGAGTAGTGCGTTTAGAAGCCCCATTTATACTAAATATACAAATAAGTTACAAATGTGTTCAACTAAAAATTGAAAAATAAAATAATTTTCAAAAAAAAAATAAAAACCGACTTCAAAAACATAAACTAAAAAGTTAAAAATAAAATTTTCACTTTAAAGAAAGGAGCATTAACAGGCGGCATATAGTTAATGAAGTCGGTGCCAACTCAGACACTTTAAATGGGTACTTACCAGGTAATAACAATTACAACAATGATATATTTATAACTATAACAAAAATAGAACACAATTTAAAGTGTCTGAGTGAGTAGGCACCGACTTCATTAACTATATGCCGCCTGTTAATGCTCCTTTCTTTAAAGTGAAAATTTTATTTTTAACTTTTTAGTTTATGTTTTTGAAGTCGGTTTTTATTTTTTTTTTTTCTTGAATCTACATGACTAAGTTAAATATTTTTTGTTTTTATTTTGCATATTTTAAGAGTAAGTATGTGTGTTATGGTCGTAGTGTTAAGTAGGACATTATTAATAATGCCCGAAATGAGGGCATAATGAGTAAAACTATTGAAAATATTAATTTTACCGGGTTTTAATAAATTTTGTAATTTATCTATCGGACAGAATGACAATAATATTTAAATGTTTTAAATTTTTTTATCCTTAATTTTACACAAAGACTTATAAAAAAATAAATATAAATTATAATAATTCTTAAATATAAAATTTATATAATATTGATATTACTGTTTTTATAGAAAGGATACTATTGTAAAATAAAAAGTTACGAGTAATCAGAACAATCTAATCTTATCTAAAACATATAAGTGTACCTACGAGAATACGACGCTATCCCAGGAAGTAGTTTACGAACATTTACAAAGTTTCGCTAAGAGGAGCGAAATAAAGCGTGAACGGTGTCAACCAGCAATTTATTTCGTTGCCGATTAAAAAAACTGCCGAGTGCAAAACACTTAAGTATTTTAGATAAGACATATGCAGGGAAATGGTTTCAGCACTTTCCAAATGTATAAGATTAATATTATCTTATAGATATTAATATTATCTTAGACGACCGCTTAGCCTAGTGGGTAACGACCCTGCCTACGAAGCTGGAGGTCCCGGGTTCGAATCCCAGGTCGGGTCAGTATTTATATGATGAATATTGATACTGGTACCGGGTCTTGATTGTTATATATATGTGGTGTCTTCGCTTGGTACCCAAAATACAAGCTAATGCTTAGTTTGGGGCCTAGACGTTGTTGTGGTGTATACATTATTATTATCTAAAGTAAAGATCCTAGGTATTAAAAAAATTGTACGTGTCAGCTCCGACGCGCGACTGGAGTTTACTCTTTAAGTGAACTTTAAGTAAATAAACTCATCTGTCATAATACTGAAAGCACGTGTATACTTTTATTCACATTTATTCATATTGACTCAAAAAAAGATTGTACATAAATCATGTTACACAAAAATATATTACTTATATTACATACTTGAACATATTGTTAGAAAGATTATGATTTCCTTCAATACTGTTGACAGTAGATTTGTAGTAACTTAAACATGGTGACTAAAATATCATACGTGAACGTCACGATACGTGATTTACGAATCATTATAACATCGTATTAATGGTTGTAACCATATCTTCACTTCACTTCATCAGCCCATTCCTTACCCCACTGCAGGGGCTTAGGCCAGCCCCAGGATGAGGAGGGGGGGCTTGGAGCTTAAATCGCCACTCTGCTTCACTGCGGGTTGGGGACTGTAACGACCGCCATCTATTGACAGCGTCCGGGACCGACTGCTTAACGTGCTCTCCGAGGCACGAAGTCAGGATAGTCATGTACTTAAGTCAGAACAACTCATTGGTACACGCCCGGATTCGAACCAAGGCCCTTCGGGGCCTTATAAAGTTGAGACAGGTTCGTTGCGCTTTGGGCTATTGCGACCGCCCGGCCTATGACTATGACTTGGCCTATCACTCGGTTTTGGCTTGACGTCGATATCTGGGACAGCTTGTATACGTATTATGACATTGTTTCCTAATATACATGAGCTGCCATTTAGTTACCAAAATTTATTTCATTTTGAATTATTATGCTTATCTTTTTTGAAAAGAACAATAGATATATTTTTTTTTATAAATGTGATTTTTACTTAAACTGCTATTTTTTACATAACTAACAGCGTAATACCATCCAGTTAACCATATCTTGGCGCTCGGCGTATCAGTAGTAATGCAAATATTTAACAAAGCTAGTAAATTAAATAAAACAAGGCTTGAATGATTGCCTAAAAGTTGATAATACTGAGATACTTTTTTGTAAACTATAAAATAATAAGAATATTAAAAAAATGGTTGAAATTTTTTTTTTTAATTCATGTTCTAGCGAACTAACCGCAATTTGTAAATGCGTACTGTAAATACTATTCTGAAATTAATGCATTTAAAAAATCGTTATTATTTTTGGTCACGAACAAAGTTGCTATGTACTTGTTGTAATTCTTTAACTTTTTATTAACATAAGCAAAAAAATTACAAAAGCAGTGTAAGTAAACAAAGCACTTTCATTTATAAAATTAAAGAATGTTTTGTAGAATAACTACGAAACCGTTCTTTTGCATGTCATGGTACACTTGAGTAATTTTATAGGTAATCTTATTTTGCTATAGTAGGTAATAACGTATTTTAGAACTTCTTCTTTCTTCTAATTTCATTATAATTATTTACAGTTAATTATAAAATTAAATCATTTTGTATAACATTGTTGTACCTATTTAAAATTGAAATCAAATAGGTACCATAAATATTAAAGCTACAGCGTTCCCCCATCAAATATATTTCAACTCGAACAAAAACTGATGCAGATACCAGCTACGAATGCGAGTTAGCGCCCGGGCCATGTGTCCACTTATTTATGGCTTTCAACAAAAACCGGTGCTTTGCGAGCGGACACCGTTGCACGGCGTAGTTTTTCACGTGACTTGGAAAAAATTGTTAATTTTAATATAACTGTCATGTTTGTACATTTTGTTTTCTCTTATTATTACGCTTTGTTCTATAATGTAGGTATATGGTATTGAGACGTAACTATTGCCGGAATCAGTACAATGATTACAAACAAAACTATTTTTTATAAACTTACAAATTTTTTGATATTTAATTGTTTAAAACTTTAAGTTCCTGAAATACACTAACTAATATTATAAATGCGAAAGTGAGTTTGTTTGTTTGTTTATATGTATGTATGTATGTATGTTTGTTACGCTTGTGATCACGCCTTAACTACTCAATCGATTATTATGAAATTTTGCATACGTGTTGTCAGGAGTACATAAAAGTATATAGGGTACCTTTCATCCAGAAAAAATTATATTTCCGAGGAATACGAAAACAACTTGTAGACGGTCGTCCGGCATAAAAACTCGGCCTACTGATGACTCCAAGAAAAATGGACAACTGTCATATGGGTTTCTTTCCAAATGACCGGACTTGGCTAGTATGGGTTAATGAACTCAGTGGTGTAGTCCTATTTTTACTATTGTGATTTCACTACCCAAGGCAGGGACAGATTTAGTCGCCTCTTACGTCACGGTTCCCGCTCAGCGACAGAGATTTGTATTCTTTTCGTCTCTGTACGGATTTTATTTATACATTTGCTTCCATGAACTTGTTACTATGTTATATGTATGATTAGTAGAAAAATGTTTAGTTCCTATCTTTCGATCACACTCCTATATTCATTGCGCCATGATGGACCTGAAAGATCTGAAAGGACCTGAAACCATAGGGACCTGAAAGACCGTCAAATAATCCCAAATTCCTTTTTGGTTGGTAAAGTGAACTCAAAGGACTTTCCTGGTATATTAAAAGATATTAAATTTCGTGTTCGACATCCCTACGTCAGTAATATATTTGAGGTTTTTTTTGAAGCGATATATTTAGTTAAGTCTTAATATAATCCTCGTAGAATCAACTATAAATTATTCAATCTGTGTTTGCATGACAAACGACAGGCGGGAGTCTCAGGCCTTCAATGTCCCTCGTTCATCTCATATCCACATAACGTCTTGCCAATTTTATCTTATGACACAATTTGGCTGGTATATTTCCTTAGTTTACAAAAAAAATTGAGTTAATTTTCTTGTTTCTTACACTAGTTTTTTTTTTTTTTTTTGTATAGTAGTTAACATTAACTATGAAATTCCCCTAACTACAATACGATCGATCCGTTTATCAGCTATAAACATGAAGGTGATAACACCTTTATTAGACTTATGTATGCATAACACTTTAATGACATAGAAACTACGTTGGCCTGATTTCTTTTGAAAATTTATTATTTTGTTAAAATGTAATGCGTTCTTATTTCTACAGAATTAAAACACAAGGACTATGGTTATCTATTTAGTGAATTGTGGTCATTATAAAAGGTCTGCATTCCAAACAAATAACACTTTATGAACACGACTATGATAGCCCTAATTGTAGTTAAATGACAGTGATATACCATATTTCTATTATAAAAAAATTAGGAAATATATAATTCGAAGTCATTTATTAAAGCACAATCACATCACATATATTTTAGTTTATGTTTTCATTTGATTTTTAGTTTTTTTATAGTCAACTAGAGATACTTTGTAGTTCAAAGAAAAGTATATTAATGGTTATGTAAATAAAAATTATGCAGTTTTCATGCCGATTTATACTATAGAATATTTATTTGGTTATTGTATGAATATATGTGATGTGATTGTGCTTTAATAAATAAATAAATAAAAAATAAATAAGTATTTAGAAATTAGTGGATAGGCTTGCATTGATATTGTGTCGCGGATCAGTTTAGTTTCTTGTTATTCATCGTTTTGTCGGTTCATTATATACTCTTCTGGCGAACTAAAAAGGAAAACCTAAAGATTGCAATTTTCGTATTTTCAGTTATATTCACTAAATGAAAGTTAGTCGTAAAATTACACTGATGAGGACCTTTCGCCTAGGACAGGTCGCCAAAGTCCCGCGCAATTAAACGTAACCGATCTACCTCAGATCCGATTTTCACTCAACTCACCTTATAAAAATTAATAAAATGAGACTACATTATCGTACTTAATTTTATAACGATTAAAAATATATTGACAGTTATTTAGGATGTACTGTTACTATAATCCATGATTACCCTACAAAGATAAAAGCTGTTATCGTTTTTCGTTGGCCGATTTCGACTCTGTTCATCTTTAGTCGTAACGGGAGAAGCTTAATCTGGTCCTTAGAAAAAAAGCTATGCGTCGTGCGTGATAGGAGTTAAAGAAATGCATATTCAATACAGAAGAAGAGCACAACTTAAAGCGATCGGGTGTGTTTCATAAGTCACAATACGAGTCAAAAACCGTTAAAATTAAGCTAATTCATAAAAAAAAACTGTGTGTAAAAGAAATCAATATACTATGTAAACAAGATATATTAATTACCTACTTTAGAATGTAATTCACAAACAGGGGAAAAACGTTTGTACCTTCAAACTTTCTTCAGAGTCAGACCATAGATGTTCATAGATATACCGCGTTGTGATGTAAGTTTGAATGCAAACCATCGTTTTTGAAGTTAAATGTACCAAATCAAAACATTGCTTAAAAAAAATTGATTCCTTCTATTTAATATTATACAACTTGTGGCGATATAATGCATATGATTATAAGAGAATAAATCATAGTTTTATCTACATAGACGGCTATATCAGTAATATCACTGAATATGGGAATATGAATCAAATCAAATATCTTTATTTCGTAGTTATGTAACATAATCTTGAAATAAGTCACAAGAGTGCATTTATTACTTTGTGGAAGAACGTCATCACAAAGGCGCATTTAAAAAGTGCTGGTTCTTCTCAACATGACTATGAAACAATACATGACGCGTCCATCATTCTGCAACACTCCTTGTTAATGTCGATAACTTTTTTCAACATGCACCTACTGTGATTGTTTTGACATTGGAAATGTTGTCATTGGAAATGACTTTCATTTCGTTGGAGTATAGGGCGTCATTTGAGAGTTTTGTGAGACAGGCAGATTGCACAAAGAGTTTTCAAGATATCGGGATGAACGTGGTGTCAAAAGACGCAACTTGGCGAGCTCTACAAAACGGCATAAAAGAATTTGGAAAAAGATAAAAAAAAATAGAAAAATTATCGGTAAAAAACGAAAAAAATCGCAATTGTTTTCCCCGATTTTCATTTTGGGAACCCGATATCTCGAGAACTAGGCCCGAATAAGAAGAAAATAAAAAAAAACTGCTCGGGATAATTGGACGGGGGTCGATTGAGACTAAAATTGTTAGAATCGGACAACCGGAAGTAGTGGTTAAGGGTACCCTTAGTTGCAAGTCGGATATGCGTCGGTGTTACATTTCGTACTAATTCGGTTTGTTCGATCGAAATGTATAGAATGTTATATTTCGAAGTTTTAAGCTTATTCAGATACTGTTGTGTTATTTATTTTTTTTGCAATAAAAATTTATTTCGAAAAATATTATTGAAAATATGTGTGTTTACTTTATTCCGTTAGGTTCATTTCCAATGTCGTAAGACGTTTGTGCAAAAGCAGGAAATTCGTTGATTTTTAATACGGTTGCATTAATTACTAAATAAAAATATTGGTTCTTCAACGGCCATTACCAACCTAATACAAATTTCATCTCTTATATGTACCAATAAAAAATTGTTTTAGATGAAATTTGAAAGTGTAGGAGTAAAACGCTGCATTCTAAAGCTTGTAAAAGGAATTGGAAATAAATTCGTTTTAATACGTGCGCAAACTTTATGGCGGATTCGAACGTACGCACAAGAAGCGTCGCAGTAACCAGTCTTAGGTGTAGCGGGACGCGTGGAGGGACAGGCATATGACTGTACCTGCGCAAGCACGCATAAAGCGTTGTATTCGGATCCGCCATAAAGTTTGAGGCGAATTATAACATTTTATATTAACTCGGTAGTATATATCGTATTAACTACGGTTTGCTAAGTTCGGACGTTATTTTAGAACGTCATATCACTACTAATTAGTTTTCAACACAATATTTCTTTCGTGCATAACGACAAGCGCGACGTTAACGTCAACGCTAAACTTTTAACCTGCGGTGATCAAAAGTTCACTTGAAAGCTCATTTACAATTTAAACTTAGAATATAAAATAGATAAACACCAAAAGGGCGTCTGACAGCTATGCGAATGGAAATGGAATTGTTATGTTAAAGCGTACTCGGACTTTATAGACCGCAAGCCAACTAGCCGAGTGGAACCCACTAATACTAACCGGAATATAGCCTTACATAATTAGCTGCACTTTGCGCAGACACCGACTTTAAGTGGAGAACGTCGCCAATATTACGAAGCTAATATTACGAAATTCAGCTACCCGCAAAATCTATTTAGTACTAGATGCTCGTCTCGACTACAGCTTTAACTATGGCGGTGAACTTTAATTACTTTTATTTTGGTCAGTTTAAAGGTAAGAGTCTTTAAATAACTCTACACTAATATTATAAAGGGGTAGAGTTTTTGGATGTAGGATGTAATCTCCTAAACTATACGTCCGATTACAAAAGTTCTTTCACAGATATTTGGAGTGAACCTTCGGGATGGACTTAGGCTATATTTTGTCTGTCTGTTTGTTTGTTTATCTGAGCTAATCGCCAGAAGAGTTGAATAGCTTTTATAGAACTTTCATTAACAGATAGTGAACTTTTCAAAGTAATCTAGATTACTTTTAATCTTTGTACTATCCATATTTTTTATATATATTATATATTTATGTATATTTATATAAACAAAATAAATGTGACTATTTAGGTGATTTCAAATTATCGAAGGATTCTCACTTCAGTTTTGAAATGACAAGCAAAAAGCGGGATAAGAAAATGATAAATATCAGAAATGAAAAAATATTATCTCCTCTTTATCCTATTGCGAAGTGATAACGTTTAATGACATACATACAAACATATAGTCTAATTAGTCTATAGGCCGCGGTTTCGATTCCCGTCCGGGCCAAATATTTGTATGCATGAACATGTCTACTTGTTCCGTGTCTGATTGTAAAAGTATCTACATATGTATTTATTATAAAAAAATGAATATTTAAGTATGTATATCAATTGTCTAGTACCCCATAACACAAGCATAATACTTGCTTACTTTGGGAGTTAATGATGCTGTGTGGAATGTTCCAGATATTATTATTATATTATTATTATTATTATTATTATATATTATGAAAAAAAGAATATTTAAGTATATATACCAGTTGCCTAGTACCACATAATACAAACATAATACTTGCTTACTTTGGGACTAGATGGCGTCGTGTGGAATGTCCCAGATATTATTATTATTATTCATAATAAATATAAAAAATTAGGTATTTGAAATCCTGATATTTTCGCTGAGCATAAATAGCGTCTGAATTTACGATATTTGTTGACAAATTTTTTTATAACTAACCAATATTTTGATAACACATTACGTTATAACGTTGGTGGTATAAGGTTGGTTGGTATAAGGTGTTAAATCTCCTAAAACAGAACCACAAATGCTACACCTTTAACATTATATTACGCCTAGGGCGCGAACTTCCAATTAAACTCGTATTTGACCGAGAAAAAAATTAACTTTTTCATACGTCGCGTCGTCGTGATATAATTTTTACCGCTTCATCGTTCATTCATAGAACATAATTAGGCTGTAAAATATTCCTTTGCTCGTTCTAGCAGATCTTTATTATCTCGAAGCAAAAGAACAGAACTTTCTCGAAAATTAATGTAAAATTTCCATTGAAACGTTTCTCTGGAGTTTGAAGTTTAATGTCAAATATGTTACAAGCAAACTCGAAACAATGAAGCGAGACTGGAGTTCAAGGCAATTAAGGCACGTGGCCTAATAGTATCCTGTAATTCGAAAGGTATATTTTACTTATTATATCGCTCTATCGTATTTTCCTTACGGCAATTGCAAAAATATCGATTTACAGTTTTAACAAATACATCTTTTGTCATAACTAATTAATTCCAATCCATCAGCCCTTTTTATACCCCACAACAGGGGCTTGAGCTTCCTCTCAAGATGAGAGGGCTTGGAGCTTAAATCCACCACGCTGCTCCAATGCGGATTGGCTAATTAATAGATATACCTAAATCGATTCGTAAGTCTATAATAATATTGAGTTTCTATTTACTAAATTCCAGGACCACCATTGTAATTCAACTTTCTACAGAAGCTCTCGTTCCTCATAGTTGTCATATTATGCACGTCATAAATATGATTTTCACTTATTTGGAAAAATTTCATTATTGACGTGCGCATAACGAGATCAAAATGCGTTTTTGCTCCCTAAGGTTCTAATTCAGTTTTAATATAAATTTTGAACCTAAATAAATGTATGAACCACGTGGTGAGGCTTCGTACGCCAATTTTAAATATTTAATGAAGATAATTGGTGTGGGCTGTGTCGTCTACAAGGTCGTAGGTATTCTTGCGTGAGAACATTTGTGGTTCGAGTTTGCGCTGATTGTGCCATTATTATTCAATCTTCTCGTTATGTGGTATAATCAAGAAACTTGTATACTAACAGAAAACACTACTTCATGGGCGTATATAAGGGGGGAGGGTTCCGGACTCCATGGACTCCCCCCCCCTTAGCATACTACGAATAAAACATATATTGAACAGATGACACGGATAATCTATGCCACAACATTTAACATGCACCGCTCAGTTGTCATAAGTAGCCATGTGAGAGCAGCGCAATGTGAAGGAATGTACCTTGTACTTCTTAGTTATTAGGTATTATTTTATTTTTAAGTATTTCTTATATAACTCAAAATACACTACGTCCAAAGTTAAATGCTCTTAAGGCATAGTCCACCTCTTGATATTAGTGTTTTTTTTTATTGTGCAATATATTCATAAAAGTAAGGACCGGGCGAACACCGCGTCTCAATGTCTCCACGTTAAGTGTCCTAATTTCTACTTTTAGGACACTCGTCCACTCAGTCACGCTCGGAACATCATCGCGTGCACGTCGTTGTTAATTCGTAAAAATGCTAAAAACTAAAATTTTGTTTCTGTTTCTTTCTTCAAAACGATATTCAATATTATTTTAAATGGCCTGACGTCACACGCCGTGCAATATTTACCTCTCTGTCTAACAGGACATTTTAACCATTTATAACTTTGTTAATAAAGATTTTTTTTTAATTCTTTCACTGTTATGATATACTTAGAAAAATCATATAAAATTATTTGGAAAATATAGTCAACTAGTCTATTGTCTTATTCTTACATAAGCACAAGGTATACTAAAAAAAAATCTAAAGGAAACTTAAAAACTTGCTGCGGGTATCGATTACTTCCAATTTGTTAAGTAACGAAAATTGCTTGTTTTTCTTTTTAATTGTGTATTTATTGCACATCTTTTACGAATCAGCTTTGGATGAGCTTCGCAAAAATGTTATATTCTGTGTCTTATACATATATCAAGGTGCAAGAATTCAGTGTTTTATTTTATCAATTAAATTGTTTAAATTAAATGTATTTTGTATTTGTTCTTGACAGAACAAAATATAAAATTCATATATACCAAATGTTCAAGTGAAAAGCTGGTAAAACATCAAAGCAAAGCATACACCAGTCATTAAAGTAACATATATCTATGTGCCACAGCTGCGCTGAACTAGAAGTCATTATGTTATGGACTCGAGTTGATAGGAGATGAGTTAGATTTTCATTTCCCGAATACGCGACGGGCGGCGTCCCGGTACCAGACGGACCGTTTTCAAAGTTTTAATTGCACCCTCTTAATGAGGTAGGCGAACTATTGTTGAAGCCTCGTTATTGGAACGTCCCCAATCACTTTCCCGATTTCGAACGTCTCTGCGTGGTGTCAATACTTCACCTCGCTTGTTCAAACTTTTATAAATTCCGTAGAACTATATGAGGTGAGGAGATATTTAGGATTGGCTTTTATTTTTTTTATGGACGAGAAATAGATTTATAATGTACATCGTATTTTCACAAACATTCGGTATAATATAAAATCTTTGTGCTTTCACCGAAAACGTCAATACATATGCTGAAAAACATTAATATTCGACAGACAACAAAAGGCTTTCGTGTATACAAACTAATGTTAGCAGTAAAAAAAAGCTTCTAAATCGCCGCAGCACTAGACAAAAAATTGCGAGGCGACGCAACGTTGACATTTGTATAGTGCAAACGCAGAAGAAGCAAAAGAAGAAAACACTGTGGGGCAGACAGAAATTGTATCGCGCGCATTTCGAATTCATAAGTCTACGGGTGCGGGCTGCACTCGACGCACAAAAGCTCCACTGTGCAGTTCAAACAGCGCTGCTGCTCAAATATTTGCCTAATTATACCCACCGGACCGCGCTGCCTCCGCCTCGACAAGTCAATAGCTGCGTCCTATGTTAGCTCGACTGGTGACAGCTTTTTGCTGCTCTGTCGAACTGTTAAAATTGTTTGTTTGTGAATGAATTTTTATTTCAGTTATTTCTATTTTGAAACATATAATTAAGTCTTTTAAATTGCAACAAATTAATTAAATAATAATTTTGTTTGTTATAGCTATAAATTATTTTCAATTTATTTTCTTCATCAGCCCATTTTTACCCCACTGCAGGGGCTTTGGCCTCCCCCAGGGTGAGGAAGGGGGCTTGGAGCTTAAATCCACCACGCTGCTCCACTGCAGGTTGGGGACTGTAACAACCGCCATCTATTGACAGCGTCCGGGACCGACTGCTTAACGTGCTCTCCGAAGCACGGAGTCAGTGATAGTTATGTACTTAAGTCAGAAAAAGTCATTGGTACACGCCCGGATTCGAACTATGGCCCTATGGAGCCTTATTTTGAGACAGGTTCGTTGCGCTTTGGGCTATCACTATATATAGTGATATAATTTGTTTTATTATTACTAAATATTTAAATTTACAGGTGTGATTTTTGTTTTGCTAATTAATGACTTCAATGACGTATTTTATCCAAAAAACTCAGTCTGTTAGTTTTATTCTGATTCTACATAGATAAAACGTAATGGACTATTTATTACTCGGTTAATCGTAGATAAACAGTGTTACTCTAGTAATTGGTGTTATAGCGCTGAAATACTCTCATTACAATGATTTTCGTTTCAGTAACTAAATCATAGTAAAATATAAGGGCGGTGAAAATCAAACTATACAAGAGCAAAAGTAGCTACTTAAACGTAGCTACGTAGCGAAGTTTTAATGTTACGTTTAGGTTTAGACTATTAAAGTCTTAAAGTTTAAAAAAATTGTAAGCATCATCACGACAGGACAGATCAATGAATCAAAATCCCCAGATCAAACTCCTGGCCAAAAAAAGTTTGCGCGGATAATGCTTTTGGCCTGTACATTTCTGTTTATGCATGTGTTGGTGACTGTGTGTACTTTTTTAGCTCTCTATATTGATACGACGTACAGTTCCAATCGTACAGTCATATGCCCCTCGCTTAACTGCGTCCCGATACACCTAAAACTGGTTACTGCTAAGCGACTTGTCCCTATGTTCACATCCGTCATAAAGGTTGATTGGGACTATATCATTTAGAAGTTTTTGACCTGCATGATGGACTATGCATAATTCAAATTAATAATTTATTTACAGTCACCTCTTAGATACTACGGAGGGAAAGATAAATACTGATTGTGATCCAACAGCAAAAAGGTTACATCTTACAGAATAATATCTGTTCATTAAAATGAACATATAATTCCTACGCACCTAAAATCCATACTTCACTTAGTAATGATAACAAATTACAATAATTTTTAACCTAAATTTTTTATCATGGGCTCAATATCAAATATTTGAATAAAATAAAAAACCGAATATTTACTAAGTACATTTTTTACTGTTAATAAATAACAAGTCAACAATAATAGCTCTTGAATTAACTAATCTTTTTCTTATCTTTCCCTTTTAGTGCTGCTCGTTTATTTCTTTTTGCAATCAGTACGGACACTAATTTGATTAAAATTACAAAGGGTATTGAAACTACTAACAAAATAAAGGCATAGACGTCCAGCATTTGGGACGCGAACCAATTTAATTTCAAAGCTGGATTCTTCATGAAGTGAGCTCCTTTATGTCTTATGACGTACTCGATCCAAAATATGGCCGTATCTAGAGCAGTCATCGGTCTATCCTTGAATCTAACTGATATCTCTTTAGCTTTTTTCTTAAAGGACTCGTCTTTTAATATTTCGTTTAAGACCGTTTCCAGTCGTGCTTCGTTTATATCATGGTACTCTAATACCTTGCCGTAACCGTTTTCCTCGGCCAGTAGTAGATTGTTGTATTGGTCGGCGTATATAGGAATACCGATAATGGGGACCCCGTGGAAAGTTGCCTCCTGCATACCGATCAAGCCTCCGTGGGCGATAAACACTTTGATATTCGGGTGCGCTGAAAAAGTTATAAAATTTTATTAATAACTAACTTTTTCCTGCGTCTTCGCCCGTGTGTGTGTACAATTGGTATTATTTGGTGTATTTATTAAATGGGTGTAACTATTTAAAAAGTGCACAAATTCTCCTAAGGCATGGACATCATTGTAATAGTTTTAGGCATTTTAAATTTAAAAAAAAAATAAAGAATAAAATAAATATTTAAATACAATAAACAGGCAGGAGTTTCTTGCCGGTTCTTCTCCTTCTAGTTTTTTAACTGGTACTTAATCAATTCATTTTGACTTTTAATAAGTGTGTGTAAATATCTTATAATAAATAAAAAAATTGATTTTGATTTTGCACATTTTATTTTTAACATCTAATCTTATTTGTCACGATTCTTCATTCCTTTTCTTCTTTTGAAAAACCAGTTTTATAACATTATGAAGAATCATTATTCAATATACACAAATTAATATAAAGATTGCTTTAAAATCGGTTTAGCAGCTATTGAGTTATGAGTGCATCGAAAGAAACAAATATATATTATACGTAGCTATATTTTGTGTTCACTAGCTACTAATTAAATTATTCGATCCCAAATTTGACCTATAAAGCTGTCGTGACAACCGATCTATACATAAATTACAACGTGAAGAAAGCAGTGGCAAATAAACAAACAAACACAGTTAGGATCATGAATATACATAGAGATACCGTGTCGTAGCCACAAAAATGTGAGCTAAAAATATACCCCCGCAAACCACATATACGCAACTTTATGTTTTGACTATAGATACATTGTGAAGGAAAATTTAGTGTGACCTACGTGTAAAGTTCACACGGGAAAATAAAATAAAGGCTACATTAATTACATTTCATATGTAATATAACAAAATGTCTAATCTCTGAGTTTGTCTGTCATTTTTCTCGGGTTTTCGATCGTTTCAAAAATAGACTCAATTAATTTGAAGGCAGCGTTTGGTTTTAATAGTCATAAATATCAGTTCACAGTATCGAAGTGACATTACGCAGATTTGGGGGGTTGAAACCGCGGGGGCCTTGCGCACTGAAACTCGGACTAAAACTCAACATCTTACACCAGCTGGCTTTAGTATGAGTGGTTAGACGGTAAACACAGAAGAGGGCTTCTCGTCAATTCATATTTTTATGGTTTCGAAGTATGGGATGCCATATCCATCTTTATGGTTATGCTATTTAAGGTTAGGATTTAGAACGGAAAGTTCGTGTCAAAGAATTACAATATTCCTAATTTTTCTACATACAATTACATTACTTACTACAATTACTTCATTTATTTACTACAATTTTCGTTACAATAACATCGAAGTCATATAATGTACAGCGAAGGTACCTACGTACTCAGACTCAACGTCCTTTCCTGTATCCACGGACCCGCAATAATTTGCCTCTCCTTGTATTGTTAATGGGGTAATGCAGTACAATAGTAACGTTGAGTATTCTAAACAATTAGTTTGTCTGTGCCGGATATCATCTTACTAATTTCAGAGGGTCACAAATTATTGTTCTATACACAGCTGATGTATACTTAGGATAAATATAGGTCGACGGACCGGTGCTAAGAACCAGTTGCAAGATAATGCGTAAAAAATCAAGGTTATATGGTCTAAGCTACAATTACATTTGATAGGAGGAATTAAGCTATGTTTATATATGACAAAAAAATCTATTTTTATTTCTCCCTCATACACAGAACGTCTAAATAGGTTTAAAACACAGAAATCGGAATAAATTAGAAATGTGCCTGCAAATTCGATCAGATGGGTTTCGTTTCGATCGATCAATTGCATAATGCGTAGTGCTTTTGTACGATTGTCATCCATTTTACCGTTATATATTTTTACAATCAATAAATCGTAATGAAATAGTACTTTACTGATTAATTATATAATATATATAATAATTTGCAAACATTTACTAATTTATCTCAAAGAAACCGGCAGTAGGTATTCGTTTTTATAAAAAATTTCAAGTGATTTATTCAAAATACTTTCACGACAGCTTTAGTCGTAGTTTTAAATATATACCTGTCTATAATCCAGAAAATATGTTCTAAAATCGTACATTAAAACACACAAAGACACCAGCTATAAAACATATCGTAGAACCTGAAAAAATTTAATTTTATCAAGATTTTGTAATTTTGCAAGCTTGCCGTTTTCCTATACATAGAGAGAAGTCATGATAGATACACGTATGTGGCGCTAATATCAAAATCCCTTAGTTAAAATCCTTGATTGAAGAATCCACTCTTTGAATGACATCAATCCATTATATTTTATTAACAATTTACAT
This sequence comes from Luffia ferchaultella, assembly GCA_949709985.1. Classification (NCBI taxonomy): domain Eukaryota; kingdom Metazoa; phylum Arthropoda; class Insecta; order Lepidoptera; family Psychidae; genus Luffia; species Luffia ferchaultella. The sequence continues at coordinate 12,497,251 of OX453253.1, read as the reverse complement.
AAAAAATAGAATCATTCTATCGTAATATGTTGCGCAAAATCAAGTAATTATTTACATTTCTGTGTCAGGTCTGTTCAAGTCCAGTGTTCAGTAAATATTATTTCTGCTTTTAACGACTTTAGGTCCCTGTAACTAAGCAGTATTTAAAATACGAGCTTCACTTACCTAATATTTCCTTTTGTGGCAACCATTTTCTAATAAAGACGTTGTCCGGTTTGTTTTCTAATAAAGGCTCTTCCCATTTCCATAGAACGGTTTGTTTGAGTTTCCTGAACACGTTCAAAAAGGCATTTTTCTTATCGATGGGAAGTTCCGAGCTTCTTACGTTTGAACCAAAGTTTACGTAGACGACCCCGTGTTTTGAATTGTCTAAAATGTTCTGGAGGTCCTAGAAATATAGAAATGATGTTTAATCAATGTTCGAATTTTTAAATTGTAGAATATATACGTGAATATTCTATTTATTTATTTACTATATTTTTTCTATCAGCTACACAATAACTACTTCAACAACTACTTCATTGCTGTCAGTTCTATGCTTCTCTACATTTCTATTTCTTAAATCCTTTCTTTCATCAAGTTTTATTTGTTTGCTCGCAGAAATAGAGAAATTTTGTATATTTTTGTTTTTATTTCATATATGAGTTTTCAAAGAATAATCAACTAATAAAAAATTAATAACTTATGACATGACAGCTACTAATTACAACTGTGATGTTTAATATATTGCACTTATTCGTACGGCCGCCGACTTCCGCTAATAGCAGTGACATCACATGATTGTTGTACTTCTCCATTATTAGGCCTACAATTTTTTTTTTTTTAAATTAGGAAGTCTATTTCTACAAATATATAAAATGTTATATATATATTATAAATAAAATTCTGGACCACATTCTAAAATTTTGAATAATGGCCATTGCATGTGACCTCAAAGTACGCACCTCGGGTAATTTCGTATCTGTTTCTTTCAGGTGCAGCCCACCGACTTCTACCAAATTGGGAAGGTACGCAGCCGGTAAATCGAATGAAAAATGTGAATTCATCAACACTAGCGAAGCGTTTCTGTGCAAGTCCACCAGAGTGGGCAGCGGTCGTGGCAAATCCTTGAAATACTTTTCAACCAGGGCATCTTGCATGGGCAGATACCAATATTTCCAGAAGACGAACTCACAGATACTATAGTAGCTGTTCTTAAGACGCCCCACAAAACTCATTGGTGAATCAACCCTGACGAATTCTGATAGTACCGTTGCAAGCTGTAATGGGTTCCTTAATATAAAATTGTTCTTCATTGAATTTCCATAAGTAGTCACTAACACTAATGGCGCCATGTACTTGTGAGCAAGCATGAACATCGCTTCTTGGTAAAACAGTTCACTGATGACTAAATCGAATTTATTGTCTTTATTCAAAAACTCCTTGACTGTTGTCGAATTCAAAGCTACTTCTGTAGTCCCCGTGCCACCAGTCCATAGGACTTGTTTGTGAAATTCAGACATAGGTAAGTCTACCATAGTGAACACATTAGGACGCTGTTTAGTACCTGAAGAGAATAAATTTATTCAACATTATCGTTTTTTTTTAATATAAAAAGCTTTTAAAGAGCGTAATCTCTGGCACCCAAAAAAGTAATATAATTATGATAAAATATGTGTAAACATCGCATTCTTCAAATGACATCTGTACCTAAGCATGTAGAGTGTCATTTTCAGTTGATCTTATCTCGAAAACACCAAAAACCCTAATTTCAAGTCAATTTAAAGTCAAAATTAAAAATGTCCACCACTTTGTAACTACCCAAATGTCATTTCTCTAGGCGATGTCAGTATTAGACGATTTTGTCTCAGCAACTCCAATCTGTACTCAAAATTAAAAATGACCGCACTCTGAAAATGGCATAAATAGATTATTTGAAGCTCTGAAGTTCTGAAAGCTCTAAAAAAGTTATATGTTACTCCTACCTATACCGAAACAAATAGTAAACAATATTTTCTGCCCAATTTTTCGTACAGTGATACAGTTTTCCATGCAGTCCTTATTAAAACCAGAACTGATATTTTCTTACCTGTTAGTTCCCATATTTTGATATCATCCGACATAATCTGATGATACGTCGGTGGATGAGAGTCCTCTCTGTGAGATGTGATTACTGTGACATTGTGCCCCCTTCTCGCCAATTCTAGGCCAATAGGCCGTAGCATTATGTAATGTGATGTAGACGTAAAGGGAATAATGTACAATATGTTTGCACCATCGCAGCCCGCGTACAGTACACATAGTAAAGCGAAATCTAACAAAGCCTAGAACAAAAATCGTCAATATAGTTTCTAGCAATGTACATAAAAGTAATAATGTTCATTTTTTATTTATATATATATATATATAGGTACCTACGAATATAATCAAAAAGCTAATTGGAAGCGATTGTAATACCGTAATATATATATAGTATAGATAGCCAATTATTATTGTGTTATTTAAATGTACGAAACATTTAAATAAAATAATAATAATTACCTATTATACCTATATAATTCAATGATTCAGCTGGTAAGAACTGTATAAGTATGCACCTGAACTGGACCATGACATGCAGCGCTATGCACGTAGCCACGGGGATCGGATCAGGCTAGCAGAAGATAAACAAGGAATAAAAGTAGCAGCAGCTGAAATATATAAAACTCCAGAGACAGACAGCGATACACCTGAGGAAGAACCGTAAATGCAGCTTTATCCTCTCATATTTCCACCCCTCCCGTTCCCCTTCTCTGGCTACAGGTTGCATGTCAACCGGTCGATATAAAGATATCCCCTCATTCTCCTTCCAAGCTGCGACGACCTACACTCCCTCCCATAACCACGCACCTTTCGTTATATCGGGATTTATTCTTTTCAGTTGCATAACTGGCTGAAGGATAGGCACTGATGATGATGATGATGATATAAAAATATTCGATGAAAATAATAATTTACTTAATAATTTAATACCCAAAAGAAAACAGGAATTCATCAATTCCTAAAAAAACCCTTTAGATTGTAGTGGTCTAAGTACCTACATTAAATCCACATGCAAAATAATATGTTATTACAATACGAGATATACATAATTGTTTCCTAGAATTTCTTAAATGGGTCAATATACAGAATGATATTTTGAAAATCACAAAAATAAAAATCAGGATTTCATAGGTTTTAAAGATTCATTTATAGCAAAATATAATCAAACATCATAATGACTACAAAAAAAATGAAATTTTAATTACGTTTAATACGTAAATCCCAGAAAAACATTATTTAATCCTCACAGAATTGGCGCACGTGTTCACCGAAATGATGGAAGTGATCATTAATTAATAACTAAAATAGAAATTTGAGTTGAATATATGTAACTTAAAAATTCTACATGTATAACAAAAAAATATTTACATGATTCGATATTTATTGGGATGTGTAAAAACAGACGCTATAATTTCAGTTTAATAAAGTGTAAGAAACATATTTTTTTTATAACCTATCTGACGAAACCTGTGTTCAGAATAGTTCACGGAGTATGACAATAGCCTTTGTTTTGCATTTTTTTACGAGTTTATTTAAATAAGATATGGTTGAATTTGTTATGTTTTCGATAAATAAGCACATATATGAAGCAAACAGATTGATTCCGCTTTTGACTTATGAATAATTAAATATGACATAAGACCAGTTTTTTTTTTTTTTGTAATTCGTATAATGATTCAATTGGAACACGGTCGACTGTATTTAATTGGAACCAATTACCTACGTTAACAATGTCAAGAGTATTAATTTCAATAATTTGAAATAAACAATTATTGAGTTTCGTACTATTGGCTATTGTGTCAGATTGTTCTGCCTACTAGTATTAATTATTATTATTTTAACTAAGCATAATTCTCGTATAGTCTTCCAACTTTCTATCGTACCCATTCCATTCCACCAGCCCATTACGCCTCACTGCAGGGGCTTAAGTCTCCCCCGGGGTGAGGGGACTTGGAGGTTAATCCACCACGCTGCTCCAGTGCAGGTGATGGTGGTGGTGGATTCTATTGTTTGACTGTACAGTTTTGACTGACCTATGGCCTATCGAGTCGAGTGGTTAGAAACCCTAATTGCGGAGCCAAAGGTCGCGGGTTCGATTCCCGTCCGGAAGAAATATTTGAGTGCATTAACATGTTTATTTCGTTCCGTGTCTGGGTGTAAAAATATCTATATATGTATATATCGTATAGTTTGTCTAGAAACCCCATCATCATCATCAGCCCATGTTACCCCACTGTAGGGGCTTAGGCCTCCCCCAGGGTAAGGAGGGGTTTGGAGCTTAAATCCACCACGCTACTCCACTGCAGGTTGGGGATTGTAACGATCGCCATCTATTGACAGCGTCCGGGACCGACTGCTTAACGTGCTCTCCGAAGCACGGAGTCAGTTTTAGTTAATGTACTTAAGTCAGAAAAACTCATTGGTACACGCCCGTATTCGAGCCTTTGGCCTTATAAATTTGACACAGGTTCGTTACGCTCTGGGCGATATCACGATACGTAACCCCATAACACAAGCATAATATTTGCTTACTTTGGGACTAGATGGTGCTGTGTGGGATGTCCCATGTATTACTGTATTATTATTATTGTACCTATGAATTCTTAAAATTAAATATCATCTTTGTCGAAACGATTATTTCTAATATTTTGACTGCTTCAAAAAAACTTTTCAACTGTGATATGTAAGGATTGCGTGTTATAATGTGAAACCTGTTGTGACGTAAAATGATGGCAACAATAAATATTTTTCCTCAAAATATGAATATGAAATTTCTAAAAAATTATTGCACACGATAAGTAAAGAGTCATTCACAAATTACGTCACGTGTCAAAGGACCGGAAGGGGTTCATAAAATTTACCATTGTGTACAACCCTTGACTCAAAAGCTTTGTTAGTTCACAATTAAAAATTTCAAAAAATAATAACATGAGTGCAGTGATAGCTAGAGACAATTTTTAATACTTATTTTATTACAGTGAACCTTTGACTTTTAGTATCGATTGTGAAGAGAATAAGCTCTGCAAAGGAAAGCGAAATTTATAGTACCTAGTAATATAATGTAGTTTCCATCATAAAATGTTTTTTTTTTAATTACCTTTTACAATAACATCACAAAGATAAAAAAAATTTCTTTTACAATTACACCACAAAGATAAAATGCATCTAGTTTTCGCTTATTAGCTAAACACTATCTGTAATTTTCTATGGAATTTTTAAATAATATTACAATACAAAACATTTACAAGTACATTTTATAAGTTAATCTATTACTCGTTAAATAATGCAGGCTAATTAGCTGTGATAGTTTTCTTTTAAACTACGTTATATGTACTCCTGTTATGACTTTAGGAGTGCATATCTCAATAACTGTTGACTTAAATAAAAAAAAATTGTTTAAAACCTTGATATAACTTTTAAGGCCTATCCTTTGGTACCTCTCGCGTTAATATACGATTAAAATTTTTTTTACGTACTTCAGTTACATGTATGGCGACCTATACCAAAAAAATGCTTTTCTTATTTTCACTACGTTGTGTAGCGGTTCATAGATTACACCTACCTTCCAAATTTCATGTATATATTGCTAATAGTTTCCGAGAAAAACTACAGACAGACAGACGGACGGACATGGCGAAACTATAAGGGTTCCTTTTCTGCCATTTGCTACGGAACCCTAACAAAAAACGGGATGGGTAGGAATCGCTTCGCACTTCTACGGCTATTTTTTAAACGTGGTATCACGATTAACAAATTGAGCATGCATGCGTTGCTAACACAGCAATTATTTAAAGTCAAAATTTCATTACTTATTATTTTGTGGCGGCGTTATTTCCTATTTCAGCCAACGAGTTAGATGAGTTCGTTTCACTGTAAAAAGTTTGTAGACACGTAGTAATAGATATTTGAGCGATGCAATTAACTTTACAACACTTTATGTACGATGGTTTGCCCTTCTCCAATAATCGATAACAATTTTGCCAGATGCGAACATATCTGGTTATTCTAGCGGAGCAGCTGATATTGGTAAATGTTCCTTTCTCACTTCATATCCTGTGCATGTAGGTAGTTGACTTGGATGGACCAATATTTTCTAAAATTAGGGATCCAGACACCGGTCAATGGGTATTGTTTAGACTAGTCCATTCGTTGCGTAAACAAACGTAACATAGTTTCTCTTACGTGTAGCAGTCCACCGTGTGAGTAAAACGTGATTTCACGTCAAAAATATTGTTGCACACAAAAACAAAAGTTATACGCAACATCTTACTTTAAAATTGTTTTAAATAGGTTACGGTTTTCCCAGCACGTGTACTTGTAACAATGTAGGTATATGACGTCACACAAAAGACGTCCGGAAAGTTGAAACTGCGAAAGTATAGGAATACAATTTTATAGCTATAACTGGTGGTCCTTTAAGCAGAGAACTCTACCGTAATTCATTATATGTTATTGAGGTTTTTCTGTTAAAGATCTCTAGAGATTGATATATCTATATTATTTGCAAGTACCTAATTTTTTTGAATGTATCATAAGTAGTATGAAAGTATGCCGAATAAAGACTTCTAAATAAAGGCTTCGACTCTACGTAGAAGGTGGAGTAAAAACTGTGAAATTAAAAAGTGGAGCAGAAAAAAAATACATACGTAATCATCGACCGACATAAATTAAATAGGATATGAGTACAACTTTATATATAAATCGACGAAAGTTTGAAAGCTTACGAACGAAAGTAAATTAGAAACTCTAAATTATTTACTAGGAATAATAAATCGTAACATAAAGATGGTACAATATCAAAAATTCCAAAAAAAAATTTAAAAGTTACAAACAAGTTACAAAACTAGAAAGTATGTACTAAGAATACATCGTCATCGAAACATAAATTAAACGCTGTACAACTTTGTAAAACGAAATAAGATTGAAAAGAAATTAGCTATTTTAGATATAATATTCTTGATAAACAAAGCACTTTGCACCACTTAATTTTAATTATGATTTGAGGAAATAATTTAAACCGAAGCTACTTGTCGGACAGCGGGTAAATAGATGTTAATTAATAAAGAATTTTATATTGTTTTATTTTTTATTTATTAACATTTTGTTTTAAAGAGTGGATTTTCAATGTTTCTTGAGCATGTTCAGAATGTACAATTGAAGTAAATTTTTTTATAAACATTGTTTCAAAACCCAAAAAATATTTAAACTATGAAAAATTGCAATGAGTATATAGTTTAAAAATACTACTTGTACTCGTTTGTATATAAATGTGACTGATTACCTACGACGGGAGCAATGGAGAAGGGGTAAAAATCATAAAAGTGTGATGTATCTAACTTATGGATGGCCACTGAGTGAACATTTTGAGCGGTAAACCTTACATGGCGTATTTTCGAAAACTCACCATTTTAATACATGAAAGACGAAATAGTTTATCACGCACATCTAATACACACCAGAGAGGTGATCAAACTAAAGGTCAGACAAGGAAGTATGGCGTAAGCACATGTCGGCGGAGATAATGGCGATAAATTAAAATTAGAAGTGTTCACGATTCTAGCTTTTTCGATATTATAAGCGTACCTACACATACTGATACCGATTAATTTATGTAATACATAATTAATTATTTGTAATTTGTTATAGAGTATTTACTAGTTATAAATGTAATGTTCTTACTTGTGTAACCATCTATATACCTGGTCTTATTATTGATATGCAGCACTTAAATAATAATACCTGGGATAACTCACACAGCGCCATCTAGTCCCAAAGTAAGCAAGTATTATGTTTGTGTTATGGGTTACTAGACAACTGATATACGTAATTACATATTTTTTTAAATAATGTCTACATATATAAATATTTAACACCCAGACACGGAACAAAATAAATATGTTCATGCACACAAATCCGTGCACCGTGCTTCGGAGGGCACGTTAAGCAGTCGGTCCCGGACGCTGTCAATAGATGGCGGTCGTTACAGTTCCCAACCCGCAGTGGAGCAGCGTGGTGGACTTAAGCTCCAAGCCCCCCCTCCTCACCCTGGGGGAGGCCTAAGCCCCTGCAGTGGGGTAAAAAATGGGCTGATGATGATGATGATGATGATGATGCACACAAATATTTGTACCGGGCAGGAATCGAACCCGCGACCTTTGGCTCCGCAGTTAAGTCTCTAACCATTCGGTCATTCGGTCAGTCAGATATAATTATATAATTACTAATAATTATAGATATTGTTCTATCGCCACAAAATACTTATTTTATATTCTAAGTAGGTGGTAGAATATTATGAAACAAAAACCATTTCATCGAAAGTTGATTTTTTACTTTCATCTTTTTTAAATTCGTTTGTTCTTGGCATTATCTTGTATATCAAATTAATACATACACTTAGGGCCATGCTCACAAGTGTTCGTTAAGCCGCTATACCTACACTGGTTAAAACAATGAAATTGTAAGCGTTTTTGTTATTTTATTTGGCTGTTAACAGATAATGGGAACTTGTAAGCATGGTCCTTAGAATAATGAAATTAAATGAATTAATTAAGAATGGCATTCCAATTTTTCCGTACAACGACCTATACACCAGTTCAGTGGTGTTCACGTTGCTAGTTTGAAAGCGAAATAGCCGATGACGGACGACCGTTTGCTGACTGTTCCACAACCAAACCTCCACTATTTGAATGCCATATTGGTCAGGTGCGGGTTGAGGATTGTTAACCACTAAGGTAAACGTGAGGATATCGACGGAGCTTGTGGTATTTAGTTACAATAACTTAAGCAAAAATTTCAGAGACCTGTGTAGTCAGATCACAAGATTTTTATTCAAAGGATAATTTATAGAATTTTTAATGAAAGAAAACACCATTCATTACTGAATTCCACTTGTACTTACCTGATATTTCTTTTTGTGGTATTTCTAATGACAAATCTATCGGATTTATTTTCAATTTGGTGTCTTTCCATTGCCATAGGACGATCTGTTTTAATTTCCTGAGCATATTCAAAAAACCGGACAAGTGTGAGTCAGACAGGCACACGAAGGGTTCCGTATAACCTTACAATATAAAAACTACGCGTTTCTTGTATGGGGACCTCTTTTAATTTATAACTTTACTTTACTTTTATTATTTGTTGTTATAGCGGGGCAATAGTAATACACCCTATAAAAATTTCAAGTGTCTACCAATTACGGTTTAGACGATACAGCCCTGTGACAGACGGACGAACAAACAGCGGAGGCTTAGTGATAGGGTTTCTGTTGGTACCTACCCTTTAGATACAGAATCCTAGTAAGCGCTCTTCTTTTTCACAGGCAGTTCAGAACTTCGCACGTTTGGTCCAAAGTTTACATAGACACACAGCACTGACCTGTGTGACTGAGCACTGATCAAAACTGTCAGTTGATTTGTTTAATCATTTCAATACCCATGTAATTTTGAATGTATACATTATATAAAATTCTTTGTATGTCTTGCTGGATATTAATAAAACTTTTTAAAATGTTATGATGCTCGAAATGACATATACTCCAATAGTTGTCCTATTTCCCTTTCTTTTTCCCTCCCTACATGCTCCATCAAGTGATCTAAATTTACTTCTCTTCGCATATTTTGCATTTCCTATCCTCATCTGCCATCCATTACTTGTTCTTCTCTTCCAAATTCCAACACTTAAACTCCTTTTTTTTTCAGGTACATTGGCCTCTTGTGAACCCTTTATTTCTTATATCTTGTCTCCATTATCTTACCATACACCCATTGCTGTTGCTTCTCTACTTCTCGTCTATCAATTTCTCCATGTTCCCGACATCTTGTCTTCTTCTCACTTTCTCTCCGCTGTAGCCGTTTTCTCTCACATTCACATTTTGTCCCTTTTCGTTTCTCTGTAAACTATATAGGCTGTGGTCCATCTGTCAAGTCCCAACGTCCACTTTATATATTACAGTTGTACAGGGGCCTGCTCTTATATCTGAACACCGTCCAAAAAGGTCTATGCGTAAAACAGAAAAACACATTACACGTCTACCATCCTTGCCCTTCTCGCTATTTGCGACAGACAGACAGAGTTCTCCACTGTAAAGGCCCGTGCATGCGGCTTAGCTATGTCTTTTTTTCACGATCGTAACTGTTAATTGAAAATGATCAAAATACAAAGTGTTCAGATTTGAGCGCAGGCGTCTCTACATGGAGCTCACTAAAACTTTCCAGAATGAATGAGAGAAAACTACTATTAGTCAAAAATGAATTTATTTTTCTCAAAATATTCTCTGTTCCCTAAATACACTTTTTCATGCGAATAAACTAATTTTGAAAGCATTTGTGTGACTGCTCCCTGGTGACTTCGGAACCTTCGGAAACATGTTTTTTTATACTCTTTGGCCAACGTCTTCTGGTGATGAAAATCGTTGATCGCGTAATTGATTCTTAATTTTCGCGAACAAAAAAATTATAAGGTGTCAGACCAGAACTTTATGCAGGATTGCTCATAAGTTCTACGTTTTTCACCTTCAAAAATGTATTTGTCTGTTTGGGTGTGTGTCCCAAATCGACCCATACGGTCGATTGCAGCTTTGTTTTGGGTTCGCAGTGAATCCATGTTTTGTCACCTGTTACTATGTCCAACACCAAATTTGACGCTCCCTCCTTGAATCTGGTAAGCAAGGCCACGTTTGAATTCGGCAAACCGTTTATAAATAGTCGTCTTGCATGGTGCTTTACATGGATTTCTGGTGCTTCATCTCCAAAAGCAGTTTAAAGTCGAGCGAGGCTCTGCTGAACTGTCAAATCAAACTTAAAATCATAGATAATCAGACTACGAAAGTTCTCACGATTTTAATCCATGCATAATGATGAAGACACGCAATTTTTTAAATGACGCTACAATGTAAAGATTCCACAATTACATTTTCAAATCTAGTTATTACTTTTTAAATATTGTTTACGTAAGCAGATTGCAGATAATTTTTGTATTTTATATTTTTTTATAAAAAACGGATGTTTACCAGTTCGATACCCGCTCGGGACAAATATTTATGTGCATAAACATGTCTATTTGTATCGTGTCAGGGTGTGAAATATCTATATATGTATATGTTACAAAGAATATTTAAGTATTTATATCAGTTGTCTGGTATCCATAATGCAAGCTTTGCTTAGTTTGGAACTAGATGGCGCTGTGTGAGATATCCGAGATATTATTATCATCTGTTTGGCTTGTTATTATTGAAATATGTTCATTAAAGTTTTTCTAGTAATTTCCGTTTTACGTCGAAAGCAAAAACGGTAGGCTGCGCGGTGAAAGACGCTAGGTGAACAGTTGTCGGCGTCCGTTCATTTATAAAGGAGAGCCGAATCTCGTTCTCGGCTGAGATGATGGAACAACTGTGCCTACTATTGCTATTTCAACCGACGCTGACTTCCATTTGAAAAGACTTTTCTATAAAGCATGACTCGATTCACCTAATAAAATAATTTTGGTTCATATTTTAAGATACCCAGTAGTTTTTTCACCAAACCTTTATAAAAATTTATAGTATATGGAAAGCGTGTACTCTACGTAGAGTGGCACCAATTTCATTGAAATCAGTTCAACAGGATCCTAAAAATGCTACGGAACCTAAATTGAAATGATGTATTTAGACACGCGGTCAGCTGGTTTTTAAAGAAGGCTAGTAGGTAAATTAGCTTTCACTTGCTGGCGTCACTAGCAACGCATCCGGTATCAGTTAAAATTATACAAACCCAGTTCCTACGTTATTTCTTCACATTACAAGCAAAATTACGATGTTTTTTTTTATTTGTTGTCACGAAGTTTCGTGATTATTTGTAAATATGGGAATTTTGAATATTTATTAATAGCAACATTGCAAATTTGGTTGAAAATCATGATTTGGTTAGCAACACTTTTTTCTCCGGATGACAGCAGGACCGACATCACGAGGTTAGTCTGCTGCCTAGAATTTATGGCCTATTAATAATTAATTACCTTTATTTGGTAGTGATAAGCACGATTGATTATCGAGCACCTAATTGTAAGTATATGATTGGTTTTTAGAGGTAACGAAACTATAAGATACGATATCCTGCTGAGCACGTGGTGCCAGCTGACGTTTACTATGATATTTGCCGGTAATATATTGACGATATCCACAATATTAATGCGTAATACAGATGTGAATAACGTTATAGATTTAGCGAGATTTGTGTGTATGATGACGTCGGCATAGAAGCTGACTCGCATCATAACCTAAGAGATTGAAAGACACCTCGAGCACTTCTCAATGAATGGTTGAGAAGGTATGAGCTCTTCATAGTGGTTAAAGAGTCCACACACTGAAGTCGGCATAGAAGCTGACTCGTGTTATCACCTAAGAGAGTGAGAGATATTACAAGAGCACTTCTCAATGAATGGTTGAGAAGGTATGAGCTCTTCATAGTGGTTAAAGGATCCATAGATAGAGAGATATGTATACGTGTATGTGTGTGTAGATAGACACTAGAGTTTATCCTAAATAGAGGTACACAGAGATACTGATAAGCGAAGCAGATGTGAGAGAGTTTTATATACCTAGTATGATACTATCTATATTCTATTATAATCTATTGATGTGCTTTTACGCTGTGTACTATGTTGTTTGTGATCACATTCTAACTAACTATAAATTGTCAATGCGGGGTCGGTGCTGGACCTTTGGGCCCGGGCCACCATTGCGTTAGGCAATGGTGTGCCCGGGCTTTATTAATTTTTTAGGTGTTCCTGAGACGGGAGAGATGAGAGCGAACTAATCAAAGCTGCCTACACTGACAACGGAGATGATGCTTATAGTGTACATATGTGCTCATGCTGGATGTCGCTTAAAGGAGCTCCTCGGAAGACAATTCAAGTGGTCGATGCTACTGTATATGGTGTAGATTCTTAATGACCAATATGAGATAACTTGATTAAATAAATCAATTATCAATTTGTATTAATTCAAGTATCGTTGACCCTTGATCAGTTCAAATATAATCTTATCGCGATCTTAGAAGTTACACCTCACAATACATGATGATATAACAAGATAGACTTCGCGACATGGTGGAGGTGCTTCGAGATATGAAATCAGGAGCCAATCCCTCAGCACATCCTATTCGTTTTCCGATGAGCTCAAAGCGATATCAGCATCATTTATTGGCGGCTAGCTAAATGACAATTTTAGACTAAAGAAACACTGACTAAAAGAAACTTTTGGTTCCATAATTTAGTCAATTTATGAAAACGCATACAGCATCATTACAATTTATAATAATATTACTAATTTATTTCCTTGTAAAGGCGGAATCGTTTCTGACTTGTTTTCGTGATAACGTGACCTGCGGTGACCTTTGTTAAATAAGTTAAAAAAGTGTTGGGTCGATTGAGTGAGTCAGAGAAAGGTGATCTGTTGATATGACTCCAGATGTGATTCATATCTATACTATGAAACGATCACGAGGTTCAAGTGGAGAAAGTGAGACGTACAAGAATAATTTTTTTGACCTTAACTATTACAATATCGGTGCGCGTAGTATAGTGAAGACTGAAGAGTGGAGATTTTGAAGGTTTCAATCAACTACACGAAGTGTGATGTGTTATCGTGTTCTATTTATTGAATACCTATATCTTACTAATTTAATACATGTACCAAAATAAAATTATTAAATAGTGTACTCCATCACTCAATTTTATTTGATATTGTTAAGTACCTACCACTGAATAAATGGAAAGTTACAAAATCTCGTTTCATTACTAAATTTCATAAGAAATAAGAACTTAGATATTTTACCTTGATTTATTACCATTTGGTGTCTCCCATGTATAAACATACCTATTGTTTTACTATTTATATCCCTACAGAGTAGCGGATCCTAACAGAAGTGAGTCACTAACGACTCGACTCAGATGATGTAAATCATGACTTAAATATGTACATCACTAGATCATAGAGAATTGATCAATGACATGAAACTTCAAGTGAAATGATTGATTTTGCTTGAATTGAAAACATTGAATGAAAATAAACTGAGCGTCTACATGGTGTCTACATAAAATTAATGTTATTTTCATTAAAGTTATTGTGTACTGTGATTTAAAAGTATGTAAATTGCGTTTAATGTGTACTACCGACTGCCAGCGGACTTGAGACGGTACGTACACCTACAAGTGATTTAATTGTTGTAAAACTGGAATTAAACATTTGTTGGAATTAGTCGAGACGAAAAACTGTCTTTGTGTTTTATGACAACGATGGAACGTAACGTCACGTCACGTTATTATAGCAGCTATACAGATAGACCGTAAAATAATGCTTATTATGTGGTTATTGCCTATGTAGTAGGTACATAGAAAATGAACTGAATGTTGTAGGCCTCTCACATGCTCACAGGTTAATATTAACTAAGTTGATTAGTTGTAGTCTAAAGTGGCATATAAAGTTGCTTACCACTTAACAAAACATATAAGGTTGCTTACCGCTTAGCAAAATCACTAGTCTGAATAGAATATGACTCAAATAGATATTATTTAGTGAAAACAATCTGATAAGTATGTATGTATGCATAAAAGCAATGTACAGCTACCAATTCTGACCTGAGATCATAGACATTGAGATATATTGTCTAAATATATTTGTCAGACAGTGACCTATATATGATAATATGAAAGTTAAAATGAAAGTTATTTAAAACAAATTTGGTTTGTAGATTAATAATAGTATGATATAGTACCAGAGAGATAGACAACTATGTTATCCGTTACCTTTCTTTTGTTCGAATACAATTATGAAGAATATTTCATTGTTTGTTGGTGGCTAACTCGGATGGATGTTTATCCTGAAGTGCGATGGAGTGTAAAGTGATCTGTTATGAAAAGTAAATGTATAATGTTTTATATAAATCAATGAATAGTAAATAAAAGATGAGAAAGTACCTATTAAGGTACATAATTAAATTTTGTTAGCATCGTTGAAGACCACTTAGTTGTTGCCTTTTCAGTGAAAAATGGAAGCTGTAATTAAGACGAAAGTGGTCACCATCCATGAAACAGTCAAATACCAGATACCAAAATAGACAAATACCAGAGAATATAGAAGAGGCTAACATTAAATTAGAAATGCTAAAGCTACTCAATGAACGCCTCTCACTGGAAATGAACAATTACTATAAATATGCTGAGTCACTTTCACCCGATGAAGCGGCAAAATATGTCAAGACTCAAATGGAGGGAGATGAAGTAATCGCAGAACTTACAGTAAAATTAAAAAAAAAAAAAAAATATCGAAACATGGGAAAGAAACATTTCAAGGCAGATTACCTAAGATGGAATTGACTAAATTCAATGGAGATATTCTGATGTGGAGAACCTTTTGGGATCATTTTTCCCTCGAATATGATAGTAAAAGTATCAACGAAGTTGATAAGTTACTGTACCTGCAATCAGTTCTGGAAGGGAATGCCAAGAAGGCAATCGAAGGTTTAGAAACAACCAATAAAAATTATAGTATTGCTGTCGCTACCCTTAAGGAACGGTTCGGTAAACCTAATACTATAATTCCTATATAAGATACAACAAGCTGATAAATCCATTTTAAGTTGTAGACGCGTGCTAAACGATATCGAACGACACCTTCGGGTATTGAACGGTTTGGGTGAAGATACCAACCATAACCATTTACGATTTCTATTAATTCAAAAATTTCCAGAAAACATCATATATGAATTAAAGTTGAAATTCAAAAATAAAACAATTGAAGAAATTAGAACATGTCTAGAGGAAATTATATCAGCAAAGGAAGATTCGAATAGAATGACTGATGCCAGAATGCGAAATGATAGTTATTCAGTAGAGTTGTTACACGTTAGAGAAAAGGCACCTACACACAAGGGCAAAAGAAAAATTCAAAGAAATATATACGAAAGCAAAAGAATAGTAATAAACACTTGTAAAACTACTGATGGTAGGAGACATAATGTATCCACCAATAAGGACAGTAGGAAATGTAAACTTACTGAAGGGTTCGATGGAAGAAGAAAAAAAAAAAAAAAAAAAAAAAAAAAAAAAAAAAAAAAAAAAAAAAAAAAAAAAAAATACCAAATTGAGCTGCATATTCTGTAAAGATCCACACTATAATGATGAATGCAAGACCGTCAAAGGTATAAGAGAAAGAAAATTAAAATTGAGAAATCGCTGTTTTAATTGCTTTACCACGGGACACAAAGTAAACCAGTGCCGATTGAAAAGGAAATGTGCACACTGTGGATCGTATAGAGAACACAACCGAGCTTTATGTCCAAAACTGCCAGTAAATACTAGAGTGGAATCTACTACTACATTTTACAATAATACTAAAAGCTTCATAGCATTACAGACGGCTGTCGTATGGGTAAATGGCGTAAATAGAACGAAATCAATAAAATGCCGATTATTACTTGACTCTGGAAGTCAAAGAAGCTATGTAACTAAAAAGGTAGCCAAAGAGCTAAACTTACCTATCGAGGAAGAAAATAGGCTCATGGTATTTACTTTCGGTTCACAGTCTCCACATGAAGTTGTTAGTCCAATAGTTAAAATCAATATCAAGTCCCGTACCAACTTAAATAAAGTTGTGTATGTGAATGGCGTGCCATTCATTTCACAGAATATCCCATATCCAAGCGAGGAAGTCAAAAGTTGGGCAAAGGATAAAATCTTAGCCGATGATGGTTCCCTGTCAGATCAGATAGATATCTTGATTAGGAATGACTATTACTATTCCATTATGTCTAACCATAAGATTAAAATCCGCGAAGATTTTTTCCTAGTAGAATCTATCCTGTGTTGGATACTTTCAGAAAAGATCACCCCTGAAAATACAGATCAGTTATATGCTCTTACATATTTTTAATCCTCATGTGAAGATGTCAAACTCAATGCACCTGATCGTCCATTAGAAAACGTCAATTTAAAATCCTTGTGGGATCTTGAATCTATAGGGATTACCGACAACCCTAAAGTTACAAGAAATGAAGAAGCGATCAGGAACTTTAATGAAACTACTAAATATATTGATAAAAGATACTATATCACCTGGCCATGGAATCAATATCCACCGAATTTACCAGATAATTATGGACTTGCAATCGGCCGATTA
Source organism: Luffia ferchaultella (assembly GCA_949709985.1). NCBI lineage: Eukaryota > Metazoa > Arthropoda > Insecta > Lepidoptera > Psychidae > Luffia > Luffia ferchaultella. The sequence goes on along the minus strand of OX453253.1, from coordinate 12,480,039 downwards.
GTAAATTTAGTTAAAAGATTAGATTCTCTCTTTAAAAGATCGTTAAAAGATCATTCTCAAGAACTGTACGATCAGACATTAAAAGAATAGATGAAAAAGAGTTTTATAGAAATAACACCAGAGCATCAGAAATCGGCAAGAGATTATCCGATACACTACTTACCTCATCATAGCATGTTTCAGCCTGGTAAACCGATGAGGATAGTTAAAATAATGGATAATAAAAGCCTAAACGAATGTTTATATTGTGGACCGCTTATGCTGGAAGATCTGACTAGATTGTTAATAAAATTTAGAATGCATAAGATAGGGATTGTAGCAGACGTAGAAAAGGCTTTTCTCCAAATAGAAACCCATTTTATGTTAATAAAAGAACATAAAAAATAATAGATCACAATTTTAATTATTTAAAATATAAATTTTGATGCAGAGCAATTTGACTTTGTAATGATAATGACAGAATATATATAAAATATATAAAAAAAAAAAAAAAATATAATATCAACCAAAAAGGTTGAATAACAGATTTAACTAAATTAGTTTTGTATGTTGGTTTCGTACATATTGATTACAAGAACGCGACAGAGATGTTACCAGGTTCCTATGGCTAAAGGATTTAAATCAACCAACCTCTTTGAATAATTTAGTACATCTAAGATTTTGTAGAGTACCATTTGGAGTGATTACCAGTTTTTTTTCTTCTGAATGCTACAGTCAGAAATCATCTTATGAAATCCGATCAGGGGAAGCTAAAGGCAATCGCTGACGATATATATGTAGATAATCTTGTAACAGGAGCATCTACATATAAGAAGGCCATTTCTATATACATGTCATTGAAGAATTCCTTTAAAGACCTATCAACGAACCTAAGAGAATGGAATTCTAATTCTAAGGAATCCATGAAAGCAATACCTTTAGAAGACAAGGGAAAGAAAATTTAAAAAATTCCTCGATTAGAACTACTAGGTGTTTTGATAGGAAGTCGCCTTATAAAATATGTTTTGAAACTTAATCAGCTACCAATACAGGATCAATTCATATGGACAGATAGTCAGATAGTACTTAACTGGTATCATACAGACAAATTACTACCGCCATTTGTTGCTAGAAGAATAAACGAAATAAAACAGAATAAAAATCTGAAACTTCGGTATGTCCCATCTGAATTGAATTCTGCTGATGTAGCTACGAGACCAAATTTCTGTAAAGAATCTATACAAACATGGGTAGAAGGACCAACATTCATAGTAAAAAAAAAAAAAAAAAAAAACTATAGCATGGTCCACTCCAATAAATCCTTTTTCTTTCTTGAGTGGGGAGGATCAGCCCATCCCACAGGCTGAAGACAAAGAAAGAGAAAGAAGAAGTTGATCTGGAGCGCCACAAGATAGACGAGATAAAAGAACTACAAGCAAAATATTTCCCAGAAGAAATAAAAGGAGTGGAAACACACCTTAGTAGAAACTTAGATTTATTTCTGGATGATAACAAGGTCCTGAGATGTGGAGGACACATGAAAAATACGAATTGGTCTTTTGACAAAAAGTATCCAATACTAATACCAAAGAACCTCAGTCCAACGCCAAGACTAGAGAACCATTAGAAACTGTTATCGAACAACCACCACATCAAAATTTAGTTAGACAAATGGCAGACTCAGTAGATCCTCGACCGAAGCGAGGTGCAGCTATAGAGGCTCGGAAGAAGATTACCGAGTGGACTCGATTGTTATATAATTCACTCATATAAGTCACTTTCCTTTGGAGTTGGGAGTGTCACGAAGTTTCGTGATTATTTGTAAATATGGGAATTTTGAATATTTATTAATAGCAACATTGCAAATTTGGTTGAAAATCATGATTTGGTTAGCAACACTTTTTTCTCCGGATGACAGCAGGACCGACATCACGAGGTTAGTCTGCTGCCTAGAATTTATGGCCTATTAATAATTAATTACCTTTATTTGGTAGTGATAAGCACGATTGATTATCGAGCACCTAATTGTAAGTATATGATTGGTTTTTAGAGGTAACGAAACTATAAGATACGATATCCTGCTGAGCACGTGGTGCCAGCTGACGTTTACTATGATATTTGCCGGTAATATATTGACGATATCCACAATATTAATGCGTAATACAGATGTGAATAACGTTATAGATTTAGCGAGATTTGTGTGTATGATGACGTCGGCATAGAAGCTGACTCGCATCATAACCTAAGAGATTGAAAGACACCTCGAGCACTTCTCAATGAATGGTTGAGAAGGTATGAGCTCTTCATAGTGGTTAAAGAGTCCACACACTGAAGTCGGCATAGAAGCTGACTCGTGTTATCACCTAAGAGAGTGAGAGATATTACAAGAGCACTTCTCAATGAATGGTTGAGAAGGTATGAGCTCTTCATAGTGGTTAAAGGATCCATAGATAGAGAGATATGTATACGTGTATGTGTGTGTAGATAGACACTAGAGTTTATCCTAAATAGAGGTACACAGAGATACTGATAAGCGAAGCAGATGTGAGAGAGTTTTATATACCTAGTATGATACTATCTATATTCTATTATAATCTATTGATGTGCTTTTACGCTGTGTACTATGTTGTTTGTGATCACATTCTAACTAACTATAAATTGTCAATGCGGGGTCGGTGCTGGACCTTTGGGCCCGGGCCACCATTGCGTTAGGCAATGGTGTGCCCGGGCTTTATTAATTTTTTAGGTGTTCCTGAGACGGGAGAGATGAGAGCGAACTAATCAAAGCTGCCTACACTGACAACGGAGATGATGCTTATAGTGTACATATGTGCTCATGCTGGATGTCGCTTAAAGGAGCTCCTCGGAAGACAATTCAAGTGGTCGATGCTACTGTATATGGTGTAGATTCTTAATGACCAATATGAGATAACTTGATTAAATAAATCAATTATCAATTTGTATTAATTCAAGTATCGTTGACCCTTGATCAGTTCAAATATAATCTTATCGCGATCTTAGAAGTTACACCTCACAATACATGATGATATAACAAGATAGACTTCGCGACATTTGTATCATTTCATTATTTACAAAGGTAGCACTATTTTGTTTGTTCCATGTTTGTTCATTATCATCGACTAAAGAATGAACAACAAAAACTGATCAAGCCAAACAATTTTTTTCTTTGGATTGCTCATATGCATTAAATGAAAAATTACAAATTTTCATGGCAATTTTTATATAGGTAAATAAACATGAGAATTTTAAAAAACCGCAAGAAGTACTACCAAAAGCAAATTGTATTAATTTCACAAACCTTTAACTGAGTTGTAAGTTACGTCGCGTGTCATAGATAAGTCTGGTAGCTAGCTCAGTCTATGTTCTATTTTTATTTATTTAAAATCACATAACCCTACATTGGCTAACCTAGTTTTGAACATTAATTTGTAACGATCAAATTGTAAAGATAAGCTGTTAACCAATAAAAACCAAATTCAGTTTGAAGAATTTATTGTTTGATTAAGTTTACTTCTTACAAAAATTATTTTCATATTGAGATGGAAATCACCGAAATAATAAATACATATTAGTCAAAATGTGATGCGTAACGTAAAAATAAATTTGTTTAAACAATATACACACCTTATTGATAAATACTTTCACAATTTGAACATACATGTGGCACATCAGAAAATGTTAAATCGGAAGATAACCGTAACTTGTTATATAATATAAATGGTCACATTGTAAAATATATACTTGTTACTAATAGCGAGTTTTAATAAACTAATCAGGTATTTTGATTTCCAACACTCGACACTCAATGGAAACTTATCGCCAAATGTGCGGGTTCCGAAGTTAGTCATAAAAATGTAACATTTCATAGAAGTGTTTCAGTATGACGAATCTGCACAACAGGACACGCGCATTGCACTTTAGAGCCGCCCATATATATGGCAGTTACAGTTCCCAACCCGCAGTGGAGCAGCGTGGTGGACTTAAGCTCCAAGCCCCGCTCCTCACCCTAGGGGAGGCCTAAGCCCCTGCAGTGGGGTAAAAAATGGGCTGATGATGATGATGATGATATATATGGCGAGTTTGATATTTTGTGTTAAAGCTGTGTTCGCAGAACTTTCCCTCAATAGCGGTTTTTTTTTAGTATTCAACCTGTTAACTAAGAATAGACTGAAGTTATGAGGGAGATCCAATTCATTTGATCAATACTAAACTCAGTGAACTATTATTTAAATAATTATTTCATCTACATTCATGGATGGATGGAGATACCGCGTCGTAACCGCAAAATGTTACCAAAAAAATATACACTACAGAGTACGAATTAAGTAATAATAAAATAAAGTATACTTTCCGTTGACCTAGAACTATGACATTTGGAAAGTACTACCGTTTTATACTACACGCATAGGGAAAAATCTGAAAACTATACATTTGTAATGAAATCATGAAAAATATAGTCTTATAGCAAATTATTTAATGCTAAAAAGCTAAAATTTGATATTATGGTTATTATAGACATTTGTTGTACCTATTTATTTTTATAATAGTTTACCAACAGCCTAAACCAGAGTACTTGTTAAGACGTACCAAAAAGCTCAAACACCGGACAGATGAAACTGAATTAAAAACAAGTGCGAGTCAAATCTGTAGGCATATAAGTAAAAGTTATGATATTTTGAAAAAATTTAACTAATAAATTTATGCTTTTAGAAATTTTTCCTTTATCTGTGCTTTAAGACGTTGCTTCGTATCAAATAAAAAATTTAAATAAATAATACTATATAATACGAAATTTAAATAAAATAATTTAAAATATGTTTATTTAATAATAATTTATATATTAAATATAATATATATTAATTTATATTATTATAATATTATATTATTTAGTAATGATATAATTATTAAATAATATTATATTGATACTGGTACCGGGTCTTGGTTGTTATATATATGAGGTGTCTTCGCTTGGTACCCAAAACACAAGCCAATGCTTAGCGTTGTGATGTATATGTTATTATTATAATAATAATAATTAATTATATTAATAATTTATATTATAATTATTATAAATAGTTATAAAAGTATTAAATTTGGAGTACATTTTGAGAACGGGGAAACAGGATGTGATAGTTTGTATGAGAGTATCGGTTTTTTTAAAGGTCGGATCTTGACAATTGGAATTGCAGCTCTAATTTTCACATTCTAAGAGGGAAAATGAATGGGAGGGGTGAAAGTACGTATGGGGGTAACTACGAGCAAACTGGTGCCAGCAAATAATACGCGCATAAAGCATTTCGAATGTTAATAATACTTCTAACAGGAACGTATAGTCTACGCAGGCGAAGCTGTGGGCGAGCGGTCGCTAGGAATACTATATATTAAACTAAGATAAAATATTGTTTCTAAATCATTCATTATCTGTGAAATAAGTAGATAGTTAGTTTGTTAGTATATATCAATGTATTTAAGAAAAATAAATGGATTTTTTTATACATACAACAAACGGTAACACTTTCTGTATCTTCTTCGCGAGAGGTACGCAATCAGGACTAAAAATATGTAAAAAGGGCCCGTCTTTAGTTTCACAGAGCCTGCATATTTTATAAAGAACGGTTTGATTTACTGAACTCAAAACAGCCTCGATGGCCTCGTCTCTAATTTTCGCTGAGGAAGGGTTGTTTGCGTTGGAAGCTTTTATTTTAGCAGCTTCGCCTTTAGATTTTTTTCTAGCCATTGTGAAAGTAAGTTTTATATATTCGTGAATCATATGTAATGGAGTTTCACAAAGAGCCACACACGTCTGAATTTTCCGGCTTGATCAGTGATCTATTTATTTGATGAAGACATGTTTGTCCTAATTTATTTTGTGGTAAAGTAGGTATGTACACTTTTCAATAACTAACATCTGTTTAGTATTTGAAATTGACCGACTCTCATTTACCGTCTTAGCGCCTCAATCAGAAATACCGCTAGATGGCACCACCGTTTTTCAATAGTTTGACCACGTCGATAGAACATCGGCGCGGCGCTCGCGAATGGCGTCCTGACATCGAGACACGTGAGTCGGTCTTTTAATTTATTATCAATTAATTCAACACTTATTTCATTAGGCAAATTCCGATATCTTAAATATACGCCACTTGATGTTTAGACATAGCACTATGAAATAGAATGTAGTGTTAAGCACATCTAAAAATGTTTGGGCTTTTAATCATTGTATGTAGGAGATGCTTTATTTTGATGATTCTGCTATCTAAGGTTTCAGTGTTATTTACTTACATTACAAAGAATGTGTATATATAAATTTATAGTTCCTTTAGTATTTTAATTCGAGTTGGGTGTAATAAATAATATTTTATTCTGATTATTAAAATATGCTTATTTCGACTTTTTTCACAAACGCTTTTTTTAATAGTTTTAAACTTTATTATCTCGGAACCATTTATCAAATTTATAAAGATCCATGTTTACTTTTAAATATAAGACAAAAATGAAAATTCAAATCAACTGATTCTCATTTTCCTAGATCAATCTGAGGAAATTAGAAATATAGAAAAAAAATCTTTACTTATATTACCAAAAACATATGGAATGTTAAATATAGCAATTATTATTAATCAAATATAGTATATTGAGCCATTGACAATAGTAAGAATCATAATGGATGTGACAGATCATATTTTTTTATGTAATTGTATCTAAAAATTAAATTTCTTGTAGTGTCAAATAAAATACAGAATTTTATTGTAACAATTTGTGACAGTCGGGTTTCGAGTGACAATTTCCGATGTACCAAATCATGATTGTTCAATTGTACTCTATAAATAGAAATCTTATTTGATCATTACGAAGTTTCAACTATCTAAGAGAGTTTGATAGGTGATTTACAATTATTATTTCTAACTTTTTAAATAAACGCTACCAATAACATTTGCTTGGATATCATGCCAGATCATTCGTCACGCGTCGACAAGGCACCCATCTCCTTGGGATAAAATTGCTGATATATAACAAAGCAAAGAATATATATAAAAACTGTAAAAGGGGCAGTCAACGAAAATATGCACCAAAATACGTAGGAATAGTATATCCATTATTTTAATCCACACCCTTTGAGATGCCGCCAAAGCACTCAAACAAAAAATTCACAAAGAAAACCGCCGCACACGCCGGCCGTCACAAAGAATCCGACGGCTTGCGTATGCGGCGTACAGTTTCAGCGAAAATTTATCAGTTCATATTGACGCTTCACGGAGTAAGTAAATGACAAAATAGAGCGTTTTATTATAAATACAGGTGGTGATTCGAAGGATACGTCGAGTGATGAAGAATTTTATAAGTTTTTGTATCGTGTGCAGCGAATGTGATAAGTTTTTATTTCCTTTAAATAAGTATATTTTAATTTGTCTATTTCGTTCCTGCTCTGCCTTTCGGTGTACCGAGGTCTAATATAACGGATAGACTTTACACACTTTATAGCGATTGTTGTTCCTATATATTTTGTGCATATACTCTTCATAAACAAGCGAAGCGCGGTGGAGTGTTTTTCACCGTCACAGAAATCGTGATACGCAAATACGCATGACTCTTTTGTTAGTTACATTATGATTACCAGGGTTGTGAAAGACAGACACCCGTGTCGTGTCGACGCGTGGAAAAACGTCGCTATTAACGTTGCGTTTACGACGGACTTACAAACGAGATTAAAATTAATATTAAGCCTACTGAATCTTCAATATCACACGAGATGTATCCGTCCGGGAGACGGCGGCGGGTTCACTCAGTGGCGGCCATGGCGCGCGCCTGCGCACGCACTCGCTTGTCATACTCTAGCCGGTTTTGGCTGGAATTAAAAACAATATCGTTAAAAAATGTTATATTAAGCAATGGGGGTTTTCCCATTGGACGGTATGGCACCGTTCTTCAGATTTTCCACTGAGCTCGACACATCATCGCTCTCTCCTACCCGCTCCGCGTACACGCACACGCAAACGGCTAAAGTACATACGCCATACGCAGTTTTGCCGACCGCCGGCCGGCATCGAGCGGGAAGCGTGCTAGCGCCAGCGACGACACGGTGGGAGTCATCGCCGTGCCGTCGTTAAGTGGAAAAAAATTGTCATATATTTCATACATTTTTGTTTCACAGGCGGCCGTGCCGTCGCCGTTGCCATTGCCGTGCCGGCAAGTGGAAAAACACCCGATGATAATGTTACCGTTAATGATGATAAGATTCTATGTTGGAGAATGTTAAAATACACCGATATATATCGACAACCACCTATTTTTTTGGTGTAAAACCAAAATATTTTAAATATATTCAGACTTGCACCAGAGCATGTTAGCTCACACATAATGAAATGATTCCATGTATCTTAGGCCTCTTACGCACTAGCGGTTAACCGCCTAGGCGGTTCGTTTGAGCGGTCCAACCGCTTAACGCGGTTTCATCGCGGTTTCTTCGCGATTGGCCGCCATAGCGGTCAGCCGCGATGAAACCGCGTTAAACGGTTGGACCGCTCGAAAGCGCGTAGCCCATAAACAAAATGGACGCCGTCGAGGTAGCTTGTGTTATTTATTTTTACTACCGAAAACAACTACAGAAAAATAAAAAATGATACTGGATTCATCCTTTATTAGAAACACGCAACGAACTTGGCCAGTTCGCAATTTGTTTTTGCTTCTGTTGTCATCTCTTTTCCAAAAATATCTACTAATTCTTCCCATTGCTTCCGTTTCAAATCTCTATTCTTATATGCTGCTCCTTCACAATTACAAATAGCTTCTCGTTGTTGAATTTCAAAAATGAATTTCTCTGTATCGAAGTTTATGGCTATTCAACTCACGTACAAACTCATCGGCGGCTCGCCGCAAACTAAAATCGCCAGTGCGTATAAACATGATGGCGGCTAGCCGCAAAGCGGGCCGCAGCTCTCCATTCAACCGCCGCGGTTGAAATTTTGTGGCGGTTAAGTGCGTACAATCACAGGCGATTGCAGATTAAACTGGAAAAGCGGCCAGCCGCGCGGTTTGCCGCCCCTGCGGTTAACCGCTAGTGCGTAAGAGGCCTTAGAAACACCAATTTATAAATCATGTGAATATTAACATTCTGTAGTGTTTCTTAGCATATTGATACAGCTATCATTTAATTTAATTTATCAAACGGCTTTTGGATAGTTGGCGACTCTGCTCTACATTCTCATATTAACGTGTACAACCCTAACCTATAAATTTAGAAATACTTATATTGTCTGAATTTCAAATTAATCAAAAGATTTTTGGGTGCCTCTTCACTCTGCTCTATTTTGTCTTTTGCATTGAAATGATTATCAAGATATAAATGATCATAAAAACAAAAAGAAATGGAACTTTCACCAGCAAGCTTGATTGATGTCAACATGCACTAATGTATCTTAAAGCACACATCATTTGGGGCATTCAATAATACACTCATATGCAAACCCACTCTCCTATTTCCCAGATAAATAGACACAAACTTATAGTTTTTGGAATGGTCCTTCTATTTTTTTGTTTTTGGCTTCAATGTACTTCATCAATTGTGCGTGCATTTTTGACATTTCTTTAGGATGTCGCCAATTTGGTTGACATATTTTTTAAGGCAGCCCTATGAACCTTTCCATCAAATACATCTGCTCTAAAAAAATCTTTCCTCACTCTATTTGTGTCTTTTCCTTCCATATGGGCAAACCACAACATACCTTATCCCACCCTAATAACTTTATTTTCATTCAAACTACACTATTCTTTCACATCAACAAACTAAAACATTTTTTTTAATACTTCACATGCACTTCATAGACACTATATCTCCAGTTAATTCTAACTTTCATGCTTTTTCTGCCATACCCAATAATTAGTAAATAAAACATAACTAAAGAAACCAAAAGTCCACTATGTATAGCTGATGACACCAAGAATTCAAATGTGGTACTGGACAAAAAAACCATGATATTTTTCTTTAACATAATGACTATTGTATGACACTTAAATCAATGTAGGTAATCTGTCTTGAATGGAAATATCAACATTACACATTGTAATAACCATTTGTCTAATAACAATTAATGGTAATATGACAAACATAATCTGGTAGGTATATTAACAACCACTGTAAAGCAACAACACTTAGAAGCAGCAGAGAACATAAATCATAGTATTCAGACTTCATAGCATGCATGTAAACAGTTCTAACTTTCATTCCATTTTACCAATGTCCCATGTAACAAATACTGCAAATTATCTATTTGTTGAGTTTATTTAAAGTCAGATAAGTAGATGCTCATAACTGAATTCATATACAATCTTTTCCACTTTAGAAATTTTATTAAAATACATATATTTTTAACCTATTAACTTGTCATCAATCATTATCAATCTATTGTCTCTGTCGATCAAATTGCTCGAGACCTTGGATCTAACCCAAATGGGTTAATGCCTAGTACTTAGGCACAGACCTAGGTTAATAATGAATAAGATTGACTATGCTGATTTTGGTGTATATGCTACAGTCCTGGTACATGGGGGGTGGTGAAAATTTTATTTCATGTTACATATTTTGTATGCGACACCCTTATTCTTTATTTGAATATATGATAGATATAATCTAATGGCAGCATCTCTCCAAAACATGTTATGCACTGTGACACAGTTAGCTTGAAAACTAATCTGTTCTTGGGATTATGCAAACAATACCGCCATCACAGATCATACGACACCATTGTGGAGGGAACTTGATTTTTAGCATCGGAAATATACAAAAGACAGTTGAAAATGAATTTACATCTCAATAATTTTATGCAGGTATTATTTGTCTTAAAACTTAAATGAAAAATCTATTTATAATTTTATACTAATAGATAATTACATTTTTGTCAAAATGTTTTAATCAATATCTTTAGTACAATAATTAAGTACACATAAATAAAAGATCACAGCCAGGTGATAGTATTTGTTATTACAAATACTACAGATAGTTTTACATAAAAACTGTGTTTGAAATTAAAAAGGAATCAATGTTGTCTTACTCAAACAGAAAAAAAACATTCAATCTATGTCTAGGTCATCTGAACCTACTTTAACAGTCTATGACCTTTTTAAGTAATGGACCATGAAGAGACTTGATAGATACTAACCAGTAAATTGTATATGCTTCAGCCTGCGCAGGGTCTTTCACATTAGGTTCATTCAGCAGATCTTGAATGCCAAGAAGAATCTGTTTTATAGTAATCGCTGGACGCCAATCCTTTTCTTCATCTAGCAGTGACAAACAGACTGTCCCAGAAGGATATACATTAGGATGGAACAGTGGCGGCTCGAATTTACACTTCGGTGGACTGGATGGATAGTCATCTTTGAATATCATACGCAATTTATAAAGACCACCTTCCCATGGTGTCTGAAATGTGAATAGGAAGACATTAATAAGTTTGTAGTTGCTTTGTCGCTTAGAGCGTTTAGACTGGAGACCGTATTATAAGTCTATCAAAGTCACAAAAAGAAACAAACCCCTAAATTTTTTTTTACATATTATGCCTGGCCTACAACTGCATCTATTGTAGCATTAAACGCAGATGTGTGAAGCCATTATGACGACCGCTTAGCCTAGTGGGTAGCGACCCTGCCTGCGAAGCTGGAGGTCCCGGGTTCGAATCCCAGGTCGGGTCAGTATTTATATGATGAATATCGATACTGATACCGGGTCTTGGTTGTTATATGTATGTAGTGTATTCGTTTGGTACCCAAAACACAAGCTAATGCTTAGTTTGGGGCCTAGACGTTGTTGTCATGTGTACGTTATTATTATTATTATTATCGACCTGCGTGACGATAGACGCGCCACGACAGCACGGCCGGCGATGCATCAAAAGACTCTAAACTAAGTTAGCGCGCTAATTACAGTTGTTCCCACCCTAGCATTGTTGGTGCTATACCTGGTTGAATTAACCAAGAAAAGTCACGGAATTGTTTGCCGGAAAGTTTCTCACATTCAAAACATCTCCTGTTGCTCAGTTCAATGACAAAGTGTCTGAAGACCATCGCTTCATGCCTTCAATGTTGTTTATGTATATGAAAAGCTTGAAAGTAAAATTCGGTTTGTGGATTGATTTGACATAATATACTAATCGTTTTTATGATAAAAAAGAAAAGACTAAGGACTGAGAGCAAAATTAACTCATATGAAGATAAACCATCTCTTAATAAGAGATTCGAATTTTTATTTAAATTATATTTTAAATAATAAGGTAGTAAATGAGTAAACAAACGTAAGTATCGTTCATATCACAACCCCTGAAATCAATGAATTATCTTCTAAAGTGACAGCATCAAGGAAGAAACAGGCAGGCAGTGTGCACCTAGTGGATAGTGAACATCAAACCAGCGTTTCATGTATACAGTCCACTTCGAGGGCGGTCTCTCTAACATCGTTAACTTAATCAGGGTACATTCAGTCAAATCAAACTTTATGGCGGATCCGAACATAGGCACAAGTCACATCTTTAGGTGTAGTGGGACGCAGTGGAGTGAGGGGTATATGACTGTATGTGCACAAACATGCTTATAGCATTGTCATCCGATCCACCATAAAGTTTGAAGCGATCTATACTTAGAATATCCAAGTAGAGGGCACTAGCTTTACATTATTTATGTTATTGGTAAAATCTGCAACTAAAGCTTTTCCTAGTACCTAGTGTATTCTTAACATACTCTTTGAACTTACCAAGACTCACTAAGGCTAATCATAGATTTTGGGATTTTAATGAATGATTTGTTAGTTTTTGATAGCCTGCACCGTGACACTTTAATTCTGTCTGTTTCTGGGAAATCTGGTTTTGGTTGTGGTCGGGTGTTGATGTTATGGTCACTATTTATACAATAGTCGTTAATATTTTTACAGACATACATAATATTGTCAAAAATATACTGGGATGGCACTGTAAGAATGTCCATGTCCTTAAAACTTGTCATAATGAATCTCATATGTCCAAACTGTAAATACTTCTAATAACCTCTTTTTATAGAATAAAAACTGTACCTATATCAGCTGCATATCTCCACAACTAAATTCCATAACACGTGATGCTGCAGAAATATGTGAAGTATACCATTTTGGTTGTTGGCACCTCACTTAATTGGCTGATTGTTCAAATTACAAATGTAGTGGAATATGTTCTATGGAACGAATGAATATGGAATAAGTGAATTATGCAATATGTTCATAAAAAATTTATGAACAAGATAACAAACAAACAAGCTATGACTTCTGTGAATTAGTAAATTATTTCTTTTCTTTAAATAAAGTGGTGTAATTTTTACATAATCTCAAGGATAATTTTTTTGCTATCGTAATGAAAATTGCTGTACTAGTTAAGACATAGGTTTTAAAAGTATGGTAATGCATATAATAATGAAAAAGTATAAGTTATTATTATACATTATATAACATACATTATATTATTACAATAATTTTTAAATTCAAACAAAATAAAATCATTATACAGTTCACATACATATAGCTTAAAGAACCAAATTGCCTAACCCCAACTTCACACAAACTGGTCTGTTTTACCCCTAATGTTTTTTGTATAACTGCAGACGTGGAGGAAGAACAGCCCCCGCTTGTTGTCAAACAACATGACACCTACATGAGCCAAAGCAATAAACTAAAGCTGCAAATGCAAGCATGGCGGAGTGGATACAATTCCCACAGCACTGGAGAAATTGCTATCTTAAGTTGCAATCAAAGATCATTGCATAAAAAGTTTTATTCTTTTAGATATTTTTAGTATACATACGCCATAATATTTTATGGTTTTCTCTTTGGGTTTCTATTCTCCAATTCAAAATAGTTACAGTTCCAATCAAACTTTAAGGCGGGTCCGGACATAGGCACAAATTGCATCGCAGTAACCAGCTTTAAGTGTAGTGCGACACAGTGGAGGGAGGAGTATATGACCGTACCTGCGCAAGCACGCTTATAGCGTTGTATTTCGATCCGCCGTAAAGTTTGAGGCGAACTATATATACTAAGGGTAAAAATTTGCTCACTCTACCCCTTTACAATAGAATATATTTATAATTATTATAGTTAAGTTTTATAACAATATGCCAAAGGATTCCAGTAAATCTTAGTTTTCCAAAGAACAAAAGAAAAAGAATAAGTTTGTTTTCTAATTGATTAAATATTACAAAGGCAAGTCCATAACTAACCATCTAATTTCTAGTACCTACGTATTCAAATAACCAAAACAGAAGCTTTACAAATCTGTAGGTAATACCATTACCATAGTATAGGTACGCTACGGACGCTACCTTCTTTCTAATAACATATATACCCCAATAATAAATTCGAAATGTATATTAGTTTCTAGAAAGTACTAACCCCCTTCTTTCCTGGTATCGCGCACTCCCAGGTCATTAAGTTGAGAGAGCCATCTGGATTTTTCATAGGTCTTGCCACGAATCCCTGGTAGTGAAACAAATTAATCATAGTGAAATGTTTATTTTAATGTTTAAAATCAAAAGAAAACTGACACGCATTTAACTTACAAAGGGATGATCCTTTCGCCAAGCTTTCCTCTCTTCAGCTAAACGTGCACTCGCTATTCCGGACATTTTCACCTGAAAGCATTGAAAAATTACATTAAAATCTAAGTCAATCTTAACCATTTCACGGTTTTTTGATACATAATACTTACAGTCAAAAATAAACTCAATTTTTAAAAGAAAAGAAACGATTCGGCGCGAACAATAGCGTTTTGTAAAACCAGCAAAAATGTTGCTTAAAACCACAGAACGAAAGATGCGTCAACGAAGGAAGGAAGAAAAAGTTCTTTTAGTTTGTTATAATTTACCAACCCAATACTTGTAGGAGTATATCCTTTTTCTATTGGCTTTTATATACTTCTATTAAGAACCAACAGGTTCGACCAATCAAACGAAGATGTTTTTTATACAACAAGAACACATTTACAGTCTAGTGAGATGCTATGGCTATGCTAGGCTACATAAGAGGGCTGTAGTAGTCTATGGTATGACGTACAAGTCTATAGTTTATACATGCCGCTGTCTATAATTTTCTTGTCTTTGGATTTAAGCGGCTCCAAAATAAGCATGAAAATGATTGCTACTTTTAATTCAATTTCATTTGATGAAATGACTAATTTTTTTCACAGTGATTTCACCTGTGAAATTGCACAGACAGTGATTTTTAAACTCCACGAGCTTTTAACGCTCGTAATATACTTTCAATCACTCAATCAATTTCAATCAATCAATATCAATCACGCAATCAATTTCAATCAATCATATCAATATTACAAAATATACCATTTGCTATTAAAAATTAAATTTGAAATATGAGTTATATGATTATGTTATGACCAAATAACGGTCATTTTTTTCAATTTTGACAACAGATTCGTGATCAGAGTCCATGCACATTTTTAGATATCGATTTTGAAAGCAATTTTTAGTGACTAAACCGTCACATTTACACAAGTCATAACGGACATTTAAAAAAAAAAATAAGAAACTTATATTCAAATATCTATTTATTCATAATTGTTCGGAGTTTGCCTTTCATATCATTTGTCCTAAGAAAATGCATAGTTTTAATGATAACAGGAAAATAGACTAACAAGTACTAAACTAATCTATATTTATTTACACTAAGACTAAACATCCAACGATAATTTTACATAAATCGCAGCACACATACAATACTTAAACTACGTAATTGCGACACAATCGCCCTTCACGACTCCCGAGCTACAAGTGAGATCACATTGAAAATATTGAAACTGTGAAAGAGTGAAATTCCAATGAAACTGTGAAAAAGTTAAATTTCATCCAAAACGATGAAATGCGCGTAGTCGGCGATTTCGTTGAGTATTATTTGTAGCAGAAGTAGCACGTAGCAGACCATGTGAAAGAAAGTAGCAGGTGCGACGTATGATTACGCATTTCATGTGATTTTTCACATGCTACTTGTGAAATGTTCCAAGCTTGGCTTACTCCAAAAGCATGGAAATGATTGCTACTTTCAAATCATTTTCATTTGATGAAATTACTATTTTTTTTTCACAGGGATTTCACCTGTGAATTTTTAAAGACAGTGATATTTAATCACCATGAGCTCATATCACAAGTAATTTATTATCTTTGACGTTGTTATAATGTATACGTTTGTATTGAATTGTATTATATCAATCAATCGGACAAAATCAATCAATTAGTATAACCAAATACACTATAGCTATAGTTCGCCTCACAGTTTATGGTGGATCGGAATACAACGCTATAAGCGTGCCTTTTACCTAGTCGTTAAAAACATCAAAATGGCGGTCATTTTTTTTTTATTTTGACCACTGATTGGAATCGGAGTCCACGCGGACTTTTAGTTAGGTATTATTCATTTAAAAAGCAATCGGGCAAATAATTAAAAAGTTCAAAACAGCGAACCTTAAAAAAATAATAATAAACCTGTATTATTATTCAAATGCGCTAATAAGTACTAAGACTAAATATCCAAGGATAATTTTGCATAATAATTATATATTAAATAATTACGAGACAATTGCATTTCGAGCTACAAGTGAAATTGTGAAAAAGTGGAACACTCAAATAAACATTTCAATAGTGAAATGAGTGATATGCTTTATATCTATGGTGATATGCGACTTACTTTAATATAGTGTCTGACCGACTTTAATATGAGCGGTAGAAAATTTTTTGCTAGGTCCTTGTACTTCATGTCATATTCATACGGCTGCGATATTTCGGCTTTCTGTTTCGGCTGAAAAAAAGTAAAATTCAGAAGTTTCGGTTTCGACCGAAAGGAATTAAAAAATAAAGTTTCGGTTTCGGCCGAAAGAAAATATTAGATTTCGGTGGGACACTACTATGCTACATACAAATGAATGAAAATTTAGGGACCTACTTTTAAAGTCTATTTTAAAATACTCACATAAATTAATTGTATAGCTAGCCGTTACACCCACCACCTGTCCATTACTACGTTATTAATCCGTAAAGGTGAGGAGAGATGGCGGTGTCTAATATTTTAATAATTCAATTATTTTTTCATTACTATGTTAAGATGGCGCTGTCTAATATTAATGAAGTTCATAGATAGGTACGATAACATTCGCATGGCGTACGATTTCGCTATTATTTATAGCAGACGCGCATTTCATGTGATTTTCCACATGACCATTCTCTCTCTTCTCCAAGCGTAGACGCTTGCCGCAAGACAAATATATTGATTTTAAATTCTGAAAATTGTTTAATCTATCAGAAAAAAAATATAAAATGAAATAGCTTTACATAGGCACTGAATTGAATGAGTGAACCACATACTAATTAATTAGGTCACGTAGGAAACTGACTCAATATGTCCATTAAATAATGATTTATTTTGGAAGCGAAAGTGAAAATACTGTTCGTTATTTTGCAAGCTGCAGTTCGCAGCACCGGTCATAACCAGTGGTGTAAAAATATGCTATATTTTAAAAACATGCACTATAAACTATATTATTTTAGCATGTTTATTTGTATGCTATGCTATAGCATAACACGCGTGAATGCTTAGCGCGAGAATATCTATCACGACTGTTTAGTCTGCTCAGCACTCGGCACGCGATCGCACCTCGTTCGTTCGCTGCGTTGGACGGCGATCACATGTTGTCGACCGACAGCTGCGCTAATGCTAAATTGCTAATCAGTTAGCGCGCAATCGCATTCGTAGTAGGATGTGTTTCGTTGTGCTGATCGCAACGCTTTATCGGTAAAACGGGACTGCGGGCTCGCGTCGTGCTATTTAATAGCACCAAGAGGCAATCAATATAATATCATAAAGTTGAATATACTAGCATAAGAGAGGAACACTGTGTGCGAATGATATCCAGCTCTTTACAGAAATCCTACATGCGAGAAAGAAATGCAACAAAATCTGTCATAAAACCTCTTTGAACACATTTAGTTTCCATTAGCGACTTGACAAAATAAGGTCCAGCTTTGTTTTCTATTTTGTGCTTTAATCATTCTGAACTACATAAATTAAATCTTGTTAAATACAATGGTGTCGTGTTCTGTTTCAGATTGCACTGTAACATATGATAATAATCCAAATAAAGAGAGATTTAACATGTACCTAAGTACTGCCAATAACATACTGTTATCTTAATGCTTATTTTTATAAAAATCAATCCTAAATTTACTTAGTTATACGTCAATAGTATACGGTAAATACTCTATTTTGTAAATAATTTGTTATTTTAAACAATTATGTGTAAGATACAAAAATATTGTGTAAAATTACAATCAAACAATTTAGCATAGGGATTGCACAAAATCTATCGACATGTCGATATTTTCAAATATAAATATAAATAAAAGACGTTGTTAACTGTTTTTAAACATATTGGAAGGTTTATTTAGCCTGGCAGCACATTGTAAGAGAAAGTATGACATCTATACATATATACTACATATACGATATATATAAATACAAGAATTGCTCATGTGAAAATATAAGATATATAAACAAATAATTTTAATCGTTATTTATTTATGATTTAAAGTCTGACGTTCTATCTGCTCCCTGATTAAGAACGTCGTAAATAATTTAACTTTGAATGACGAAGTTACTGTATACAATAGTTTAACCTCATTTTCCTCCAAGAAACTGCGGTGTTAAAAAATGCTTCCTGATAATGATGACTATTTCATAATATCCAGGTTACCTGTAAATGCGGTTAGCAGAGAATAATGGAAAAGAATGTTAAATAGAACAGGTGGGACGCCTCGAAAACATTCTTTGGTTTGCAGTAGACATTTTACGGAAAACTGTTTTGTCTAACTATAAATCACCAACGACTTTTGAAAAAAGGATCTATCTATACCTACTGAATTTGTGCCGTTACGGGTTTCTTTCTTTTTCATATGGGCTTACTTAGTATATTAAGTAATATATTAACGCCGTAATATATACTTAATATCTAAAGTCAGAGAATTTATGCCAACTGTAATTTCTGTACAGGTCAATCTGAAGACCAAGCGATCGGTGTCAGCGTACGTTTACCGGGATATATCACCAGAATCTTCAACTTTAGAGCCTAAACCTTTATTTCAGCACTGATGTAAAACGGATTTGAAGAAAAAAGTCCATCACTGTGAAAATATCAATTTTGGGCAAATTATTCACTTTGTCTTTTACAAAAACTTGTTCCTTTATAATCAAATAAAACTAAACTACCTATTACATAAAGAAACAAAAGATATTATAGAATTGGATGAAATATAGGAATTTCATCCAAGGCATAATTTGTGGTGCAGTGAGACGACATGACACTCAATCGAGTAGGCAATGTGACGTCACGGGCAGTAAGAAGCCACCAGTCAAACCGCACGAAAATACATAAATATCAATAATTTATTTCTCAGTCATTTATTGACAAATTAAAAAAAAAAACTTTCACTGTTTTATTAGTTTTTGTTTATCTTTTACACAAAGAAAACAGCTTTTCTTTACACAAAGAAAAGCTGGAAAGAATACAGAGTATTTTCGTCAAGCATCTTTGCTTTCGTGCCAGGAGGCAATTCGGCGATTACGAGCAAGCATGTCAACACTTTGGTCTGCCCACTATATGTCAAAGACATCGCTTTATGGACATGTTGTATTTATATGATTTGTGTAATGGACGCATGGAATGCCCTGAGCTGGTGGGTGCGCTGGCATTAAGTGTGCCGCGGCGTCGAACTCGACACTCGCATTTATTTCATGTTCCTTTTGCAAATACGCGACACGGTCAAAATTCCCCTATTATACGTATCGTCACTTTTTATAATAATTTTTTACCCGGTATTGATATATTTGGTCCCACAAAAGCATCTTTTAAGAGACTGTTAAAAGAGTGGTTTTCTTCATCGACTAGGGGGAGTATATCTGTGAAGTGATTTTAATAACCAGTACTGGAGGGTTCACACAATGTATGTAATGAATGAAAAACGGACTGAAATGTTTTCTGTATTAAGTTATGTACATGTCTTGTGTATTTTCTAGTTTATTTAATTTATATTTCTTGTTCTTTGTTATACTTACTTGATTATGTTATGTGGTTTTATCTGTGGAAACAATTATTGGCTGTATATTTTCCTGACTTAGATTTATATTTGTATTTAGTTGTTAAAGCTGTTGTTTTCCTTTACATAAATAAATAAATAAATAAATAAATAAATCTTTCAATTCTATCGAGTTAAATATGATCTTTATTATGAAACTTCTAAATTGTAAATGTTTTTGTTTTGTACATTCTCATTTTTTTGTTTACAAAGAGTGCTAAAATTTTTTTGTTATGCGTTGCAACATGACGTCTTGTCATTTAAAAAAAAATGGTTTATTTATATTGTTTTATTTATTACTTGGCTTGTATTCAATTAAAAATAAAAATTTCCATAATGTATTAACGCTTTCTTTACTTCTTTCTGCAAATTTTTAATTATCAACTGTTAACAAAAAAAAAATGTTTATTGGAGTAAAGGAAATGGCATTTGAATTGATTAATTGATGATTTGTCATTTTAGAAAACTAAAAGTTAAGGAAAGTAAATCAAAACAAAAATTTAGTAGTATTGCAGATTCAAAATAATAAGTAGGATTGCCGATTTCGACTTATGATGACGCGGTAATTTCAACGACACATTATCATGAAAGTACTACGTCCTATCGATAATATAAAAAACATCCATGCACATCACTAAAACTGGCCCACCACATGTGAATTTCGCACACATACTCAATTCTGTTTCGGTCATGCGATGTTTATATGTCAGTTGGTCTCATACGCTAGTATATGTATGTCTATGTATAATATGCTAAATTCGTTGGGCTTAAATAACGCGTTTTAAATAATGCTTTATGCTATATTATAAAGTCTATCCATTATATGAGACCTCAGACGCCGGCGTCGGTATCCTTTATGGCGGCAGCCAAGTGCCGGCGGCGTTCTTTGTGAATTTTTGTCGGTATGCGGTGTCCACGTGGCAAAGGGTGTGGGTTAATATAATGGATAAGTTATACACCACTGGTTATAACTATTAATTAAACACTATTCTGCAAATCACTCGATAAACACTCAGCAAGTGGCGAAGCGACGTTAAGCATTTAAAGCCGATGTTGGCCATCCAAAAAGTATTATTGTCTAGGACATGTCTTAGACTTAGACCAAGTACCTATCATACGGAGTCTTTTGTTTTTAAGCGTGTAATTTTTTTCTTTATTTGGATTATTATGACAACTAAATATCGATACGTTAGAGTAAATCGCTAGAACAGACGTCTATAAGAAATGATTTAATTTTACCCTATTTAACGTTTTATACTTGCTTTTCATGATTATAATATATTATAGTGCAAAAATAAATGAATGTTTGACGTTTTTTTCTTGTACAAAAATAGATTTTTTCGCCTTTAAAAATGTTATGAAATGGCAATTTCGGATATTTCACTCCTCCTTTCGTTGGTCTTGATGAACTAGACACAGCTGAACACGACATGTTTTCTCATTTGCATTTCCTACTTTTAGCTAAAACACTGAGATCTGAGATTTCTTTATAAACTTACAAAAGGTGTCGCTCTTCACCTTTACAATGATAATGCAGCGTTGCAAAGCTTACATTTTACTATTTCTTTTACTCGTAGCTAGGCCCCGCGGTATAGACAAAGACACCTACACGATAACTCGTTTATTCAGTCATAATAGCGGCCACTCCACGTTGCAGTAACCAGTTTTAGGTGTAGCGGGATGTAGTGAAGCGAGGAATATAAATGACTGTACCTACGCAAGCACGCTTATAGCGTTGTATTCTGATCTGCCATAAAGTTTGACGCGATTTGTTTGTGCATTTTGTAGAGCAAACATAGTAATATGTATATATTAAACATACATAGAAATTCTATGCCATTACCTTTTTTATTCTATGTTAATTCTAATTTTAGGCAAATTACAGAAAAAAATATTTGATATTTGGATGTTTGTTGATTTTTCACGCAAAAACTACTGAATTGATTTTATTGAAACTTTACAATAAAAATATCTAATACATCAGAATAACATATAGGCTAAAATTTATAAAGATACTAGCTTTCCGTTCGCGGGTTCGCTCGCGTGGGCTACACAGTTATGCAGCGATTTTAAAAATTCTTTCACCTATAGAAAGCTACAATATCAGCGAGTAACATGGGCTATATTTTATTCTAAAACTAACTTTTCTTCCGCGGCTCCTCTCACGTGGACTACACAGTTGTACCAGGACCGCTAGAATTTTTCGCATGGATATAGTTTATATGCTGAAGAGTGACATAGACTACTTTTTATTCCGGAAAAAGAGGTCACGGTACAACTGTGTAGTCCACGCGAGCGGAGCCGCGGACGGAATAACCTATATTATAAAAATGTAAAATTTTTAAGTTTGTTTCTTTCTGGGCTAATCTCCGGAATGGCTGAACCAATTTTTATGAGACTTTCATCGGCAAAAAAACGGAGTTTTTAGTGAGTATAGAAGGGGAGATGATAGAGGAGAGGTGGGGTAAGGAAGAGCAGGGGAGAGTAAGTGGCTAGAAGGGTGGAGGAGTGGTAAGGGAATGGGAAAGGGAACGGTTATGTAGTCCACTCGGGCGGAGCCGGGTACGTCCGCTAGTAAGAAATAAAATGGACGGAATTGTCTTCTCATTTACAACTATTAAGACAAAGAAGCAAAATGCCTATTTTGCTTTATTGTGCAATACAGAAAGGTTTTGACATAAGATGCAAATACTCGTATAATAAACGAATAATGTAAAAAGTGATCGGTAAATAAATACCTAATTGTAGACTTTTAGTAAAATTCAGCTGCCAACATTGTAATAGTAACACCTCGTTACCACCAAGTGTAATACACTGTATGATACAGTGATACAGTATGTTACGATACCGTAGTATGATACAGTATAATACACTGTAATATACTGTATCATACAGTGTATAATACAGTGTATTATACTGTATCCCCTAAAAATGTAAAAAGTGTTGAAATTCGTATGCCCACTTGAAATTGGCTAAGCTTTATAATAAGTGTTGAAATTCGTATGCCCACTTGAAATTGGCTAAGCTTTATAATCTATTACAACGATTTAGGACCTAATTAAATGTTACTTTATGAAATTTCTACCAAATCCATTCAATCCCTGATTTAAATGTGGATCTAACCAACTTGATGAGCGCTTTCGATTGTCGAATAGAATCCATTTTTCATCACAGGTAAAAACCCGGTTCAAAATTCCTTCATTTCTGTGCCTGTTGAGCAACGCGAGGCAGGTCTCGACGAGTACATGTGCTGGCGATCGTTAAGTTCGTGAGGGTACCCATCTATCAAGCTTTTTTACTTTGCCAATTTGTCGCAAATGGTCCAATATTGTTTTGATGTTAACATCAAAAGCTGCTGCTAGTCCAACTGTAGTTTGAGTATCATCAGCTTCCACAATCGCCTTCAATTCATTATTGTTGACCAAAGTGTCCGAACCACCACGAGGTTCATTATTCAAGTCATAATCTCCAGAATGGATGCGGGCAAACCAACAACGGGTTGTGCGTTCGTTTGTTCTCTCCGTAAGTGTTGATGTTACGTGCCGTTTGTGCCGCATTAGTGCCACGACGGAACTCATATTCCATAATTACACGAATTTTTAAAGTGTCCATTATGACGAAAAATGTTCAAATGTAATGAAAACACAACGCTAATCAATAAACAAAAGACTGACTTTGTAAAATTAATGTCATGTTTTTAAAACAAAATTTATTTGAATTTAGAATTCACAGCCAATTAAAAATTTTTTTTTGTTTGAAATGGCCAGTACTGAAGAACGGCAACTTCATAGATTAAGACCTAATATATGAACGAATTTCATGTTCTATAACTTGTAGTGAACAAGAATTATTAAAAATGACGATCATTCGTATATTATTGTCTTATTTGAAGACTATGAACTGAAATATGTTCCACACATGAATGTACTACAATGCCAATACTTCAAGGTGAACTGACTCATATTTTCAATATTTTTTTTTAAATAAAACATAAGCGTAGTGCGTATTAGCACAGATGTTTTATTGATATAATTTTCATCGTGTTATAATATTTTTAATATTATTAATTCTTAATACATTACACTTTCCGATTACCATTAAACTATATACAAATTCGTATGGTAATGGACGTTAAAAAAATGAATGACTACATGTCGCAGTTATAATAGTTAGGGTGTATAGGCCCATAAAATATTAAATACACAGAAAAATATCATTTCAAGAAACAGAAATTAGTTAAGCTTTACATTATCTTATATTACAGCGAACACACAATACAGTAACGAGTTAAAAATATATGCCTTTTAAACGGCACGTCGTTTCTTAGCACTAAACTTCGAAATATTTTTCAGTCTGTGATCGACTTGATTTTCATGAAGTCACTATTAATGGAAGACAATATGGCATTTGTACGTATTATTAATAATTTCTCGCTTTTTCCATCACTTTATAATTACTAATTCTTCGTTCGGAGAACAAAGGGGCCGTGCCGTTTCTATGTTCATAGCCAAGAGGGGAGGTTCGGACGCCGTTGTCTAAATACTTCGTAGTAGGCGAAGAGTCGCCCTTAAAACGGCTTTTGGTGACGGAATTGACCTCCCTTGACTCGACAATCTCTTTGGAGCGACCGTCACGCGACGGGATCACCTTCTTGCTGACGGTCTCGACGACATCGGTGACGCTAGGCCGTTCCGGATCTCCCGAGCGAGTCTGATACCGATACGTCTCCGAGTAATTATCACTGCTGTTGCTGCCGCGGCGGACTGTCGGCGACTTTACGCGTGAAGATTCAAAACGGGGCACGTAGGGACTCGTTTCTCTGTTATACGAATCGGTTTTAAACAATGTTTTCCGTTCCTCCGACGACCTCTCCTTGTAAAGAGGCGAGGGTGACCCATATCGCGACGACAGGCGGCTGCCCTCGGACTCCTCGTCAGCGTGCAACGTGTGGTACAGATCGGGCGCACGCTCCCGGAGGCCCTTCATGAATATCTTCTTTTTGTCTGTGTCATCGTAAGTGCGATGGTAGCCATTGAGGTGGCCGTTGGTGGATGCGGCGGTGGCCCCGTAGCGTGCGCCGAAGAGGCCGTCGCGGCGGCGCTCTGTTTCACGCGACACAGCGTCGGCTAGGTCGCGCTGACTGCGGTTTATAATGGACACAATGCCGGGGCTCTTGAGCTGCTCGGGTGTCTCATCGAGCCGCGCGAGATGCGGGTTCGACTTGTAGAGCGTGGAGTGATTGCGGCTGACGCCGGATGCGTACCGCGGATGAGTCTCGCTCTCAGGCGCGCCCATCGCGAAACTCTTGCTCCTGTTAAGAGCTTTGTAAGTGCGAGCGGGTTTGACTGGACCGGCCGGGTAGCCGTTCACCTTGGTCTCAGGAGGGGCGGAAACGTTGACGGCGCTCGAGCTGCGCTTGCTGGGCGTCAGTCGGTGCCAATATTTGTTGGAGGCGGGCTTTTCGGTGGGTTTTTCTTTTTTTTCGTGTAGTTTTCGGGGCAATGTCTGCACGCTGCGCGCAACTTCGTCTTCGGCTTCGCTACTCGGGTTCAAATGGCTGGTAGAATGGCTGAAGCGTCCAAGGGTACTTGAAAACTGACTTCTGTAAAAAAAAAATGGATTCATTATAATAATTTGTTAATATGTACGTTTTCTGTTGACATTCAGCGTCATATAATTTCGTAAAGGTATACAAAAACGATAATAACTAAGCTCGCGTAATTGTGAACAAATTAAGTTCAAAACTCACAACAAAGACAAACACTAATTACATGCTTGGTCAACACAATTTATGGCACAATCCTACGCCCACGTCGGCTTCTTATATTATGATGCAAAGTGATATTTCACTCGGTACTAGTTTTTATTGCGGAGATGCGTCCCACGTGCCGACCACTGAGGTTTGTTTATTCTCAACAAGAGGACGGTCATTAAACAGATATTATCTGTACTTATAATTGATTGGTGTATCCAATTAATTTATTGCGATCACTTCGTAATCAAGAGATGTTATGGAAATTTGATGATTATATTATAGTGTTGTAACATTATAGGTATATATCACTAGACGATTGTGAAATTCGGATATAGGTACTTAAATAGAACATTAGACTACTATTAAATACGTTATATTTATCAAGAAAATATAAAAATAGTGTTTATACGAGAACAAAATTTATAAACAAATTATATTCGGTTGAAGAATATGGAAATTATAAGCTATTAACATTTTATCTCCGTCTCTTTCTCGCAAAACGAAATTTAACATTATTTTAAATGGCTCGACGTCACACATAGCTACGCCGTGCGATATTGCCCTCTCTGTCTAACAGGACATTTTAAACAATCATAACTTAATTAATAATGATTTATTTTTTTAAATTCTTTCACTGTTATGATATATTTAGAAAACTCCTTCAAATAAAATAATTATAAAAAAAAATGTCGACTAGCCCATAATCACTTATTAGGTACTAAATTTCGTGAAAATTGTGACTTGTGTTCTTTCCCGGATAGCCATTTCATATACTTAGGTTAGATATAGGATTGACTTCTTGTGTATAACTTAGTTAATTTTAATAGTTTGATGTTGACTTGTGATTTTTAGTTCGTTTTAATTTTGACTGTTATATTATGTTACTAACATTGTAATGTAGGTGTTTTACTAACAAATGAGTCTTTGTTACTTGATTGATATGAAATAATAACTAAATAAATAAATTATTAACTCTACTTGTTATGTTGTTTTGTGTTAACTGTTACGAAATGATCGTTAAAAAAATCAAATGGAGATTTAAAACTAAAAGATATTAAAATAAATTGCGATAAAACATCGCAATAGAAATAGGAAATAGGAAAACTGAATATTCAGTAGGTACCTCCTTGCCATTAACCAACCTTTGATGAGTTTCCTAATATTATTATGAAAATCCACATACACGACTAACAAAGGGAGCAACATAGTGTATTTGCGGATTCTAACGTAGAATCCTAATCGTCGTGAAGTGATTCGACGTGTCGCCCATGGACAGAAATAATTTCTATTACGTCGTCAATGCATAATCAAACCTGATAATATATAAGCGTTTCTTAAAAACAGGCATCAGGCGGTTAATCTAAATATTTGAATGATGAATATTCCATTCCTATATAGGTCAAACACAAAGTAGACATAATAGATTCGACGGCGGAAAGCGTACGATGCGTTTTATTTCATCAAGCGTTCTTTTCTGGTTTCATACTATATTCCTACCAAAACATGATTAGGTCAGATTTTCAGAATACTGAAGAATGTCCAGTACATCACTCTAACCTTCTATAAAACTAGTCAGATAGATTTCTATGGGAATTCCTTTGAATGGACTCTGTAATAACAATAGCGCGCGGGCTCAAACTAAAGCTGTGTGAGGTGTTGGGTAATGTTTTTCTTGTACGAGATGACATATTGGCTCGTATTAACTGTATCGCATTAATATGCAAGTATCCCGCCCATGTTAATACCACCTGTCGATTGTGAACATTTCCTCGACGTGAGTCAGTGAGCGTACCTGTACATACCGTAAGCGACGAATGCGACGCAATAGCGGTGCGCGATCGAACGAATACCGATCGCAGTTGCGTGAATTTTATGACGCCATAGAGTTCCTGGTTTACCCTCAAAACGATTGTAATTTGTCATATCCTGTGCATCTGTCTGTTTCATCGTAGTCTCCAGTAGTTTGCCGCTTATTGCGATGAAATTAATTCATGAATAGATAATGGCATTAGTATTTGCCATCATCTCATATCATATTTGCAAATAAATTAGACTAAAAATATAGATCAAGTACGTATCAGACCAGACATAAATTAGGGTGCCGTAGGTTATACAAAATATCAAATATGTACAGACTTCTTTTAAAATAATAAGCTACATAGTTTTCTACGTGCTTTATAAATATGCAGGTAGTCTCTGTCGCACTTCTATATAATATGTAAGATATCGATTTGAGATTCGATTGCCTCTTAGCATGGAATCTTTGCGTACAAGTCAAATTCCCGCATGTTAGTTTTTTTTTTAATAATGTCGCTACGTCGCTCTCGGTATGGCCAAAGCATCAATCAGTACGCAAGAAACTCGTCCGTTTCGCTTGACAAATATGTTCACATTGGCAACATCTGAGTCAGAAACGATGTCTGCTAAATAAGGGATTGCATACCATGAGAAACGCTTATTTATCCATAATAGGTAATGAAGGAGACCAGTCTCTGATGTAAAAGGTAAACGCCTGCCGGAACGTTCTTCGTCAACCAAAAGGTTTTAAAACGTGTATCGTAGCCATTTTTCAGCTACATTCGAATTAATTAATCCATTTGTCAAGTTTCAAGTTAAGTTCCTTTCGAGACTTTCATCAAAATCTGATTGATTTTATTAAACTTGGCACATAGGTGTGGTAACAATAAAAACAAAATATCATAGTGGCCTACAGCTAATTTAATAATGAAAATGGTAGGAAGTCGAAATATGGAACTCTTCAAATGTGTACAATAGCTTTCTCGTGTTTGGACTCATAAATTGTTGTGACAAGGACTTCTATTCGTGTTGGTACCACTCCACAAACATTTGTTAGATATAAAAGCAATAAAACGATATACATTTTTTTTTTAGAAAAATATACGATTTACATTAGTAGATTTATAGAAAAATATACGAGTCAGATACGAGTTATGTTTTATTTTTTTTATCGTCGAATGCAGTTTATTTATATCTCTAAAATCAAAGTAATGATTCCTTGGACCGATTTCCTCTAATCAACAAAAAAATCTCTAATGGTCATAAATTTCTACATACTAACCACTGAGCTTTAAATTAGTTCAATAGAGGAGTAGTGCTGACCATTAAGGAGACGAGCGCGATGTAGGTATGTATGGTCCACGCGATCGGTTACTTAGACGTTCGTGTTACGTCTAGATCTTTTTGTACCACCCATCATAACTAGTTATGTACTATTGAATAAAAGGCTGACCCCGATAAAAAAAATTAAATTCAGTATCGTTGAGTTTAGCAAGCATGCGCCTTCTAGTCTGCTACATATAAATAAATCGGTGATAATAACCCATCTTTAAAAATCATCTGGTGTATAATAAGGATTCTCTTTAAATATGGATTAAAAATAGTTTATTCTAAACCAAAATTCATCATGTAGTTACCGACTTATTAAAAATTATGCTCTAACACATTTAGTACAATAGAGTTATAGTTTTCGAGTGCAAAAACAAAATAATATGTAACAAACAGTTTTTTTTACTTTTGTTTAAACTTCTTAAAACTTAAACGTTCAGTCATAAAAAACTATCATTTTAACAAATTGTGCCTTTAAAATCGTTCCAATTCCCATTATAGTAATTAATTTGCGAGTAATTAATTTGCGAAGAATAAAATTTCTGCAGTATCGTTGTCATGGCCCATATGCAAACTCGAAATAAAAATAATACGCAGAGTGGAAAGAAGTATCGAATGATACCTTATCTGTCAAAATACAATAAGTAGTTTAGGAGCTATGTGGGGACAGATGAACATCCCCACATAATAATAATAATACATGGGAGTATTCATGGGACACCTTCAGCGCCATCTAGTCCCAAAGTAAGCAAAGTATTATGCTTGTGGTATGGGTTACTAGATAACTGATATACATACTTAAACATACTTTTTTTAAATATTTTCATATAAATATAAATATTTTACACCCAGACCCGGAACGAATAAACATATTCATGCAGACAAATATTTGTACCGAGCGAGAATCGAACCCGCGACCCTTGGCTCCGCAGTTAGGGTCTCTAACCACTTGGCCAATCGGTCGTCAAACCACATATTGTTAAAATCATAACCCTACCTTTTCATAGTTCGGGTAGAAAGTATACATTAAATTACGCAAAACTTCGTATTAAACGCGTTATCACGTTACAAGGAGATCACACGTTAGAATATAACAAACTGATTAATACACTTTTTGAATATTGGAAAAATACCTTTCGACAATTACCGGAAATGACAAATCAAAGTTTGTGTATTTACCATAGAGATAATACAACATAGTAAGCAATTTAAACCAGTCCGAAATGCGGACCTCAACAAAAAAGATATAGAAAGAGTACCTACCTACCTACCCTGTGGAGTACCTACCTGGATTTATACTATGGTACAGCTATTTTCCATCATTTTTCCTCACATGCCCAACCAGTGCCCAACCGTCACAAAGGGCTTTATGGATCTTGGCAACTCTATTTATATTATTTCTATGGTATTTACTGCCCGCGTGTGACGTTTCTCGGTACGTGCTACGCTTGTGCTACGTAAATGCTACGAAATGACCAGTGCTAGCCTATCCTGCAGCGCAAGGATTAGTAATTTTAATAATAATTTTGTCATTTTTTAGATATCGAGAAAATCGTTATTTCATTATTACGTCAAGTTTTATAGTATATTAGATACTGTTCTAATAATAATTTTTTTACATTTAATTTGGACTAACAGGATGCATTAAGTATGCTTATTATGTATGAGTAGGTGTATTTTTAGAGTTCCGTATTGCCGAAATGAAAAAATCTGAACTTTTATAGAATCACTCGTGTGTCTATCCGTCTGTCACTGCGTATTTTCTCCGAACCTAATAATAAAAAAAAAATTGAAATTTAGTACATATGGAGTTAAGTGACCCAACTATCAATCACGGATGTACAGCATAAATTAAGGAATTATGATTTGAAACAGTTAATTTTGGGAGACAAAAATGAAAATAAAAAAGCTACTTATGAGAAATACACATATATTTTGTTATAATTATAAAGTGCGTAGTTTAAAAGACATTAAAGAAAATATACGAAAATTGAGTATTCCTAACGTATTTCCAAAACGAATGAGAGTAAAATTTTGAAAAGAAAAAAAGAAAGTTATAGGTAGTGGTTCATATTTACAGGAAGATCCTAAGGGAAACGGAAAATATTCGTGAATACAAAATGCGTATAAACTGAGTTGCTTGATTTCACTAAGGACTAATAAGAACATAATTTTTCAGTTACCACAATTTTTTTTATTAGATTAAAAAAAATCATAGACGATAACGCGATGATTTATACAGTACGGAACTTTCTTCGCGAGAGTCCGACTCGCACCTAACCGATTTTTAATGATATTAACATAGATTCCGTGTGAACGTTTTTATTTATTTCAAGCATGTTTTTTCTTAATGGTATTTAGAATATTTTAGAAAATTCTCAGATGGATACGTAATAAAATTGTATAATGTTTTTATAAAACATTTTTATCTATCTTGTAATGTAATATTCGTGTTTTGATTGTCTATGTGTTTTTATTATGTTTTAGTGATTTTTTGTCATTTTAATTAAGGTGAATGTATAGGAGTAGACGAGGGTATGGAATTAAGGGTGGTGTCTCACCTTTGGGCGTCACGGTGGTCACGGGTGTCACTGTTGGCAGCGCGGCGTTGACTGGCCGTGGCCTCGTACTTGTGCTCGCGGCCGTAGATGCTAGGCGCGAAAGGATCCTCGCCCAAGTAATAGCGGGGCGCGGGACCGGGTGGGGCGAGCTCTCCGCCGTACTGCCGGTACGTGCGCTCTGGCGACGGCGACCGCGAGCTGCGCCACCGCGCGCGACGTTCTGCCGACGCTGAGCGAATTTTTCCCACCAGCTTCCTGATCGAATTGCCTATCGCAGACCCGACCGACTTCCGCACGGGCGAGGCTCGGCGCGCGCTTTCTGTCGCGAAACGAGTTTTCTGGTGCTGTTTCCGGTCGCCGCGGTCGCGACGGCCCGGCGGTGTGCGTTCGCGCTCGGAGCTAGGGCGGCGATCGCGGGGCGGCGAGTAATCGGGCGGCGGCTCGGCGGCGCCATCGTCGCGACTGTCACGCGATCTCCCTGAAGTCTCGTTTCGCGATGAGCTGCGGTACCCACTGTCGTAGCGGCGCTCGTCGGAGGGTGGCCGCTTTGAGTGCCGTTTGCGTTCAGGTGCAACCGGCGGTCGGTACTCTTCTTCAACAGAGGGTTCGCAGTACGAGCGATCCGCATCGAGCGTGTGGAAGGGCGAGCCGCGCGGTGGACTGTGCATCGTTGAAGAGGACACATAAGCGGAATCGTCACGCGACGGCGGGTTACGACGACCGAGCGGCGATAGTCGACCGGGCGGCGAGTCCCGTTTACTATAGACGTGTTTCGGGGAAGCCCCGTTCAGTCGATCGTTGCTGGCATAGAGCGAACGCGCTGCCGGCGGCGAGGGTGACGAACTGCGGGGTTCCGGCATCCTCGGTTTGGAGGCGCGCCGCTGCGACCAGTCCACGACGCCTTTGAAGTACCCGCCGGCCTTGGGCGATGCACGCTCCTCGGGAGGCGTAGAAGACTTGGTTTTTCGTAGCGTACGTTCTGCGTAAATGGGTGGGGGCGGCGCAGCCGGTGCGGTCTTTCCGTAGTAGCCTTCGTCGTCGGTGGCCTTGGCAGCACCCTCGAAAAAGGTGGGCTCGGGACGGCGCCCGAGCTCCTCAGCGATTGAGTCGTGCGAAGAGCGCGAGTCGCTGCCGAAGTGACTCTCGAGCCACTTGGACGTCTCCTTTTTTCGGGTTTCCTCCTCGATGTCGATGTCAAGGGGTCGTTTGCCGTAATCCTTGTCGTGTTCTGCGAACAAAATACACGGACTGTGAGTGTCGCACCGGACGAGCCAAAGCAGCGCGCGCGCGATGGTGGTTGGGTACGAAGTGGCCACACACACGTCGCATCGCATCGCGGACGCGCTGCGTGGCGAAACCGCTCGGTCAATAAGTTTACCAAACGCCGAAGGTCGAAACGTCTCCGCGCGTCTGGTGTAAGCGGTGTGACAAATTACACACTGCTTATATCTGGGCTTCGAAATTACTCAATACGTTTACTATAACTTGAATAAATAATCGATGGCATAATCTGCACTCGAGGTTGAGGTTCGTCGACTATTGACATAACAAACTTTTGGAGAGGAAATTACGTAAAATGCTCACGCGACACGTTATTTAATTTTTAAATTTTAGAAGTTACCGTGCCAAGTTTAAACTACTTTCGTCGTTTTTGTATAATATACGGGCATGCTCGCAAATGTTATGAGACACGCGCCACACGACTACACAGTACCTACTGTGCGAGTGAACTCTACGATTCTTAATTCCAGGCCTAATATTATTTTAAATTATTTTCGTCACAGATGTTTCTTGAAATTCGAGAAATACTTATTCGTGTAATTTATTCTTGAATGTTTATGTTTGTATTTATCATTGCACATTTAAAATTAAATTAATTTAGTTTAGAGTTTATAAAAGTTACATAAAGGAGCGGCTTCGGTCGTGTACCGGTCGGCCTCTACGGTGTCTCGCGTAGGCTCAATGACTTCCCATATGAAGTCACAGATGGACATCACGCCAAATTACCCGCTTTATACCCCAATAAACCTACTTGCTCGTTCACTCACAAAATATAGCTATAGGTTTGCGTTGAAAGACGTTTTAGAAAGCTTGCCTGTAGAAACGTATTCAAATACTTAAGTAGAAAGTCTAGAAATTTGGTTGATTGAAATATAAAGATTTAGTGCCTATGGAAATAAATTGTAGTTCCTTAGTGTTGCGCATGGCAACATTTAAATATAGTAAATAATAGAACATTCGATGTGGAAACCCTCATCGTTTTCTTGTTTCCTGATTTTAATAGTGATTTCCTAAACGATTTTACGTCTGGTCAATTATTTTATTTCCTAAACCACGAAAAATCCAGCCCTCTATATCCAAGATATAAAATACACGTCTCTACACCTAGTAATTGCGAAGGATTCAACTCTTCAATTTAGGTAATATGATAGCCTCGCGCCTACTTCGTTGCGACTGCAATACAATCAGTTGGTGCACTTTACCGTTCTTAATGAGTTTAAAAATTTTCTGTAACTATTTAACTGCAACGTAGTTATCCGGTTACAGACATAGTTTCTTTAATATTATACTGATCTAGTATATCTGGGGGCACGGTCGTGCCCCCACCAAGTCGAGCGAAAAAGCGTCACGGCCGTACCATCCTTTTCTCGAAGCAATTCAGACCATTTTCGACCCCCTGTAACTTCGTTGTGGATAAACCTAGAAGACTGAAATTTTCAGTAACCATGCAGGCATATTATATAAGCATATTTTCAAATTTCATTCAATTTGAATCAGTATTTTTAAGAAATTATAACGGGTCAAATTTCTTAATTTTGTCACTCACTGACTCACCGATCATCAAAATTCTAAGGCACTTCTAGCAGACCTAGAAGCTTCAAATTTGGAATATAAGTAGTGTTTGATGTATGAATCAAGGAAAAACTAAAAAATCTAGAAAAGACCGCAAAGAAAATTAAGCCCATAAGAAAAAAATAAGAAAATAATACAAAAATAAGAAAAGTTCATAAGTCAGAGAGAGGGCTTTAAGAAAATTCGTTGCTGGTAGATATACATATATACAATAAGTAGAAGGTACCGAAAAGGAAAAAAGTAGAACTGTCTACAAAATACAAAAAGAAATGAGATCCCATCAAAAACAATACTTGTCAAAAAAACCAAGTCTCGCAACTCAGTTGTTCTGCGGTAAAAAGTTGTGAGATCCATGTAATACCAAGTCGGTTATTAATTTATAAACAGCATCTTATAGTGACGCATATCAATATAAAAATTCTTTAATGTTTTATATAAATATATTGAGACTTGGCCATCGCCTGAAAACACGTGTAAATTCAATCGCCTGAAAACACATGTAAATTCAATTATTTAGTGCGATGGCCAAGTCTCAATATATTTATATAAAACATTAAAGAATTTTTATATTGATATGCGTCACTATAAGATGCTGTTTATAAATTAATAACCGACTTGGTATTACATGGATCTCACAACTTTTTACCGCAGAACAACTGAGTTGCGAGACTTGGTTTTTTTGACAAGTATTGTTTTTGATGGGATTTATATATATAGTTGCAATATCATAAAGTTAATTTATGAGACTAGAACGCTCTCAATGTTTTATATATTTATAGACCATTCCATTCCATCAGTCCTTTTTATACGCCACAGCAGGGGCTTAGGCCTCCCCTCAAGATGAGAAAGCTTGGAGCCTAAATCCACCACGCTGTTCCAATGCGGATTGGCGGATTGTAACGACCGCCATCTGTTGACAGCAACCGGGACCGACTGCTTAAATCACGCACTTTATCGTGCGGTGTGGCGTGAAGTATATTTGAAAAGATTTTCGAAAATATGAAAGTTTGTAGATGACTTTTTTTATTTAGGTACACATT
Organism: Luffia ferchaultella; assembly: GCA_949709985.1. Lineage (NCBI taxonomy): Eukaryota > Metazoa > Arthropoda > Insecta > Lepidoptera > Psychidae > Luffia > Luffia ferchaultella. Next base: position 12,444,559 of record OX453253.1, on the reverse strand, counting down.
TCACGACATATGAGTTCCATAAGTCAGTAACAATATATCTCCCCTCTAACTTTTACAGTACGAGCTAAAGAAAATTTAAAAACTGTAAACATTTTCAAAGAAAATTATTTCGAATAGAATATGTTTGCCATTATTTTAGGTACGTACGATTTTTAGTTACCAATAAATCTAACTTTGCTATTCTAGAACTTAACTTCGAGTTGAAGCCTGGTTGGTAGTAGAAAATCCTACTAAACCTTAAGTTCAGTTATTTCTGGCATGCGCTTGACTGGTTTTTCCATAACCACAATTTTACCGGTTTCCTAGTTATATGTAAATTAGTCATGTTTGAATCATTTTTGTACATATAGATACTTTTTTCTCAGTAATTCTGTCCGCAAAATAAACAATACGTAGCGAAACCACGTTAGGACGTGACACAGATATTTATCAATGTCAAGAATAAGAACAGACAAACCAGCCGTTTAAACAGCCGACCAGAGTCGATTCAAGGTCGAAGCCTTGCCTTTATAAGGTGTTCATGGACTATGCATTTAAAAAAAAAATTAATTATGCCTATGACATTTAATTTGCAAACGCTCCAAAATTATAAATCTATTAAACGTGCGAATTGTAAAACAACAATAAAGTGTTTCGATTTTACAAACCAAGTTTGTATAACTGATGTTGTATAACCCGTCATCGTAAACTCTTATGGCATGACCATAATACGAAATGTGTCCGAAATTGGTAGGTCAAGGTTCGATTACGATATTTTACGTTTACAACTATATAGACGCACACGGCTTCGACCGCCTGTAATTTGGTATTATATGACTTTAATAATTCTTTAAGATTGGCTATTTATTGAAAATATAGTGTGAATAAGACTACCTACATAGATTTATTAGTACAGAACAAGAAAAATCTACGGTTTTTTTAAGATTTCCGGACCTTAAAACAAAAATGTAACCTTTATAGGATCACTTCGTTGTCCATTTGTCCGTCCGTCTGTCCTTTGATCAAAACCCTTTTTCTGAAACGAGTGAAGGTATGAAATGGTTGCAATGAGCTGTACCTAGCATCTCGAAATTATTCCATGATTTGTCCTAATTTCAAGATATGATACGGAATTTAATACGAACGAGCCTTTTTTGATAACCCTATGATATAATAATTTATTTCGACAGATTACTATTAAATCTATATCATCGAAATTAAAATTTCGTGCTCCTACATACTTAGTTTTAGCTTTAACACTATTGAATTATAGAATCAAACCTATAAACAAACAGACAAAGAAAAATATGTTCTTTATTATTTTCTTCCAACCTACTACCAAATATGTTTTATGAAAAGGCACAAACTAGTTTTTTCTGCGTTGCGTCAAACATTATCGACGGAACGAACAATCGTAAATCTTATAAAACAAAAAAAACAGTCTGCGCATAATCATATTAAAGCACCCGCAAAGCGTAGGCGTTATGTATACAGCAAAAAATAACTATTGCGATGACAGACTCGTTATTTATAACTTGTTTTTAAGTTTAAATAACCGAAAATATACAACAAGTTTTATAATTTTATATAGCTCAATTAATAGTTGAGTTTTTTGCAGCGTTTCTTTTCAAAGAGTAGTCAACTCGGCCCATTATCACATCGCATCGGTACAAATTTCAACAGTAGTGATTTAAATCAAGCGCTGCGCTGCTGGTTAGGTATTTTAATAGCATTTTGACGAGGATATGTGCTTTATTGGGGTATAGGTATTTATTAAAGAAATTGAATTAAAAAAAAATATCGACATAGAATTATTTATGTCTGTTGCAAAACATATTATTTGATTAAATATAATTTTAATTAATCGGCTTATTAACTTTATGACAGCCAACTCTCTAATAAATTATATACGGCTTTCATATTCCAAATAGTAAATACGTAATCTTCTTTTGTTTATACTTTACGTCTCTAGATAAATATATAGGCATCGAAAGCCGTAAATGAAAATATCACCTAACAGTTCGGTTATAAATTACGCACAGAGAGATGGTTAGTATGGCGTGGCGAGGGAGTGTGATCTGTTTAGTTACTAACACAAGCTACCAAAATTGGGCTCTTTTTTGATTGTGAGGCCTTGTTTAAAAAGAGGCCAACTACAAGTCTTACTAGGGTAATTAGTGTTCCGTACAAAGTATTTGTTGTGAATTGTTTTAGCACTATTTCAGTTAATAGAATGAAAGATATTGAACTTTAGGTAAGTAATTTTGCATAATAGTTACGTAAAACCATGTGATGCAATGGAATCTTGATAATTTTCATTTAATATACAATTATCTTACATACATGTGTTCACAACTTTTTCAGATTTTTGGTAATGGTACTTTCTAATGGGGCGATCGCTATTTTTAAGTGGTTTTTATTTTTAAGTTTAAAGAAAAACTAACACAGAATACGTATAACGTATACATCGTGTTCAGTGAGCTATTATTCGATGCTCCACACGATGTCCTAGAATCTTTTTTTTCTATTTCCGGTTTGTTCCCCGAAAATGAACCTCAGAACCAAAATCCACTATTAAAACTTTTTTCTTATCTTTGTACTAAGGGCAAATTCGACGGTCAGATACCTTCGGAGGAAATCGGATGACAGTTCTATAAGTGTTTCACTAAACTTCCCATGAATTTCCTCACTATATTCATTTGCTTTCTCACATATCAAGCTATGTGTACCTAACAGTCTTCTCAGTAAGACAATTCAAATACTACTCAAACGGTAAGTATTACAGTCTTTGAAGCCGAGATGAAACTTACAATCTACTTTTATGGAAAATGTGAAAGTAGGAAACGTACGCTTGTTTTCTACCAAAATGAAAGAATAAATGGCATACGTATGCCACCTGTAATTGGCAGTTAATAGGAATAGTTTATGCGAATATTTGCGGAGACCAGATACCTTTAAAGTACATAGCACATAGATAAACGATGGCGTGGGTGGACATCCTCATACCTTACAAGGGTACGACGCGTGTTGTTTTTTTTTTAATAGTCTAATTCAATAAATTATATTATTGTTCATATTTATTATTGGCTACACTATTAATATAACATGCATAGATTATATAGAGTTGATATATTTGATTGTTTCTTGTATTATGGTGGTTCTAATAACCAAACATGAGAATTTAACTGTCATATTAGAACATGTTTATATGCTCAGTGTGTGAATGTAAAATATCTATGTAATAATAAACCCATGTATGTATATAAGTTGTCTAGTACCCATAATACAGGCTCTATCAAGTTTGACACTAGTTTTTTTTTTTATTGTTGTGTTAAAATGTCATTCGACAAGTAATACATACATACTATTAACACACATAACACAAGCACAAGCTTAGTTTGGGACTAGATGGCACTGTGTGGGATATCCCATGTTTTATTATTATCAACCAAAAAAATAGAGCAAAAATACATTTGCCTCTTTGCTTACCCATATTTCTATGTCTTTGAGAGCTAAATTTTTTGGGTGTAAAATGTAAAAAAAAAACGAACAAAATCTGAGTGATAATTATTCAATGTATACTTACATGCAGAGTGAGTGACAAGGCCGTTGTCGGCTTGACAGAAAAATAGTTACAATGTTACACTATTAACATAATGATCGAGGAGCGAGGTCCGAGGTTTGTTCTAAGGCGCTCGAATTGATTGCTGCGTCAAGTCATTTGTCACAAAGGTCACTCGTTACACTGCATTTATTTTTACACAATTTATCAAAAAAGTGAATAAAAAAAAGAGTTTTCTTGCCTTTCGATTTATAGAAAATCTTTACATGCATGGTCCGCAACGGGAAACTTGTTCTTTGGTTTTTTTTTTAATTGTAATATATCATTATTATCTTTAAAAATAGACAGAACTAAGATTCGGGTCGTTATTAAATATATATAAGGGTATTGACCACTTATACTAAAGTGCAAATCAGCAACCCCAATTTCGCAATATTTTCCGATCATTTCTCACAGTCATTTATTTTTATTCGAAAAAAATCTTTCTGCTAGCTCATTACACTGATCATCGCACGGCCTGAATAGTTTGGACTTCGATTCACAAAAAATGTTTTCTAATTGACCAAAACATAAAATTTTCAAACACGTCAATCCAATCGGATAGCGAAACGCCGATCGTTGAATCATATAAAATACCTAGTAATAACAAAAATTGTAACAATTTATTTTATTAGTAAATTCATTTTTGTTTTACTACAACATCTACTGGTCGGCGGGCGAAGCGCAGCTGAGACCACGATAACCTTCCCTTCTTTCAACAAATAATAGTTAGACAAATTCCTAGGAAGTATAAACTCCCATCTAATAGACCCTTATCTACCTATATTTACCTAAAAAAAATGCCTACATAAAATACTTATTACGACTTACTGTCGAGGTACGGTAGCGTTTTACATTGTTGATTGACGAAAAGTGAAACAATATTTAATGGGACTTATAGGGAAAAGGGAACCTCACGCAGTAAATATTTTTTTAACAAAAGTGCGATAGAAAAATACGTGTCGTGATAGCCCAGAGTGCAACGAACCTGTTTCAAATTTATATGGCCAAAGGACCATGGTTCGAATCTGGGCGTGTACCAATGAGTTTTTCTGACTTAAGTACATTAACTATCACTGACTCCGTATCTCGGAGAGCACGTTAAGCAGTCGGTCCCGGACGCTGTCACTAGATGGCGGTCGTTACAATCCCCAACCCGCAGTGGAGTAGCGTGGTGGATTCAAGCTCCAAACCCCCTCCTCACCTTGGGGGAGGCCTAAGCCCCTGCAGTGGGGTAAAATGGGCTGATGATAATGATGATGATAGAAAAATACAGATCTTTCTGGTGGCTTGTCGCTCTTCTGTTTCGCTCCTCACATCAACCCAAACAAACATAACTTTAGATAGCATAATAATCAAGATGGAGCGTCACATAAAACGAAACGATAGAAAACGTGAGCAAAATGTCAGACTCTGTAATTAGACGGACCACACATCATTAACATTGATTGAAATAAACATTTTGTTGAGTTACACATGAAATATAATTTTAGAATCTTTAATTTTTTTAAAACTACAAATTTTACATGTGATTCACACTAAATTCTACTTCGCAGAGAATATTTCAAAACATCAACTGGTGTATTACTATGACAACATCGATGATGACAACCCATTCGCCCATATCTCAAACTTAGCGAATGACACAATAGAGTTCAAAATGATGGAGCATTCACCATATGCACCAGACCTTGCTCCTAGTGATTTTTACCTGTACCCAAGTTAAAAGAATAAATATGACAACAATGAGGATGTGATGAGTGTTTTTTTTCGATGGTCAAGAACAAGAATTTTTTGAAGCGCTACACAAGTAGGTATATTCATAAGCAAGGAGACAATGTTGAAAAATAAAAATATAAGTTTTTAAATTTTACTTCCTTCATACAAATTTTGGATATTTTCTTTACCCCTTGAACTTGTGTGGTTTGAGTGATGATTAATTTTATTGTAGCTTGACCTGGCTTTATTTTATGCAAGCCTTTGTTCAGGTAATATTTTCTAGAAATATAGCCGGCCTATTCTGTTAAGTAATATAAACATGATCACAACTGATACGATCTGATAAACCCTAAATAACTCATCATTTTACTTTTAGTAGTAAACGTATCATCACATGACCTATGTCTTAATGACTTAACCAGCACAAACTCTTTCCACCCCTAAAAATTAAAATCCAAACATTATAATTGCTTAGGATGATGCCCAGACATCTCGGTCACTTAAATAATCATCCACTGTGTAATACGCCTTTACAGTTATTTTTTTTTTTTAACAATCGTTTTAATTTCCGCAATGGCAAATATGAATAAATGACATGTAGCTATAAAACATTAATAAAAAGAAAACAAACATTATAGTGACATCTATTAACATTATTGAATAGCAAAATATTTAGAGCGCCACCTATCGTCGAGTAGCTGAAGTATTTGAACAATTATATTTACCATTATGCCGCAGGCGGCGCTGGCGTCGCATTCTTACTGACAAGCTGTCCCACTCGTCGTCCATGACTGGTTGCCCTTCTCTTTCAGCTGATATAATAAATAACAATTCTTTCAGTTAATTTTTCCTAAAATAGAAATTTACATACACATTTATGTAAAGTTACTTCGTACTATGCCTTGTATGAATAATATGCTATCCTATCTATCAGATACTGAGTGAATCAGTGTTATTTTCGCAATTCACAATAAGTGTTTTTGCTTCCAAAAGTCAATAAAGATTTACGCTTTGTCACCAAGGCGAGTTGTTTAATCGCTAGTTATAGTTAACCTTAATTAGATTAGCGTTGTTTCAACCGACTAGCTGTTTAAATTTTACAAATCTAACGTAAAATATGGTAATATTAGTTTAAACATTAACTATAGATGAAATAACTCGTCTTAAGAAGTTTAGCAGTACGAAACAACAAATATACCTAGTCGTATCTACACGAAAACACATAAATATTGACTTTCCCCTAATTCCACTTGCGTATCGTGCAAAGCAAACAATATTTTCTAAGAGTTTGCTTGTAATATGACTGACAGAAATAAAAACATTGAATAATTTTAAAAACATTAAGGACATACGTCGTGTCGGCTCAGTAGAATTGTAGAAGCTCAAATCCGCCTATTGTATATCTCTAAGGAAAAAACTACAAAATCCAATCATTTAGTTCAACTAATAGTACATTATGATGCAAGTACAGTAAACTGTATATTATAGCACAGACCTTGGTCTTTTTGGGTTGCTACTGCAACACAAAATTGGTTCGATGCTAGCGCTTACCGGATTTCATTGAGAAAATATTCCTTATACATAGAACCTGCAAGTGTTAATAATGTAGCTAAATTTTGTACTGAAAATAAATAAACAAAAAAATTATTGTCGAGGTGTTTATAGGCCAGAGGCGAAACCGAGTGCGTATAATAAACCGATGACTATAATAGACAGCTTACTGAGTACGAACATCATACGACGTTTTTCAATACCTACATTTGCGATTAAAATTAGGTAGATACTTCAAATGTAATAATGACGGGAACTAAGGGCGGGAGCGGGTTGCTTTTCGCGGTTTATGCATGCGTTACAAACAGAATGCTCGTTTGTGATTGGTGTAAAGTAAAAAGGCCTAGTACTGTAAAATACAACATTACGGTACAGGTTTCGAGGTCATAAAGACCGTATTAATAGCAAAATGTATTAAAAATAATTTTTATGTATCAGCTACATCACTAGATCACCGGGATAAAATCTTCAAGGATAAAATAATGAACTAGTGAAAACTTGGTTCACACCAGTTTAGCTATTGTTCACGCTTTTTTTGGACTAGGCTCTTCCTCTTAGACATTTTTTCTTCTTATTTAATTAGTTATATTTAGGTAGCCGAGAATAACCTTCTTCAGTCCTAGTGCGTGAGTGCGTATGCGTTGCCAAGCGCCGTCCGCCCGCCATGAAGTCGGTGCGTTGCTCGACGTCCAGACGCGCGCGCCGCTCGCGCCCACCTCTCGTCTCTGATGTACTTTCGTTGCTCGCAAGCGATTTTGCCTTACATTAAAAATAAACATAGTGAAAATCAGTTAGGTGTAATTCGAAATAGAGTACAGTTTTAGGAATAAGAAGTGAGTGGAGATGGTTGCTATACGTGTTTAAACATATATTTTTTTATTATTTTATCATATATTTAATTATTATTTAAATACACAGAAAAAATTGAATACGCTTCGCAAATATACTGTTCAGAAAAAGTCAGTAGCTTCAAATATATTTAAAAAAAAAAAAAATTATAACTTATAGCAAAGATAAAAAAGAGTTAACCAAACTGAAGAGAAACCACATACAATTATGCTAAATAATATCAATTAAATAATCGCTAACAGTATAATACGATTTCTTTAATGCAAAAACACGAATGCTCAGTACCTATTTATTGATCGGTGAATGTCAGAATTGTTATGCAGTTTACATATTTTCTAAAACGGCTGAGCCGATTTCAATCTAGTTTCTTGTATGAGATAGATGAGATTACCCTAAAGCCAGTTTTAGACGTGTTTACCGGTTATAGGCCACCAGGGGGCGCTGCAGTAGTTTCGTCTGTCTAAATTGGGTACACCAATATCTTAATGAATCCTTCGTTTTACAGAGTTTCGTTCTACAGTTTTACTTCGCATTTCTTCAGTTAGGTACTAGAAACTTATAGACATGCGTTACGGTTATAGCCCACTAGAGGGCGCTGTAGTAGACGTATTTCTTTAAAACAGCTGGGCTGATTTAGGTTTCTCGCATTACATACATGCAGGTATCACCTCAAACCTAGTTCTTAGATTGGTTTACGGTTCTAAGCCGCCAGGAGCGCTATAGTAGATATGTTTACTAAAGACGGCTTTTTTCATTATTGTCGTCATCAGGTTTATTGATCTTTGAAAGAAATAAATAAAAAAACTATAATACCCACGACACCCTTGATCGTTTGAACATGCGATGTGTGATAGCGTGGGTACCCATATGCGCCTGTTGTGATAATCTGTGTGATATACCCTGTCCATTAGGACTACGCTGAATTACCTCGTTCTCTGGCAGCTCCTGGTCTCCAAGCAGTTCTTGCTGCCGTGTGCGCCGTGTCTCGGTCACCAGTGTGCCGTCCGCACGCACCGCGCGTAACTCTTCCTGCAAACAAAAACACAAACAAATGTTATGTAACTTACAAACGACACTAAAGAATAATAATAATAATACTAATAATAATAATAATGACGTCTACATCACAACAACATCTTGGCCCCAAACTAAGCATTAGCTTGTTTTTTGGGTACCAAGTGAAGACAACACATGCGTATAACAACCAAAACCCATCAATATTCATCATATAAATACTGACCCGACCTGGGATTCTAACCCAGGACCTCCAGCTCCAGCGTCGCTACCCACTAGGCTAAGCGGTCGTCATTCTTTAGAATACTTTATTATAGCGAATACTCCAAAAATGTGACTGTAAGCTACGTGGAGATCATAACCTAACAATTCGAAACAATTTCCCCTGCAGAGTTTTCTTCAATTTCATTCTAAAAAATTTTATAAAAGAATTATACATAGTGGCAGTTAGTTTGTGCAAAACGAAGTTGCCAAGAAAATTTACACAAAAGAAAACGACAAAAATACGACTATGTAAGTACTAGGCGGTTTCCGCTTGCACGATGGCGTTTCGGTATGGCGGCGGAGGCGGAAACGAGCAACAATGTGTCAAGGAATTTTTTTGGTTGAATGTCCAACGCAAGCTGAGATTTTAACTTTCAGTACGTGTGCGTATATTATATAGCTAGCGCCAAACTTCTTGTTCTCTCCGAAATAGAAACAAGTAGCGTTGCAGTAGCAAAATTTATATCCGAAGATCAAGAGCGTGATCTGCACTCACATCAACTTCGGATGGAACAAGACGTTTGACACGATCTGTACCTACGCATAATATTCAATAAAAAAATGTTTGAATTTTAATTGAACTTACAGTGTCATTTGTGTCTATGGTCGTCTTGTGAGCGACAGTGTCCTTTAGGACGCGTGGTCCATGAGCTTCAAGCGCCCTCTGTTGTTCGTTGCGCGTCTTCAACGCTGTGCGAATGTCATCTTCCTCCGTGTCGTTCACGGCATCGATTAGGGCCTGCAACAAAATACATTATTTTATAAAATTAATTGAATTATACAAAAAGAAGTGCACGCTAGAACTTAAATTAAACTCCATTATAGCTCGGTTGTACAGTGAGTAATAAACAGGTAACCCCATGGAGCTATGACTGCTTTCGTGCTGCCCCTTGCTGGGGGTAACCAAAAATCAAATTAGTATCTGTGTTCGGGTGCGACAAAACGAACAGCGTTGTATGATAAAACCATACAAATGTTATTGAACGATATTATTGGGAGTCAGATATGACTCTCATTTTAGAACATCGAACTTACTGTTGTATTGGGCACATACGCATGGCGTGACGCAAAAATAACCGCTTTTATTAAAACTACAACATCAATGGTATTTATTGAAGGTGCCGCGAGGCAGCGCTTTGCCGTGTCGCGGAGGCGTTATACGTCTATCAAATGTTTTAATTTGCGTTTGAGATTTTTGAATTGATCGAATTAGCTGGTCGCACTGGCGCCATGAGTTCCAAAAGGTTAAAACTACCGATACTGTGCACCGACAATCGGTGACGTAAAATATTTATATTCGAGGTATTAGTTCTCCTCGGTGTCACTGTAACGTAAATGCGTTGTACAATTTATCCATTCAACCATTTCACGTCGTCGCTAGCGAGTAAACCACTTGAAACTAATGGTAATCCTGCTGCTGGTGGCATGGCCTACTTACCTTAAACGCTCCGCTGCCGTATAGTGGGCGTGCGTTTTTTTAATTGGTATATGCTACTGCTAAGTAGTTAAAAAATGTCAGTTTCAAAATGTGTAAAGAAAAAGATAGCGAGTCCAGAAAAATAACAATGTATCTTTGGGTTAACGAAACAATGAAGATAAAAACTGAAATTTGCTTCCTTCAGATATCACTACTCTTGAGTGTTACCAGAGTTTGACATGTGGCTGTTAAACACCTAATGATTTTACAAGGCAAAACATTTTGTTATAGATAGTTATTAAAATGGCGCGTTTACCAGTTATGGATCACAAAAATACAGGAACTTTTGTATTTTCGAAGAACCCTGTAGTAGAAAGCTCTTTGAGGGTTAAATTTTAAGGTAAAGGTTCTGTACAAATATTAATGTGTGGACATAATTTTAAATCGGTCCATTATTTTATGAATAGAATTATTACTCTAGAAATGGCCGACTTTAGGACTACAACGCGTTAGTACATTAATTTCATGAAAAAAGCAGGTGTGTTGCTCAAAGCTTTTGGCTTTCCTCTAAAAGACCACAGATTCGCGTACAAAATTCTCGAAAAGTTGACTGATGAAAACCATCATAGAGAATACATATTATTACAGTACACATAAACTTACGCAGACTTTCTTCTAAAATTATTATAATCGATAACTTAGAAGTAAATTATTTTCTCTAAATATGTTCGCAATTATGGAGAACACGTAAAAGAAAACGCATACTGTAAAATTGCGATGTGTAAAAAAAAATTATTTCATGGACCCTAGGCGGTTTCATATTACATCTATCAACCAGACTTTCGTTACTGGGCGGATTCAGCCTCGCAATAGAATAAAACCACAAAAAACAAAGAAACAAAAAATTTAAGAAAAAAAACAGATATTTAGTAAACTACCAGAAAAAAATGACAACAAGCTATTATTCAAATATCGCGGATAAAGTACGTAAAATAGCGGTAAAAAAAATATATTATAAAGTCTCGAATAGCACCTAGAGGTATACAAACTATCAATGACAGCGTTTTCGCCACGTTCAGAAGCGTTAAAAATACAAAAGTAACGAGTAAAACCAGCAGGTTGTCCATTGTTCAGGCTTCGTTATAAATTTTCAAGCATCGAAGGCACAACAGAATCATGCCGGGAATTCGTGATCGTCGAATCTGGCCGGGTCGGACGTGACCGTCTAGAAGCGGTACATTTTGCAAGTGTACTCACCGGTTACACGCAGTTACGAAATATTCAAAGTTGAGGACAAAACGCCTTTGTGCTTTCCGTATACCCATTCCGCTAAAGTTTGAATCACGTAACTATGGATTCGTTAATGCATAACCCCGATTTTGCATATGCAATTTGATTTTATAAATATATTCATAAGCGATTGTTTATTTTGCATTTTGACGTATAATTTAACCTTTTGACGTAACACGTTATAATGTCTGTAACGTTTGTAAGCACCTTATGTAAACACTTATTACTCCGACATATTGTCATTCATTTTGATAGGTCCGATCAGAGAACAGGCGCGGTTTCTTCGCACACCCTTTGATAGAACGGTAATAGTTCAATGTCGACATTTCGGAATGACTACAGCCGGATTCGAAACTTCGGACATTCGCCAACTTTTCACATTAATTGGGCATGGTTTTTCATTCATTTTTCCTGGGCTGGTAAACCATTATTCCGAACAGGAAACGACTGTTCAGATAATTTGTCTATGAATAATATTGCAGCAAGTATTGGATCCCATTATATCCATATTACATTATTTTTTAGGTATATTGTAAATAATATTATTTTGACATTAACTTCCTACGCTATACTTCCTAAATAACTGTAGATAATCAATACGTATAGGTTGGTTGGTCACTATAGTTAGGTATGGGTTAAATTTATTGAAACAAAAACAAGAAAGTCTATGAAACGAACTGTTAGGACCACATGAGTAGAGGTTAGAATTATGGACTTAGGTGACGATTCGTTATAAAAATTAGCAGAACATAAGCAACTATGATCATGCAGCATCTATGTTATACATATCAATGTATATAACTCGTTTATTTGTAACAATTATTATTAATTTAAAAAGAAATACAATTCAGAATATAGTTTTGTTTTTTAAGAATATGATAAAATGTGGTCTATTTTTTAAATATTCCATTATAAGTGGTGTCTATAGATGGTCGAAAAATTATATCGTATTTCGACTCATTGAAAGGTTTTTTTAAATTAAGTTCTATATTTTGCAATAATTACAAAATTATTATTCTACTCTTAAAATTTTATTTCGATATTATTGGGTCCGTTTTCTGTATTCACCATAGTCACTTTTTTTTTGTTTTGCGAGAGTATCGAAGGTGGCAGAGCAACAGCTCTTTGTCTTTTGTGCACGACAATTCCAGATTAGAATTTAGAAATGCCTTCAACTTTCCGAAATATTTTTGAAACCGTCGTTACATTCGTGTTACAAAAACATCTTTTACATTGTTTTCCTATAGGTGATATGGCTATCAATGTATGCGCCTAAAAATAGTTACACGAGTAAAAATTCATAAGACGAGCGATGTTTTGCAAATTCTGTGGTATATAGTCTGCCAATTGTGAATCAGAACGAGAAAATTTGACGATTTGGTCAACTCTGTCGAACTGTGTAAACTAGGCAAACGGAACAAAATATCAGTTTGTCATCAGATTCCCAATGTGGTCTCGGCCTCGATCTCCATTCTCACTATTTAAAATGTGGAACTGTACTAAAAAAAATTGTTCGACTTAATAACAAAAAATGAAAACAGATAAAACCAACGTGGCACGTCTCGAAGGCTTTATGTTTGCTACGAATTATCTATAGCTAAGTAGAAGTAACTACGGTTTTGTGGTTTCTTATAAGGTCATGTATATTTTTTGTCATTTCAAAAGTTTACTTAAAAAATAATATAGTAATAGTACGACTACTTTGAAAACGTAGATGCTCGATAAGTAGTTTCAAAAAACTTCAATTTATTAATTATAAAAATTAGTTAAATTTATTAAAATAAATTCAATATATTTAAGTATATATATCAGTTGTCTAGTAGCCATAGTACAAGGTTTCCTTAATTTGGGACTAGATGGCGCTGTGTGGGATGTCCCAGATGTTATTATCATTAAAGGCAAAACCCTTTAAAATCAAGTATTATTCGTGATTTATCGAAAAATATCGAAGCAAGAAACCAAAAATGTGATATGGAGGTTACTACAGGTAAATCTGAAATGACGAAAATAAGCAAAGTTTCGAATTGTCAGAAGATCAAGAGTGAGAAGTGTTATATACGAAATGGAATTATAAGGAGTAAGAAAACTATGTTGTAATATATAAAAAAGAAATTCTTGGATTCAAACACGGAGAACGAAAAAAACTAGTTTTTTTTTTTAATAACGGGTATTGGGCTATACGTGGCATTCACGTTCAAACTGACATTCAAACAAGGGCACCGAAAAAAACTTTTTTTTTTTTAATCACGGATATTGGGCTATACGTGGCACTCACCGCGCTTTGAATTGGTTCAATAGAGGCCTAATGCTGGCCTAATATATAAGTGCAGTCGCAGTTAATAATTAATCGTCTAACGAAAGATCTCCAATCAAAGTACAGTTAGCGATGGTATCGCACGGTGCGTTAGAGCGGATGTCAATCTCGGACGAGACTCGGTCGGACAATCTGAGAATTACTATTACTGTTAAGGCCCCCAAATTGAACACTTGAACATGAGCATTACTCGACAGTACTACATCAGGTCGGCAGAAATCGATCTGAGTGAAACAATGTTAGTAGAACATAATTACGGTATTATCAATGAGAATTGCTAACAGCACAAAGTAGCTATCTGATGTTGTATAGGGAATTTAGTATTCTACTTCACTAAACTCAATGGGCGGAGCTGTCGGCCTACTTGGTTACAAATATTAAATATATTATATTTATCAATAAAATATAATAATAGGCTTTATAAGATAACAAAATTTATAAACAAAACTATATTCGGTTAAAGAATATGGAAATTATTTTATCTCTCTTTCTTGCAAAACGAAATTTAACATCATTCTAAATGGCCTGGTGTCACACTTAGGTACTTCGAGCGGTATTGCCCTCTCTGTCTAACAAGACATTTTAAACATTCATAACTTCGTTAATAATGACTTCTTTTAAAAAAAATTTTCACTGTTATGATATATTTAGAAAACTCTTTCATATAAAATTATAATAAAAAAAATAGTCAACTAGCCTATTGTTATTATTGGTACGTATTCCAAATCTAATTACTGATAACATTCTAGAGACAATATTTGATTTTATTTCTCGAAACAGTTTCTAACATATAAAATACTAGCGACCGCCCGCAGCTTCGCTTGCGTAGACTACAAATTCCTGTTATAGGTACTATTAACGTTCGAGATGGTTTATACGTTCTTTTTGCTGGAACCAATTTTGGTCACACCCATTCAAACTTTCAATCTTCATTCCCCTTCCACCCATTAAAAAACCGATACAATTTTTCATCTCCCGTTTCCCACTCTTAAAATGTGAAAATCTAAAAATCCTGAAACACGTCATTATTTAAGTCCCTCCATTCCCATACTTAAGTTTGAAATTTCTAAAAAAGCCTTTCTTAACTTTATAATGCTAACGTTATAAAATAAACTTATGTTCCAAATTTAAGCTTCCTAGACTTAGTACTTTCGGCTGTACGTTGCTAGATCAGTGAGGACAAACGACAGACAGATAGACAGACAGACAAACACAAAAAGTAGCTTATGACACTCTTGACAACCTTCTTTCACGTCTGCAAAGTTTCATTAAAATCTGTTCAGCCGTATTGGAAATTAGCTCGAATAGATAAAATTGAATTGAATAGACGTACAGACAAACAGACGGACAAAAAGTAGCTAATGTCAAATATCTTGACAACCTTCTTTCCCGTCTGCAAAGTTTCCTTAAAATTTGTTTAGCCGTTTTGGAGATTAGCTCAAATAGAGAGATACACGTACAGACAGACAGACGGACAAAAAGCAACATTTGTTAGTTTTAACGACCTTCTTTTCATATTCATTGATGTTTCATTTAAATAGGTTTAGACATATGGACGTACAGACAGACATACAAAAAGTTCTGTATGTCACATATGGAAAGGGTGTAGTCAAAAGATTACATCCTGTTATATGTGTAAAGTTTCATCAAAATCGGTTAAGCCGTTTTGGCCGAAGCCGATTTGCGCGAATAGACAGACAGTTCGTTTTCATGTATATAGCCTATAACTCTCCGCTAGAATCAGGCTATCAAAGGCAAAAAGAATTTTTCAAATCCGACTGGTAGTTTCAGAGATTAACAAATTCAAACAAACAAACAAACGAACGAACCAACCAACCAACCAACCAACCAACCAACAAACAAACAAACAAACAATCAATCAATCAATCAATCAACCAATCAATCAATCAATCGATCATTCAATCAATTAATCATCAAATAAATCAGCGCGCGCGACGGAAGCTCTCAAAAGGAATATTTTTTCCCGTTTGGCAACATTTTTCATTGATGCTCCACTCCTATTAGTCGTAGCGTGATGTAGTATAGCCAGCCTTCCTCAATAAATGGACTATCCAACACAAAAATAATTTTTCATTTTGAACCAGTAGTTCCTGAGATTTGCGCGTTTAAACAAACGAACAAACGAACGAACGAACGAACGAACAAACCAACCAACCAACAAACAAACAAACAAACAATCAATCAATCAATCAAACCATCAATCAATCAATCAATCTATCTATCAAACAAACAAACAAACTCTTCAGCTTTATAATAAGTATTTCTATTATATAGATTAATAGATTATAAAATAATAAGATATTACTAAAAACCGTATCAAAGTCTATTGGTTTGGAAGTAAAAAGTTAACGAACAGAGGCAGACAGCGAATTTATTTTCTCCCGCTATAGTTATTAAATTTCAATAAAAACTGTTAAGATATTAATTTAAATTGTATGATGTAAAGGGCAATTATAATATGCATGAAATGCTTAAGACAACTAACGTATTTAATTTGATAAGGATTAATATCACGTTTAAAAAACATCTTCGCAAATAGTACATTATGTTGAACAAATTTGATTGTCATAAAAAAGGTTATAGTAAGTTAACCTTAAAAGATACACATGTGCTGTCGCGGACTTTTGGTTAGAACTTTTAAAGGGGTACAATTCCGTGATACATGATTTTTGCTTAACATCAACCGTTTACGCAGCGCGCGTGACGGAAGCTCTCAAAACGAATAATTTTTCCTGTTTTTGCAACATTTTTCATTGATGCTCTACTCCTATTGGTCGTAGCGTGATGTAGTATAGCCTATAGCCTTCCTCGATAAATGGACTATCCAACAAAAAAATAATTTTTCAATTCGAACCAGTAGTTCCTGAGATTTGCGCGTTCAAACAAACAAACAAACAAACAAACAAACAAACTCTTCAGCTTTATAATATTAGTATAGATTTTGCAAAATGCGCTCAATATATGGCGGTTTTGTTAGAGAAACGTTTGACATCTTGTTGTACCAATATTTTTCTCAAAACAAACACAAAAAATAATATAGATAGAACATATTTTGTAAAACATGAGATTATCATAATTTAGTATTCAAGACATGTTATCTACATCAAAATGTCACGACTTTATATTTAAATATCGCTATCAAAATACAGCCTTTATTTTCGACGATGATCGCATAAAAGTAAAGAGATAGGTCAATAATTCGTTAAACTTAATATGTTTACAAGTGGAATTTCATAGTTGTCAAATTATACCTACACTACAGAAAAACCAATCATAAACTATTTAATCAGAATTTTATTAAGCCATAAATGTATTGATGACATGCCAATAAAATAGAATGCTTGTTCTTGAAAGTCGTAAAAATATATTGCCAATAATTTTAGAAAATTTTACGAGAAAACTTTGAAGTTTTTACAATCTTTGCTTCGTATAAACTTAAAATTTAAAAAAAAAAAACGTCCGTTTGCCGTTTTGTGAACCTTTCGCATTTGAATAATTAGACAAATTTAATTAAATATAAAGGGGGACAAGACGGTGACAAACGATCTATAAGTGATGCATATCTATGGACTACATCCTATAGATTGACAAGGAGTTTCAAAAAGTTGTATTAAGATACGTGTAATATAGTTAAGGACTATGGTTTCAGATATTCTACAAAAAAATAACATTCAGCATACTACTGATCCACAGTCAATAAGGGGTCAAAGTTCAAATCGTTTTAAATATTACAGAAATGTCTGCTGTACATAGACAAGTTGTTTAAAATTCGTTAAGTTTTATCAATTTTAGCACCGTCTAATAATAATTAAATTAAATATTCTTATTGTTTATTATGAACACAAAAAACAATATTGTGTCAAATTAAGTTCTAAAATACTATCACTTGGTTAGACAAGACTGGATGTATTTAGTGTAAGTGTATTCATTGGGGTCTCTAGTTTAATTTGTATTCAGTCGCCCGTTGAATGAATTAAAGACCAAAAGAATGCGGTGAATTAAAAAAACCAGGATCATCTATCGGCTCATAAGGACACTGGCGTCGCTTTGTTGTTCACCTTAGTTACCAATCCCGTTTTCGTTCCTGTTTATTTTTCGTCTAGCTGTTAAAGTAATTTTCAAAATGATAAAATAGACACCTTTGAAAAATAATATTTGAAGAAACAACCAACGCCATCCGTTGGCCTCTTAAAAAATCAACGTCGCGTCGCATTGAAATAAAAGAAATTAAAAAAAAATTGTTTCTAGTAGATTTTGGTTCCATTCTTGCGGGGTGGTTCTGAACGAGCTAATTTTCCTAACAATTAATCCCTTTTCTGAACAGCTAAAGGCAGTAACACATAATTAGTCACTTTCGGCGAAAACAAACGTTTTTAATTTCGAATTTAACAATATTAAAATAGGCATTTCGCCTTATAGCTGGCGATAAGTGACTTCACACTCGTTCGCACGTTTGAAATCAAACTCCTGGTCCTGTAATTTTTTTACCATTAGCGGTAAAAATAATATTCAAAATGATAACTCCATCAATGATTTTGATGAAATAGCAAAGGGGATATGGCGTGCCCGCAAAAAAACTTTACACCGGATGTTGTGTCAACAACTAATTTAGTTGTTGACACAACATCCGGTGTTGTGTCGTACCAACAAACATCCATAAACACGAAAAAATTTAGTTTAAATGTCTCGTTAACCCAGGTATGGTTTTCCCTTCTGCAGGATTTTTATAACCTACGAGTGTTACTAAGTGTTGGAATATATAACGAAATTAAAGAAATCAAAACATATACAACGTGAAATGCCGTCAATTAAGTACTTTACTTTTATACAATCAATTTAAAAGAAGGGATAAGCCACACCTCAGATAGATTTCAAAAACTATATTTAATTCGACATTTTGGTTGGTTGGAAGCATCGATCATTGGACGTAAAATGTAATTAAATTTATTCTTTTATTTCCGCAAGTATACTGTTAAAAATATAGGCAAACTGAAAACAGCCCTAAAATATCATATAAAAACTTTGTAAAGATGGGTACCTACTAGACAACTGGTATACATACTTAAACCTTTACAATACATATATACAGATTTTTACATTCAGGCACAAAACGAATAGACATGCTCATCTCACTGAGTTCATGCATACAATTATTTGTCCAAGGCGGCAATCGAACCCGCGACCTCAGGGTTTACAGTCGGCGTCTTAGACCACTAGACCAATCGATCAGTCAAAAAATGGATTTTATTTAGAACAACGCAACGCCATTACGAGTTCTTTGTCGTTATCTATCTAAATGAAAGGTACGGTATGCAGATATAGAACCTAAGTTCGCTAGAACTCGTACTTGAGTGCATTTTTATTTCTCACAATAATACTGACCCTATTTACATCTACATATTTAAAAAAAAACTTTTTTTAAAATATTACTACGTAAACATCTGCAAAAGTAATTAAATAACATGTGAAAGCGCACGCTTATTGTAAAATAGCCGTAGAAATTAATTCCGAGTAATCATACAATTAATTGTGATATTAAACCGTTCATCATCAACTTCATCACGTCATCACGTCATCACTTTCTACACGTTGCAAATCACGAAATTGATCACGCACAAACCGTGAAGAAAAATATACATCGCTCAATTACATAGGAAATTATATAACATTACGGATGATATTCGAGGCAATGATTTAAATAACGTACCATATTAAGTAATAAAAATCTCAGTGTGGAAGGTCAACGGCTTCTCTGCCATTTTCTTATATTAGCGCGCAGCGGGTCACGCAGGTGAATTAACTATTCCCGTTAGAATACCACTTGAATCGTACAGATCGACTTTCAAAAGCCACCCGTTTTATATATTTTGATAATAATCTGCATACCTAACTGGTGCAATATTCTGTCCATTTTATACTTATGTAAATAAATGTTTTTTTAGATATTTATTGAAGTGGTGAGTTTTTTTCTTAATGGTTCTATAAGCATACAACTGTAAAAATCATTGATTTCGAAAAGAAACCATGTAATGGAAAATAAATCATAGATTCTGATGCAATATCGATCTGCGCAAACGGGAGAGCAAAACAAAGTTTTATGCATGTCACATACTCGTATTTCCACGCGGACGGAGCCGCGGACGAAAGTTAGTTATAAGTTGAATATCAAACGATTACTAATGTCCGTGACATGTCACTTTCCTTCAGCATTCGGAAGTTAAAGAATGTAACCTCGAAAGTCCTTGGGAGTTCTAGAACCGAGTAAAAGTTGATATATGACAGGTTGAAGTATGTCGAAGGGAACCGGTCGTTGGTGAACGGCGACAGGTGAAGTTGTTTCGGCGGAAAAAGGGCAATTTTTTGGGTTCTGTAATTAAATGGCAAAAAATGGAACCTTTATGATCCCGTCCGTCTGTTTGTTTGTCACAACCATTTTACTCGAAGAAGAAACTGAAGCACGAAAATAAATTTCTAGCGCAAATTGACGAGGTCTCAAAATGACTTGTTTATAAATCAATACTAGTAGATATATGCGCGTTCCCGAAGTACTAAAAAGTGTGTCTGAGTACCCACAGTTTAAGGTCTTTTAACTTTTTAACTATGGGGCAAAGATTCCGAAGAAAAATTTGTCTATATTTATTTATTTATTTATTTTATAATAGGCGATATTAATCCAAAAAAAAGTTAGTCCAAGTTATAAAACATTTCTAAATTATTTGAACTTTTAACCATGGATGTTGATACCGAGTACGGAACCCCGCACCATCCATTGTCCTATACGCATCACGCCTGTCTCTTTTGTTATGACAACTTTTTATAAAAAACTTTGCAAACAATCGGACATTATTTGTGAAAATCATACCATGAAAACGAAGACTTAAATAAACGATTTTTTATATTTAAAAGCTTTTATATACTTTAATCGTATAGTTCTTGAACACAAATTTTTGAACAAATTGTACATAAAGACAACATAACCAACAACTCGTATTGTCTCTAAACTGAGTGTCAGTTTCTAAAATAGAGGCACAATCATAAACAACATAGAAATCTAAACATATGCGGTAGGTTTCATCACGTCGAGTCGTCGCGCCCGTTACTACTTCATCAAGCTTTCAAACTGCATCAAGGTCGAGAAAGCTCGCGAGGCGTATTCAGTTATTGCCTAGTGCCCCACCTGAGAGACTGCGATGCAATCTGTTCGTAAAGCTATTATTAATTTTAAAGCTTTTAAGAAATACCTAATTTGTATTTGTTAATATATACTTTGACGACTTTCAAACACTTCGTTTATTTAACTTTTTTTATTTTGCAAATGTTTTGTAGGTTAGTCTGCCCAGAAAATGGCGTCTAAATTTAAAATAAGGGATGGCGATAATACAAGTTTGTAATTTTATCAATAAATTTCATTAAAATTAATTTAGCTAATTTCCAGTTTTATCTTACGAATTGCACCTATCATAAAGCAAATAACAGCATATGTCGCTTAACAACGATGGAACATCAATGAAGTGTTCGAAATATGAAACGCCATTAATAATTAGAATAGAGTATGAATTCAATATTCCCCGAATATGTAGAAAGTCTAAATCGAGTAAACTTTCGAATTTTTATTAGTTTTTATTTAAAAACCAAACAAGAATGTTTAGTTACTGTAAAATTTCGAATGTAAAATTATTCACTAACGATATTAAAATAAATTTCGATATAATAAATAAAAAGCAATAAAATACATTATTGAGCAGGTCTAGCAAAAGAACATTAAGTATTGGCATAACGACATTCTCTACCTTTACGTAGAGTGCGTACGTCCTTCTATATATCTAAGCTGTCCATGTTATTCCATTCCATTCCATCAGCCTATTATACCATACTGCAGGGATTTAGGCCTCTCCCAGGGCGAGGGGGCTTGGAGCACTATAGACCACGTTGCTCCAGTGCGGGATGTTGGACGGACAGACGGGTGGTGCAGGAGTCCATGTTATAAATTTCCCTAAATACAGTTAGAATCAGTGGTGGGTCTGCGGGCGAAAAAAGTAAGACTGAGCCTCACCTAAACCGACTGATTACTTATAACAATTTGATTACAATTCTTTTTTTTTTTTTTTATAAAATTCAAGAGCTTATGTCAATTACTTATTATTTATTATAATCTATATAACTCCACTAAAAACTTTGCAATAAATACAGTAATCGTGGGAATAATCTCATGTTTAGTAAATGATCTGTCTCCGAACCGCAGCAGCGCGATGAAATGAGTTGAGGGTAGGAATGACTTTAGCTTCATTAGCGTTGTATAACATTACGTAGTTTCAGCGGTGAGAGCCAGGTAATCATTAATTTGTGCAAGGATGGACTACGCTCTCATTTGTTAATACTGAAGCGACCTTCAGTGGGCCTAACATGCACGCCGCGACAAAATTTTGTCGACGGCAATTCTCGTCCCGAAACGAGATATCTCTATATGTCTACTAGTGCTAACATGCAACGTTTTTATCTCGTCGCGCTCCGTCACAATTGGAAAAATTACTCGTCTACGGTAGTTTTGTCTACAAACCCTAACATGCGAACCATATTTTGTCGAATTTTGTCGTTTTTAAGCGGTATATTTCTCGTCGGCAATTTTTGTTGACGACAACGGTGAGAAAAATATTGTCATGTAGAAAGTAATTGTTAAATTTTTATTTTTATTTGTATACGCTTGAATCGGTTGTATTTTATGCAAAAAAAAGTTTAGTTACCGATTCAGCTCGGAAAAGCTTTTTTTTTACTTAATTAATTAAATTTTATTTAAATATTATTTACGTTACAGTAATGCCGAAAACAGACAATTAAAAAACAATTGATGATCGATTACATGATGACTGCTTGGCCGAGTGGTTAGAGACTCTAATTGCGGGGCCAGTGGTCGCGGGTTAGATTCCCGCCCGGGACAAATATTTGTGCTCGTGTTTATTTGTTTTAGTTCTGGGTGTAAAATATAAATATATGTATATAATTATAATCTAAATCCACCACGCTGCTCCAATGCGGATTGGCGGATTGTAATGACCGCCATCTATTGACAGCAACCGGGACCGACTGCTTAACGTGCTGTACGAGGCATGGTTTCAGTGATAGTTAACATACTTAAGTCAAAAACTCATTGGTACACGCCCGGATGCGAACCACGGCTACATGGCCTTATCGATTTGAAATAGGTGCGCTGCGCTCGGGCTATCACAACACATTATTATTATTATTATTAATATTAATACTTATTATTATTAATAATACTTATTATTATTATTCTTAGTATTAATACTTATTATTATTATTTTTAATATTAATACTTATTATTATTAATAATATTTTTACTTATTATTATTATTATTCTTAATATTAATACTTTTTATTATTATTAATAATAATAATATTTTTACTTATTATTATTATTTTCATTATTATTATTATTAAAATAATAATAATAATAAAAAATAATTATACCTAATAATAATAATATGATAATAAAAAATAATAATAATGTGTTGTGATAGCCCGAACGCAGCGAACCAGTTTCTATATTATTATTATTATTATCATTATTAATATTATTACTTATTATTTTTATTATTAATATTCATATTATTATTATTACTATTATTATTAATGTTAATAATAATAAAAAAATAACAGTAATGTGTTGTGATAGCCCAAGCGCAGCGAACCTGTTTTAATATAATTATTATCATTATTATTAATATTTTTAATATTATTATTATTGTTAAAAAAAACTAATTTAAAAACATTTTTAACCATGGGTAACACAAAAGCTGAAAATTCTAGTTGCAGAATCGGTCGATGGCCAGTTAAAATAAATTATGAAACATATTCTATGGTCAATCACACAATTTAGACTATAAATTGCTATAAATTGAACGAATAAAAAAGAACGAATAAAGTGTTGCTATATTAGAATATGGCTTCTTTTCATTATAGGGTAACATTTGTTTGTCACGTCGACAAAGCGAAGTCACGGTGACATATTTTCTCGAGTGACTCGTGCATGTTAGGGAAAACGACAGACAAGTCGAGATCGACAATTTTTCTCGTCTCGTGTGGCAGTTTTGTCGTGCGTCGCATGTTAGCCCAGCTGGCCTTACTGTTTCGGTGGCCGCGTATGCGGTGAGGAGAGGTGGTAGTTCAGGGCGAGCGGTCTGCTTCACTCTTCACCCTTACCCCACTCTTACGGATATCTTGTCGCTTATTTCCGAAAAACTTCTAGCCTGTTTTGTTCGGTTTTCTTTTAAATGTAAAAACGTAAAAATCAATTATTAACCTAAAATGTAAAAACTTAGAATGTTTACTTACCGTGTATATTATTATATTTTTATTCCACCGCAAATTAACAGAAAAACATTACCATCATCGTTTAATATTGCCTCACTACAAAATGTCTTTCGAAACCACCACTTGTTAGAACTTATCTAGGAACTGAAAGCTAAGACCTTCGCAGCTTTGGAAATTATGAATTGGACATATTATTTTATTCGTACGATTTCTTGATAAATTTTTGATTTATTTATACTTTTGACACTTAATCTACCTGAACATACTGTTTATTCAGTTAAAACAACATTAAATATAAAGTAGAAAAGGTAAATTGCTTATTTACACTTTCATATAAAATCGTATGTAATGTCACACTAATGAATGACGGACAAGAAACAAATCCTTGTATAACATCCAATAAATTTTAAAAGTTTGAATAAACGAGTGAATTTAGTGTTGAAGATTACACGTATAATTTAAAATCATTAGAGTTCAATAAACAAAGTTTTAATGCTGAACTAAACTTTCTTTCAGAAAAGTCGCACGAAAAATATGTAAAAGCCAATGAATAATTTACCAAATAATTTAATTTAAATTTAGATGCTTGCTAAAGGCACAAAGACCTAATCGGATACCTCTTAATTAAATGTAATGTTCAATCTAGTTACTACAAATTGTGTGTGTCATACGAGAGAAAATTATTTTGTTTCTTTCGTCCCTCAGTCACGTATGGCGACCTATCCAAAAAAACATTTTTTAAGAGTTTAGCCATACTCACAAAAGTACGAATCGACTAGAAGTTCTCTTCTCCGTTTACCGTTTAACTACTCCTACTCTAGCTAGCTGGTATATCCGTTTGGCGAGATGGCGAGTTTCAGTCCAGTTTCAGTCCGCGAGCTACCCGCGCGCCAGCCTTCACCCCCGCGAAATTGCGTTTGACAGTTTCGATACTGTGAAGTAACACTTATGACTATTCAAACCAAACGCTGTCAAATTTATTTACTCTATGGCTACATTAGCGTTTTATAGATTACACCTAACTTCCAAATTTCACTTGTATAGTGCCAATAGTTAGCAAGTAAAATAGCTATGACAGACAGACAGACGGAAGAACAAGACGAAATTACAAGTTTTCTGTTTTTAGGGTTTCGTAGCCAAATGGCAAAAAAGGTTATAGTTTTTTTTTTGCAATTTGACTATGGATTCCTATAAAACACTTATTTTATTATTTTCACCAAAAAACAATATTAAAAGTTGATGAAAAAATTACCTCTTACAATAACCAGGTTTTGTGCCACGATTCCGTCCACTGGACACACGTAGGTAATCATTATAACCTTTATAACCATAATATTGTCTCGTTCCCTTTGCTGAAACTGTAAAGTCAATGCGGGTAACTTAAGCTTTCAATATAACATTGACCCACTCTTCACTATTGCATTATTTTATTTTACTTTACGATTCATTTAAAAATAAACAAAATGTTTCTTAAGTTATTTTGTACCTTAGTATATCCTTAACGCTTCCATAACTCAGTGACATTGATACTGGCAATAGATTTAAAATCACAGACTATTTTGTCCGCAGCGTGATTTTGTCGTCGAAAAGATTAAGCAACAAAGTTATTTTTTACGCAGTGTCTGGATAATTTTTACAGGTATATGGCGCTTAAATTGTATTTATTGTTTATTAGTGTTGACACATATGCAAGTATAATTTAAAATATCTACAAAGTTACAGCGAAATTGTATGATTTGTTCAAAACCGTTTTGCCGCCGGTGAAATACGGCTAACATTGGCCCGGGCGAAAATTACCAGTATCGTTTATGAATTGCTGCCAATTGCTGAAGACAAACTAGGAGAGGAAAGATTGCCGGTTGCTTACCAAAGCACTTGCGAGGGAAGCATGTTTTCTGGGCAAGTCAGATGTATTCAAGCTCCAAACTACGAAATATTACATAAGCAAAAGGTTGAATAAGCATGGGTATGGCCAAAACAGGTTGATGTGTGGAAATGTACAAAGAAAAACATCATAAAAGTGAGTGAAAAGAACGCTATAGATATGAACCAAAGCTACTCTGATAAAAGACGACTTTCTGTCTATGGAGTGGGGCGATTAAAGAGCTTATATATTGCTATCATATGATCTGGATCTTGGAACACTGTATTAAATTTGCATGTTATAATACTTTGTAAGACTCATTTTTAATTGTATTTTGTGTCAAGGATTGTAATATTACAAGTGTAATTTAAAAAATCTTGATTGAGAACAAATGTAGTACCTGTGTCATGGCAACATTTTTATTCTGCCTATAATTTCCACAAAAAAAAATATTTTGACGGTTATAGGTTGTCTATGGGCACTGAGTACGTTTATAAGCATAAACAAGAGGCCAAAGTTATAATGAGAAACTCAGAATTCAAAATAATACGTAATAATTGAACATGGGTAAAGGTGGGCCAATTATACCTCAAGTCTCCATATAACTTTGGCCCACAAGTTTTAATCGTTTTTTTTTAATTTTTTATAAGGGTGATGCTATTTACGAATGATGCAATACAATCTAGGCGTTTAGATGCCACCAAAAACACAGGCAACGTTTATTACAAGTTTTAACTCTCTCTTTTACTTAACGATATTCAACAAAAGTGGGGCAAAGTTACCCACATTGACTGTATTACTTTTACTTTATTTCTCTAGCAAGTTTCTAGTTGTGACACGGAATAGAAGTAGGTTCTACCCTTTACTACTATTCCATCATACGATTCAAAGCATTGTTCATCATTCATTTCGAATCGTGATCAGTTTTGTGGCTTAAGGGAACCATAGACCAGGTTAAATTGGATTTCCATAAATTCTTAAAAATGTATTTCCTAATATATAACACTATTGCCTAATAATAAATTTAATAGTTTTAACTTTAAGAATGATGGAGCTCTTATAAATAGTTTTTCAATCCCTTTTCTCAGTCAGTCAGTCCGTTGTATATTTATTTTTTAATTAAAAAAAAATAGAAATAGAAATATATATAATATTGTCGATAATTAATTAAACATCGCGTAATTACCCACTAACATCGATGATCACTGAAAAATTTACATACTCGTAGCATATCAATATAATTTTACAACATTCAACAGAATCGAATCAAAGTAATAAATCCAGAAATATATTTTTTTTTCTAAATAAAAGCAAATGGGTTAAGGCGCTACCACACGGGCAATGTACTCTAAAGATTTATGCACGTATTATAAACTAACCGCGACTGATTTAAATGCATGTTGTTACACGTCGCGTCAAGCAATAAGAGCAAAGTTTAATTAAGCTCCGAGCTATAAACAGCTGGACCCAACCACTCACACTCAGCCAACCTGCTTTATAGCTTTAACGCTAAGTCGACATTATAGAAAAACACATTTTAACATTTATCACAAATTAAGATGAAAATCTGTAGTAATAAAAAAAAATGATTATTTGCTTTTACCTATTAAACTTGTAGTAAGTGCCTACTACATACAAACGGCCCTCTGAATCCTGCTGATTATTTTAAGCTGCGTTACATACTATTCCATCAGCCCTTAATATGCCCCACTGCGGGGGCTTAAGCCTCCCCTTGGGGCTTAGAGCTTAAATCCACCCTGCTCCAATGCGGATTAGCGAATTGTAACGATTGCCATCTAATGACAGCAACTGGGACCGACTGCTCAACGTGCTCTCCGAGGCACATAGTGATAGTTAATGTACTTAAGTCATTGGTACACGCCCGGATTCAAACCACGGCCACATAGCCTTATAGATTTAAAACAGGTTCGCTGCGCTCGGGCTATCACGACACCGACGCGTTACACACAATGATCCAATAAATATGTCATTTCCCTCTAGTATTATAAGAAATAAATATACACGATGAAAATGACAGCATGTGCTACTGTACCGCGACCTAGCTATAAGTGCTTACAATACACGCAAGAAAGATAATATTTTGCGTAGAAGCCGCAGTTTGTTATCTTATTATCTCCTATGTCGATGTCTCTTTCGTAATAAGTTATAAATAGGAACAATTATTTTTTTCACTTCGTTAACTTTGTAAACAGGTATTCAGGTCCGTTAATTATGTTCAATATACGTAAGTTACATTAACCATTGTTTTATTCCATAGGTACTCTAATTCTTATAATTATTAAGTAACAGTTAAATAAGTAACAATTAAGTTAATTGCTTTTCCTTACATTTTTAACAATATTATCATCGTCAAGATTTGAACTTACGAATTTTTGTATTAAATTCAAATTCAAAAAGCTTAAAAATTTGTGCTTTTTACTTGCAGCGATTCAGTTGTCTGACTGAAGGCCGTTGGGACACCTTTGATTAACTCAAGAAAAGATGTCATAAAAATTGAACGGTAAAACAAAACAAAAATAAGCTTAGCATAGAATATAAAAACATTTTAAATTGTAAAAAAGATAAATTATGTTTCGAAAATTTGTCTTTTAAATTGTTATCTATATTATTTTACTTTACTTGAAAAGTTTCATACTTTCCAATTAAGGTACCTAAAATTTGCTAAGTAATTTAGTGGTATTAAGTTAAACTAAACGTACAATTTGTTAAGGCTCTACAACTCTTTGGGCTTTACCACACACAAAACATTGCCTATAAAAGACTGACGTTTGATATAATTATTGTAAACTTGTGCAGTGGCTTATATTTTGATCTTAAATTACGTTTATTCTTATTGTGACTTCTATGACCACAATATCTATTTTCATTGCCTTAGCCAGCGACTCTAAGACCTTTTCGTTATTTGACAATTTACCTAGCTTTCGAACAAACAAACAAACTAAATGAGTTTACCAGTCGTTGTAATTTTTAGTAACCAAATCTGAACATGGTACCGCACATCGAAGGTGTTCTTCGTTCATAATATTAAGGCGTTGCCATTCATCAGCGCAGGCGCAGGCGGTCTCGAACGAATTCGCGAGTACGCCAAGTAGACAGGCCGTTTATCTCGTACATCGTACTTTCACGCGACAACCGCCGCCGAGATGCACCGATAGCCGATACCAGCCCACCTTTAATTAGCAGCATTCATTCAATATACGCTGAACGTTTTTGAATAGCCTTTATATTACGGTGAGAAATCGCTTGTTTATTAGTGCTATTATTATTAGTGCTATTATTATTTGCTAGTTGCAATTCTATAATTATGACAATATGGAAAACTTAAATTAGTAATTATAAATAAGGAATTATTGTCTAATACCCATAATACCGACTGTGCCTACTTTGGGACAAAATGACCGTATGTAAGATGTCCCAAGTACTATTATTATTAAATTAGCAGGCTTGAGTTCATGCGATGGAATAATAATAATATCTGGGACAACCCACCCAACGCCATCTAGTCCCAAAGTAAGCAAATATTATGCTTGTATTATGGGGTACTAGACAACTGATATACATACTTAAATATTCTTTTTTTATATTATATACATATGTCGATACTTTTACACCCAGACTCATAACAAAACAAATGGATGGTGAGTTTTTTGGAAGAATTGTAAGAACTTAAAAATCAAAATTTTTAACGAAAATATTTCAATCTGAAACGAACGGCTACGGTTAGCAAAAGTTAAATATTGTAGATGCTCAAGGGATTGCGTAGTGGCAAATTTCCATACAAACAGCGTCAACGTTTGCACCCGATTAAACCTTAACCGATTGGCGCAAAAAAAAATTGATATTTAGATCAGCAAAAGCTAGGTTTATAAGTTTTTAATTGTTTAAATATTTTGATACATTATAAGAAAAAAAAACTTAAATGCGCGGGATTTTTTCCCGAAATTGTTTCATTTTTCACAACACATTCAACATGAAACTAATTGCATTTTCACAACATCTCATCGAAATTCAATTTTTTTTATTTTTCACAACATGTGAAAATGCAATTAGTTCCATGTTGAAAATGTTATGAAAAATGAAATTATTTCGTAAAAAAATCCCGCACGGGTACAACTGTTTGTATGGAAATTTGCTACTACACATCCTCTTAATAATATAATATATGTTCACATTCCTTACAGTCTCATACATTCCAGATTGTAATTTTTTATTTCCATATAATACTTGCAACGCCGCTAAACTCGTTTTAATAATAGCAATTCAAAGCTTCGAGCAAGGATTTTTTTTAAGTTTTGCTATTCAATCAAAGTAAGTGCCTATTTATTTCATAAAGTTTACTGGTATTGTTCGCTTTGTAGGCGTGGCGTATATAGATAACGAACAAGTAGCACGACTTCATACAATGTTGCAGCTCATTTATATATAAAATTATAGACTTTTTGTCTGTAATGTAGCGAAGTTTGTGTGTGGTCTGAAATCACTTGACGACTTTTGTAAGAGACGTGAGCTTTATTTTCATACTTTTCATATAATCAAAATACTGGTCTTTTACTTTTGTGTTACGCTGTGTGCTCGGTTTGAGATAATGTTACTATGGCCTTGAGAAAGCTGAGGTGCGCCCGAGTCGAGTGAGCTTTCGCACTTGTTTGTGCCAATCTCTTTCGAACCATAAATAGAAATACCTCGAATACATTTCTACATTGTCTTCGACGTACACTCCATAATCGTGGTAAGTAAAGACTATTACAATTTTATTATTACACAACAACGAAACAATAAAGTTTTATTACCGAAAGTTTATTTGTAAATTTCTATTCGTTGATTTCTAGCACCTATAAACTATTAGGTACTTCTACAATCCTTTCAAAAATTCTACCTAGTCCATACGATTTCGTGCCAAACCAAGGGCAAAATAACCACAAACTTAATTAACAAGGATTGTCACAAGGCAAGAAGAGCTTAAACAACGATTTTAGGGGAAAGAAATAGGATATAGAACTTGGTAGTTAAATCAAGCTGTACCAAAGCCTGAAACAAGACCTAGTTCAAGTTAGCGAATCTATTACAGTAATAAAAGTTAAATAACCACAATAACTTGTATTCGAACAAGGTAACACTATTCGTACCAATCGGATTAAATTCTAACTGGTATATCTTGCACAATATTTATTTACAATATTTATATATCAATATCGACCTTGAAGCGTAAGCATGGAATGCATACCTCCAACAAGTAGCTTTCATATGTGTACAGTTGGAAGATTAATCCTTGTGGTTACACTTATAGGAGTGAAAGTTGTCAACAACACTTTTAAGTGTCTCGATGTGGGCACAAGTTAGCGATATAAGCAATTGGTCGAGTCAAGTACGCATGGGATCGGTTGTGTCTCGTG
Source organism: Luffia ferchaultella (assembly GCA_949709985.1). Lineage (NCBI taxonomy): Eukaryota > Metazoa > Arthropoda > Insecta > Lepidoptera > Psychidae > Luffia > Luffia ferchaultella. Next base: position 12,412,933 of record OX453253.1, on the reverse strand, counting down.
TACCGTCTGACCTCGCTGCGCCTGTCTCAGTTATTTATGGCCAAACAACGCATTATAAATCAGCTTGTGTGGCGAGTGCATCCGTGTTCACTACTATACGTATAGAATATTATGGTAATGAAATCTGAAGAATTTTGGTTGTATCAAATGAGGTAAATCCTAGATAGATAGAAGAAGAACCAATAGAAGAAAACGCATTTTTAAATACTTAGGAACCATGAACATATGATATTAAAACATTGGCTTGGAGAGATACTCTTTTCGTGTTTTTTATACAAATTCAAAGCTTTTTTTCTATAGTTTAATCACACTTAACTAAAGTAACTGTGTCGTTCGGTCGATAGCTTTTTGCCATCTGGTAGATAGTGACATGATCCCGTTTCTGTAAAAAATTTGGCGTTAGTGGTTAAAAAAATGTGATAAATAGTTTTGACAGTCTTCTCTTGACGTTACGTATAGACCGAATTATGAATAGACCGATACAAGTTAAAATCTGAGAGTCAAGACCAGTGCTAAAGGTGGAAGCCTAATACTTCCCAACCAAACTATCTGAATTTTTCCTAAGTTGCTAAACATGAGTGTGGTCCAGCCTTATCATGAGTAAAGACTACAGCCTTTATATTGATCAATTCCGATATTTTTTTCTCGATTGCATGCTTTAGTCTTATTAGCTGTTGGCAGTAAACATTCGAATCGATGGTTGTCCCCTACTGTAAAAGCTCATAATGTACGACGCCCTTCCAATTCCACCATGCACTCAAAATCAGTTTATTGCAATTTTTTTAAATTATTATTACATTTTATATTTTTTTAACACGCTTGCTACTATGAAGCTAGACTCTAGAGTCAGATCGAAAACTGATTATTGTTTTTTACTTGAAACCGAAATTAGACATGTTTAATAAGCATTTTCGATTAAAAACCAAAACCGAAGGTCAAAGAAGTCCAATTCTATTTAGTGTGATACAAATAAAATAAAAATGTAATAGATACTTAAGAAAATAAACATATACTTATAAAAAGTAAAAGATTTACAGACTTTAATGATAAAATCAAATATAACGATAACGATATTTAACGATCCAAACTTTGATTAAACGTACGAAACTTTACTTTTTACTTTCCACAAATATATATATTACATGTATGTATTATTAACATTACTGTTAAAAATTAAATTTGAACAGTCTGAAACTACTAATATATACAAAGAAAAGTATTTTTTTCCACTGTACCTCCTTTCGCAGTATAAACTACTACGCTTGTCTGCATACAGACTCGCTGAGCTAAATAATTGTTCGATAGGAACACTTGTTGGTGGCGATGTCAAATATTTTAATACAGTTACACGTAATATAGGAAATAGACTGGAGTTCTAGTAAATATGAATATCTGATGTAATCGTGAATATCACGCTTTTCGGTCAATAGGTATAAGTGTTCATTTGGTTTCGGTAACTGAACGACCGAACGATCAAATTTCTCCTTTGATAAAACTTCTTCAAATTTGCATATATTTTCGTGCGCCGAAAACAGTGACTTATTCGACACGAAGGCGAAATTTTCGAAAGTTTTTATTCTTACCGAAAACTGCCTTATCTTATAATGTCATTTTATATCAAATCCTTGAATCGATATTATTAACAAAGTTAACGTTTAAACCACCGGGAGGATATGTTTTATTTACTAAGTCGTAATCGGGTAGTGTTCTCAAATGTCAGTCAACATTTACGAAGCTTGATGAACGTGCGAACGTCAAAAACGCGTTTTTTTTTTCAGAACTAGTGCATAAATAGATGGTTTTCGCTAATGATATCTTGTAACCATCTTTGTTTCAACTAGTTTAAAACAACCACCAAACGCTACAGCACATGCAACGTTTACGCTGTTGATTAGTTTGTGGATTACTTCTTAAGGTTGAGCAATTTCTAAAGCGTAAAGTTTAACCTCTTCGCGTACAATATACTATAATGGTTAATTTTAATCCACTCTAAGCCTAATCTTTTTAAATCCACGGCGAGTAATTGAAGTGCGATTTACAAGTGCAATACGTATCAGACATTTACGTTCATTGTTAAGCAAATTAATGCAGCTAGATCTGGTGTATAGAAACCTCTCATTATAATTGTACCAGTCACGTTCGTGACACTTAAGCTTGTTATTGGCGCACAGTCTTAATATTGAGTATGTTGGGTGTCGAAGATTGACATATTCACACATACGTATCATAAAAGACAACCTTTGATTTCATTTATAACGTAACATACTTGAAATTGCATTTATTTTCTGAAGCCAGCCACTGATTCACGCAGAATTTCAAATTCAAACGAAAATTCTATTTAAAGTGAATTTCATAAAAACAGGTCCACAGCTGGACACAATTCTTGGATCCTACAATGTTACCAACTGTCCTGCAATGAAAAAGATAACCCTGGATTTGGACAGAATATTCCTCATAAACCAGCTGTGAAATCTCTGTTTAAATATCAGATAATAAATAATAATAAATACAAACGAGTCAAGCAATGCGTTATAACGGAGAATAAAAATAGAAGCGTAGAACAAGTGGATACTATTTTCAATGATTTTATAAGCCTATAGAGACGGCTTACGAGCTCTAACTTATGACAACAAGAAACTGATCAATCTTCAGTTCATTTACCCGCGCACAGCCCCATGGCGGATCTTTATCATACTTATTTCTGACGCCTTGAGTATGTACTAAAAAAAAATTATGCCATTTTGTGTAATCTGTAAAATTACACTACAGCTCTAAATACAGAAATTGTTGTAAGGATTGTACATTTATCAAATTGTAAATTAAATTTTATTTCATATTACCATTGAAATGTCCAGGCCCCCTGTTTCATGTCGGTAAAGTAGTTAGACGTCGGTAAAATAGTAACTTAGAACGTAAATAAACTTAGATTATATACGCAATTCATAGTGCTTTGGTATCTATACTAATATTATAAAGCTGAAGAGTTTGTTTGTTTGTTTAAACGCGCAAATCTCAGGAACTACTGGTTCAAATTGAAAAATTATTGTTGTGTTGGATAGTACATTTACCAAGGAAGGCTATAGGCTATACTTCATTACGCTACGATCAATAGGAGTGGAACATCAATGAAAAATGTTGCAAAAACGGGAAAGATTATTCCTTTTGAGAGCTTCCGTCGCGCGCGCTGCGTAAACGGTTGATGTTAACCAAAAATCATGTACTACGGAATTGTTCCCCTTTAAAAGTTCTAATCAAAAGTCCGCGACTGCATATGTGTATCTTTTAAGGTTAACTTACTATAACCTTTTTTATGACAATCAAATTTGTTCTAACATAATGTACTATTTGCGAAGATGTTTTTTAAACGTGATATTAATCCTTATCAAACTAAATACGTTAGTTGTCTTAAGCATTTCATGCATATTATAGTTGCCCTTTACACCACACAATTTAAATTAATATCTTAGCAGTTTTTATCGAATTATGAAAACTATAGCGGGAGAAAATAAATTCGCTGTCTGCCTCTGTTCGTTAACTTTTTACTTCCAAACCACGCAATAGACTTTGATACGGTTTTCAGTATTATCTTATTTTCTTATTATCTTATAATCCATTAATCTATATAATAGAAATACTTATATAAAGCTGAAGAGTTTGTTTGTTTGAATGCGCTAATCTCTGAAACTACCAATCGGATTTGAAACTTTTTTTTGCCTTTGATAGCCTGAATCTAGCGGAGGGTTATAGGCTATATATATGAAAACGAGCTGTCTGTCTATACGAGCAAATAAGTTTCGACCAAAGCAGCTTAACCGTTTTTGATGAAACTTTACACATATGGAAAGGACGTAGTCAAAAGTGACATACATAACTTTTTGTATGTCTGTCTGTACGTCCATCTGTCTAAACTGATTTTAATGATACATCACAAGTATGAAAAGAAGGTCGTCAAAACTAACAAATGTTACTTTTTGTCCGTCTGTCTGTCTGTACGTGTATCTGTCTATTTGAGCTAATCTCCAAAACGGCTAAACAGATTTTAAGGAAACTTTGCAGACGGGAAAGAAGGTTGTCATGTTTATATAAACTTAAAGTTAGTAAATAGCTTGATATCTTTTCTATAATACCTATTTTGTTCCAATCATTTCCATTTCGTTACATATATTTTATTAGAATGGGCGTTAATTTTGGAATGTTCACAAAAATCGTATCCGAATGTAAACTCAATTTTTAGGACACTCCAAAGTTTTCCATTTAATATCAGCTATAGATCGGTATAACTATCCCTTTTTAAGGTGCTCAACTATCTTTCCATGTTTATATAATATATTAATATAAGAAGCTGCGTTTAGGAACTTGACATTTTGAAAAGCTGTTCCTTAAATAACGTAGGTAACTACAAAGGAAAAGTGTTGTAAAAGTCAACGTCTGAGGGATGAAATAAGACTTGAGAGTTACGTAATATGAAACGCGATACTTAAGGCCTGCTCTCTCAGCTTATTCGTTTTCGCCTACATCCGAACTGACCCGAGATAACGGTAAGTCGGACACCGAATATTTTCTAGACGCGCAATAGTTTTTCTTCGTAGTTTTTATTTTATTATAATATATTCATTAACGTTTGGATAGATATAACGACCGAATGATTTGACTTTACTTTACTTTACCCATCCAATGACATATTATTCATTACGTAATTACTACGTTTGGCATAAGTGCTTTTAAATTATCAATAACCCATGTGTTTGAAAAATAATTCGGTATAATAAAGTTTTTCTTAAAAAATAAAAAAATCATTTAAATAACCGGAAAATGATTTTCGTACCGGATTTAGTTGCTAATCACGATATCTGTACATACATCTACCTACACAGTAATTTTTAGTATTTAATACAGTTAAGAAGGCTTATGCACTCAAAAGCTCTTAGTGATGTACTCACAATATCCAATTATGCGTAGAGATTGGCGTAATCGAATGGCGATAAAAAGAAAATCAACTGGATGGTACTATTCAACGGATGTAAGGGGTTCGTCAGAGAAATCAGTCGACCGGTCGGCCAACTGGTGTGCAAGGTAAACCAGCTGCCTCTAATGGTGTGTGAAAGTTATTAACCGTTGATGTTTCCCACGATTGACGAAGAAAATGCTGAAGATCATTCAGCGAAAAACTTTTTTCTCTGTTTTATTTTGACCGAGAAAACATTATTTAAATCGTTTTATCTTTATCAATTCTATCACGTTCGTATGATGTCGGATTCCATGTATGTTAAATAAAATGCACAGTAAATTGTTCGCGCATGTTTATCAGGCCAATAAAATCTCTAATTTACAGTGAAATGACTCTCTAATAATCACTTCTAGACTAGACTTTCCGCTTGTTATCACTCCATGGTATACCATACCATCAGCCTATTAATGTCCCTCTGCAGAAGCTTAGGTCTCCCCTCGGGATGAGGGGCGGAGCATAATCAACCACGCTGTTCCAGTGCGAGTTGATGGATTTTATATGACTGCCATCTGTTAATGGCAATCGGAACCGACGGCTCACCAAGGCACATGATAGTTATGTATATAAGTTGGTACATGCCCTGGGATTAGAACCACGACCTTCTAAACAAGAAGCAAGCTCGTTACCACTCTGCTATCACGACATCTATGTTATCACTCAACCCGACTCAATCATAACTTTACAGATTATCTGACATCTCATTTCAAACTCCACTCTTATAAAATGAATCGTTTTTTGAGTTTACAGGTTCAGTTGTTCTAAGTGCTTCTCAGAAAATTCTCATTAAATTAAATTAATTGGAAATTGTTTTTCAGCGAATTATTTGGTATAAAATAAACAATAAAAAGTAATGTTAATAATCAATGACAATGAATTACACATGCCTATCAATATTTCAGTATTTTATATTTGATAAATCGATCGATTCCTATATTCATATCGCATTAGTAATTTTCACATAATTTAGGGCTATTAAGTAAGGTTACAATCAAGTTACTGCAGCAATTCACTAACAATAACTTGACGCGTAATGTGTAACCGCTTTATTTGTAACGGTTCTGCGTGAGAAATGACTTTGAACATTAATAGATGCACAGTTACACGGTTATATCAAATCCAAACGCCAAGTCATGACAGAGTTGAGCGTGACAATGAAAAAAAGTTATTAAATTCACTACAATATCTACAATAGAACACCGTGCATGCCAGTAGGCCACCACCGGTCGTATAATATTCAGCACGATGAACGCTATTTATTTTGAGAATAACTAACAAATTATAGATTATTTTCATATACAGGTCATGAACTAGATAACCTCACTCCGATAGAGTAAATTAATTTGACAGAAGCGTTTTGTTTTAATAGTCATAACATTACGCAATTTTGCGGGGTTGAAAACCGGCGTGCGGGGATTTCGCGGGGGTGAAGATCAGCGCACGGGGACCTCGCGCACTGTAACTCGCCATTTTACACGAACATCTTTTCCTATATATAAACTCTACAACCTTTACGACAAACAATAGTGACATCTTCATCAGTTTGATAACAAGTGCATTTGTTTTTAAGATAACAAGAAATGGTTAGGACGAAAGAGTTTATTATGCCTCTGTTCCCAGCGTCTTATACCAGCTTTTTATATATTACATAAGTACATACATATTGTTTAAATTTTTAAATTAACGTAAAACTTTCAGCGACCGAATACAGAATAGGCACACACTGCTATAAATAGTTAAACACCATACACCTTTATTGTAATAACTAATAATAAGAGATAATAATAATAACAACGTCTAGGCCCCAAACTAAGCATTAGCTTGTGTTTTTGGTACCAAGCGAAGACACCACATACATATAACAACCAAGACCCGGTACCAGTATCAATATTCATCATATAAATACTGACCCGACCTGGGATTCGAACCCGGGACCTAATTAATTACCTAATCGAAAATATTTCCCTTTTTTTATTTTTTAGTTTCAACACAAAAAATATTGTATTTTTACCTATAAGATGTGTAAGTGGCCTATGGTATGACATGACATCCTGTATAAATCATTGAAATTCAATGGTTCCACTAACACGGAGTAAATACGCGTTGGAATGTTTACGTTTTCGTAAAGAATACCAATTTATTTTATCGAATTATACGAAGACAATGTCACGGATAAAGGCAAGATCGTTGTACGTTATTTGTGTAAACGATGAATTTTGTTCATATTTTATACTTTTTCTTATCTGGATCAGATACTTGACTAGATTCTAACTAACTTTCTTAACTAGGTAGTTTCCGGTGCAGGAACCATGAGCTTCTTTAACTATTTCCGTTTTAAGAGTGTGTATCAAATGGTCTTTCTATTTCAAACGTTCGGATCATTATAAGATCTGTCAAAATTGATTCCGTATTTTGCTGGTATTTCGTATTATTCATATAATTGGGTATAGGCAAGATTCAATCGTAATTTCATCAGAATACCATTGCTAATTGCTTATTTTAACTTCAATATTAGTGCATCCATATTGCCAGAATTCTCAAAAAGGATTCACACAACAAAAAATCAGTCTATTACAATATGTACAGTTAAACAAGAAGCAAAAACAATAAAAATCACAAATGGTGAAACTTTAAACTGCCCCCATTTTATATGTGTTTACTAATATTTGAATTAAGACAAAAATACAAATACTAGACCGTAAAACTGGTACATAAATACAATTAGAAAACAAATAACTCAATAATGACACAATCGTAAAATATAGAATAGGTCCGTCTTCAAAGCGATCTGTTTACAATTTTTCCCTTGTGTTACAATTAAAACGAGCGAATTAAATTAAATCAGATTAAACTCTTTTCTTTTGAAAGTTTATTTATATTTGTCTAACATGTTTTCTCGTCATTGGAGCAAAACGATCAGGTAGGCGCCAATGTAATTAGATTTAATTGGTTAATGGGAAATAGAGATCCAGTTCGTACATCTCGAGCAGGCGATCTTGTCAAACCAGATCACGGGAAGGACTGAAACTGTATAATGCTTCGGTTTAGCGAATCCCACTACTTGAAATTTTTATAAAATCATTTAATAAAGATTATGTGTCACAAATTTTTGTTTAACGATATGTAAACAAAAAAGTTACAAAATCTTTATATTTTATGTTATTTTTTAGATTTTTTTCAGTTGACGTTATTCATTATTACACTTACGACGACGTTATAAAAGTCTCGCAGATTTATTTCTATTTTCTACTGCAAATTGGCATAAACTAGCCATAAGCCGACGACCGCTTAGCCTAGTGGGCAGCGACCCTGCCTGCGAAGCTGGAGGTCCCGGGTTCGAATCCCAGGTCGGGTCAGTATTTATATGATGAATATTGATACTGGTACCGGGTCTTGGTTGTTATATGTATGTGGTGTCTTCGCTTGGTACCCAAAACACAAGCTAATGCTTAGTTTGGGACCTAGACGTTGTTGTGATTGTGTGTGTTATTATTATTATTATTATTATTATAAAACCACCAACAAACATCAAATTAATTAAATGCTTTGAATTCATAACTCAAAAGAATTTTCTTGACACTTCTAACTTTAGGAATTTTTAAAATTTTTAACTCAAATTGTACAACGTTTTATATCAATGAAAAATAAAATTATGCCACTAAATAAACTTTCTCTTAATTACAATGGCAAAAGATATTTAAATTACATAAGACATTTCGAAAGCTTCATGGTGTCGTATACGATTATAAATTCTATTGTAAATATTTTTATTTAAATACGATTGCCAACTATTATGTTTAATTACTGTCAGTATCCTTATAAATATTAATAAAATCTTTGATACAGTTGTTTTTTAATAACACGAATAAAATAGTTTTCTTCGATGGAATTGAAAGAGTTCTGACTATTTATTAAATCATAAAACAATATAGAAAAATATGCAATTATTTCACATTATAAAAGTTAATTTCTCACGAATATTGTACGCGATTAATAAACAATGAGTGTTCGCAGTTCGCAATGAGTCGAACTAACTGTAGACGAGTACGCGCTTCCGCTATTGTTACTTACTGAAGTTATCGGTACTTTATGGGATAACCGTGACTTACCTACGTGCTAGGAATATAAAACTTTTGATAGGCAATTTTAAAAATGCTACACGTATTTTTTTATAACAACAGGGTCTAGATATTAAAATTCATCAAAATATCAGTAGATTCTAATGTATAAAAGTACTCTATTCAAAACTATTTTCATTTGAGCACGATCACATGAACAACGTTAATGCAAGAGCATTGCTGACGAGACAAAAATTAAGTATGACAACGGGGCCTTAATAAGAACTGATACAATATAAGAAATATTGGCTTAACAGGTGTTGTATAAGAGTTGTAATTAAGTCGTAGTATTAACAAAAGAGTTTACAATGGATGCTTATTGTTATATAACTAAAAGAGCCCAATTCATGGTCTTTGACATTGTGGTAGCCTTTATTGTTTCCAGCTACTGTACAGCTCAAAGTTTTTTTACTTCAGCTACAGTAATTTGGGGGCTTGTGGTTAAAACAATTATATAGCGTGTACTCGTATAGTACTGCAATAACACTGCATCAGTTTAAGATGCCGATAACTGTAAATTAAGCTGTTTTTATTTAAAAAAAAAACACAAAATTTATATAGGTTATTGACGCGAAACAAATTTATGTTATTATTGTTAATATTTTCAAAAACATGGCTGCTTTTAAAAAACATATTAGTATAACGATTTTCTTCCTAAAAAAAATTTAAAAGTTACATTACAATACAGTTTCAACAATTATATCTTTGTACAATTTTATAGTAACTTGCTGAAATTAAGATAATTTACGTATTATATTGCTAAAAAATTTGGCTAACTCGTATTTTTAATTAAGCATATATACAGGATGAGATTTTAGTCAGCAGCCAAAATTTTTATAGATGTTAGGTATCACCAATAGACCTCATTACGTTAGTAAAAATATATGTCAATTATTTATAATCGATAATTATATTTAAAATATTTTTTAACAAAATTTGGCTACCTTCTACTTACATACGAAAGGGCGGGGCATGGGGCATGTGGGCGAGGCGCGTGCGCGTGCACTGGTGCTTTCGTGAATGGTGACTAGTAATATTGGTAGTTTTACGTGGTCTTAACTGAATATTTTCCTATTGAACGATACTAAAAAAGAACAAGACGGCCAACGGATTTTTATCAAAGGTCATTATATTAAAATTTAGCTGGTCATTAAAACCTCATCCTGTATTTTGAACTGAATACTAGAAGTGAATATTTTCGTCTTTTTCACTCATACCTAAATCGAGAGTGATTCTTCGAATTCGAATGCCGGTGCGGCGGCGAACTAACAGCTTAAAGTGTTTTTGCAATATGTGCGTTAATTGGGGAAAAAATAATGTAATATATACGTTAATCATAATATCAAATATTTTCAACAATAAAGTGCAATTCATTTTTACAAGTGTCATTTCACATATTTAGAATTATAGGTATTACTATAACTGTCTGCGATTGCTATTGAGCTGCATGGCTTGCTTGACATCACACAATGCCGACAGAGGTCGCTCAACCTTCATTGTCAAGTCTCAACACGTTAACGATCTCCTCACATCGCATAATTATATACTTAGAAGCCTACATGTACGATAAGATGTCGTCTCTCAGATTGTATGTCTGTCTGTTTGTGATTCTGTTCGATTGTAAGTCTATCAAGATCTATTGAAATTGTAGAGTTATCAACCAGTCGCTTTGTGTAATGGCAGATCGGCTTGATGGAGTGACCGTCATAGAAACATAGTTGACAATTAGCTGGGCAACGAAAACAGAAGACAAAGAGGACGAACTTTTTTTTGGGATCGAAAACGGACGATTTTCAAAGAAATTATTTTTGTTTTATTTAGAATATGCAATGTACTTATATTACGTTGTGTTATCTGAAATTCATAAATTAACAATAATACAGAAGATTGAAATGAATTAAATAGAAAAAAAAATAATGTATTCAAATAAATTACAAATTTTAGAAATAAAGATTAAACGATTTCCAACTGGAGATTTACATAACATTTTATAACGCAATGGATAAACATAAATACTAAGGGCATAAATACTTCGTCAATTTTCACGAGTTATTCTGACACTAGAAGCTGCTAATTAGCTAACATGAGTGAGAGACAAATTATCAAAACTTGGCAAGTTTTAATATTTGACTGAATTGTAAAAACTTGCTAAGATACACCAGTAGCACAGAACATTCGCGCCGGACCAGCATTGTGGTCCAAAGGATATTTTTACGATGTGTGAAAAATATTCATAGCAAAATCATGCATAAAACTCAAACAACAGTATACAATCACTCCAAACAAACGTATTGTTAATTAATGGAGTATCAGTGTGTAAACGAGTGCGCAGAAACCGGCACGTGGTGGCCAATTTTCCGGTGGTCGGTTACTCTCTTTGTCAAAATCACGCGCGGAACGAACGCTCGTAAGAGTAACATATCGTAGTAATTTACCTGAAATGCGTGTGTTGGTGCACGAGATGATTATGAAAGATTTTTTTTAATAAAACGTCATCTGTCTGCCCTGTTTCCAATTATTTGGGATCGGTAATACAGTATGTTTGTTCGCTTTGTCCATTCATCTCTCTCATACGTCATCTCAGCATCCACTGGTCTACTACTCATCATCCTTCACACAATTCAGGCATCTCTTCTTAGGTCTTCCTCTCCCCTATTCATCACCTTCATTTTTGTCAATTTGTTTGTCACATGGCTTTTCACACCTCCTCCTCCTCCTCATTACAAGTCGTAACAAGACTATAGCACGGCAAACGGTTCCCTCTTAACTTTCCCCTTTTTATCCTTGGCGTTACTTTCAGATTCCCCCTATTGTACCCAATCCGTATCTTGCGTGATGAAGTTGATGAGAAATTTTTATTTGAGCACCACTGACAAACCCATTCTGTGGCCTGTCAAGGACACAAAATTGGTCAAGTCGAAAGATCGACTTGGTAGGTATTTGTAGAAAATTCTTTTGTTTCATTCTAACACACAATACATGATTGAAAGCGCTATAGAACGTTTTCTAAAAATCTCCGAAACATCGAATATAAAAAGCGATCCACTTGACAATTATTAGATCACTAGATCGATATGAGTCAGATTTGAAGTTATGAAGTGTCAAATCTAGAAAAAACAAATGTCAGTAAGTGTCAAAGTGACATACAAATATCACTGAGAATGGTTTAGTTTATAACGAAATAAAAAGTCATTTAAATAAACGACCGTAACTATCTGTACATACATACATATCAGTATAAGCTAATATTAATCTATAGCCATTTAATGAAGGTACAATAGATAAAATATTTAAAGCTGCTTTTAAATAAGCTTAAATATATTGAAACTAGTTACATTTGAATACGAAAGCACATTGAGAAATACACGCTCCGTGTATTTAAGAGTACTTTAGCTTACGTAAGATAAACTTATCAGTTAAATATAATATATGAAAATGGTTCTTGAAACCATTACCTTCCACAACTGGGCCATAAAATACCATAAAGGCAAAACAAAACATATTTAGTTGGAACAACGAGGAACAAGTTAAAAGATGGCGTACAGAAAGTCGTACTCATAAATTTTAAAGAGTTTATGCAAAGTCGGAACATAATAACTCGGGCGCTCGGCACACACACCGAAGGTAATTGTACCGAAAACAATGCGATGTCAAATGTTACGTATACGTGAAAATTATAGTTCGAAATTTTTACTTTCGCCGCGCTGAGAGACGTGTCTATGTAACTCGATTTTCATTTTGATCATTGGAATTGAATGAATTCCTATTGAAATATATCTATTTTCTAACTTTTCGTTTTTACTTTGTCATTATATTTAAATATTTAACTTTCGCCTTTTTTTATTAACTGAGCAACTATATTTAATAGCTAAAACTTTGAGGTGTTAAAATATAATCTAATATCTTATTTAGCGAATCTCCTGGTTCTTTTCGATAGCGGCATTTATCTCATAACTGTTCTTCGTAGCGATCGTAGCTAAACCAATTTATAGTACGATGCAAGTGCGTGGGCTTAGACTGTGATTAACTCCCAGCAGCGTAGTGCAATGAGACTTTTACAAGTGGCCCTTTGCGAAATGCGTCTAACTGGCTAGACCATTTGAAAATTTTAACTAAAAAACTCGCTTAACTAACTATCTATAATATAATAACTATCGCCTAACAGGTTCATTATCGCCTTACACCAGAGAAGTTGGGTTAAATAAACATCTATAATATAGAAGAGTTATTAAATTATCTTACATTTTTCAAAATGGAGCCGAGCCAACAATTTGTTATATTTGACTTTTTCGAATTAACCATGTATTAGCATAATGTTAATGAAAAAATCTAGTTTAATTCAAACTCAAATCAATAGAAAAACACACCTATGTAGCGGTTCCAAATAAATATAAGTATCCAAAGAAAAATCCGCACCGTATACAATTGAGCCTAGTTATAATTATGTGAATTTAAATAGCGTCAAAATGAAACATATTGTCATTGAAAAGCCCGTCTTTTTTCGAGAATCATTAGTTAAATATATTTTAAACAAAATGGCGTTGTTGTAATATGGTATATAATATTAAAACATATACATCTGGCGCCATCTTTATAAGTTACACAGTTGCATTCGAATGGTTTTTATTTCATGTAATACGTATTTATCCTAAATATGCATGATACACGTTCGCAAGCGTACAGTTTTTATTAAAAATTGAATTGTAAAGGTTTATTCAAGATTATTCTTTCAGCTCTACATTATTAACACTGCGGGTAAAATGACTATAACACGCAGACAAGCGGACAAACGGATAAACGCGAATAAACTATAGGAGTTCGTCTATTGACTAGCTATATTATAATAATATAATGATAATAATAATAACGCATACAACACAACATCGTCCAAGCCCCTAACTAAGCATTTAGCTTGTGTTTTGAATACCAAGCGAAGACACCACATACATATAACAACCAAGACCCGGTACCAGTATCAATATTCATCATAGAAATACTGACCCAACTTTAGATTCGAACCCGGTACCTCCAGCTTCGTAAGCAGGGTCGTCATCCACTAGGCTCAGCGGTCGTCACATATATCATAATAATAGTTGGGACATCCCACACAGTGCCATCTAGTCCCAAACTAAGCAAAGCTTGTATTATGGGTACCAGACAATTGATATAGGTACATTCTTTCTTTATAATATATACATATAATCTAATTCTTATTTATTGTTTTGAAGAACACCAATTTCTTGTCTATCTAGGGTACCTATTTATCTATCATTATTCGATTTAAATTTATAGTGGTTGTATCGAGCCATTGGCCAGCCGTCACAGCCCAGGGCGCGACAAGCCGCAACCAACGCTTCCTCATTGCAACCAGCCACCGGCTTGGAGTGTCGAGCTAGCACCATCGGCATCGCTATATAAAATTTAATAGTGCGACGTGGTTTTACTTTATAGTTGAACTTTATTTAAATGAGAAATAAAATTTTATTTAAACTTATTGAGTATAAAAAATAGGTAAACCTAAGTAACTCAAATAAGTAAACACTCAGCTGTAGTAAAATAAAGAAGCTATAGTTTTTGACGAATATTTATTTATTCGCTGTACCGCACGATCAACGAGCTTGCAAAAGTTTTTTTTTTTTTAGTAAGTTAATTAATGCAACCTAACTTGTATATTTAGTGTAAATATTTGAGAAAAAGACAACACTTTCGTATGTTACCGTTTGTGATCCCCGAATAAGTTCGAAAATATTAGAAATCGAAAAAAGCTTATATCACTTTTAAGTATCGATTGAAAATGGGTTAACGAAACTGCCAATAATTTTTAATACTCAAATGATTTACGTACGAAACTAATTCGAAGACATTAAATGTAAACTATCGCCAATCAAACGAAGAAATAAGATCGGTTATATGTTTCTGGTCACACTTTTTTTCAATTTTCACTGAATCGTTGCAATAAAATTTAAATTACAAGCGATTCAGCAATAAAATATCAAGTTTTGATTAGTCATTAAGTACCGTAATACCATATTTATAGTCCAACCGTTCGTTTTGCTTATCGACACCTGACCCGCACACCGCTGCTCTGACGTTAATACACGTTTCACACTAAATATTCGACTACAGTTACACGAAGCTATTGGAAGTTAGACTATATAGCAGAAAATTCGCAAAACGCCACATTTTTGCTTCTTTCAAAATCTTGAATTTGAATAAAATAAAAATATTCATAGTACATACAAAATGAATATTTAAAGGATAATATATGTAGGCCCCCATAATAAATTCTACAACAGTTAAAAAAATAAATAAAGATTTAATTTAAATTGATATTTTTTTTGTATCGCGGTTGTTATTTTATTATTATTATTATTGTTAATTTTGTTATTTTAAGCGACGACCGCTTAGCATAGTGGGCAGCGACCCGGGTTCGAATCCCAGCTCGGGCCAGTATTTATATGATGAATATTATTACTGGTACCGGGTCTTGGTTGTTATATGTATGTGGTGTCTTCGCTTGGTACCCAAAACACAAGCTAATGCTTAGTTTGGGGCCTAGACGTTCTTGTGATGTATACGTATGTGATGTTATATTATATATAATACAAAATGGTGAATGGGTTATTTCAAGTCAGATAAGTTTTTATATTAAGGAAATCCTCAAAAAATATTACCCGAATTTCACGTAATTTGCGCGATTTCCTTGTGTGAGCAAACTTTTTTATTAATCAGGCTTCTGAACAAAAAAAGCTGAAAAAAACATCTGAAAACATAGAGATAGATTCCATCATAGGTATTTCCTATGTGAAGAAGCCATGACATTAGACTTGATACTTTTATCAACCTCCGCAGTTTATACAGTTTTAGCCTGCAAATTTTGCATATATACAATGATGCTGTTGAAAAATACCATACAACGTTCCCTATTTGTCAGTTCGTTTTGCGAATAATGCATTTGAATTCCTTTCAATGACTTCTTTGTATCAAAGCAAACTGTGATCTAACCGAGTTACAATAGTTTGAAGGTACTTCGACTATCAACACAATAATAATTTTGAACAAAATGAATCGATTGTTTAAAGACTATCGATGTCGTAACATTCGGACGTTGTCGGCGAGCGATCAATTGTAAACCCAATCAATCGCTGATCGTAGTACGCTCAAATGACTCTCCGGTCATTTCCTCTGGATCTTTTCATTCTTTTTTGTTCAAGTTTCATAACAATTTATTGCTGTGACCGTTATTATTGACACCTGTTGATGATATGATAGTAATCAAAAGAACGTTCTTTCATTGAACGAATGAAATTCCAATTTACAGTAATAAGTGCTTCAATCGTTTATTCTTTGTATAAAGAAACGTTATTTAGTTGGTAGTATATTCTCTAATTTGCTTCATAGGCTTTTTTTATGTTCTTATATTTTGTTTATTATTTAGTTATAAAATGTTACTGCATAAAATTGTTATAATCTTATTTGTCAAAGCATATAATTTCTGTGATAATTATTTTGTTTTTTCCTATCTACATATGATAATCTACGAACCTACCGACCCGATTTTTATGATAATAAAAAATTTGTGTGTTTGTATTATTTTATGGTACAAAAAACAGCTTAACTATGTTTCAGAAAGTAAAGAGCAGTGAATGCCAATACAAGAGCAAGGAGGCGAAAGAAAAGGGTGGAGACAGAAGTAATAAGTTTTGATTATGAATAAAATGAAATAATATGGCAGGTGATGTGACGCGAGAGATTATTAAGTTGTAGATAAATGAAGAGCATAAACTAACTAAATGGATGACACGAACTCTACAACGCTCAGAGTTGAAGACAACATAGCAGATTTAGCTAAACATGACCTAAACATACAAGCTTCGACATCAGAGACAAGGAAACACACAACACTGATAAACTAAAATCAAGGGTAACAACGAAAATATCAAGCACGCGGGGGTCCGACTCCGTAAAATAAAAGTAACACGTTATTGACTGCAGACATCTACCCACGACGAGCAATTTAAATGTATCTGATTCGTAGCGCCAACTCAACCAACATTCGATCACCATCTTGGTAGCAATTGTCCGGTTTTTATTGTTTATGCGGTTAACTCGATTGGAATCCATCTACGTAATTCCAGTGTTTAATAGCTGTTATGAGAGTACGATTTCTTTTTATTACTTTTTTCTTCGAAATAATGATTTTTTTTTATATATCCCCATTAAACGAAAATTTAAAATATTTAGTTTTTTTGTTTTACGAATTTATTTCTATTTTTATTTCGAATAGCGTTAAACTTACCTACCACTTTAAGGTTCTGTGCAAATTTTGTAAAATGGATTCGTATGCAAAAGTAACAAAACGAGTCGGTCACAGCTTCATATAGATGTTCCCTTTTAAAATATTAATTACTCAAGATACATTTGTATATCATGACAAGCATTTGAGAGAGTCCTTCTTATCTTTGTGTGGCTAATCTATAATATAAATCTGTGATTATATATAGATCTTATTTTGAGTCTACTTGAGTATCAATCTGACAACTATCAAGTTAATGATTCATTTCCCTGGCAATCGAAACGGTTTGCTCACATGTTACTTAATAACTTTCACCGGTCGGTCTGTTACTCAATTTTCAATTAGTATCAGACCACTAATGTTGTGTGCAGATTTCAGTGGTGTGCAATAAATTGATTGACACATACAACACGAATGTAATCACAAACCTATTCCCTCCTTGCTTTCTATTAGCATAATTATATGCTGACTTGTACCCGACGGTTTGACACTTCATTAAGGTATAACATAACCTGTATTTATTAATAACTTAATCTATAATAATGAAATTGTAGTGTCTGTCTGTGTGTTCCGGCTAATCTCCAAAACGACTTAACCAATTTCAATGAAACTTTGCAGACGTGTAGAGGGCATTATCGGGGGTGACATAGACTACTTTTTGTTTGTTTGTCTGTCCGTCTCTCTGTCTGTTCGAGCTAATCTTCGAAACGACTAAACCGATTTCAGTGAAACTTCACAGATATGATAGAAAGATTATCAGGAGTGACATAAAACAGCTGACTGTCTGTCCGTCAGTCTGTTTGTTGGAACTGATCTCCGAAAAGACTGAACTTATTTCAATGAAACTTTCAGAGATGTGATTAAAAGATTGTCAGGAGTGACTTTCAATACTTTTTGTTTGTCTGTCTGGCCGTCTCTCTGTCTGGTCGAGCTAAATTAAACTAAACATTTAAACCAATTTTAATGGAACTTCGCAGACGTGAAAAGACGTGTGTGAGCAGTAACATACGCTAATTTTTGTTTGTTTGTCTGTCTACTTGTCTGTCTAAACTTTTAAAGATTTTATTGAAACTATACAGACATTAAAAATAGATTGTCAGGAGTGATATAAATAACTTTTTGTTGGTGTGTTTGTCTGTCTGTTTGTTAGGGCTAACCGTCGAAACGGCTGATCCGATTTTACTGACATTTTACAAACATAAAGAGGGCGTTGCCAGGAGTTAAAAGCAATTTTTTTTTATATACATATAAAAATCGTAGTGTCTGTTAGTCTGTCTGTCTGTTCCGGTTAATCTACAAAACGGCTGACTGATTTTGGGACCGACTTGTGGGATAGCTATTCTTCATGCTGAAATGACTAAATGGATTTTTATGAAATTAGGTATAAAGATTTCTTAGTTAGTTAAAATCCAGAATGTTATAGAAAGTGTTACAATGTTCTGGAGCGTCGCGTTCCTTTAACTGTCATGGTACAACTGTGTAGACTGTGTAGTCCACGCGAGCGAAGCATTTTTTTTTATTTTAATTTTCTAGTGACAAAGGTGTCTTGATCGTGTAATTGATATAATATGATAGTGTAATTAAAAAGGTTGTAAATAAAACTAAAATCCAAGTACGAAAAGTCTGTTCGGTCACTAAAAAGTAGAAGTATTGAGCAAACTCCCTATCGTAAATTATTGCAGTAGATTGTTTCTAGCGATCTTTGATTTATTGAAAGATTTTTTATATAATTTAACATGGGACTGCGATCAATTTTATTCATGTAAGACTTTGGTCATTACTACGAATTGCATATTTTTATTAATATATATGATTGCTATATAAATTTTTCATATATTGTGGAAAAAAATCTGATGACTTGTAACACTATTTCGGTACACACTTGAATATTTTTTTTATTTGAATAAGCAGAAAGAATTTCCAGTTGATAATAAGGTAGGTATAGATATTGTGATGTGTAATTATAAAACATGGAATAATATTTTACAACAAAGAATGGGATACATAGAAAACTTGACTAGAAAAGGTTATGTCATACATGAACGAGCCCTTAGTGTAATACAACTTAACTTACTTTTCAGAAATTTTAGCTTTGAAGAGGTACAACCGTTACCAACAAAACAAGTAACTCAGGACATCGCTCTGAATGAAAACCGCAGCGTTTTGATCAATTTGATCTGTTTTTGCCACAGGCGGCAGACGGCGGCGGCTAATCAAGCGCAGCGGTCAGAATCTCTTTGTCTCGCGTCGCCGCTCGTCCACTATTCGTTGATGGAAACGAACTTAATTGTATAGTAGTTAGGTACCAAACTACATTTCAAAACCACACTTACGAACTTTTGACATTGGAAATGTGTGGTTTGTTGATGTGTGGACGCATATGACCTCATATAAAAAGACAAAAATTACTGGTGTCCCATAATTGTTCAATGTTTACTGGTTAAATTGTGTAAAATTAATAATTTGGAGTATTAATATTAGTAGCATTTTCACTGATAAAAAGAGTAGCAATTAAATATTAAACGTAATTAATTTTAATTAAGACTTAAAGACATGGCAATTGTGGCGGCATGTAATGGCGGCCCGGAAGCCCGTAGCCAGAAATCGTAACGACTTTCTAAAAGCTGAACTTTTGATATGTGATGCTACTTATAGCGCTCCTCCTCATACTGTGGACAGTCATTTAGATATAGGTGCGTTAGGGCGTAGCGCACTTAAAAAATGTACTTAAAAAAGTGTATATATTATAATTAAAAACCTAACAATCTATCTAAAACCTTCTTCTTTGCATACTGCTTGCGTCTACATAAACAGAAAACGTGGTAAATGTTTCACCAACTTTTGAGAAAATGTTTCTAATCCTGTATTTTATTACAAACACAACACCAAGATATGCTTGACTGACTAGTACCACTTTATTTCTATTTATATAAAAACTATCAACACACAAAAAAGGACATGTTTTACTAATTATTTTTATTTATTAATTGAATTTTTACATATTCTTTCTGGGCGGTCGAATCTTTACGCAAACATATCTATATGTTTGACTGCAGTCTGTAAATGGTCTCGACCTAAAATGTTTATCTTATAATATGCGCTTTATATCTTGTTATGTATTTATAATGTCATATTTTTTTCCTTTTACGTGATTTTTAGAATATCACATGTCACTAATTCATAATAGTAAGTAAAAAAATTATTGTGTGGGTGTTATTGTTTGACCCGGACACTACATATTAACCCAATTGGGTCAGATTGAAAATTACGCGTAATTTAATTGACAGAGACAATTGACTGATAATGATTGATGACAACTTAAAGGGGTTAATATATTTAGGAGCGATAATATATATTTAAAAACACCGTTCCCAAAAGACATTACCAATAGGGCCTAAAAGCCCAAAACATTTAACAATATCCCTTCACTTCCACTGTCACGAATACTCGGAAATTGAACAAGCGGCCAGACGCACGATCATGAGAAAATTACAAAAATCTCGCATAAAAGTTAAGTCTAATTAGGCGTTAACCCACTTATCAACCTTTTAATAAGATTTAAAAAAAAACCAGAGTGAACGTTAACATTCTGCCGTTTGACCTGGGTTCAGCCATTGGGGTTTTCGTTTGCGGTTAACATAAACAATTTATTTTTCGGTCCAAAACCCCTTCACTTTTGTGTCGATTAATCAAAGCAAGGCAATGTTCGACGCGTGCTCATGCAGGTCATTCAATTCGTAAGGTTCTATTTCTCTAGTTTTTAAATTTGCCGATTCGGGGCAAAGAATCAATTCGTATGCATGCTAATTTCAAACCATGGTGCTAATTCTTCAGTAAACTGATACGGATCAGCTTACATCATTGCTTGCAATTTTTATTATGGACTTTAATGGCTGACCTACCTCTTGATTCATCTTACATTTCTACGACTAGAGAGCGGCCAAAGAAAAATGCACGATTCGTACATTAGTCGTGTTTCCTTCGAACACTGCATTTATGTTAGGATTGTATCAGCTGCGTTAATGCTACGGCGAAACTCATATAAAAAATATCTCAATTATGGACCTGTCTTTGTCTAAGTGCAGAGTTTATTGTGAAAACAATAAAAAAGCAAATATCAAATATTTTATTGAATTTAAAACACCGTGGCGTCTATTTGAAAAAGTGCCAAATTAAAAATAATACTAAGAATGTCTGGGACATCCCACACAGTGCTATCTTGTCCCAAACTAAGCGATGCTTGTATTGTGGATACCAGACAACTGATATACAATACTTAAATATTCTTTATAATATATACATATGTAGATTTTTTACACCCAGAGACGGAACAAATAGACATGTTCATGCACCCAAATATTTGTACCGGGCGGGAATCGAATTCGCGACCCTTTATCCGCAGTTAGGGTCTCTGACTACTCGACCAATCGGTCAGTCTACCATATAACAATAATATATAATATCTATGATAGAGGTTTTATTTTCATGCAGTGAAGAGTAGCCGAAACGGCAATTCCGTTCTGAAACCCCGTTCACATTGTAACTCACTATGAAATTTATGATTTTTTATACGTTGATATAATATATTCACATTGAAATGTAAAAGAGAAATCTTTTAATGTTATTTTATAGATCAATAGCTTTTATCGGATTAAGCAGTCTGTACTCTGTAGTGCGTAGCATTATCATACACATAAGCACAGGTTATAAGTACCAGTTTGTATGCATGTTAGTGAATAAGAAACATAGTTGCAATACAACCTTTGAACAACTAATACGTATTTAATTGTCCTACACAATTCATCGATTGCTTAATTACAACAATTTTTATTTTGATAAACGTACACAATATACAATAGTGACATATATATTCTTTATAAACTTTAGATAAAATCTTGCCACGTAAATAATAAAATTGTGATACGATTACAAATGATTATACTGTCATTTTAATTTTATTTGTTTTTATTATACATAAAATTGTGTATGTTTAGGAAGGCGAATTACTCAAGTTTAATGATTCAAAAGTATTTCGATGGCTTAATTGTCTTTATTCGAGCATGTAATTAAAAAAAAAATGTTTTTGACGCACCCGAACGGTATGCTATTTTAAGTGTTTATTATATTGAAAATAAAATAAAAACTTAATATTTTCCGTGTGCCTTTTATACAAAATATTTAAATTTATTTTGGATTCCATTAAAAAAGAATAAAAATGTAAAACTTAAAATTAAACATTAAAAGATGTCAAGATATCAGTTTGTTATAGCTACATATTTTTAATGTTTGATTTGAAAATTGTTTATGTTACTGTTACACTATGATTTTTATCTATGTTATCATAGATAATAATAATAATAATAATAACGTATACATGACAACAACGTCTAGGCCCCAAACTAAGCATTAGCTTGTCTTTTGGGTACCAAGCGAAGACACCACGTACCTATAACAACCATGACCCGGTACCAGTATCAATATTCATCATATAAATACTGACCGACCTGGGATTCGAACCCGGGACCTCCAGCTTCGCAGGCAGGGTTGCTACCCACAGATAAAAATCAAGTAACAGGCAAATTATCGAGAGACCTACACCTCTATTACAAAAATCTAGTTGGCCCCTGCGAATAATTTTATTTAAGGGTATATCGGTCAGTCACCGAATGAGGTATTTAAATCGTCGTACATACGTAGCTTTTCGATAAACCATATTTAATAATTAAAATGTATTCCTAAACTATAATTAGTATAATTATGAGTATGTAGATACATAAATGAAATAAATCTATTGTTAAAGAAAAATCTGAATAAAAACTTAAATTAAGTATCTATAAAAAATTATTAAAAAAATATTTGATGACAGCACATAACTATAAGAAGTGTAAAATAATTACTTTAATATACATAAATCAAAATAAAATTATTCTTTTTTCACGAAAGAAAAAATGATATCGAAATTACATTATAGTGTCGATACCTCCACAACTGATCCGTGGAGAATCTTGCAAAATATAGAAATGATTTGCGGCACTTATACCTATGCGGTAAGTTTTTTTTTCGCTTATGTACAACAAACAATTAGATTCTTTTTTGTGCGTATCGGCGTTCACAATACTAGAATTGCTACTTGCTGATATATTACAATGTCTTAAAAAAAGTCATGTGCGATTTGAATTTACGTACTTTAGGCTACGTACTTCATATGAACTTAAATCGATATAATGTACTTACTGTATAGAGTCCGTTACTGCCTAAACAAAGCCTTCCACATGCTTTTAGTTTTAAGAACCGTCATTCTTTTTCTATAATAGATCAATGTTAATAACTATTTCTAAAGTTTCTGATGGTCGTGATCGTATATTTAAATAGACGTAAACATATTAGGTACTTTAAAAAAATAAGTTTTAATAAAGGCTTTTTATTAAAATTTTTAATAAACATTGAAAATAATTTCAGTATTGGCATGTCATACGTTAAAATGACCTATGGAATACATACTCTTTCCAACTTTTTACTTTCTATCAAATTACAATTTGTAACTATTAGCCATCTAAGGTTTAGTTTAAAATACTGTGATGTACGAACAGACGAGAATATAATTCCAGATCACTATGATTACCACCTCTTTGAGCTACGTAACTTAAAAAGGGCAAGCTGAAGATCACTGGTTAACATCACTTAACTATAATGTTACGTAGGCACTTGTGAGAGTTCAATAGTGGGTGTCTTGTGTTTGAGAACGAGTTAATGTGATCGAAGATCGTTTGTCTTCTTATGTAACAAGCGAATTGTTTCCTTTAACATGTCCATAACGTGAAATCGGCCTACACCGTAATTTGATACGTCGGATCAATATGAATTCAAAAACACGTATTGATGTCACTGGCAGGTTTGAATTAGAGAAATTTCATTATTTATTGCCTTCGTTCCGCGTTTTATTCTTATTTATAGAATAATGATTTATTGCTTTGAAATGCATTTAAAAGCTTTTAGTAATAAAACATTTTTATTTTACAGAACATATCAAACTCCTAGAAAGTGGATTTTAACCTACAACAATAATAACACCATATTTATAATTTGCATTCCTCAAGAAATAGTTTTAACGCTACATGAGTTTCAAATAAAAATCCTCCGTGACCACCGGATAGAGGAGTAATGCTGGCCGTTTAATTCGAGAACCAAAGTTATTACATTTGAGCCATAGGATGAGGAAGGGTGACGGGCGGATGACGGGCAGGTGACGGGCGGGACGCGCATATAACCCAGAAATTTGGGTTGTGTTTAGGTCTTTATATATTATTCGTCACGTCTAGATACACACCATTGAATGAAATGCCAACCGGCTTAATTTTTTTTAAATTTTGTCGCCTTTGAGTCGTTCACTGAAAAAAGTGGATAGCAAGACAAATTTTGCCACCAAAATGTGATAATAAATAATGAAAATAGCAAAACTTTCAAATTTTTAAACAAAGTAAAATGCAAGCTACTGGTTGGTAAGCTGGTACAACTGAGTTTCATTACTTATAGCAGTAGTTATGTTTTCACTATTTTTAAGTAAGTTAGTAATCAAATTTTTTGTTACTTATAACCAAAAACTTTTTTCTGGGCTGAGTTTAGCGAGCGTGCGCTTTCTAGTCTGCTACATTCGAAGTTCAGTGGCCGTGACCCTCCGGTATTCGGACTTTGCTACATATTTAACATTCCGCATGGAAAAAATTTATACTTCTCGAGAAGCAGTAAGAAATCTTCTTTAAGGACTTCATTGAAACATTTATTGTAAAGTCATTCATGATCTCCGTATTAGACTCAGAGCTTTCCATTCTGACAAAATCGTACTTTAGAATTTCTATATAAATATCTATTAGTTCGTTTATTGGATGGCCGCGCACACGTAGCAAAAACGGTGCTACATTGTATCGTTTTTATATCGATTTCTCAGATCGATTGGCATATAATAGTTACTATAATAGTTACTATCTACAATAACTTCGATACTGAATAGATTACTAGTCTGAGTACGGTATGTAATTTTAGATCTTGTTACTTCTGAATTGTTTTTGAAATTCCATTAGATTTATTTTTTTATTGAATTTTCAATTGAGCGAATGCATGTAGACTTATACTGATTTTCCAATATTTATTGTAAAAATACTTATTTTCTGTATCATCATTCTCCTGCCCTTATCCCAATCTAAATGGGGTCGACACAACATGTGTTCTTCTTCCATTCATCTCTGTCAACCGTCATCTCAATACTACAGCTTTTACACACATATACTTCTTCACGCAATCCATCCACACCTTCTTGGGTCGTCCCCTACTCCTACATCCCTCCACATTCATACTCAACACTTTCCTTTCAGTATGCTTTTCATTCCTCCTCATCACATGCCCATACCACGCCTACCTCTTGCTTCTCAATATCTCTGTTATATTTAGTTTCTGTATAAAGAAAAAAAAAACATAGCAAACCCTTGTATTATTAGTTATTTAAATCTACGTATCAAGTGAAAATTATTTGATTAGAGAATTTTTAAGTATCAAAATACCAGGTAGACAATATTTTATTGGCTTATATTTATTTTCATTTTTTTTTATTTATTTAGTTTATTTTCAATACCTTACGTATATTGTCCTCTATTGGCACATAGTTGATCCAGTAAGAAGACAAGAGTTGTACCAGTAGAGGACAATATATATAATAATAATAATAACACACACAATCACAACAACGTCTAGGTCCCAAACTAAGCATTAGCTTGTATTTTGGGTATCAAGCGAAGACACCACATACATATAACAACCAAGACCCGGTGCCAGTATTAATATTCATCATATAAATACTGACCGGACCTGGGATTCGAACCCGGGACCTCCAGCTTCGCAGGCAGGGTCGCTGCCCACTAGGCTAAGCGGTCGTCAATATATATATATATATATATATATATGTGAGCGTTAGCTACAGCAATCATTAAATACGTGTTTGAAATGCTTGAAACAGCCATATACCTACATCCATTATAAAATATGTACTAAATAGTTTTTTACTTTGGTACTTAATACTTTATATTGACTTGCTACTACTAAGCTGTAATTTATGTTTATTTGTAATAATTAATTGATTGAAATTGAACTTTATTTTCTTGACACTACGATCAGTTGTATGTTTCACGACGAGATTTTTTTTTTAAATCGGAATGGAAATCAAATGTTCAGTAATAGTCATTGCAACGAATACGTAATACACATATAATATTGATAATCACCTTTCTAAAGTTATTTAAATAATGGCCGCGTGTTCGGCCCTTTCTCCGATCGCCCACTCAAGGCCGACAGAACATTAACACTTGGGCAATATCTACGTTTTGATTACCACCTGCGGCGAAAATTTTGAAAATAAATTCCGACTCTCTCTTAAACATTCAAAC
Source organism: Luffia ferchaultella (assembly GCA_949709985.1). NCBI lineage: Eukaryota > Metazoa > Arthropoda > Insecta > Lepidoptera > Psychidae > Luffia > Luffia ferchaultella. The sequence continues at coordinate 12,386,080 of OX453253.1, read as the reverse complement.
TTTTTTGTCCGACTGCGGAGGCTAATGTTTTTCGGGAGTGTATATGTATCATAAATATTTCCAGTGATAGCCCAAAGCGCAACGAACCTGTCTCAAATTATAAGGCCATAGGGTCATGGTTCGAATCAGGGCGTACACCAATGAGTTTTTCTGACTTAAGTACATAACTATTACTGACTCCGTGCCTCGGAGAGCACGTTAAGCAGTCGATCCCGGGCGCTGTAGATAGCGATCGTTACAATCCCCAACCCGCAGTGGAACAGCGTGGTGGATTTAAGCTCCAAGCCCCCCTCATCCTGGAGGAGGCCTAAGCTAGCTAGATGAAGATAGATATTAGTGTGGCAAGCCCTGTAGCCTAAACAACTCGATCGATTTTAACATTTGAGGTGTCGTTAAATTCATTTCCATTGTAGGAGTGACATAGGGTATAATATTTAAACATGGAATCTGCGAATCAAAATAGAGAGGGTGAATAAGAAAATATATTTTGTTGTTATTACAATACGGGTATTAAATAAATGCCAGTAAATAGCCCATTCTAAATATATACGTTATAACACTTTCATACTACCATTTTTACACAAACCAGAATTAAGTACATCAAACACAAGGACTAGTACATTCTACACCCCAAGTAAAATCTTTATAAAAATTAAAATAAAATTAAAAATTAGCAAACAATTTTTTTTGTCAAAAAAGTACAATTTAAAAATTGGGAAAAAATCGTATAAAATAATTAACTGAAAAAAGAGACGTAAGCTCTATAATCTATAGAATTTTGTTTCAGCAATGTGATATACACCATGCAATGTAATTTTATTCAATATCTACTTTAAGTTATCTACTTTAAGCACATAATAAAATATATTATCATATAAATATGAGTTGAATGTTTTATGGTATTGACGGCACACAAAAATTGCAAAAAATATTTATTGAGAAAATTGAAATAGATTTTCACATAATAACATATTTTGGCTACTGGCACTATACCTACTTTCAACTTTCCATACTGTCCACACCTTAACGACGAAAACTTATAACAGTTAATATATTAGCATTTACTAGGTAGTAAAAAAAATAACACTAATGTTTTAGTATATACTAATAACGGGTCAATTTCCTTTCTTAATCGATGTTATCCGAATGCGTTAATTGATTCCCGTTAATTACAAATTCATCATAGCAGTTCGTTGCGCGCATAATACGTATGTAATCGAATTCAAATCGAATTTACACCATTTAAATTCAATACCAATAAAAAGTTAATTACATTGAATTTCACTGAAGATTTTATTGCAAACGTACCAATGAGTCATCTATCATTTCGCGAAGTGCGTACCTTTCATGTACTTTACAAAAAAAAATTGCGAATGTTATACAGTTTTATGACAGCTGCGACACATAAGACTGTTAATATTAGAATTCACTCTCAGTACTAGAGTTTATGGGACTACCGCTAACACGTATAGACCAGTGTCGCTATAGTTAACCAAAGGCGTTTTGTAGTTCTCCGGACCGTGAACGTAGCGACGCGAGCTTTTTCTATGCGCGTTCACGCTACTTGCCTTTTTGTCGACGAAGTCTGACGTAACTACGCAGATCGTCACGCCGCGTCATCGGTCATTACCGGCGGTACTTCGGTGGCGGTGACTTTAAAGTTATACTAATGGAAATTTATTTAGAAAGCTCTTGAAAATTATAGTTAATGCGATTTTCGCGAGACTATGTCAAGCTAAAAAATTTCTGTACAGTTAAAACTGCTTCAAAATAAATGAAATGAATTTGCAAGCATTCTGTATACTCGATTGTTAAAGATGTTGAAAAAAAAGAATAAAATAATGGCTTTTATAATACTTCAGGAGGCGCCTATCAAAAACATCTCTTTAAATAAAGCCGGCGGCAATGATATACGTTGAAAACTATATTTCCATATACGTCTTATCTCAATATTCAGTTTATTTACGGAAGTATATAATACCACCATAACATACCATCAGCCCATTATGCCCCACTGCAGAAGTTTAGGCCTCCCCTCGGGTCGAAGTAGCTTGAAGCTTAATCAACCACCCTGCTCCAATGCGGGTTGGTGGATTTTAACAATAGTTTATAAAGTGACAAATAAATTTAGTTTATAACGTGAACTAACACGAGAATTCTACCAAACCAAACTTTCAAGTTATTTTGCTTAGTAAATTTTTACAATTCATGTCGGCTAACGACCGCCATTTTTCACACATATCGAGCAAGCACGCGCTTCAGTTGACATAGCGGTGCCACTGTACACAGAAAGCAATGAAATCAACTAAAAATTGTTTGCTATCACAATAAAAATTTTACAGAACTTTTTTATCTTTACTTAACTTAGTACCTAATTTAGATATTCATTATATTAAAATAAATTAAATATTTTTAGTCATATCTCAAGAAATAATCGCCAATAGTTACAATTCTTGCATATTTTTTTTAAAGCAGTGGTAACAAAAAATAAATATTTCTTGTTTAAAAACATCTACTAACTTCTATAACAACAGTAGATACTTTTAAATTGCGATGTTAAAAATTCTACACAATAGAATACAGATTAATTACACACAATGAAATATCGTTGGCTTCCTAAACTCAAAATAATTGAGTGTTCAAGACGTTAATAAATTAATCTCGGAATTATTTTTTGAAATAAAAAAAAAATTTCAAAAGTTTCAATAAAACAGTATAGATTTTCGCCTCATAAATTATCAAATATTTTTTTTGAATTAAATTACATTATTTTTGATATAGGTAACAAAATTTCTCATATCTCGAATGTCATACACAGCGTCAGAGCCCTTTATATTCCATTTATCCCTCCCTCAAGCTCTCCATAATCTGTCCTTCCTCCCTTCCTCTTCATCCCGGCACTCGCAAGGGCCGGTCGGACGGGATCAAAGAATGTAGCGGCAAGCGACCTCAGCGAGTGCATTCAAAACTTGTGCAATATTTTATCAATTCGTGAACTTATGTTACCAAGTTGACGTACAGTTTTATAGAATAATAAATAAGTTATTTTCGTATATGAAACAATTCAGGGAACTTATTGCCTTTGCGATTTATTTTAAATAAACAGTTATATTTATTGAAGCGAGTTACTTGAAAGCTTTACCTAAATAAATCAATTAAACGAAGTGTCAGTCAAACATAGTAAAGAATAATCAATAAATCATTAAATATTGTTTGATATAATCAAACGACGTTTTTACAATGGAAATAGTTTAAATCTAATAAAAAGAAGTATTTTATCATCCAAGCATCACTGACACCATTTTATTTATATTTCTCGTTCAATTAAAATCATATTGATTATGTACCTGATTCATCTGTAAATAAAGTATCCATACTAATATACAAGAATACCTTACCTCGTGTTCGAAGACTTAATAAATATTGCCAAAGTCAAAACAATCAAATTATTTTCACAAAAATTGTCATTCAATAAATACACTAGTAGTCACTTATCACTGAAAACTAAACAGTTCCACAATAGTATTTATTAGTGCAATAATAGTACAAAATTATTCACATGACATTAAGTACGAGCAATAGACATCAACGCGCGAGCATACCCTTCCTTGGTCGAGTGAGCACTGAGCTGAGAACGCTACCTCCTCTCAAGTCCTCTCCACCACTCTCTACAAATAGTGATAAGGAGTATAAAGAGATTATTAGATTTATAAATATTATCTGAAGAATGAGGAAATAAATAATAATCTCTTTAATAGTTTAAGTCTTATATGAAGTATAAAACGTACATTGATTTAATATTTTGAATTTTTTTCCGAATTTTCATGTATTAAATAATAAATTGTAAAATATCTTATAAGTTAGAATAGCACCCAAATCCTCTGGGTGACCAAAGTTTTATCTAAATTTATTACAGAAGTTTTTATTCAAATAGAAATATACATTTATTTACAAACTACAAGTACATTACAAATTCAGTAAATAAATACTTGAGAATTTTACAAATTAAAATGTTAATACGAAACTGTAAAATAAATCTCGACCATTACTCATATCAATCATGACACTTCAAAATTTTTATTTAGAAAAATAAATTTTAACTAGTATTGAATTTTGTATTTCAAATTACGAAACATTTAACCTGTAAATAGTTCCATAATAATGGATGATTTGTAAAACCACTAAGTTATCATTTTATCGTACGTTCAGCTCGACCGGCAAGTTAAATAAAGTGGTTTCTAAATATAAACACCGTATCTCCTTTAGCAATTGACAGGTGCGGGCCTACGCGTGTATTTTGTTTTTATTCAACGACAATTTTTACTTTTAACTTTTCATCGCTGTATATTGTGCTTTTCAACTTTTGCGGCCAAACAAACATTTTATCGATAAAACTATGAGCTAATTATGATCAAAAAATTTAACACGAGCTAAAATATTCGTGAAATCCATCTGTTTTATTTATATAATCGAAATGTTCTTAAAATTTTGAATGTATATTAATGTTAACGTAACCTACTTTGTTCGTATAGAAGATGAAAGTGGGAACTGAATATTTAAGACAAATTTTATGCAATTAATAATGTCGATAATCATCTGCCTTTTTAAATTAATTTAGACGAATCATCGTTAAATAATTATTTGAAGTTAAATTTCTCACGACCCGGGGTTATCTACGGAAGCGAGAGATGGCGAACGAACCAAACGAACCGTCGTCGTCGCTTGAGCCAAAAGGCCTGACCTGAGCGACGCGTTATGCGGTGTTATCATCGCCAAGTTGACTTCGCTTGTAATGTATAGAGATGCAATTCGATTGTGGTATTATGGTTTGAGAATTCGGCTTTGGTAACTTTTATTAGGGATGGACGTGTACATATCTGCATTCGTTTGTAGAATTTTTTTCATGTTTTTTTGTATAAATACTTTATTTTTTAGATAATATTTTTATGAAGTTCAAATTAATAAAACGCTGTTCATATTTCTAGTTTTGCAGGCATTAACTACCAAGGAATGAAATTCTATAGTAACAATATCTTATTTTGATCACAAACTATGAGTATTAATATAATGATGTTGACAAACAATAAGATAGTTATTTGTCCGTGTAGACACTTAAAACAGCGAAAAATATTAAATTAAAAAAAAATAGAGATATTTTTTAATATTCACTCAATCCATAATGTTCCTTGATGCTCATATCCAATCGAAAGACAATATTCTCGTAACTTAAATATTAATAATATTTATGTTATTCATTCTACGCTACTTCACAGCTTAAATAATAAAACTTGTTTTCTATTCATATAATTTATCGTTGTCAATAATAATAGGTGTGTTTCGAGTAGATTTAATTTATTCATGGACATTATTGCGAATAATTAAGCGTTTGTCCCGTATTCTTCAAATTTATTAACATTTTATAACGTTTACTACGAATTGTAAAAACTTGATGTCGGTCATATAATATGATAATTTATTAAAATATTTTGTGTTTATCATTTTTATATAAATTATGTTTTCACATAAACTATAAGTAGAAATCGCTGACGCTCGTGATTATACCTGACCCCAAAAGCTGGATGTCACAGCCGACGAGAGAGTCTTATCTAGTTGGATATGCGTTATGCAATTTTAAAGCCCATTCCTTCCGTTATAGATAGCGCTGATGGAACATTTTACGGGTTTTGAGAAAAATCCAGTCAAATATTTTGTCGTAAACATTGTATACCTACTTATCCATAGACGTGAATAACAACAAATAAATTAATATTAACTAATAAACAATAACATTATTAATATGTCAAAAATTATTATCCTGATATAACTAATATTTCAAAATTAAATATTTCTCAAAATTGTTTTTCTCTCCTTTTCATAGATTTAGAATTAAAAATGATGATAATATCAGAAAGTATTTGATATTATATTTAATTAAAACGGAAAAATCCAAAACATATGTATTTCCATGTTGAAAATCTAGAAAACAACTACGCGCTATAGATTTCTAATTTTTCTAACATTTGTATTCATTACCGTGTTTAATTTAACTTCAAAAATACAAAAACGTAACGGATATAACGTAAAATAAGTCGTCGATTATCGAGTAATTTTAGAATAGTTAAGAATACACAGAATTAAATAAAATAAACATGAATAACTCATCGCATCCATTACTGGATTCAAATGAAAGAGGTTAATGGGTAAACTCGAAATTAAATGTAATTAACACACAATTAATCCTTAGTTTGTGAAAATATTCAAACAATAGTAGCGACCCCGATGCGTCGTGGAAACTGTCACGGAGCCGCTTTCCACAGATATCGCTCGGATACGAATGCCTTTCTTATTTTTAAACGGCTCAAAGCATTGTGCTTGTGCAATCACTATGACTATTTAATACGCAAGAAGATTGGCCTAACCGTATGACAGACATTAAAACATGAAAAGTAGACATATTTTTTTGATATCATATAAGTGGGATTTACGAGGCCCTAATAATAAGATAATAGTATTAAATTGATATTCGTGTCGTGATAGCCGAGTGATAGCAAGCCCGCTTCTTGTTTAGAAGGCCGTGGTTCGAATCCCAGGGCATGTACCAATGAATTTTTTCTAACCTATGTACATAACTATCACTGACTCTGTGCCTCGGGGAGCACGTTAAGCTGCCGGTTGCCATCAATAGATGTTAGTTGTTAAAATTCACCAGTCTGCACTGGAGCAGCGAGGTGAATTAAACTCCAAGCGCCTTCATCCAGAGAGGAAGCCCAAAACCCTGCAGTGTGGCATAATGGGCTGATATGGAACCTTTCAAGGCAAAAAGCTCGAAAAATCGAGAAAAAGCAACGCTATACGACAAACAACAACGAAATTTCTAATTAATTATGTAACTAACTAATAAACTAATATAACTAACTAAACTAATAAATAACTAAATAATATAATAAATTCTTAATTAAAACTAACGCTACTTAATTGAAGAATCGAGCGTAAAATAATTACTTACTAAAAACAGTCATCGGCGAAAGACAAAACGAAGAGACTGTTGTGTAACTAACTAGTGCTTTACTATAACTAATGACTTAGTCTTCAAAAATCATTATCGTACATTCAAACATGACGCTTCCAGGTCGAGGTTAAATTCACATAAAGATCGGGCGCAATAATTTATTTTTGTTTCGTTTAATTAATTAAACTACTCGTTAGTCGTTACAATATTATATGGACACATGTGATACATTTGCATTGTACTCTCGTATTTTACAACCGGTTTGTTAAAATCATAATTCTAAATAATAATAATAATAATAACACACACAATCACAACAACGTCTAGGTCCCAAACTAAGCATTAGCTTGTATTTTGGGTACCAAGCGAAGACACCACATACATATAACAACCATGACCCGGTGCCAGTATTAATATTCATCATATAAATACTGACCCGACCTGGGATTCGAACCCGGGACCTCCAGCTTCGCAGACAGGGACGCTGCCCACTAGGCTAAGCGGTCGTCTTATATTATGATAATAAATGATATTCAAATTATTAAACTGGTGAGAAATACTTCAGCCCGTTGTTTTGCTTTATAATAAAAAATCAGACATGTCAAAATCGATTCACATTATGTTAAAATGTAATATAAATAGTTTTATGGATATCCAAATTTGAGTGCGAATTAAGGCTTTTGCTGTGAAGGATTCGCGATGAGTAGGTTTAAAATGCCATCAAATATTTACTTACGTCTATTATGACGTAAAGACGATATGTTTATATATTTTACATTATATTATATATATATTTATGCAATATACTTTACAGTAACTAGAGCCTTGTGTTAATGCTTATACACCGGATGATTTTTCCATAACCTTCTAAATTTCAATATGAAGATTTTAGAGATTTTCAATGGATGTAATAGAATGCATGTCTTTTCATAACTATTACTGACTCCGTGCCTCGGAGAGCACGTTAAGCAGTCGATCCCGGGCGCTGTAGATAGCGATCGTTACAATCCCCAACCCGCAGTGGAACAGCGTGGTGGATTTAAGCTCCAAGCCCCCCTCATCCTGGAGGAGGCCTAAGCTAGCTAGATGAAGATAGATATTAGTGTGGCAAGCCCTGTAGCCTAAACAACTCGATCGATTTTAACATTTGAGGTGTCGTTAAATTCATTTCCATTGTAGGAGTGACATAGGGTATAATATTTAAACATGGAATCTGCGAATCAAAATAGAGAGGGTGAATAAGAAAATATATTTTGTTGTTATTACAATACGGGTATTAAATAAATGCCAGTAAATAGCCCATTCTAAATATATACGTTATAACACTTTCATACTACCATTTTTACACAAACCAGAATTAAGTACATCAAACACAAGGACTAGTACATTCTACACCCCAAGTAAAATCTTTATAAAAATTAAAATAAAATTAAAAATTAGCAAACAATTTTTTTTGTCAAAAAAGTACAATTTAAAAATTGGGAAAAAATCGTATAAAATAATTAACTGAAAAAAGAGACGTAAGCTCTATAATCTATAGAATTTTGTTTCAGCAATGTGATATACACCATGCAATGTAATTTTATTCAATATCTACTTTAAGTTATCTACTTTAAGCACATAATAAAATATATTATCATATAAATATGAGTTGAATGTTTTATGGTATTGACGGCACACAAAAATTGCAAAAAATATTTATTGAGAAAATTGAAATAGATTTTCACATAATAACATATTTTGGCTACTGGCACTATACCTACTTTCAACTTTCCATACTGTCCACACCTTAACGACGAAAACTTATAACAGTTAATATATTAGCATTTACTAGGTAGTAAAAAAAATAACACTAATGTTTTAGTATATACTAATAACGGGTCAATTTCCTTTCTTAATCGATGTTATCCGAATGCGTTAATTGATTCCCGTTAATTACAAATTCATCATAGCAGTTCGTTGCGCGCATAATACGTATGTAATCGAATTCAAATCGAATTTACACCATTTAAATTCAATACCAATAAAAAGTTAATTACATTGAATTTCACTGAAGATTTTATTGCAAACGTACCAATGAGTCATCTATCATTTCGCGAAGTGCGTACCTTTCATGTACTTTACAAAAAAAAATTGCGAATGTTATACAGTTTTATGACAGCTGCGACACATAAGACTGTTAATATTAGAATTCACTCTCAGTACTAGAGTTTATGGGACTACCGCTAACACGTATAGACCAGTGTCGCTATAGTTAACCAAAGGCGTTTTGTAGTTCTCCGGACCGTGAACGTAGCGACGCGAGCTTTTTCTATGCGCGTTCACGCTACTTGCCTTTTTGTCGACGAAGTCTGACGTAACTACGCAGATCGTCACGCCGCGTCATCGGTCATTACCGGCGGTACTTCGGTGGCGGTGACTTTAAAGTTATACTAATGGAAATTTATTTAGAAAGCTCTTGAAAATTATAGTTAATGCGATTTTCGCGAGACTATGTCAAGCTAAAAAATTTCTGTACAGTTAAAACTGCTTCAAAATAAATGAAATGAATTTGCAAGCATTCTGTATACTCGATTGTTAAAGATGTTGAAAAAAAAGAATAAAATAATGGCTTTTATAATACTTCAGGAGGCGCCTATCAAAAACATCTCTTTAAATAAAGCCGGCGGCAATGATATACGTTGAAAACTATATTTCCATATACGTCTTATCTCAATATTCAGTTTATTTACGGAAGTATATAATACCACCATAACATACCATCAGCCCATTATGCCCCACTGCAGAAGTTTAGGCCTCCCCTCGGGTCGAAGTAGCTTGAAGCTTAATCAACCACCCTGCTCCAATGCGGGTTGGTGGATTTTAACAATAGTTTATAAAGTGACAAATAAATTTAGTTTATAACGTGAACTAACACGAGAATTCTACCAAACCAAACTTTCAAGTTATTTTGCTTAGTAAATTTTTACAATTCATGTCGGCTAACGACCGCCATTTTTCACACATATCGAGCAAGCACGCGCTTCAGTTGACATAGCGGTGCCACTGTACACAGAAAGCAATGAAATCAACTAAAAATTGTTTGCTATCACAATAAAAATTTTACAGAACTTTTTTATCTTTACTTAACTTAGTACCTAATTTAGATATTCATTATATTAAAATAAATTAAATATTTTTAGTCATATCTCAAGAAATAATCGCCAATAGTTACAATTCTTGCATATTTTTTTTAAAGCAGTGGTAACAAAAAATAAATATTTCTTGTTTAAAAACATCTACTAACTTCTATAACAACAGTAGATACTTTTAAATTGCGATGTTAAAAATTCTACACAATAGAATACAGATTAATTACACACAATGAAATATCGTTGGCTTCCTAAACTCAAAATAATTGAGTGTTCAAGACGTTAATAAATTAATCTCGGAATTATTTTTTGAAATAAAAAAAAAATTTCAAAAGTTTCAATAAAACAGTATAGATTTTCGCCTCATAAATTATCAAATATTTTTTTTGAATTAAATTACATTATTTTTGATATAGGTAACAAAATTTCTCATATCTCGAATGTCATACACAGCGTCAGAGCCCTTTATATTCCATTTATCCCTCCCTCAAGCTCTCCATAATCTGTCCTTCCTCCCTTCCTCTTCATCCCGGCACTCGCAAGGGCCGGTCGGACGGGATCAAAGAATGTAGCGGCAAGCGACCTCAGCGAGTGCATTCAAAACTTGTGCAATATTTTATCAATTCGTGAACTTATGTTACCAAGTTGACGTACAGTTTTATAGAATAATAAATAAGTTATTTTCGTATATGAAACAATTCAGGGAACTTATTGCCTTTGCGATTTATTTTAAATAAACAGTTATATTTATTGAAGCGAGTTACTTGAAAGCTTTACCTAAATAAATCAATTAAACGAAGTGTCAGTCAAACATAGTAAAGAATAATCAATAAATCATTAAATATTGTTTGATATAATCAAACGACGTTTTTACAATGGAAATAGTTTAAATCTAATAAAAAGAAGTATTTTATCATCCAAGCATCACTGACACCATTTTATTTATATTTCTCGTTCAATTAAAATCATATTGATTATGTACCTGATTCATCTGTAAATAAAGTATCCATACTAATATACAAGAATACCTTACCTCGTGTTCGAAGACTTAATAAATATTGCCAAAGTCAAAACAATCAAATTATTTTCACAAAAATTGTCATTCAATAAATACACTAGTAGTCACTTATCACTGAAAACTAAACAGTTCCACAATAGTATTTATTAGTGCAATAATAGTACAAAATTATTCACATGACATTAAGTACGAGCAATAGACATCAACGCGCGAGCATACCCTTCCTTGGTCGAGTGAGCACTGAGCTGAGAACGCTACCTCCTCTCAAGTCCTCTCCACCACTCTCTACAAATAGTGATAAGGAGTATAAAGAGATTATTAGATTTATAAATATTATCTGAAGAATGAGGAAATAAATAATAATCTCTTTAATAGTTTAAGTCTTATATGAAGTATAAAACGTACATTGATTTAATATTTTGAATTTTTTTCCGAATTTTCATGTATTAAATAATAAATTGTAAAATATCTTATAAGTTAGAATAGCACCCAAATCCTCTGGGTGACCAAAGTTTTATCTAAATTTATTACAGAAGTTTTTATTCAAATAGAAATATACATTTATTTACAAACTACAAGTACATTACAAATTCAGTAAATAAATACTTGAGAATTTTACAAATTAAAATGTTAATACGAAACTGTAAAATAAATCTCGACCATTACTCATATCAATCATGACACTTCAAAATTTTTATTTAGAAAAATAAATTTTAACTAGTATTGAATTTTGTATTTCAAATTACGAAACATTTAACCTGTAAATAGTTCCATAATAATGGATGATTTGTAAAACCACTAAGTTATCATTTTATCGTACGTTCAGCTCGACCGGCAAGTTAAATAAAGTGGTTTCTAAATATAAACACCGTATCTCCTTTAGCAATTGACAGGTGCGGGCCTACGCGTGTATTTTGTTTTTATTCAACGACAATTTTTACTTTTAACTTTTCATCGCTGTATATTGTGCTTTTCAACTTTTGCGGCCAAACAAACATTTTATCGATAAAACTATGAGCTAATTATGATCAAAAAATTTAACACGAGCTAAAATATTCGTGAAATCCATCTGTTTTATTTATATAATCGAAATGTTCTTAAAATTTTGAATGTATATTAATGTTAACGTAACCTACTTTGTTCGTATAGAAGATGAAAGTGGGAACTGAATATTTAAGACAAATTTTATGCAATTAATAATGTCGATAATCATCTGCCTTTTTAAATTAATTTAGACGAATCATCGTTAAATAATTATTTGAAGTTAAATTTCTCACGACCCGGGGTTATCTACGGAAGCGAGAGATGGCGAACGAACCAAACGAACCGTCGTCGTCGCTTGAGCCAAAAGGCCTGACCTGAGCGACGCGTTATGCGGTGTTATCATCGCCAAGTTGACTTCGCTTGTAATGTATAGAGATGCAATTCGATTGTGGTATTATGGTTTGAGAATTCGGCTTTGGTAACTTTTATTAGGGATGGACGTGTACATATCTGCATTCGTTTGTAGAATTTTTTTCATGTTTTTTTGTATAAATACTTTATTTTTTAGATAATATTTTTATGAAGTTCAAATTAATAAAACGCTGTTCATATTTCTAGTTTTGCAGGCATTAACTACCAAGGAATGAAATTCTATAGTAACAATATCTTATTTTGATCACAAACTATGAGTATTAATATAATGATGTTGACAAACAATAAGATAGTTATTTGTCCGTGTAGACACTTAAAACAGCGAAAAATATTAAATTAAAAAAAAATAGAGATATTTTTTAATATTCACTCAATCCATAATGTTCCTTGATGCTCATATCCAATCGAAAGACAATATTCTCGTAACTTAAATATTAATAATATTTATGTTATTCATTCTACGCTACTTCACAGCTTAAATAATAAAACTTGTTTTCTATTCATATAATTTATCGTTGTCAATAATAATAGGTGTGTTTCGAGTAGATTTAATTTATTCATGGACATTATTGCGAATAATTAAGCGTTTGTCCCGTATTCTTCAAATTTATTAACATTTTATAACGTTTACTACGAATTGTAAAAACTTGATGTCGGTCATATAATATGATAATTTATTAAAATATTTTGTGTTTATCATTTTTATATAAATTATGTTTTCACATAAACTATAAGTAGAAATCGCTGACGCTCGTGATTATACCTGACCCCAAAAGCTGGATGTCACAGCCGACGAGAGAGTCTTATCTAGTTGGATATGCGTTATGCAATTTTAAAGCCCATTCCTTCCGTTATAGATAGCGCTGATGGAACATTTTACGGGTTTTGAGAAAAATCCAGTCAAATATTTTGTCGTAAACATTGTATACCTACTTATCCATAGACGTGAATAACAACAAATAAATTAATATTAACTAATAAACAATAACATTATTAATATGTCAAAAATTATTATCCTGATATAACTAATATTTCAAAATTAAATATTTCTCAAAATTGTTTTTCTCTCCTTTTCATAGATTTAGAATTAAAAATGATGATAATATCAGAAAGTATTTGATATTATATTTAATTAAAACGGAAAAATCCAAAACATATGTATTTCCATGTTGAAAATCTAGAAAACAACTACGCGCTATAGATTTCTAATTTTTCTAACATTTGTATTCATTACCGTGTTTAATTTAACTTCAAAAATACAAAAACGTAACGGATATAACGTAAAATAAGTCGTCGATTATCGAGTAATTTTAGAATAGTTAAGAATACACAGAATTAAATAAAATAAACATGAATAACTCATCGCATCCATTACTGGATTCAAATGAAAGAGGTTAATGGGTAAACTCGAAATTAAATGTAATTAACACACAATTAATCCTTAGTTTGTGAAAATATTCAAACAATAGTAGCGACCCCGATGCGTCGTGGAAACTGTCACGGAGCCGCTTTCCACAGATATCGCTCGGATACGAATGCCTTTCTTATTTTTAAACGGCTCAAAGCATTGTGCTTGTGCAATCACTATGACTATTTAATACGCAAGAAGATTGGCCTAACCGTATGACAGACATTAAAACATGAAAAGTAGACATATTTTTTTGATATCATATAAGTGGGATTTACGAGGCCCTAATAATAAGATAATAGTATTAAATTGATATTCGTGTCGTGATAGCCGAGTGATAGCAAGCCCGCTTCTTGTTTAGAAGGCCGTGGTTCGAATCCCAGGGCATGTACCAATGAATTTTTTCTAACCTATGTACATAACTATCACTGACTCTGTGCCTCGGGGAGCACGTTAAGCTGCCGGTTGCCATCAATAGATGTTAGTTGTTAAAATTCACCAGTCTGCACTGGAGCAGCGAGGTGAATTAAACTCCAAGCGCCTTCATCCAGAGAGGAAGCCCAAAACCCTGCAGTGTGGCATAATGGGCTGATATGGAACCTTTCAAGGCAAAAAGCTCGAAAAATCGAGAAAAAGCAACGCTATACGACAAACAACAACGAAATTTCTAATTAATTATGTAACTAACTAATAAACTAATATAACTAACTAAACTAATAAATAACTAAATAATATAATAAATTCTTAATTAAAACTAACGCTACTTAATTGAAGAATCGAGCGTAAAATAATTACTTACTAAAAACAGTCATCGGCGAAAGACAAAACGAAGAGACTGTTGTGTAACTAACTAGTGCTTTACTATAACTAATGACTTAGTCTTCAAAAATCATTATCGTACATTCAAACATGACGCTTCCAGGTCGAGGTTAAATTCACATAAAGATCGGGCGCAATAATTTATTTTTGTTTCGTTTAATTAATTAAACTACTCGTTAGTCGTTACAATATTATATGGACACATGTGATACATTTGCATTGTACTCTCGTATTTTACAACCGGTTTGTTAAAATCATAATTCTAAATAATAATAATAATAATAACACACACAATCACAACAACGTCTAGGTCCCAAACTAAGCATTAGCTTGTATTTTGGGTACCAAGCGAAGACACCACATACATATAACAACCATGACCCGGTGCCAGTATTAATATTCATCATATAAATACTGACCCGACCTGGGATTCGAACCCGGGACCTCCAGCTTCGCAGACAGGGACGCTGCCCACTAGGCTAAGCGGTCGTCTTATATTATGATAATAAATGATATTCAAATTATTAAACTGGTGAGAAATACTTCAGCCCGTTGTTTTGCTTTATAATAAAAAATCAGACATGTCAAAATCGATTCACATTATGTTAAAATGTAATATAAATAGTTTTATGGATATCCAAATTTGAGTGCGAATTAAGGCTTTTGCTGTGAAGGATTCGCGATGAGTAGGTTTAAAATGCCATCAAATATTTACTTACGTCTATTATGACGTAAAGACGATATGTTTATATATTTTACATTATATTATATATATATTTATGCAATATACTTTACAGTAACTAGAGCCTTGTGTTAATGCTTATACACCGGATGATTTTTCCATAACCTTCTAAATTTCAATATGAAGATTTTAGAGATTTTCAATGGATGTAATAGAATGCATGTCTTTTCCTTTTAATATTACTCAGTACTAAAATATTGAGATATGGCGCCAAAACGCTTATCGAATCACGGGAGCGATGCACGGGCTACCGATCATAGCGCCGGTCAGCGGCCGCCGGCGGGATATCCTTCGTCATTAAACCCGCGGTCCCACCTTTCTCATGAGCAGTATTTATAAGTGACTCAATAACTACACTGTACCGTCGATTATTCTATCGGGAAAAATATTTAAACGTGAAAATTTTACTTAATTTTTTTTTTAATTGTAATGACAGGTACTTGACCCCCAGAAGAAAATTGGAAGGCGATGGAAAAACATCCTGTCGCCCCATTAAAGTTTGACAGTTGTACGTTATTTATGCTAAATTTATTTTATGGTGAAACTGTAATAGTTACACGCAAATCCAAAAGTATTTGCAAAAAATATTATTCAATATATCCTAGGTAACAAACGAGCTTCATTACAAACAAATGTGTCGACATGAGTATTTAAGGCTAGACGTAGCTTATTGTAACAGACACTATTTTATTATAAACCGAAAGTTCAAAAGTCGTTAGCATGATAGTTATCCTCTCAAATAAAATGTTACATTTTCAGGATTCGGAATGGTAAAATGAGTTCACATCATAACACGTTTTCTTATTTCCCGTAGCTCGTTAAATCGGCAAGTGAACACAAAGGAGCCAATATAATGCACAATACACCGCGGAATGCAATGCAGACGCACGCTTAAAGATAGGCGTGGTCACAGCACTGCGCACAGGTGGGTTAGACATCTATAGGAGGACTTAGAAATACTGGGCAAAATTAACAGACAAGGGGATTGAAAACAACTATTTTATTGAGACAGAGGATGCATAAGCTACCGTTCCTTCATTTTCTTTTAAAACTGTTATAAGCCATACAAAATTTATAAACAAACGTGAGATTTATAACGTACAAAATATAAAAACACAAGAAATTGTCTGGAAGAAAGAAAGATGTGTGGTGCAAAAAAGATCTGAGGTTTTTAATAAAAAATAAACGCAAATCTATCCACCAACCCGCACTGGAGCCGTGTGATGGATTAAGCTCCAAATCCCCTTCACCCTGAGGGGAGGCCTAAGCCCCTGCAGTGGGATATAATGGGCTGGTAAAATGGAAAAGTCAATGCATTTTCTAATTTAAAACCATCGTAATGAAAAACTTTTTCGATAGTATTTAAACAAAATTAAACTCGACTTGAAACAATAATGTCGCTCAAACTACCATATCACCTAAGATAAGCTTTGGATTGGCTCCCAATCATCGCATTCGATTTTTACTGCACTCGCTAGTTCCATCGGTTTTATTTGTGGATGTATAATACGGTAATTAATGGAATTTAAAGTTTAAATCAAGTATTCACAATATTTTACAAATCTCTACATATAAGCAATGTTAATATGTTAACATAGCTTGCTTTGAATTAAAATAAACGCTGATTGTGAGTGGCTAGTTTACTAGAATTATCATTATCTTATTTATTTTAAATCCTAGAAGATATACAAAATGTGGCAATTCGCTGTGGAATCTCCAAAGAGAATTATATAATCCACCAAAACTTCAGGGACATTGAAAAGCAACAAAATAATAAATTAAACTTGGGTTGGTTATACACGATTGTCTCGACGAGCGATTACTTCTTGATTAAAATAATTTAGAAATATGCCTTTTAAAGCTACTATTTATTATAACAATTACAAAAATTTCTATTTATAAAAATAATAATATTTGGGACAACTTACACAGGGTCATATAGATATAAACTAGGCAGAGTTACTATGCATACCAAACAATTGATATATTTCAATATTTTTATAATATATAATAATAAAAATACCTGGAACATCCAACACCGCGTCATCTAGTCCCAAACTAAGTAAAGCTTGCATTATGGGTACCAGACGACCGATATACATAATGAAAAGAGAAAACAAACACGGAAAATATCTAATTTGTATTCTAAGATAATTCAGTTTTCTCGAAAATTAGTAACGTCCTGTTGTTATCTAAAGAAGTTAGAGACTATATTATTAAATAGACCATATCTCGCCATCTGTCTGCCGTGAATGGATAATAACGCAGCGCGTGAAACGCCCGTCCATTACGGCGGACGAGCCTCAAGTCAAGGAACAACCAGGAAACAGAACGAAGTAGGTACAAGTACCATTCTAATTGCTTACACGCTTTCGCAGTCCACCCTTTGGAAGACTTGAACCAACTGATTAAACTCCCGTAATTTAATATAGTTTTTCGTTAGATTTTTTCTTTGGCATCTGAATTTAAATTAGAATCAATTGAAATCAAAAACAAAAGTTAACCCTTTACATGGTAGGTATACGTCATTACTTTAGGTTCGATAGTAGCTATTACGTCATCACAATTTTGCGGCAGTAAAATACTTATACGCTAACAATTAAGTATTTTAGTTCAATTCAAATCGTTTATTGCCACAAAAAAAAAACTTATTATATACATATTATATACGTTTGTCATTAAAACTAAATTAAGTAGTGTAACGAAATATGTATATAATAAGTTTTTTTTTGTGGCAATAAACGATTTGAATTGAAGTATTTTAGTTATTAGATTTTAAATACCAATAAATTTTCAATTATTGTTGAAAAAATTAATGAAAATATAAATATAATAAAAGCATATTCTAATAAATAAAACTTAAATAATTTTCATCTACAATGTTTTTAAAATTATTAAATAAACTTGTGTGAAATATATTTAGTAACATTAGAAACCCGGATAACCAAAATATATATTTTTTTAAATTATTGACTATATTTCTGCTAAAATACTAAGGAATTTTATGTAGGTTGTGTTGTATTAATCCTATTATATAACATCATATGAATAACATTTATTTCGAATTGAAATTAATATCGAGTAAGAAACTTGAAAATCATCTGAAAATAATTACAAGAGAGCGCTACCCCATGTCAAACAAAAATACAAGAGAAAAATATTAATAAGATAGAAGGTTAACATCCATATCTTATTTTAATATTGAAAGATTTAAAAAAGTATTAAGTCGTATTCTTTACTTATTTATTTTAGTGTGAATTTAATGATTACACATAAAAAATTTAACTTTTAAAGTTATTATGTCGTAGGGTTATGATTAAATCAGAGTTTTGATTATAAAAGGCTTTACAGCCTTTTGTATAGACCCTTGGCATCATTTTTTATGCGAAACGAAACATAGATCATTATTAGAAAACTTCTGAGAAGTACGTAGAGTCCTTAAGCCATAACCTAACAGCGATATGACGGTTGCTATTGGGTTGGGAATATGATAACGTCTCGATTACGTCATAAGCCCTAACCCGGATTTTGATGGCATTCCCATCGAAATATTAATATTCCTAGAACTTTAAACTAAACCTTATTTGATCATAACCATGCGACATTTATATACAAGTGTATCAATAACTTAATAATACATTATGATGCAAGTACGGTAAGCTAGATATTATAGTCGAGGTGTTTATGGTGTTTATAATAAATCGATGACTATAATAGCCAGCTTACTGAGTACGAGCATCATACGACGTTTTTCAATACCTTTGCGTTTAAAATTAAGTAGATACCTCAAATGTAATAATGGCGGGAGCTAAAGGCGCGAGCGGGCTGCTTTTCGCGGTTTACGCATGCGTTACAAATAGAATGCTCGTTTGTGGTTGGTGTAAAGTAAAAAGGTTTAGTACTGTAAAATACAACAATACGATTCAAGTTTCGATGTCGTAAAGACCGTATTAATAGCAAATATATTGAAAAGAAGTATTATTGAAAAATTAATTACAATAAATCTTGTTAGTAAATATTAACTATCGAACATTTTTTGATTAGAGTTTCACTTCCGTTTATACACAAACTTGTTTCTAAGCTGTGACTTCATGATTGAATAACGATTCGAACTTATCCCAAACTCGATGTTCACGAAATCGCATCGTATCACGCGAGTCGCTCGTTCATCATTACTTGCGTGTAAAATTAAAATACATAACAATTTTATTACTTTATTTAACGTAATGGTTTTAAATACAAATAATTTTATTATTGGAACGAAACTCGGACTTGGACCGGATATTTGAAAATGACGTACCAATATGGCATGTTTAGAAAAAACTGCACCATAAAAACGAACAGTTTTGTAAAACCCCTAAAAAGAATTCGTTCTCATTACCCGTACATACAACCTTCTCGAGAAAAAGGTCGAGGTCACGAGTCATCGGCCGCGAACAACTCCAATGTAATACGAACACGAATTTGATTACTTTTAATTAAAAACGATGGGAATACTCAATAAAGCGTCGTAATAAACAAGCGTGAAACTTGCTCGTACAAATAACGATTCATTGTTTTTAATGCCGCCAAAGATTTATCCTTCGTTTCTAAAGGTCGAGGTCCTAAATTAAAAATTCATAATACGATCCGTTAATAAATCACCAAAGTAATAAATAATGTTCGTCTTCTTTAGATGTTAATTCTGTGGTAACAATTTGTAGTTTTTGAACGTTATACTTGTATGTATATATTTGATTTGTTTATATTACTAGAGCACTACGATTTAGAAATATCTTTCGTTCCGTAATCAAAAGAAAAAAACTATAAATTACGTGAATATAAAAACTTTACTTACACAATTTTTTCTTTTTAACTTCCAACGCTGTCCCATTTTCAATGTTAAGAGAAATGTGAAATGGCAAATTTTCATACGAACGGCGTTAACGGTACCACCCTATGAAACCTTAACCGATTGTGACAAAGGTATATGGTAATTATATGAATATAGAATATTTAAAAATAATTAAAAACGCATGAATTCAGTTTTTGCTGATTTGATTCTTTAAAAAACTCCTCTTTAAAAAAAACGAACTTAGTGGTTAATCGGAATCTAATTCCTTTGTTTTATTTAAATCTATATACACTTCACCATGATTACATACAGAATTCGTAAATGTGAATAGAAGTTTGTATTTCCGTGATGTCAAACTAGTTTAATTCCATATTATATTCAGATGTAGTGAAATAGAAACTGATTCATTTGATCGATTAGACGGATTGTTGCGTTCTCTTTATTCAATCTATACTAATATTATAAAGCTGAAGAGTTTGTTTGTTTATTTGTTTGTTTGAACGCGCAAATCTCAGAAACTACTGGTTCGAATTGAAAAATTCTTTTTGTGTTGGATAGTCTATTTATTGAGGAAGGCTATAGGCTATATGTATAAAATAATACTATCTGTCTGTCTGTCTATTTGAGCAAATCTCCAAAACGGCTATACTGATTTCGATGAAACTTCACAAATGTGGAAAGGAAGTAGTCAAAAGTGACATACATAACTTTTTGTATGTCTGTATGTACGTCCATCTGTCTATTCGAGCTAATCTCCAAAACGGTTAAACCGATTTGAATGAAATTTCACGGGTATGAAAAGAAGGTAGTCAAAAGTGACATACGCTACTTTTTGTCTGTCTATCTGTACGTCTATGTGTCTATTCGAGCTAATTTCCAAAATGGCTAAACAGATTTTAATGAAACTTTGCAGACGTGAAAGAAGGTTGTCATGAGTGACATCAGCTACTTTTTGTGTCTGTCTGTCGTTTGTCTTCACTAATATATCAACGTAGATAAAGCCGAAACTACTAAGTATAGGAAGCCGAAATTTGGAACAGTGGTTTATTTTATAACGTACCAAATTTTTTATGAAAGGAATATTTGGAAATTTCAAATTTAAGGAGGGAGGGATGGAGGGGCTTTGTATGAGAGTCTTTGTTCTTTAAAGTTAGAAACATAAAAATTTTAACATAAATAAATAATGACGTGTTTCAGGGTTTTTGGATTTCCACATTTTAAGGGTGGGAAACGGGAGGTGAAAAGTATGAGAGTATCGGTTTTCTTAAAGGAGTGGGGAGAATGAAGATTGAAAGTTTGAATGGGTATACCCAATATTAGTTTCAGCAAAAAGTACGTATAAACCGTTTCGAATGTTAATACTGCCAAAAACAGAAATGTGTAGTCTACGCAAGCGAAGCAGCGGGCGGTCGCTAGTCTATTTAGAAAGGAAAAGTAGAAATGAAATTTTTAATTCCTTTTTTTTTTAATTAATATAATCACAAAATTTTGTTTAATCATAAGGTACTAAGTACACTAACGTCTTACGGACGGACAAACAAAAGTCATAAAGATTCGCGCAACCAAATATGGAACCTTTAAAATATTACAATATGCTGCAGCATCAGGAATTTCAAGACCAGGTACTTTATGGATAAATATGCGATCTGCAAGCCAGATTTGATGTGCCAGAAGAATTTTCATTTTTACAACACATAATTAACGACAATGTGCAGGCACATAATCATGTTAGTTTTAAAGTAAATACGCGCTCAATCAGGGTTAAAGATCTAAACAGCATTAAATAGGTTCTAGGCAAAGGATAATTTTTCCTAACATCACCTGGCTTATCTGAGATTGGATCGCGGGTGATCACATGAATTCCTGTGCACAAGGCGCGCCGTGTAGATCTTATCTGTACATCTTAAATTATTGTCTTGGACGCGGTCGACTCGCCCGCTCGCACTCATTTAGCCAATGAAGATAGATCTTAGGTTACGCACTAAAGTTCTCATTATCGCAAAAAATTGTATGTTTATAAATACATAAACTATATCAGTTTAAAGGTAGATTTTGCCTACGTCATCCAATACTAAATTTATTACACAAATGCGGCTTCAAGCTTAAAGCGAAGCAGATCAAATTTTAATTCAACCCGTTAAAGATAGATTTTATTAAATTTAAAATAAATTTTAATCATTACTTAAACTATATTTGTCTAACAAATATAATAATAATAATAATAATAATAATAACACACACAATCACAACAACGTCTTGGCCTCAAACTAAGCATTAGCTTGTATTTTGGGTACCAAGCGAAGACACCACATACATATAACAACCAAGACCCGATGCCAGTATTAATATTCATCATATAAATACTGACCTGACCTGGGATTCGAACCCGGGACCTCCAGCTTCGCAGGCAGGGTCGCTGCCCACTAGGCTAAGCGGTCGTCAAATGGAATGAATAATATGAATAATAATATGGATAATATGGAATGAAGTAAGCAAGGTCCCCCTTAAGGTTTTTTTGCTTCATATAGATTTCATTTCATCTATTCGGTTTCGATCATTTTAAAATTGATTCAGTTACAAACAAGCACCGGCGAAATTTAAAAACGATATTTATGTCACATAATAGTATATTATGATGCAAGTACGGTAAGCTGCATATTATAGTCGAGGAGTTGACCGATGACTATAATAGTCAGCTTACTGAGTACGAGCATCATACGACGGTTTTCGATACATTTGCGATTAAAATTAGGTGGATACTTCAAATGCAATAATGGCGGGAGCTAAGGACACGAGCGGGTTGCTTTTCGTGGTTTACACATGCGTTACAAACAGATTGCTAGTTTGTGATTGGTGTAAAGTGAAAAGGCCTAGTACGGTAAAATACGACATTACTGTACAAGTTTCGATGTCATAAAGACCGTATTTATAGCAAATATATATGTAAAATTAGTTTAAAAATAAAAGTTGTAGATAACCTTCTTGAAATCGCACCGAATCATAGTAACGTCAAATTCACCTTATTTATAAATCAATATCAATCAAAACTCCATGTAATCTTTGATTGCAACTTGTGACAGACGTCACTTTGCGATTGCCATAATAAAGATAAAATAGTAATTAGTGTTTTCTATATAGTATCTAAGGAATTATACGTACTATCAAAAATTTAACTCACTGGTTTTTGTTTTATGTAATACTCAACTCATTTGTTTTCGTTATTTTAAACTTACTTAAGCAGTTACTATGGTTGCAAGTAACCATCTCAATATTACATGCTTTTATAGTGTTTATTTTATTATTCTATTTTCTAATTATTCCTAATTTTTAATCTGGGGATAGAGGGAATTAATAATAAAAATTATTGCACTTAGGATATTGTAAATTTTAGTTATGTTCATATATTTCCTAAATCAAACATCACATACTTAGACCGTAAACGAAAATCGTATGATACCAAGATGAAAAAGAATACACGTAAATATTTGTCGCGGTAGAATAATGAAAGCCCATATATATCGTTCGTTTAGGCCGTGTAACATCGTCCATTGCACAAGAGCCAAGTGTGTCGAATATGTAACACCCTAATGATCGAATTGTAATGCTTACCAAATAAGTACCCTGTGTGTAGAGATGTCGTTTTTTAAACAAAAACTAAGTCGTAATTATTTTCATTGATATGAACTACAAGATCAGATTAATATTAAACAAATTCCTTAAATCTCTAGGATAAACTTTTGTGTCCTATATTCAGTTCGACATTATTAAATGGCATGTCAATACATTATTTCTTCCACCATGCCGTACATTCCCTCTCTTCTTTCTATTCCAATTATCCATTGTTTTCATTGTCTGATACTTCATCTCACAATGGATTGAGCTTTTTATTTGTACAATAATTATTCGAAAATTCAAATAAAGGTCAAAAAATCAAACAATTATAAGACTATATTGAAATTAAAAAGTTGTTTTAGTTCTTTTTTTTGTTTTGTTTTGGTAAAAAGCAAATCAAGTAAATGGAGCTTTGCGCTCTTTTGGGGGCAGCCAGAATATTTCTCGAAAAGGTAGATTGGCTGTTCATAGGGGAGTTCTCGCTCCGACCTTGATGTATGGAAGTGAGTGTTGGGTATGGCAGAAGAAGCATAAAAGTAAAATTAATGCAGTAGAGATGAGATCATTGCGAAGTATATGCGGGGTTAGAATAAGGAATAGTGTGATAAGAGAACGGTGTGATATGGAAGAAGATGTAGTGACAAAAATTGAAAAAGGAATGCTGCGATGGTTTGGTCATTTGGAGAGGATGGATGAAAGAAGACTGACGAAAGAAATTTACTGTGCGGAGGTGAATGGTAGGGTCGGAATGGGTCGCCCTAGACGAACTTACTGGAACCAGATTAGGGACATACTAGAAAAGGGTCAAGTTCAGAGTACCCGGAGTATTCGGAGTGTCCGGAGAGCGTGTATGAGAAGAGTGATGAGTGTCGATGAGGCGAAAGAGATATGCCAGAATCGCACTAAGTGGAAATCTGTAGGCTCTGCCTACCCCAATTGGAAGCAGGCGTGATTATATGTATGTATGTATGTTTTAGTTCCAACTTATGTGATATACATAAATAGACAAAATTTCTAAAAATTTCGATTTTTATCTTACAATCGTATATTTTATGACCCGCTTTTTTAACAAAATAATAATTCGTGTTCGTTAATATCACCTTAGATAGGTATAGGCCAAACATTACAACAAAAACAAAGAAAGGCCATCAAAAAGACTGATAGGATGATAGAGCTATGTGACGATTTGTCACAAAAATTTGCGGACTAATGATGCCATATTCATCTAATACAATAATATATCAATGCCTACAGAGTACAATGACTGACTGATTGCCCGAGTGGTTATAGACCCTAACTGCAGAACCAAAAGTTGTGGGTTCAATTCTCGCTTAGGACAAATATTTGTGTGCATAAATATGTTTATTTCGTTCCGGGTCTAGATGTAATATATTTATATATATATGTATTTATTATTTAAAAAAAGAATAAGTATATCAGTTGTCTAATAACCAATAACACATGCATAATATAATACTTGTTTATTGGGGACCAGATGGCGTTTTGTTGTATATCCAAGGTATTATTATTATTGAGATATACATTATTGATTATTACAGAATTATACTTGGACTATTTGATCTTTATATTTGGGTGAAAACCCTATGTATAAGTCATAGCCGTATAAACTTATATACTGATTGTTACGAAATATTAAAACCTAATTCCCACTTTAGTGTTTTTCGGTTATAAAAATAAATCAAATTATGCGTAGGACAACATGTGAACGAATGTTTTCAGAAAAATATAGATAGAACCATGTCAGTTTAAAGTAATTTATATTTTGCGTCATTCAATATATATATAATTTAAAAAAATTATGGGTACCAACGATGTGCCTGGCTTTGAACAGACAGGACTTAGCAAGTATACATACAAAAACACCATGGGACGTTGTATGTATTTAACAACATAAAGGAATAAAAAATATTTCTTTATGTTTTTTAAACTTTTGTTTCATACGTGCGGTCTAAAATTCATACTTGTTATCATAGTAATGAGACTTAGTGACCAGAAAAGTTCATTCCAGAAGATTTGTGAGTAATAAAGTGAAAAGGAAACGCGCTAAAATTGTTTGTTTCAGGTTGTATGAAAAATATTACAAAATTACTTGTCACTTTGGTTTCGTTTTGTCATGTTAATTAGTTATTTGCCACCTCGGTTTCACTTGTAGCATTATGTGGCTAACATTGGCGGAGGCACCAATACAACTATTACCATAACGGAAACAGCTTTTCACTCGGATTTCTTGAGTGATTATACAATTCATATTTCAACAAAAGGACTAGATTCCATCCAGGTATAATAAACTATAACAAAAAAAACTGCTATCACATATAACAGTGTATATTAACAGTGTACAGTTTATAGTTACTACATATTATATCATATTACAGAACCCAATACCAAAATAAAAAGCATTAAAAACCTGTTACGCGCCCAACAAAAATAACATGGCAGTAAATATAGACAATAAAAACTTTTGAGGTTGACTTTATGATGCGAGTGGCGCCGCCCGGTGAGCTTTAAAACGAAAGCTTCTATTGGTTCCTTTATTAGCTACTGACAATAATAATACGATGCGAATTATTGTTCGTAGCGAATAGGTTGAGATTCAATCGTAATTTTATCAATGGCTTACCATAACAAAACTGCGATATTTGTTTACTTATCGATTTGACATTCATTATATTCTCTATTTATTGTATTTGATTGATTGATTGATTGATTAATTTGATTTTAGCGGCTATTTTTGTTAGCACAGTTGCTAACAAAAATAACCGCTAAAAGTGTTCAAGGAGGCATACATATGTATTCAATTACACTGTTCCGAAAAAAGGGACCAATAGGTTCTATTTAAAGTCTAGTAATTTAAACCGTATATAATCTCAGGCACAAAACTCAATTTTAAATATAAAATATGCAAGAAATGTAATACAGACATTGCACGAAATACGTAGGTACTCTCGAGCGTCTTTTGGCACTTATTTTTTATGGAAATTTTTGCTTGATGGACTATGAATTTTCCCTAATTCCTACATCGATACTTTCACACTATTTTTTTACTACTTATTTTAAAAAAAATACTGATGACGATTAATTAACGCTGTAAGACCAGTTATAAAATAAGTCTTAAATATTACTCCATATCTTCTGGGCACCGAAATCAATTAAACCAATCTCTAAGACCAAATCCTGTATTAAACCAACAAATGATAGATTTGATAACTCGGCTTGTAAACAACTTTTACCAATGCTTAACGAGTTCAATAACTAAAGCGCAATCATAAAAAAAATAAATTAAAACGAGCTCACACAAGAGCGACGCAGATATCGTTTCTCGCAACACCTAACAAGTAATTTGCGAAGCGCACGACCAGCTGCAAGTATACTTTGTTGCTTCGAGCGATATCATGTTCAAATCGAACGATTTGTTACGATCAATAGAATAAAAATTACTAATAAAATACATATTGTTTGAAATAATACTCTTCATTTATTATATCGTGCAGGGATCAATTATACCTATCTATACGACGATCATAATAATAATTATAAATTCTATAAAACTTTAAAAATATATAACATATAAGAACAACAAAAAATATTTACAGATTTACAGATGTTAAAAACATTGTGTCCAATAAAAATATCATATCTTAAGGCAGAGGCATTAAATGGAAAGCCATAGCAATCGCAAGTGGAACGAAAAGCGCGTGGGCGCGGCGCCCGCGGCGTCCTATCTCCGCGAACAAATTATTATTTCAAAATTCCCATCGATTTATGTGAACGCTCATCTGCATAAACCGATGCTCCATTTGCGAGCTGTGAAACTCGTTATTGAGAAAACATTATGGGGAGGGCGTATGGACTGGTACTTAGAGGCAGAAATAGAACGGATTGGGTTGAAATCGAGCACAGAATTTTTTGAGTAACATATGCTGTGAAACGTATCTCTGCACTAGTTACAGAGAGCAATTCAACGAGGGCAAAAGACAATAATGTCATTTAATGTAATCATATGAGAATGGTAATGAGCAAAGACAACATAAACTAAATACAAGAATAAGGGAACCAAGTAAGCACGGAATGACTGAAACATAAAGAAGCCTGAGTGTCACCAACATGAGCCGTTGGAACATCATAAAACATTTTTCAATGTAGTTGCTCGTAAAGTTTTTTTTTTGTGTAACAAAATTTGGCGGAAACCGACTTTTATTTTATTTCACGCGTGAAATAAAGTAATTTTTTAAATTTTTTGACTCTATGGTGCATGGTGCAAGTCATAAAATTTAAAAAATTTCAAAGATGCAAGGAGGTTTTGATATTCTAAAAAAAACAATTATTTATAAGTATGCGCGCTCTAGCAATAATTAAATGGTGATAAACACCATAACACATAAGATTCTTGATTATCTCATTTGAAAATACGTGTTTTGTTTCCGGAAATAAAAATATTTTTCACATTATTGGCTGTAGGTATACTGTACCTTTGCCTCAAGAAAAAAAAAACTGTATGAAACGCGCGCTCTGCAAAGAAAGCGCGCCATTTCGTTGTAAATAGGCTTTGGTGAAATAAAATTACTTTCTTTATTATACTTATTTTTTTGTTGTATTTCCTCGCAAAATGCATTGAAAAATGTTGTAAGATACTTGAGCGTAAAAGGTTTTATCCGAATGCGCGCCAATGAAAATACTCGCTGCGCTCGTGTTTTCAATTTGGCACTTATTCGTATAAAACCTTACTTTCCGCACGTGTATCTTAACTAACAATTAACTTTGGAATTGTATAGGTAAAGGCAATACGCAACGTTACAAGAAAAACTACAGCACTGGTGTCATGTAAAGGTCAAAAAGCTTCGAAATTTAAAATAAAGAAACAACGTTAATAAAGTTTCGGAACTTTTTTTGTTTCAACAGAAAATCTTCGTCAGAAAGCCAGAAAGATTAGAAAGACTAGACGGGGCGAAGTACTACACAAAAAAACCGGCCAACTGCGAGTCGAACTCGCGCACCAAAGCTTCCGTACAAACCTGTAGGAATATAAGTAAAAGTAAGTTTGATTTTGTTACAGCTTAAAGGTACCTATTATAGACTTGAGTATTTGATATGAATTTCAATTTAATATCTCTACGCGTTCATGAGGAAAGGGGGAGTGAATTTTAAAAATATTTTTATTATAAGATGTAACTAAAAATTTAGAAGTTTGATTTTTTCAAAGGGACAATAGACCAGATATGAATTTCAGCTTGATACCTCCACGCGTTCCTGAGAAAAATGGTCTTAACACACAGACAGACGGACAACAAAGTGATCCTATAAGGGTTTCGTTTTTTCCTTTTGGGGTTTGGAACCCTAAAAAGCTTGATCTGCTTATCGTCTAGATATGCTCGACTAACAAAAATACAATACCACAATTTTACATGGTTTCAGTATTTGACCACAGCTCTCCTCGCATAGATACACGTAATTTCTTTATAACCATTTCTGTTCTTATTTCCGTTACCGTAGCTTTTCAACACTGATTCTTTGTTTCACTCACTTTTGCGTTTTTTCTTCCGTTTCTTTTCGCATTCAAACTCCTGACCACCTTTATGTTGTCACTTTCGGTCTCATTTTTAATCCTTCTGCTTCTTACCATTTACTTCATACCATTACATCTCTCATCTACGATCCTCGTAATGGAGATATGGTGATGACTTTCATTTTCAATCTCACTCCCGCTTTTTCTACTCCTTCCGCTCTTTTTCTTTCGTTTGCGTTTATTCTTATTGTTGTTTGTATGATTTTTTTTCCTTTACATCTATTTTAAATTTACATTCAGTGTAGATTTTAATACCGATCAAGCTATCTCGTGCAGTCATACGCAATTCAGTTTTTAGCCTACATTTTTAATTCGGTTTTAGCTGTATTACATCAAAACATTCATCAAAATCAGTTCAGAGGTACTCACGTGTTGTAAATTAAAAAAAAAAATTAAAAAGAAACTGTTTTAAGATTTCTATATAAACCAAAAAAACAAAAACAAATTATAAAAATAAATATACAAAATAAATTCGCGACTCCCGAACAAGTTCTGATACTATACTTACTAGTGAACTTGTTTATCTTTCGTATTTATTTATGTTCATAAGTAGTTTGTAAGAAACTGGTACTCAATTAAAAGTAAAAATAACATCTGATGCTTTAAATGCCCCGCGGAAAGGTCAAAATGCCGACAGGCTCGCCTTCAGAACTAACACCGAATGACCTCTGGCGCACGACCGCGGAACTTTAACAACCACAGTATAGAGACTAGATATTAGATACTACTGACCCGATTAAATTGCTTATGCAACGCACTTTATTTTGAAAGGGTTTGTTCACTTCCTAAAGATATGTTAAGGGCATTCGTTTGCTACAAACTTTGATTTTGTGTAACGCTCAATAAAACACACGACAAACTCTTTCTACATCTATTACGCTATCCAACACTTAACGACGGATCAACCAACAAATTCTTTGACGTGTATGAGTACTCTTATGAGAGTAGACGTCAAATAATTGTTGATTGATTGGTGTTATATCACCCTCACGTCAAATCGACATTGTCAATTTTTTCTACATCTGACTTTCACTCTTTTACTAAAATCTTGATTGAGAACTGCTTTACATATTCGAAGGTGCAGAAGTTCGAGTACTTTCGAGAGAAGACCCATAAAAAATTTGTTGTGTTTGATTTTCACCGTACTTCTTGCCACAAAACTAGTTATGGGGAATTGTCGATAATTCACGTTAAAAATGTGCACATAACAAATTTTAAAGATTATGGGCCGCCAAGTTTCTCATATAGCTATAATGGGTATTTTAATCACCGGATTATTACGAAGACCGACATTTGGATATGACTTAATAGATAATTAGATATTAATTAATTGGATATTATTTAATAATTTAATTTGAATATTTACGTGTTTAGATAAAATCGAGGTGAAAATTATGAATAGTCTTTTATGTACTTTCCGAATTTGTATAGACTTCTGAAGTCGCAAAATCAACATTAAAGAAAATAAATTTTAAGCTAAGTTGCAACCTTTTGAAACTGTCAGACTCTCAGTCACCAGCGTTCCCGGTTTAGGAAAATCATTATACTACAAGTATCATTTTCATTCGCGAATATTTTATAGATGTCATTTTAAATAGTAGCGAATTTTGGTGTTAAATAAATAAATATTTATAATGAAGTTCATTTAGGAACTATAAAAATTCAAAAACTGTATACGACCTAAAAACTAAAACACGCAAAGTAATGCAAAAAAAAAATTAACTCTACTTCGTTGGAGCACTTCCTCGCCACCAAATTTACGAGAATTTAAATATTCGTATATTATTATTATATTATTAAATATATAATACTAAATTATCTTTCCCACCACTGACGAAATACTCAGTCTCGCCTTTCGTTCCGCTCATCTATTTCATTTCCAAGTTCAACCCCTTTCCCATCTCTTAAATTTACCATTTTTTATCTCTGCTGCCATATAATCTTTCGTCGTTTATCTCATTCCTTCAAGATAACTGTTGTAATCATTATTAAAATTAATCAGTTATTTAGTTATTCTAATTAATACTACCCTGTTATTTCTACTGTCAGTTCTTAAAGACTTCCTATATAGACGTCCACTAAAGTTGGGTGCACTTAACAAATGGTTAATGCCATTAACGTTCATCACTGACCGATAGAGGATCTCAATGAGCCCGCAGTATCGACGCAGCGCCGTGTCAAACGATACCATGCGGCCGGTTCAGTAAAAGCTTTCATAACTTACTAAGTAGCATACGAGACAGTAATATCTAGGAATGAAAGTTAATTTGGATTCTCAATTTGAATAAATAATTTTATGTTCGAAAACGCGATATGCGATATAAAATCAAATACACGGAAATAGGTGTCGTGGGCAAAAGCATATATTTCACTTTTCGAATGAATTTTCGATAACAACGATGATTTTCACATTTGTCGTGACTACCATGGCGTCACTATTTAAGGGAGACAGGTAGAGGTTCAAAAATTTATGTGATACTACTCACGTCGTGTGTAGTGTCGCCCATGTGTTGCCGTTCTTCTGTCTCGTTGAGCCGCTCGGTGACGTGTCTCGTCAGGACCTTGCGATCGCGAATCTCTCGCACTTTCCCATCAGGGTTGGCCACCACACGGGACGATACCACCACCTTGCTGTCTGCTGGCGCCATTTCACCGCCCAGCATCGGTGCTAAGTAAAAATTTTTTATGAAGGTTAATTATAATTTTATGAGCCGTAGAGTTTTGTTGAATTTCATATATGTTTAGCTCATAAAACAATATATTTCTGTATAAATCACATTGTAGACTTATTTGTGCAAATTTCAATCTGCGCTTAGATAAAGATGTTTGACAGTAATATGTGTTTGATACGGTATTCCGTCTTATTTTGTATGGAGTTGAAAACTGCTATCCATTTTTTCATCATCATCAGCCCATTTTACCCCACTGCAGGGGCTTAGGCCTCCCCCAGGGTGAGGAAGTGGTTTGGAGCTTAAATCCACCACGCTACTCCACTGCGGGTTGGGGATTGTAACGACCACCATCTATTGACAGCGTCCAGGACCGACTGCTTAACGTGCTCTCCGAGGCACGGAGTCAGTGATAGTTGATGTACTTAAGTCAGAAAAACTCATTGGTACACGCCCGGATTTGAACCATGGCCCTACGCCTTATAAATTTGAGACAGGTTGGTTGCGCTCTGGGCTATCACGACACCGTTCCACACATACATCCATTTTTCCATTTTTTACAGAAGCTATTCACTGCTACAAATACAAAATGTTCACAATCCGCTGACAAACTGACGTCATATGATTAAAGCACTGAAGTAAATTTCGTAAGCGCCCAGTCACAAAATTTTAATCAGGCACTGTTTTCGTTCACGGATTACTTGCGTTAATAAAAAAAAAACTGAACATCTGATAAAGTTAAAGATTATAAAATTCATAAGGGCTTCTTTTAGTTTGGGACTAGATGGCGCTGCGTGTGATATCCCAAGGTGTATTATTATTCTGTATAAAAAATACGCATTACCAGGATTAGGTCCAATGATGCCATCGACTTGGTCGGTGAGAGCAGCGTCTCCCGTTTCATCTGGCAATTTTTCAGGTACACGGTGCTACCAATCGAAAGAATAACAAACCATTTTAACGTATTAAAATAAAAATGAAACCTTACAAAATAAACTTTACAAATAAATATATCTATTATCTAACAGTTGGCAATTTGTATTATTTGATTTAAATTATACTTTTTTTTTTTTTTTTTTATTTTTTTTATTTAGTGAGGGCCGAATCTGCTTACAGACACCTACGCGCCCGACCTTCCGCGCAGGTAGTGCCGGGTTGGGACTTCTACACAGAAGGTGTAGCCCGACCGGCTAAACGACTCCTCAACCTATACTCCGTTGAGTGTTATAGGATTTGAACTGAACGACGACCGGACGCATTGAGGATTGAGAAAATAGAAACTTAATTAAGTACGCAATGTGATCCATGAATTACTTGCACGAGAGACATATAGTGGGCGTGACGACAACCGTCCGTGATCAGACGGCGCCGATATTTCGGGTTTGGGCTACATCGTTTTTCTGAACACGATGTAATCATATGAAACAAATAACGTGAAATAATAACAAAACATTTGTTATTATGTCACGTTATTCAGAAAATCTTTGTAAAATTATCAAACAGCGTAACCTTCCAATGTTTAATATATAAGTATAAATATGACTTAATCAAAGAGGGACAAATTTATTTTATACATGTTATGAAAAATCTAAAAAACTCTACAATACCAGAATATGGTACAACCTTACAACGAAAATTATCACGATTATCTGGGGTCAACTAGTTCATGAGTTATAGTCGATCAAGTAATGTGAAGTTGAACTTTAAACAAACTTATCATTTTGAGTTTATGATACGTTTTTATAAATGGCATGGCCACAGACACGCACATAATCGTTTTTTTTTTATTTCGATTCGATTTAAAAATTTTGATATTTTTTAGAATTAAATAATGTTTTTACCTATTTTAATTCACATACGCACCTCGCTTTGATGAAAATTAGTAGTGTGAGTGTCTTCATTGACAGAAGTGGATATCTTTGGCCCGGAATCGATTAATATACGACCATCTTCTAACACGAGCTCCCGTTTCACTCTGGTAGCGATCTGTCGAGTTGTCGTCACTTCGCTCTTCTTGCGTGTCACCCATTGCTCTGGACAAAAACCATTTTTAGGCTTGTTAACGTCAAGAAATGTAACAACTCTTTGCTTCCTTTTTGAAGACTACTAGTATCATATTTTAAATTTGCCGCTTAAGCAGGCAAAATTTTATTTTAAGATAAGTTTTTTTTTAGATTATTAGGGAACCCCGTTGACGTCTTTGATATGGAGTAATCCGTTACAGGAACTTATAATTTATATAAACGTAACTGACTCACCTTCCTTGGTTGTGGCAATCGTATCACCAGGTTCAGCCTGAAACAATATTTTATGGTTAGTATTAATATTGTACACGAAACAGATTTTACCATTTCTGGGATATCTAACACCGATTTTAATTATTTTTATCGTATCGTGACATCTAGTATCGAATAGCACAAACAAACCAACCGTTAACTCGGCGCACACCCGATCAGGTGACCTTGTAATAAACCGCAACAGTACTCTAGGTCGCCGCTTGATGGCGCCATGGTCACTTTGCGTAAAAACTGTCACCATGAAAATACATGCACAACACTACAATTTTATTAGTTCTGATTGTGATTTGTTTGGTTTTAATTTATTTGTTCGGTTTTATATAATCACAAATTATCAAATATAATATCTTTTGTTCCTACAGTGTACAAAATATGTCCGAACCTAATCAAAAGCTGTAACACACTGTTGGATATTGTCAGTTTAATATGTATTAATAAGTACTGTATTAACATTTTATTTTGGTTAAGTACGTGATATGCAATATTGAAGTATCCTTTGTATTGAGAGACTTCCGCTGGGACCGCTTCCCGATTCAGTACGAAATGAATTGAATGACAAATGATGTGGAAAGTTTTCCTTCTTTGGCACGTTTATTGGAAAGTCTGTGAATACGAATATACTTTTATATTAATCAATAATAAATATTTTTTATGGTAGCTTCTTTACGAATATGAAAAGTTTATTTACTTTATAACGTAATTTACAAGACACTGCATTTCAATTGAAATAAACTTGTTGAGCTTAGGTATATATCATCAGAATTTGAATATTAATTCTCATAATTATAGTTATGTTAATGGGGAAATATAAGTAATAATAAGACGATTTTTTCCATTTCCTAAATTTTAAATTATTATTTTTGGTGCAAAATAATAAGCTTGTTTTTCATTTCAGTCTCATTCACTACTAAAATTCGCTTTATCATAGCACTGCGCGGGTGACTGACAATCGCGTACCTCTCCCCGTTGCGGTGTACCCGACTTCGTAACTTTTTTATGAGTAGGATTTAAGTTTAATTTAATAACATGGTATCGATAATCTTTTCGTGACAAACATTTTAGCCTAAAAATTAACCGAATTTTTATATACCTATTTTTTTTTTGTAGATGACATATAATGCTTAACGAAAATTTGGCAATTTGGCAAGTGATGGAGAAATTTCCCTGTATGTTCGCAGATACATCGTTTCATACAAATGGTTAGCTATTTTTAGCGCACCAGAAATAATTACCTATGTCGCTAATAGAATAGCCAATCAACTAACTTCAATAGGTAACAAATAAATAGTACCTACAAACCACTCAAGCGGTTGGTTTAGATTCCCATAATTATTAGGATTCAGTTAAAATTAATTCGACATGATTAATATTTGAGTATTTAAATTTTATATCGATGTTACCTCTTCATAAAAATTATTATACGGATCTATATTTTAATACGATCACACATGATCACTAGTTTTAGGCATTTTGAATTTTTGTCGCTAAATACCTACTCACTCTACTTGAATGACGCACGACAAGAGACTGAAAACTACGTGATAAGAATATCAAAAGGTTAATATGATTTACGAGGCATTGTGATGAGTAAGATATTGAGCGCCACAAAGAATACACAGCCTTCTACAATAACACGGTCTCTAGAGTAGTTTTTAAGTAAAAAAAAAAACTGATTTTCTTTACATTACTAAATTGGTGAGGTGTTACAATGAGAACTGTCATTTCAAATACAATTATGTCTTTTTCTAATGAAATGTTAGTTATCTTTATCTATACTGCGAAAAAAAATCATGTTAAACGTGTCAGTTGTCTTATATTCGTTTCTCCGTAGAACTAATTAAATCTTTTAATTTTTAGAACCCCTTTCGTAGACACACCGCGTTCCTAAAGTACTATCTATGTCTAGGCTTAAAACTTTCGTTAACAATTCACCCCAATGTACTTAAAGACGATAACTTGAATAATAATGACGGATCAAAATTGCGTTCATTCAGCTATGAATGTGATATAAGATTGATATCTCTGTTTAACTGCGCGTAAAACGCAAATAGATACTCCCACGCAGGTATGGACAAATAAATTTATCTGTTTATAGTCTTTATTGTACTAAAAATTGGGTCTAAATATTTTTATATATATATCTATTTAAATATTAAGTAAATTTGATTCATTTCTTTACACACGAAAAAAATAGCTGTTACGAATTTTTTTTATGTAAAAAAATCAACTTCGTAAAACGTACAGGTGACTTTTGGTTTTTGCAGCGACCGATTTGTTTTCGATATCAAGTTTGAGCAGCATAAAAGACATTACAAAAAAAATTGTTCTAAAATAAATCCAATAGTCTCTTGTTTTTAACCAATACTATGTATAACTGGTACGAAGTTATTTCTGTAGGTGTAAGATAATCATCATAATCATCAGCCCGTGTCTCTTCACTGTAGGATATAGACCTCTCCCAAGGCTCACTACCCATGACACGTGTAAGATTTTGATTGTAAATTAATTTTTCACCTCACTGGTTAGAAAATAGGGCCCTTTTTTCTTAAAACCAGTGAGTAAAATTCAATTTTGCTCACTCCGTGAAGCAAAGGGTTTTGGATTTAGAACACTTAGAAATAATCCGTATAATCTAATAATTTATTTCATAAGCAATATTTTTAAAATGCTGTGTTATATTTTCACTTAAAGTTTTTATGTAATGTTGCACTTTCCGAAAGCACAAAAACAAAACAATAATAAAAGGAAACGTAACAAATGCTTCAATTGTTTCAATTAGGCTTTTTGTTTTTATTTTTACAGCGGAAATTGAAAAGTTTTTAATAATGTGGAAATCTAGTGAAGAAGATTGCAGTTTAACACATTAGTGTTAAAGGAACATTTTTTTAATGTTGAATCTAATTTGCATCGGAAAATGTCTTGTATAAAATATCTGAAAACATTTTCTATTTTTGATATTGTTTTACGACATTTTCGTAAAAAGCTCGACTCATAAAAGCACAATTTAAACAAAAAGAAATCCTTTTTTTCACTGAGTGAGAAACATTGACTTTGCTTACTGATTTCAAAGAACAAACGCCCGATTTTTTAACTAGTGGTGTGAAAATAACTATTAGTGGACTATTTTAGTCTTACCGAAACCGACACTACATGTTATTTGATCTGTTTATATTTTGTTTGATCGTTTATATCTCATGAACCACTAAATAGGTAAGTAAACTCACGTTCAACATATTGTATTTTGATACGCAGTTATACTTGAAAAAAGAGTAACAAGTAATATAAAGCGGCGTTTCACAAAATAGATAAAAAAACCATTTGTGTTAAAATATAAGAAATATGCGTTAATTTTTGTATACCTATATATTAAAAATTATAAATGAAAATCGTGGAAATAATGCCACGTCCCCGGTAGGAACTTATTAATCAAAACATAATAAATTGTTTTTAGATATGACATTTAAAAAAGGAAAATATTCAGATAAAAGTGTAAAATAAATACTATTTACAGATCTTTCTGAATGACTGACCAATTCGCTGAATGGTTAAAGACCTTAACTGCAGAACCAACGGTCGCGGGTTCGATTCCCGCCCGGTACAAATATTTACGTGCATGAAATTGTCTGGGTGTAAAGGTATCTATATAAGTATGTATTATAAAGAATATTTACGTATGTATATTAATTGTTTAGTACCCATAATACAAACAAACGGGACTAGACCGCTGTGTGGGATCGCTCAGGTATTATTAGTATTATTATTATATAATTCAAATCAAACTGTATGGCGGACGTGAACAT
Organism: Luffia ferchaultella; assembly: GCA_949709985.1. Taxonomy (NCBI): domain Eukaryota; kingdom Metazoa; phylum Arthropoda; class Insecta; order Lepidoptera; family Psychidae; genus Luffia; species Luffia ferchaultella. The sequence goes on along the minus strand of OX453253.1, from coordinate 12,347,741 downwards.
AGGCACAAGTCGCGTCGCAGTAACCAGTATTAGGTGTAGCGGGACGCAGTGGAGTGAGGGGTATATGACTGTACTTGCGCAAGCACGCTTATAGCGTTATATTCAGCTCCGCCATAAAGTTTGAGGCGAATCCGTTCAATCGATTCAATTCAACAGAATCTGACGTACCTACACTGCCTACAATTTAAAAGCGAATGACATCTGAAGTCAATCGTTTAAATACGGGCACAGATAAGTTGGTAGATCTGTACGGACGTTTTCCGGTCATTAGTCAAACAATCGCGACATGAAGTAATAACAACGGCACGTGACAGACCGCGCCCCTGAATGCACCTGCGATGCACCGCTGCGCACGAGGCCGGCCGCCTGCATTCGGATTCACGCCTACTAATATGCAATTAGTATAAAAAATGAGATTTTATCTTATTAGGAAAAATAAGTTGTAATGTGTAAAACCTTTTGTTTCGAAAACTTGTATATACGTAAAAGATAATTCAAAAAAACAAACGACAAGATACTTATTTTCAACAAAGAATATATAAATCATATATCACACTTATTACATTTTATTATTTTGTATAATTAATTAAGATATGAAGTAATTGGAAATATGGGCATCGGTTATACAATTTTATCATATCATCATAGAAAAGGCTAGTTGACTATTTTCTTTTAAAATTATTTATATGTAAAAGTTTTCTAAATATAGCATGAAAGTGAAAAAATTAAAAAAAAATAATCATTATTAAAACAACTTTATGAACGTTCAAACTGTCCCGAGACAAAGAGGGCAATATCGCACGGCGTACCTATGTGTGACGTCAGGCTATTTAGAATATTGTTAGATTTCGTATTGCAAGAAAGAGACAGAGATAATTTTATTAGCTTATCATTTCCATATTCTTCAACCGAATAAAATTTTCTTATCGTCTATAGACTATTTTTAAATTTTTGATAAACATAATATATTTAATATTAAATTGTCGTGATAGCCCGATGCGCAACGAACCTGTCTCATATTTATAAGGCCCCATAGGGCCATGGTTCGAATCCGTGCGTGTACCAATGAGTTTTTCTGACTTAAGTACACAACTATCACTGACTCCGTGCTTCGGAGGACACGTTGAGCAGTCGGACCCGGACGCTGTCAATAGATGACGGTCGTTACAATCCCCAGCCCTCAGTGGAGTAGCGTTGTGGATTTAAGCTCCAAGCCCCGCTCCTCACCCTGGGGGAGGCCTAAGCCCCTGCAGTGAGGTAAAAATGGGCTGATGAAGTGAAGTGAAGATTTAATATTAGTCAAATATCGTATTATGATGAGAATGCCCAATGTCATTATCAAAGAAAGACTTTTGTATATTCTTTATTGATGGAAAATATGTTACAACTATTGCATTTGTGTTAAAGTATAGGTATTGAAAATATGTGATATTTACGCCGTGATTTCATACAGGAACAACAACGTCTAGGCCTCAAACTAAGCACTAGCTTGTGTTTTGGGTAGCAAGCGAAGACACCACATACATATAACAACCAAGACCCGGTCGGTACCAGTATCAATATTCATCATATAAATACTGACTCGACCTGAGATTCGAACTCGGGACCTCTAGCTTCGTAGGCAGGGTCGCTACCCACTAGGCTAAGCGGTCGTTATTGAGGGACCATATTGATAAAGTAATAGAGTAGGTAACGACTAACAAATAAAAATATTAAACGAAGATAAGCGTAGTCTGAAAAGGACTCGGGAGTAACACCTTTTTAGCTAAAAATCCTCGTGATTACTCCCTACTTGCGCCATCAAATATTTCACATCAAAAAGATACTTTTCTTGTTTACAAAGTTATTTATAATATGTTTACAGATTTCTTTTAAGCCACACAAAAAAAATTACTTAAATGGATTTATGTTACTATAAGTTGGTACTTTTAATTGTTAAAAGTACACTAGTACTAAAATCTAATAGGTTTCAGGCGAACACCATTTTGTGATGGCGCAATGTATGAGTACAATGCTTTATAGACCGTCGGAAGGCCGTTCCATATAGAGTCCATTGGAATATTTGCTGGCGCGCGTTACTTCGCCAGAAATGGTCGAAGCCTTGACTTCCATATAACAAAAGGTCGATTTATTAAATTATAACAAAATTACACTTTTTATATAATGATCACATCCAATTTGTGGGTATTAGTTGTTCGACAATCGGTCTCTAGTTTTGCAAAAGGCAATGTAAAAAATAAAATCATAAAAGACGTATGTGTGTCCGTTCCGATTACAAGCATCGTTTGGAGACACGGGAGTAAAATAAATTATGAATCTATAATTCAAAATTCATGTCGATGTAGAAAAAAGTGAAACAAAAAGTAAGGAATAACAGCACTAATGTAACTGTAAAAGACATATTTTTTTAGTTTCTAAAATAAATGAAAATCTTGGATTATACTCGTCTAATGTTTAAATGGATCCTCGCAATAAAATGTCAACAAGAATGATAGGCGAACTATTACATACTTGTGTGTGTGACTCAACATACCACATGCTCTCGCTACGCCATACTAACCATGTAGACACCGTCTCCGAGTGCGTAAATCATAACCGAACGGTTAGGTGTTCTTTTTATTTACGTTTTTGACGCCGACTTCTGTCCAGACATTATATAATCTTTTTAAATATAATTTTCCGGAAAAAGTCGTATCATAATACGTTTAAAGTAAAATAAATATACTAATCAAAAATGTAATTACTTGTAATGTAAATAAATATTTCGGAATACAAAACTACATTTCATCTTACTTTTTACGTAAAATCTTACAAAAAAAAAATTTCCTTTACATCATCAGTCATTTATATATACTTTTTAAATTAAAAAAATACTACTCAAAGCAACATTCGACATTACAAATTCATCGTGTAGTACGTTTTATACGTACAATAAGTAACGGCGAGCGAGAGTGGCGCGGCCCGCGACCCGAGTGGCCCATTGACCGACACGACCCTTTGCCCGACAAGGCCGTCTCCGACAATACTAAACCTGGCAGACTGTGTGATTTCTGAAGCACCTGTTACATCCACTGGTTATTCATATCGTATCATTCATAAGCCACGTGAATAAAAAACGGTAGATTATAATCTAAGGCTATTTCCAACAGTTATGGATTGCGAAAAACATAGGTCTTCTATTAAGATTTCGAATAAAGGTAAAATATGACTTATCATTTTCTGTTTGTATGACGATGTTAAACTTTATTTTTAAACAGACAAACGATAGTGCATTTCCCTTCTTTTCAGGTGATACCCAATGGCTTCGACCAAAATTTAAAACTTAGTTATTAAATTGAACGGAAAAAGATTTTATAACAACCTCTCAAAATGTCTATTTCAAATAAAAAAGGGCTTTAAATTACAGTCAACATAAGATATTTATTTTATTTTTTTATTTATTTATTTAACGTATGTATATATATGTAACGATTATATATGTATATGTATTTTTACTGTATTTATACGCCTACATTATTATTTACCCATTTCACGTCAAGGGCATCAATAGCAGCCGCATATTACGATAATAGAAAATTTTAATTGTGGTTATAAATACATCGTAAATAAAATATATAGATGTAATAAAACATATTTTTAAAATATCTGTATAGTACTAATGTTCAATATATGAAAATTAAATAAAGCACTATTCATGTAGCGCTACGACAAAGCATCTATATGCAAAAGAAATTAATCCAACGTTCACGAAAGAGTGGATTTAGATAAAAGACTAGTAATGAAAACCCACATAAAAACATAGTAGGTAGTTAAGTAAAGTAAAACAAGTGCGCAGTATGCCAGCCCCCATTATCGGATGGTACAGTAAAGTGTCACTGGAAACTAAATTACACATAATTAAAGCCTGCGTGCTACCCAGTTTAGATTACGGAGTTATACAAACCATACAGACGACCGCTTAGCCTAGTGGGTAGCGACCCTGCCTACGAAGCTGGAGGTCCCGGGTCCCGGGTTGTTATGTGTATGTGTTGTCTTCCCTTGGTACCCAAAACACAAAGCTAATGCTTAGTTTGGGGCCTAGACGTTGTTGTCATGTCATATATTTCAAGAGTCAGCAAGTTCAATCTTCAAATTACAGAAAGACAATAGAGAATGACCTTAAAAACAGCGGCCTTCTTCGTAGTACTGATAATAAAATCTTTTAGGAATTGTTAGATGAATACCCCCGGTACATACGAGCCATAGACCTTCATGAAAATATGCTCAAAAAACTTAATGATCTAAATATTTGTGTACTTAACGTCCCAGAGGACCAATATACTAAACACGTCATAATAATCCAACGCATCCGAGCAATCGAACGGGAGAAATTCCCTATCCAAGCCCCTTCCCCCTCCCCCCCCCCCCCTCTGAGTCCGACCTTGTAATATAATCAGTAGATTGTAATATTTGGCTCAAGCCGACCTTCCGTCAAGCCCCATTTTATTCACATTAGATCTATACCAAGACATATAAGTGAAACACACTGGTGGACTTGACCACCCAAATAAATGTAAACTATGTAAATACAATAAAGAAATTTCTATTCTATTCTACCTTTTGGCTGTACTTTTGGTATTCATCCGTCATAGGAACGTCAAACGATCTACCGTTGTAAAGACTTCCAGTGTGTAACTGGAGCTACACAGATCGGGTGACGCCTGACTCACAGCAAGGCGACCCCCGCACCAAGGTGACCACTTTGTAGGGCATGGTTCATAGATATGACACAATATAGTTATTTTTCTATAGTTAGATTTTCTTAGTACACTCCATTGCGTATATTTTATGTATAGTTGTAACACTAACAAAAAACCATATAAGTGTGATGGAGAAGTTTACGATTTTTTTTAATAATGAGAAATAAAAAAGTATTAAGTGAAATTGTAAAACAAAGATATAGATAAATTAAAAACTAACAAAGTTATGAAAGTTTAAAGTTGCGCTTTGCATTAACATTTTCTTTATATGCGTTGAAGTGCGTCATCTGTAATTGTTGTAATAACATTTTCTTTTTATTTTCGCTGTTTTTTTTTCGATTCGCTGACGCCATATTAATTAAGACATGTTTAATGAAACCTCCACCGAAAATCCATCAAGCCGTTTAAGCATCAGAGCGTGCTAAAGAATTAGACATAGAAACATACATACACGCAAAAAACAATACCCTCCGCAGTCGGGTCAAAAGTAAGAACGGTGTCCTTGTAAATTTGCTATACATTTATACATTTTAAATTAATTTCTATAAAATTTTAATATTCTTTTGGAATCCAGCTATTACAAAATATAGTTGCCCATGACAGAATGACTCACCTTCGTTATTATGTACATGTGTTTATAAAATGAACACATCTAATGATTTATAAGAAAACGTAACTACAAAAGACGATATTGTACTGTACGACAAGAAGGCCATAACTTTAGAAGGCACTACGGGAGTTTATTTACACGTGAAATAAAAAACGACTAGGAACATTGTCCACGAAATCGATCAAGCAGAAAGTATACAATGACATTATTGAATATGATTTATATAAAATAACTTCTACTTATACGTTCTACGAATTTTATATATTCTAAGGCATAAATATCCACCAAGCCGCACCGGAGCAGCGTGGTGGATTAAGCTTCAAGCCCCCTCACCTTGAGGGAGGTCTAAGCCTCTGCAGTAGGACATAATGGTCTGGTGGAAGAACGCATAAATACACATGACTTTTTCCTGGAATTGTAAATCACAACAAGAGTGTATTTAAAATTATTTCTATCCATTCTAATAAAAAGTACTTTCAGATAAAATGGATATCACCAGAAAAATTTAAAAATGATATTGACACGCGTGCAAAAGTTCAATTAGGTGCTAAATGTTTTCGAAACGTACAAAATACAAACATATTTCCCCAAACCGACTGTAAAATTACATGGTTTTGAAACAGCACTTATTGACTGGTGTTTACATAAAAACGTCTCCCACGACAACGCAAGGTGAAACGTCTAGGTATGTTACGTATGTTGCATGCTTATGTTACATTTTAAATAAAATTATTATATATATGTTATTATTTTTTAATCATCCGATATTCCTACGCGCTTCAAGAAAAACACAGTTCAATTCTAAATTGTGATTGTTCGATAACTTTTAAGGTCGCTTTAAAAAAAAAACGGGAATTCGATAGCTTATGTCTTACAAACTATCGCATTACTGTTTTAAATCACAATGTAATAACATTTCGTAATTTAAATTATATGTACGTGTAAATAAATTATCAGTTTCGTTCAGTGAACACAATTTTTTATAATAATTGATTTCAGATCACGGATATTCTGTGGGATAACGCTACGTTTGTTTTCTTTTAACGTAATCCAGTTCATATGTGAACTTAACATAGGAAAATATTTAAGATTAATTAATAATAAATTCATCTGTAGAAGACTAAGTTAAATTTGTACGCAAGATTTTTTAGTTCACGAGCCATTAATCAACGTACGTGATACGTTATTGTTAAAATAACTAAATTGATCTTTAAATAAATCACTATTAAGGCTTACGTATTGATCAATTGTTTTGTTCACAATACTTTTATTATATCCTAGTTTGCCGAATGCCGATTTGTTAGAATTGCCGACACTACACCTGCATGATTTTTTACGCTTTACATCATATCTACATAAATTCAATCGCATATTTCTTACGTTTTTGTTTTGCACGTGTATTTTATTTAGTGAAACTCCGATTTTCGTAACTTCTTCTTTTCCTGCTTTATCAAGATTTTGTTATGTTGAATCATGGTTTTATCTAATTATATTCATACAAGAAAATTACATTGAAATCGGATCAAGTAGTGTTCTTGTTTATAAGGGATGTAGAATGAAAAATATGTAACAGACAAATAAATCAAAAAGATGTGTATTTTGGTTTCAACAATGGTTAATTAGTCGGTTAAAATACATTTTCCGATAATATTGTCTCCATCACTTCATCGCAGTTTTATAATAGATTCGTTTTTAGGGTTCCGAAGCCAAAGGCCAAAGGCAAATTTCGTCCTGTCTGCCGTCTGTCAAAGCAATTTCACTAGGGAACTATGGGTACTATCTAAATGAAATTTGGAAGCTAGGTGTAATCAATGAACCCGCTGTATAATGGTTTAGCGCTATCACAATCAAACTTTAAATTTGCACAACAAACATTTTCAATCAATTTCTTTTTTTTTTAATTTAATAAGTAGTTTTAAAAACAATTGTTTCTAAACTTATTTGAATTTTAATAGTGAACGTTCATCCCGACTACGGAACTGTGCGTAGTCTAACACGCATTTGACCGCTTTTTTTAAATATTGCGTATGTTTTAAAATATGTATAAAAGTAAAAATCTACCTATTTTAAAATTTACAAGTTATAAAAAGGGTAACCCTTGTTAGGGTCGCAATAAATCAACTTACAACTAAATTATATACGAGAAACGTTAATGGTAAGGTAAAAATGTAAAGAGGAATTAAACTAACGAGGTACACTCTAATGGCGTGAGAGGGAACTATTAATCGGCTCCGCTCGTGTGAAACTCGGACTAGCGTTCAGGGACCTGCGCTCAATTAGAATAATAATGAGCATTATACTGAAATTAATATTAACAATCTTTATGAAATCGTTTCAGTGTAATTATATACATGCAACCGTTTACTTTATGACCGAACAGCTTTGAAAAATTGGGTTTTTATAATCAATTTTTTTAACGTATTTATTATAAATATATATTATATATATATTTTTGTTTATATAGTTGACCACAGTTAGCATTATAGTTATCCGACACTGATTGCAAATCACACACAGAAGCACAAACTGCAAATTTGCTTGAAACCGCACGATTGAAACGTTCACAAATCAACGTTTATTACACAGTTCCTAAAGACAAACATATTAAATTGTAAAATAGTAATAAAACGAATTGAATAAATTTCGCGTGAGAGAGCGCTACCGGCGGATGCTGAGAGTACCGCAACGATACTAACACTCTATTGTATGCAAGTGAATTGTCCGTCCGTTTTTACTATGGACATTACTCGTACGTACAGTGGGGCGAGACCTTTGTATTCCTAGTTCACATCGTTTTCGTCTCGTGTCCGTGATGAAAACGCGGACGGTGAGCGTTATTCTAGGTAATTGTTTAAAAGTAAAACTGTTCCATTTAATACGTCAAACAATCGGCCAATTGTTTAACGTATTAAAAACATGGGTTGAAACTTTTGAAAAACGTAATTAAAGTATTTCATTTTTAATTTCATATTTATAAAAAACACTATAAATTTTTTTTCCGTTTGATTAGAATTAGCAAAAACTTAACTACAACATCATATGTAAGTATACTTAATAATACTTTGGACATCCCACACGGCGCCATCTAGTTTCAATCTAACCAAAGCTTGTACTATGAATACCAGACAACCGATATGAATACTTAAATAATCTTTATAATATTTACATTAAAATTATTATTTTTTACACCCAGACACGGAACAAATAGACATGTTCATGCACACAATTTGTACATCATCATCATCAGCCCATTTTTACCCCACTGCAGGGGCTTAGGCCTCCCCCAGGGTGAGGAGCGGGGCTTGGAGCTTAAGTCCACCACGCTGCTCCACTGCGGGTTGGGAATTGTAACGACCGCCATCTATTGACAGCGTCCGGGACCGACTGCTTAACGTACCCTCCGAAGCACGGTGTCAGTGATATTGTGTACATAAGTCAGAAAAACTCACGGATACACACGCCCGGATTCGAACCATGGCCCTATGAGGCCTTATAAATTTGAGACAGGTTCGTTGCGCTCTGGGCTATCACGACACATTTGTACATACTTTTGTACTTCTAGGAAAGCATTATTATTTTTGATAAATCAGGGGTTGCCGTATTGGAAACATATATTACCGTTTTAAAAGTCGTCACAAAAATTAGCGAACCATGTACAACTTCAGTGGTGCTTGGTTTGTACATTTGTGCTCAGTAGGCACTGAGCAAACATTTTGGCATTGGATTTGAATGCATTTTCATAATAAAAATATAAACAATCTATGGCAATTTCATAGAGCAAATAAATTTGACAGCAGCTTGGTTAATTTAGTATATTTTTTTTAATTCATATAAGTAAGCATTATCAAGGAATGACATATTCTTAAAAATAAAAAGCAGATCACGTCACTACTATTAATTATGGCTAGCTATTGGTAGGTTCCAAAACTCGTCAAGGGAGAGAAGGGGTCTTCAATCATCTCACATCGACTTTCCATATCGTTACAAGTTATACAGAATATTCATTTTCTTTACTTTTTTTCAGTTCAAAGTTAAACACTACGTTTTCAGTAATCTTACGGTAGATTTAATGAGCGAGGGGGGTCTTTCAAATCTTATCAAATCCTACCATGTAAAGAAAAGCCAAAAAAATTAAAACAACGTCTCACGTAATTGTTGGAAGACCTCATTACGTTAAAAACTTCCACATCAAAAAGAGGGCATGCACTATATTAATTTTCCAGGCGTTCCTACAATAATATCTGGGACATCCCACACAGCGCCATCTAGTCCCGAAGTCAGCAAGTATTATGCTTGTATTATGGGGTACTAGATAAGTGATATATATACATAAATATATATTTTTTTATATAATGTATACATATATAGATACTTTTACACCCAAACACGGAACAAATAGACATGTTCATGCACACAAATATTTGTCCCGGGCGGGGATCGAACCCGCGACCGTCGGCTCCGCAGTTAGGGTCTCTAACCTCTCGGCCAATCGGTCAGTCGACAAGTGACAGAACATTTATCATGGCAATTTAGATATTGATAATTGATTAGCCCTACGGTTAATTTATGTTCAATATCTATGGTCTTTTAATTTTGTGCCCTTGTAGGCTACAAATATATCCTAACTTGATTATTTATATATTTACTTATGTTTCGTTAATATGACTAGAACAATATTTGTATGTATCCATTCGCATTTATTTGTTTTTAAAAACCCGTATCCAAAGGGTTCAAACGAAATTATATTAGTTTTGCTCCGATGTTCATTAAAACCTGCTAGCTGCTAAATTTTATTAAATAAAGAATTATAATTTACAGGTTATGATAATTAAATTTATCTAAATCCAAATATATTATTAAAAATTTAATAGAAGGATTTATATTTTAGGAGCCCATGTATGGGACACCGCGCCTTCTCTAGCTGCATATATATTACTAGCTTTCCGTCCGCGGCTCCGCTCGCATGGACTACACAGTTGTACCGGGACCTCTTTTTCCGTTTTTAGGGTTCTGTAGCCAAATGGCAAAAAAGGAACCCTTATAGTTTCACCCGTCCGTTATAGTCCGTCCGTCCGTCTGTCTGTCTGTCTGTCTGTGATTTTTCTCGGAAACTATTGGCAATTTATGGATGAAATTTGGAAGTTAGGTGTACTCTATGAACCGCTACTATGTACACAGCGACGTAGTGAATACAGTTCATATTTCAAAAGTTGTATAGTCACTCGCCGTAGTCACTAGTAGTAGTAAATACAGTTTTAAATCGTTTCAATAGTTTTTTTTTTAATTATCTTTTACAATAACATCACAAAGATAAAATGCATCTAGTTTTTGCTTATTGGCTAACCGCTATCTGTCATTTTGTACGGAATTTTTACAAATTTTTTATTTATAAAATTACATTGTATAAGTTAATATCTTACTCGTTAAATAATACAGTCTAGTTAGCTGTGATAGTTTTCCTTTTAACTACTTTATATATACTCCTGTCATAATTTTTTTCTGCATATCCAAAAACAACGGTTTAGCTGGTAGAGGAGTAGGGGGACATGACTCTAACAAAAATTACGACTTATAATAAACATATCTCAACAACTGTTGGCCTAAATAAAAAAAATTGTTTGAAACCTTGATATAATTTTTTAAGACCTATCGTTTGTTACCTTTCGTGTTAGTGTACGATGAATTATGTTTTCTCTTACTTCAGTTACATGTATGACGACCTATCCCAAAAAAAAAAAATTTTAATTTCACTACGTCGTTGTGTAACGGTTCATAGATTACACCTACCTTCCAAATTTCATCTATATATTGCCAATAGTTTCCGAGGAAAACCACAGACAGACAGACGGACGGACGGACATGGCGAAACTATAAGGGTTCCTTTTCTGCCATTTGGCTACGGAACCCTAAAAACGTGCGTTGCTTCTTATAGCGTTATAGGGATATCACGCTATTCTATTTAGGAGTTTAGGTATTAAATTGCCGTATGGTATTTAAAAAAATTTAACTCTAAATTACTTAGAAAATAAGTATTTATTTAATCAACATAATAAGCCAGTTTTTCTGAGCTTTTCTGCAATCTAATAGAAAAATCATTAATGCCTTTGCAATAGAACTTTGGGGGGAAGATATGACTAAGTTCGTAAAGACGATTTCAATTACCTACTGCTCTCGAGAAGGAAATTTTGTTCCATGGAGAATATTGTCCAAACTGTAGAAAAAATGGTAGTCGGTATGGGTAAGTCCGGAGAGTACGGGAGGGTGATGGAGGATTTCTAAGTGAAAGGGTTTCTTCTACAGTACAGCCTGAGGTCTTGCGTTTCGTGAAACCATAACGGTGTAGATCTGCTGACCGCAGTCGGGCTGTTGTTGCTTTTTATTTTTAAAATAAATGGGTCAATCTATAATGGGTATGCTAACCTAGCCAGATGATGCTGTTATTTCTGTGGTAAATTGATACGGATCAGCTTTCACTATAGCTTTTTTTATCGCCATTATCGTCTTTACTGCATGGCTGGCCTACTTTTTCGTTCGTTTTGAAAGTGTGAAACCAAAAACGTAAGTCGTGTTCGTTAGTCATGTTTTCTCCGAACACAGCTCAATGTTATAATCTGTACCTACTGCGTGAATGATATGACGGAACTGGTATTCAAAAATACCTCATATTTTCGACATCTCCCTGTTTTAGTGCAGACGCGTTTGTGAAAATAATTCAAAATTTAATTGACTATAATTTTTTTTGTTATATAGTTATAAAGTTAGAATACAAAGATTTTCATTTAAAAAAAAATCCAAATTGAAACCTTTCACCGTGCTGGTTTTATTTTCAAGGTGGTCAGTAGCAAGAACAACAATTTAATATTATCTATTTGTATATTACTGTTTTATATTTATAATTTCAAAGTATATTTTTGTGATAAAATAAAATTTCCTTTCTATAATAACAATGTCGAATAGTCAATTGTGCCCGAGGCGTAGATTCAGGTAAAACGCTGGCACATAAAAAATGTACACAATTTTTTTCAATTCAGATTTTGCGATATCGGCCCAATATTGGGAATAATAAAAACACCTTTTTATCGTCTTATAAAGAATATACGTTATTTCAAAGAGGTAATCCTGAAAGGTTTCAAATGACCGTCTTACATTATTAAAACGTTTTTCATTTCTACAGATATGTAAAACGAAATTTTAAAGCAGGTACTTAGTCGGATATTCACAGTTTCTTGCAATGCACCTGCCATAAACTAAAAACGCAAATTCTCAAAATCATTCCAAATGGTTTTTATTGAGTTGTTCCATCATCATCATCATCATCAGCCCGTGTCTCTCCACTGCAGGATATAGGTCTCTCCCAAGGCTCGCCACCACACACGGTCCCCCGCCTTTCGCATCCAACTACCCCCGGTATGGTGCTTTAGGTCATCTGTCCACCTGGATGGGGGGCGTCCAACGCTTCGCTTTCCGGTACGTAGCCTCCATTCGAGAACTCGTCCACCCCATCGGTTATCAGTTCTACGGCAAATGTGACCGGCCCATTGCCACTTCAGCTTGCTGATCGCTTCGGCTATGACGACAACTTTAGTTCTTTGCCAAAAAAAAAAACAATCTTAGAATTACAGGAAAACGTATCAAAATAATAATATAGCGAACTACACGAACAATGTATTTTTTTCTGTGTATACTATTTTCCTAATTTGTGACGACCTCGGTTATTGCCGTGACAAGATTAAATTTCTCGCTTCATCAACCGCGACATTATGGTACGGAAAAGAGAAAAAAATCCATTGAAGATTATATAATCTAAGCGTACGGCCTAAATGTGCGGATTCCTCTCCCTTTCATAATAGTATTTTAATATAATACCAGACCCTATGGAACTATGCTATCTCCACATCATATTTTCAATCCCATTCGTTTAAGTAGGTATGGCATGACATCTGGAAAGCCAGGGGTACAAACTTAATATAATAATATACCACTAATGTACCAACCTCTAGGCCTTAAACACAAACCATACGAATTAGTTTAGTTATTCTCATATTAAAAAGTATAAAATAATAAAATAATATATATATAAAGCCGTTTACATACCAATGTTTTTATTTAAAAACAATACGAGTCCCGGCGGTACCCGATGGATTTTGCTTGTGATTCTAGTGATTAAGATTAGACAAAAATGTAAATAACTTTTTATTAAATCTGGAATTTTTTTTTTATTCGAATATTATTCAATTGTTAAATTAATTAATTTATAATTTGTCTTATCATTAATTCGCTTTATAAAAGGCAACGACGATTTTGCAAATTACGTGCCGTATCGTACGTACGGTACAGTTCCAATCAAACTTTATGACGGATTTGAACATAGGCACAAGTCGCCTCGCCATAACCAGTTTTAGGTGTAGCGGGCCATGGAGTGACGGGTATATGACTGTACCTGCGCAAGCACGCTTAAAGGGTTGTATTCCGATCCGCCATAAAATTTGAGGCGAACTATACCTACCGTGTAAATTTTTCAATACTCGTAGTTCGAAGCTCGCTAGCCGCACAAAGCGACAACATTGCTTATTATTCGGCTCTGTTACACGACGAAAAGTACACATTCTAATATTTAATATTTATTATTATTATTAATAATATTTATTTGCATGGTGGACAGATCACCTGAAGCACCATACCGGGGTAGTTGGATGCGAAAGGCAGAGGACCGTGTGTGGTGGCGAGCCTTGGGAGAGGCCTATATCCTGCAGTGGAGAGACACGGGATGATGATAATGATTTGCATTTTCGTTCATCTCTCAAACAATCAGCTACAGACATAAAAAAATATTAAAATTATTTGTTCCCAACATTGATTGGAAGGTTCTGTTAGAACCCCTTGGGTAGGTAGGTACCTCCAGAGCACGTTGTATAGTAAAAATTTAAAAATAATCATAGGCGTTTAAATTTTACAAGTATAGCTATTAAAATATTAGATATATGTTTTAAAAGCTTGAAAAGTCATTTTAATAAATATGCTAGTTTGTAATGTCGCTGTAGAGTGTCCATAAGTGGATAATAAATAAAGAAATACAAATCTTGTAAGATTTTAAAATGAGTATACATAAATAATCAAGTGCGTATAAAATTAATTTATACATACTGCATGTGTTTGTAAGTGTAATACAAAGTAAATATACTTGCTTTGCTTAAATATCCCGAATAAGACAAAATTTTCTTTTGTAAATTATTTAAAGTCTATTAAATGTAGAACCCCATTTTTAGTCAATTCCAACATGTACTTAATCAGTCCCTACATGTCAATAGAGAGAGATTACTGAAAGGAAAACTCGGTCAGAAGTATATTAAATATTTGTCTTTTAAAGGGAAAAGCAATTTTCACGGAAACGAGTCTTATCGGTCAGCTGGCTCAAAAGATACTTAAAACGTTTAGGTGCGACTGATATTAAACAGTTTGTTTCTTAGTATTGTGTAATCTACTAGCCATCCGTTGAAATAACATAGCAAACAGTTTACCAATTTATAAAGTGTGCAATGTATTTTTCCGAGTTGTAAATATAATTTCACTTTAAAATTTATATCGCTTAGAATTTTAATTTTGCTCTCTCATAAATTTCTTTTAATGTTATTATTCCTGAGAGGAAAATGCTTAATCAATTTTGATTATTACACGGAAAAAAATATTGGATGACAATACTATCACAACATTTAGTAGCAGGAAAAATAGAATTTTAAACAACGATTTCATTTGAAAAGAATACAAAAAAAAATTGTAAACGTAAATTTTGTATATATAACTAGAAATTTATTTAATTTAACAAAGTGTTCCTTCCATACGAGTTACCAGAATATTTTTAGATTTACTATAAAATTAAGTTAAGAATACTTCTAAACTCATAATTGAAACAATAATTTCGTTACAGTAATATTATATTACGCATGACTATCTGTTGGATAGTCACAAATAAAACTAGAAATTCTAGTCCCTAGTTACTATATATTTTTTCGTGTATATCTGTAAACCAGTATCTTAAAAGAAATCTGACGTTAAATAAATTCGTAAGTGTTTGAGTGTATAAAAGTATATTTCTTCCCGCCAATTGAACACATATAAACACGAAAACAACTAGAAATGAACTTTTGTCCAACAAGGTCGTTTTTCCGACCGCGGGCTTAATTTTTTTATTTTATACATTATTGACGAGAGCGGGCGTTCTCTAAAAGCTGCGCGTTAAAATGCAATCTTAACAGAAATGACGGATGAGTTACGTCATTTTATGTCACACCTCTGTGACACAAACGGTGACACGTATCTGTGGCATACACGTATTACCTCAATAAAATTGTTATGTACCTTTTTTCAAAGGACCTGCGATACTAATATCTTTATTATATACATTATCTTATATCCTAAACGGTGTCCTAAGCGTGTATAAAAATAATATTTACTTACTACCTGGAAAGAATATCGTCACCATAGGTAATAATATCCAAATATAACGGTAACGTGACAGTTTATAATAAAAATATCCCCTGTCGAATCACTTACGAGTAAGTTCCATCAATTGCGCGATTAAAAAACAAGGGATGAGACAAAATATTACCCCTTTGTACTGGCTACTAATAATAATAATAACGTATACATAACAACAACATCTAGGCCCCAAACTAAGCATTAGCTTGTATTTTGGGTACCAAGCGAAGACACCACACACATATAACAACCAAGACTCGGTACCGGTATGATTCATAATATAAATACTGACCCGACCTGGGATTCGAACCTGGGACTTTCAGCTTCGTAGCGTGACTTCGTAGGCAGGGTCGCTGCCATGAGAATAAGACATTAGTGATGTATCTGAGTGTGACAGTTTGTGAGTTAGTGTAGACTTTGTCACTGTGACATAGACCAATAATGACATCACTTATCATAGGGAATAAAATATTAACTAAATAATTTATGACAAAATACCTCCAGAGATTATAAATTTGTTAAGAAATGTTTTTAGTACAAAGGAAATATGTATCGACGTAAATATTTATTGTTCTTTGCTAGTTATTTGAGAAAAGTAACTGGGTTTCTTGCCGTTCATTCTCTGTAGAATCGAAATTCCAAACCGTTGACAACTTCTGACGTTTCAAAATTGCGTAACTGAATTAAAATAATTTGATTTGATGTAATCGATTGTCTAGAGTTAGATCACTGTTTTTGCTCACATTGGCAAGGGCTTCCTCGAAGGTGTTGTGTGGCGGCGACGCGGTCGAAGGCGGGTCCTGAACGAGAGCAGAGCTCGGCATTTCAGCGCATTACTCTTCTGAAAACAAACAATACAAAGATGTATGATTGCTGGCGTTGACGATAAATACAGATTTATACAAATAATTAATTTAAAGTCTAAATCGATGCTATTAGATTTCGTGCATAAAAACGAGAAACAACTTGAATGAAGCTAAATGTTAAAACTTCATCCTTATAAATTATAAAAATATTTATTTTACAATTTTTTGTTCAATTTATATGTTGTGTACGTTTAAATAGATGTTGTAGAATGTTTTTTTTTCCTGTTAAACATCGGTATTAGAATTACCAATTTTTGCTTCTTACATAAATTTAATTTCGACATTTGGATGTTTATTGGGACGGTTTTTCGTTCAAAGTAAATACTACACTTGGAATGTTTATAATAAGTAAACAGTAATAATTAAAATTTGCTATAAACTAACACATTAAATACAACACTTAAAAACCTAAACAAACAAACTTTTTTAGTGAACTTTACAAATTACGTACTTCATTTCATAACCAATAGGTTCTTGCACGCGATCACGATCGCGACGTGATCGCAACAGACAAAATAAACCGTTTACGTTGATTCTATTACGAGTGTAATGAGCCGTAGGTAGTATGAAGAGTAGAAACAACGAAAGCGCCAAGTTACCATCTACTATGTTACATCACGGAACTTAATTTATAAAAGATTTGATGTACATCGCTGCATGTACACAACTTTTATTCACAGCTCCAATAAAAAACTAGCGATGTATGACGGATGAACCAAAATTCAAATGTACGATTAGATTAAGACTAAGATGGTAGTTTTTAGTAGCAAGTGGCGCGTGACCTTGGCTCGCAGGCCTCGGCGTCAACACGAGTTGGCTGTGTAAACACTCATTACCATAGTTGACAACGTCACTGAGACCGTTTCGACCGCGAAATTGAAGGCGTCCGTACTGAGCTTGCTTACTACAATAACATTCCTGCTTAGTTACGTTTAACAAAAATTTCGTAAGTAGGTACACCGCAGACTGCTGGTGACATCATGGATTTATTTTTAGTAATCGCTGTGAAATATTACTAAAAACCGGCCAAATGCGTGCCTGACACGCAGTAATTTAAATAAAATTTTAGTTGATAACTAAAAAAAGAGGAGACACATCGTTAACGAAATTAGAAACTCATTTGTATCTCACCAAATCTCCTAAATAAACATCTAGCCAGAGAACCTTTACTTTATTTTCAATGAACTATCTAATTTAGCTCGCACGATGGAATGTACAAAAACTTTTTTATATCCATATTTCAATGCATGTAGAGCCTAATTATCCAAGTTTTCATAATTTCGCTGTAGAATCATATAGCCGTTCATATGAGACATCTATCTGCCTATAAAGTTTTATTAGAATTCTAGCAGGACGTACATGCTGACGGACAGTCGGACAGGACTAAATTATAAGTGTACCGTTTTTGCAATTTGGCTACAGAACCTTAAAAAAGTAAAAATATTAACAAATGAAATTAAAGTATAGTTTATTTACTTAACACATGTTTAAATTTAATATTAATTTAAAAAAAAAGGAATATTATTTATTTCTTATGACAATTTATTCATTGTTTATTTTTTGAATCACACAAAAGAATTGTACAGAAGAAATAATTTTTTGTTTGAGGAGGACTGCCTGTGTTCTTGAAAAACGCAGAAATTGTAGACATATGGGAGTTTTTTTTTAAGGCTGAGGATAAAATTTATTAATCATTCGATTTTCGATAACTAAGCTTTTCGATATCCTGTTATAAATAGAAAATAATAAGTATTCAATATCAAGGAAAGCAAAGTTTCCAAAAAAACATAGAGTTTTATAGGACTTGCATAAGAACGTTTACAAAGGTACATTACTTGAGCAGACAAAAACATTAACGTCCAAAGCTTTTCTGTGGGATATAAAACTTTCTCACGCGGCAGTAGTAAACGTACTTCGCGATAGTCAGCTAATGGATGTAAGCAAAAACGTCATTTTCTCTAACTTCCCCCACTACTAACCCCTCTAAATGACCAATGGGAAAAAATCTATTTAGAAAGTAATATACAACTATAAGCTATACGTAGAAAAGACATGTTTCGATTGATTCATCATCGTGGAACAGAAACTAAAACTGTATGAAAATGTGGGGTATATAATTCAAAATCCGTAAATGAACTTTTTGAAAGCTCTGACAAAGGCATTGTTTGAATCACACACAAGACATTTAACGTCTTTATTCATTAGAAGAAAAATCACTTTAAAAAAAATCATTTACAGACATTTTAAAAGCGGTTTCGATCTATTCTGGTTATACGAATTTGGAATTTTAACAAATCGTATGTAATTTGATACGTGTATTTTTATAGGTTTTCGTATCCCCGCTATAAATAATTACTAAGATTGACCGGCTGGTCAAATAACAAACCGAGATGAAAACGGTATATAAAACGGTACTCACACAAATCTGATGAATACTTAACTTCTACAATACGAAAATTTATCCTCGACGTGTAACATCTCATTAACATGTGTCGCTTAATATGATAACATATTGAATACATTCCTAGCGGTTTCGTAGCCAATACCTATTATTTATAACGTATTTTGTATAGAGTACTAAGTTGCGTCCCTCAACGAAACCGTAGTATGAAAACTATATTATTTTCCTTGATTTTTAAACATCGATGATCTTTTACTTAATATTATCGCAATAGCGTTTACAGTACACTGTAACTAATATACTAGTTAGTACCTACATCTAAATACTACCAGGATGGTGCGTGTTTTGTGTGCACGGCTTTGAACCGTTTTTTGCTTTATACTATAATAATAGTGTTGTCAAACACTCGCTGTGGCCAAAGTATAAGGCATGTCGATACAGCTCGCCCCAAACTTTGTTTGCTTTGCAGTTGACGCGGATGCGTTATGTGCTAGCTCGCGTTCGATACCCATTTTTCCTACTGCGACGCTACTAGCTTCGACTTCAGAGCGAACTAGATGTTTGACGCTAGCTGTACCAAAGTAGACGTAGCAAAGCAGACGTGGCTGATTTGTTGTTTGAACTATGACTAACACGGTTGCATTTGTGTAAATATTCACTAATAAGCGCCCATTGTGATTATTAATGTGTAAAATTTTTTAACAGAAGTAAAATGAAACCGTCGTCGTGATAGATCGATGTTATCGATGTCGTAATAGCCAAGAGGTAGCGAGTCCGCTTCTTGTTTGGAAGACCGTAGTTCGAATCCCAGGGCATTTACCAATGAATTTTTCTAACTTATGTATACCTATCACTGACTATGTGCCTCGGAAAGCACATTAAGCAGCCGGGGTGCCGGTTGCCATCAATAGATGTTAGCAATAGATAATTTTAACTGTAAAGAAACTCACTGCAAATATTTGTGGTGTCGACAGGTGTACTTTCGACAATATAAAAAATTTGTATAAAAGGAGAGTGTCAATTTATCATATTTACATATTTATGTATCAATTTCATTCTAGAAACATATAAAGACAATAATAGCGAAAACGATGACAACTCATTTCTAAGTCATTGCACTTGCATAACATTACTTTATTTGAAAATGAAAGTTTCATTTCGTATATTTTTTTATCGTTAGTTTTCGATATGTTCACAAGGACCACCCAACAGCCTAGCCAATAAGAAATAACTGTAACCACAGTGTAACATAGAACGCTGTATGTTTCGTCGCGCGCGCTCCAACTTTTGATTGCCCGGGACCCGAGACGCAGGTATTCACCTGACGCAGGTGACGACCGCTTAGCCTAGTGGGCAGCGACCCTGCCTGCGAAGCTGGAGGTCCCGAGTTCGAATCCCAGGTCGGGTCAGTATTTATATGATGAATATTAATACTGGCACCGGGTCTTGGTTGTTATATGTATGTGGTGTCTTCGCTTGGTACCCAAAATACAAGCTAATGCTTAGTTTGGAGCCAAGACGTTGTTGTGATTGTGTGTGTTATTGTTATTATTATTATTATTATTATTATTATTATTATTATTATTATTATTATTATTATTATTATTATTATTATTATTATTATTATTATTATTCTTTGGCTACAATCTCGAATTAAAACTCTGTATTAACGTTATCATATCAATACAATAACATTCATACCTACGCAGATTACGACACAAAATATTTCCAACATGTATTCGACACGGGTATCGAATGGGAGGCCCATCACGTTGTAGGTAAAGTGCATAGCGACCGCGCCACTGATAGGCACCTGGCCTAAAAACAACATGGACAACAACCAACATTTATCTGGTAACAGAAAAATGGAACAATATTTACAGCATGCTTTAATAGGCGATACATTATGAACCTCTAAAAATAATAGTATGCAATAAAATCAACATTCGTCCTCGTTACGTCATACTTATTTATGCTGTAAAAAATACTTCTCGGATCAACTGTTTCAAGGCTGCCTGACATTTAATACTTAAACACGTATTAAAATAAGAACATCGAAGACAATTGGTTTTTATTATTCTGAATTAAAAGCATACTATAAATAATTTTTGTTGGTTTTTTACCACAATCTGGTCTAAAAACATCGAACTTCGAGCGGCCTGGAAGTAATTGATCCTTCGGGTTTTTAGAGCTTAAAGCTTCAAGTATATCTTCTATCAAAGGCATACTGTATAACATGATTGCTGCATTTCTTCTGTCACCACCATCCGACTTAGCAAGCTGTCATTACGAGTATGTCTTCTAAAGATATTATCGATATTTTATTTTGTGGTATTAGGTTCGATGACAATATACGTCTAATTTTTGTTAGGACTTTTATGAAAAGCAGTGGAACGACCGAACCTTCGAATATATAAGCCGAAACGTTTGATAGCAACATCGGATGGTGTCAAAAGTAAAGTAAGGAAGATCCAGTGTGAAGATAAAGAAATAAGCTGTAATGAAATGAAATGAAATATCTTTATTGCCACATTGCTGTTGCCAGTCCACCATAGTGGCAGGGCCAGCGCTGGTATTCTGCCGATCCCAGAACTTAAATTAGATACACACACACACACACACACACACACACCCACACACACACACACACACACAACACACACAACACACACATACTCACCCTCACACACACACACACACACACCACACGCATACTCACCCTCACACACACACACACATATACACCTATATACACTTCCATACATATATACACATATATATCTCCATACACCCACACACACACACATACATTCACACATGTGATACAAGAAAAGGTCCAATAGTATCGCAGCAGTAATCCAGTTAATGTAGACCATAGATCAGTCACTCCCCCCTCCCCCCTTCCCTAACCATAATCAGATAGCACATCAAATCAACAGACGCGCACAAATCTCGCTCTTCTGTGTAAGTATGAGTAATTACCTGTGTTTGTAAATTTTTTTGTAATTATTTTTAAAAGTATTACATGACTGTATGTCATCTGACTGTAATTGACTTGAGAATTTCATGTGAGAGATCATTTTGTTCCTGTTGTTGTATAAAGCAAAATCAACGAGTGAGGACTCGTCGTGAGTTTTATGAGCACGCACGAAACCCGCGATTTTTTAACAAAATAAATGACGCACTAATTTAGAGTTTATTATTACTTAAGTGCTAGCAGTTAGACGAAAGCGCCCAATTAGACTTTTATAACTGTGACCTTCGTAAAAGTCCTCGAAATCCATATGACTCATGGCAAGCCATCGCTTAAATGGTAACTTGTTTAAACGCACGCACTTTCTTCCATATAACTTGCTTCATTATCATTGACTGTGGGAATTCGGGGGTCGTTCGTCGACGACTCGTCGATCTTGAAACGTATATGGATGTGCAGAGACCAGATCTACGTGTTCGGTTTTGACTGTCCATATGTTTAAAGTTCGAGGCCTGGTTTTATCATGAAGATATTGTTCCCATCATCAGCTCGCAACTGATTGCTCAGAAGAAG
The DNA here is from genome assembly GCA_949709985.1 of Luffia ferchaultella. Classification (NCBI taxonomy): domain Eukaryota; kingdom Metazoa; phylum Arthropoda; class Insecta; order Lepidoptera; family Psychidae; genus Luffia; species Luffia ferchaultella. The sequence goes on along the minus strand of OX453253.1, from coordinate 12,325,102 downwards.
GTTTCAACGTTTTAATTTTACTGTGAAACACTCGTAAAAATCTATTTATAATCTAGCTAAGTTGAAAATATTAAAATTAATATTATTCAAATTAAAAGTATTTTATACAGTTATTTTTATTTTTTTTGTACACACGTTTAAGTATCAAAATAATAAATTCTACCAGATAATATTATTTATGTCTTCATTTTATTATGAGATAAATCTTACAAGATATAAAGAGAGATTCATAATGAGAAGTTGAAATTAATGGGTAAAATATTCATCTCATTACATTATATGAGGGTCATAGTATTATACTGAAAAGATTTTTTTTCTCATTTATAGTTTGAAATATTTATAAAATAAAATAAATCATTCAGCGCCGATCTTATGTGAATATTTTTCATATTTTCATTGCACACTGTTCATAAAAACTGAATAGCTAGCGACCGTCCGCGGCTTGTCCCGCCCGCGATTACTCGTTTGTATTATTTCGGCTAAAGAATCTTCGGAATGTAAATAAATTTTTCTTCGTGACAATTTTCAAGAACTTCTGATCAGCAGTTTAGTTTTGAAAAGGTAATAAACATACCAACACTTTTCTGCTGTAGCCTATGTTCTTCCTCAAGGTTTAAAGTATCTCTATACAATATTTCGTCAAAATAACTTCAGTGGTTCAGCTGGTAAAATGAAATAAACAGGCAGATATATTAATAATAGTAATTTATTGACGGGTGCTAGCCCCAGAATCATTTTTACATTTTTACACATTACCTATATACATATAATTTTCGCATTTATGATATTAAAGACATCGAACTAATATTAATATCGTATAGAAACGACATCGCAAAGCAAATGTTTGGGTCAAGCGTTGTTGCCGACCGGCAATAACTCATTCAGTCACTAGCCTATGCTCATCGCGACCGCGTGCCAAAAACGTGATTAAACAACAATTTGAAAATGCCGTCGTGGGTGTTAAAAACATGTAAAAATCAATCAACTGCGAAGAAAAAAGATAGTGGCATAACTTATCGTTGATAATTAATCAAAAAAAAACTAAAACCATCCAAAATAAATTTTGTACCTACATTATTTTCTACCGTTGCCGGCATGATTGCCGCCATACTTGTTTTAACTACAAATTTCACGACATGTATAATACCTACTAAATACTTATATACTACTTCACTGAGAAAAATCCTTCGTACAGACGAACGTATATTTCAGAAATATACTGTCAACGTATACTTTAGACTTAAATACGTACAATATGACATTAATACGGATAAATCAGAAGTACACCGACAGACTTGTCTTGCAGCTGAATGGTGTAATATACTGTGTTACGCTAAATCAATTAATACCACGATTCAAGTATACATTATTCTTTTTTCACGCTGAAAATTTTCTCAGTGTTGCAATTCCGTGTATTCTAGTGGAAACGAACCAAGCATAACACGAATTAGACATGTATAATACAGTGTATTATACTTGGTAGAAACATCAATGTGGTAGAAACAAGGTGATAGTGCCGCGCGCACAGATTTGTTCGTGTCCTTTGTTCTAGTAGTATATAGTTTAGTGATTAAAGATATGATTTTAAAAAATCTATGAACAGCGTTGCAGATCTTGTTTATATCTTGACAATCATTTCGTGTTTTGTTTGGTTACAGAAATAGAAATGCTCCACTGACACAAAACTACACGAAATAAATTACTTGCACTTTTACTGGTTTTATATTATAATTATCTGAAATCCCATAGAGTTATTATCGATCATATTCTAAATAAATCTCAAATATATTCAAAGATATTTAAAATGAAATTCAAAATGTAAAGTTATTACAATATGTTTAGACCTACGACTCTAAGTCATATGATAATCGGGTGACCGTTCTCAATGATTTTCTGGCAAAACAAACAACCATCGTAGACCACCTGCGCAGGCGCCGCCGTCGAGCTATGAATTGCACAATAGCCCCCAGTGCGCTGGACCGTCATGTGTGCGTATACAAAAACAATATCCTCTGTTGCGATACTATGATGTACCTACTTCCAACTAATTAAGCGTGAAGGCTGAACGTTTGTGTTAATTATATAGCTATTGCAATGATTCATTGATTTTCACTATTGAAATCAAATCTTTCCGTGGGAAGATTTTTAAATAGGAACTGAATTAAAACATTGCCAAATTTATTATTAAAATAAAAAATTTTATTTACAATTTTACCCTTGATTAATCAAAGGGATTCCAAATCAAATTAAGTTAAACACAATCAGTCGTTTCGTATAAGAAATGGAGTTCTATCAAACTAGAGTTTAAAGAAAATATTCTCTACCATTTCACCCTTTTAAATAAATATGACCGCATGTCATATATTCCCTAAAAAAATTAATCGTTCTTTGATTTTTTTCCATATTTCTGTAATTTCTGCGCGCAAACGAAACCAATAATTAATTACTTTTTGAAGTGTATTGTTACTATTGATTTATTGATGAAAACAAAAATAAAATATAAAACTTCATATGACGTAATATAAAATATATAAAATAGAAGTATTTTAATATATTTAACAATTTAAATTTTCGAAAAAAAAACACTTTATTGTATAGACCGTTAATTTTGTCTGTGAGTGAACTTACAATTAATATAAAAATTGGAAAGCATAATAAACGAAACGAATAATTCTAAAGTTTAATCAGTCATGATTGACAAAACTACATTAGGTTTAAAATATCAACAAGATATGATCAAAGAAACAAGAAGGTATATTATTATGATAGACTCTTAGAATGTCTTTCATTAATTTCGTTTTCTATTTATTTTTGTTGATTTATTGTTTTATTGTTAGTAAGACCAACACTCACAAACACTCACAATCATACACTTGTAAGACAAATATTTCAAAAAGATATGAAATAAAAGGTTTTTCACAGATTAACAAACAAAAATGCAATGTTAAAAACAAAAATTTTTTTTTTTAGTATTTTCAAACATAAAAATGCTTGACTTGACAAACCTCTTGTCGATTTGGTTTCAGTGCAGAATATCGTAAATCTAAGTTGAAATCTTTGGATATAAAATTTTTACCATCTGCTGGACACAAAGAGACTCTTGCCTGGACATCTCAGCGAAATCTTGAAAAACAGTACAATCACATAAACTGGAAGCAATCTCTAAAAGGAATAATGTCCAACATTTTGAGTAATAATATTAGTAGCGTCACATAGTCACGTGATTGACTGGGGCTATTTTTCGGTCCATTTTTTATATGTACATATATAAATCAGGGATAATAGTTTCATTCTATATATTAGAAAGCGTTTAAATATTAACTTATCAAACAAACACCTACACATAAGTCGACGTCCTCTTGATTAAACAAAATTCAATGATCACATAATCCCTAAGCTTTACATTTAATACCGTTCCGAACGACGCCGGTCGGAAAACTCAAATCTGTTTTCCGAATCTCGGCAATATGAGATCCACAATCGATAAATTATGCATGAGAGATCTCTCCCACAATAGAGCCCGCAGAATCAATATTTATGAGCAACGATTGGAAAAAAAGACCGAGGGTACAAATCAGGTTTTACGGCGAGCCCGAATCGCTCGAGGATTCCCGTTTTATTTGTTACGCATTCAGGTGTTCGTGTTATTTATATCGGACGCTTAATGAGAGACGTGCCGATTACGGTCCGCGGAAAAGGTTCTCAGTGTCGTCAAAATGCGGGTGAGGCCGCAGCGAAATTAGACATTGGGTTTTCCGCGTATTTGCGTGAGCGAACGTCCCACCACAGTAAATTTAATACTATAAGCTCGTAGACGCTAATTCGTATTATACCATTTGCTTTAGGTCCAAGAACGAAGTAGTTGAACGCAGTAAAAACGAAGTGAGAAAGGAAAGAAGACAAAAGCAAAAGATAGATCAGAAAAGCGATTCAAGAAAAATAATCTTTGATGGTGTATAATGAATCGATGTATATATACCGCATAATTTATTCATGAAATGTATATCAATATTGAAATATTCAGCAAAATTGCTTTGACATACAACATTTGATCGTGGCGATTCAAGCTTGGTAACTTCTGCACTTTATTCAATGAAATACCATTTTCGACTTAAACTAACTCCGGTACCAAATCGGTCGACAGGTACCGAACGGTTCTCGCTGACATTTGCACTTTCGTTACATCATCTGAGTCGCGACTCGTGACCGATGCACCCGGCTGTCATTATAGGCCCATCAAGTTGGTTGGGTCAGCTTTAAGCCTGTTTTGACAATATACAATATAAGTATAGATTTCTTGTACATTGTTGTTTTGATTCGACTTCTGATTTACCCAAAACTTCGTACTGAGTGCTCGAGTTTTTGGAGAATTAATAACTCCTACATATAAAAAAACTGGCACTTGAAAAGTCTGAAATAAATTTATTGATTTCTAAATTATTTTTCTTTGTTAAGATCTCAAGATTTTAAATCAATAGTTACCGTTCTTAAGAACAGACGACTGGAAGACTGGAAAACTGGAAAAACCGTTTTTAAATAATATTTTGTATATAGCATAGAATACGTTATATCAATATGGGTAGATACTGTGTAAATTTAAAAAATTAAAAAAAAAACCAAAACAAGATAATTCAAATGCAAGGTTTTCCGTTTTTGAAATCTGAAACACGGTAGTTTCGGCAGCATTGTTTCACGTGAAAAACGATTGCAAATAAAGTTTGAATAGGGTACAATCCTCGATAGCATTAACAATAGCCGTTCTATTATGGAAATGAAAATAATAACCTACAGCGATTTTGGTCAAAATATGGTGTTAGGAAGTTATGGATAGCGTTTCTCATACTTTATGTGAAACGAGGAATACGCATCGAAAATTCAATTCAGATATATCCAAAACCTTCCGACCTCTCTTAATGGCATTAAAAATTTTATAAAAACTATAAAATACTAGACTGTTTCGTATATAAGGCAAGGTGATAATAATCGCCCAGTTCATCTGCTTCAGGAATGTTACCTCTGGTAATAAGTTCAGTAAATAAACGTAACATAATATAGGTAAGAGTTCTACTCTTACCTTCATTGTGTTACGTTACGTAACGTCAAAATATGGATACTTAGGTATAAGTTTACTTAGTGATCCCCGACGCTTTCAAAGAAAAAGAATCAATTGAAAGTTAAAAAACCATCCTGTATTATTTATATCGCACTTTTTAATGGTTATTTTTATAGTACGAAATTATTACTTTTAATTTTATTTCTTTTTAGTTGCAGCGAACCTGTTTCAGACAAAACGAGTTTTTTTGACTTAAGTACATTAACTATCGCTGACTCCGTGCCTCGGAGAGCACGTTAAGCAGTCGGTCCCGATTGCTATCAATAGATGGCGGTCGTTACAATCCACCAACCCGCGTAGCGTATTGGAGTAGCGTGGTGGATTTAAGCTCCAAGCTCCCTCATCTTGAGGGGAGGCCTAAACCCCTACAGTGGGGTATAAAAAGGGCTGATGGAATGGAATAGAATTTTATTTAAAGCAAATTTTTAATTTAAATTAAATAAAAATTTTGAGAAAATATTTAATTTTCATTACAAATGTATAATTTTAAACATTTGATGTTTTTTTATTTCATTCGTTGAAGAGCAACCATAACAGTTATAGAGACATATATAAACATACAGACAGATAAATGTTTCAAACTTATAACATCCGTCTTTTTCTGTCTGTCGTCGGGCGTTAGAAATGAAATAATTACTAGTGCTAAGCAAAACCTGAACGAATCTGCGATTGTAAAATCGCATGAAAACATTTGGCAAAGTCTGAAATGGCTCACGACGTTATTCTAGACAGCCTCTTCAGAGTCAGGGAAATATTTGTGAAATCACATAATATATACATTTTCAAGGAAAAGTTAAAATAACGTTATGACTCGTAAGCTCTGCCTAAGGCCTGCGAATTGCGAAACCCAAGGCAAGACGAAACGTCGCAATAACATAATTTCATAGAAGCTATGTGGCAGAAAGTACGGCAGACCTGCGCAAAAGAGTATGCACACCGTACTTCACAGCCTCACATATATTATGACAAGTATTGAACTTTATTAATTATCAAAAATTAAGAAAATGTAAAAAAATACATTTCCATAATTATTTCCCTTGTTTCATATTGAAGGTCCTGGGTTCGAATCCCAGGTCGGGTCAGAATTTATATGGTGGATATTGATACTGGTACCGGGTCTTGGTTGTTATATGTATGTGGTGTCTTCGCTTTGAACCCAAAACACAAACTAATATTTGGTTTGGAGCCTAGACGTTGTTGTGATGTATACGTTATTATTATATTATACGGAGATATTGGCTGTTAAATGTTTTTAAGGCGAGGTTCCTCGTCTATGCCACGCTCACTTACACCCGGAGTTAAACGAGTAAATAAAGAGATGCATAATATTTGATATGATGTATTATTGAAGATTCGAATTATTATTTTTTTTAATTCCAATATATCTGTTATTTTTCTGTTGTTTCATTGATATATTATATTAATATTTCTTTTATATTTAAGACCAGTCCGGCAACATATTTTTCATTGCATAACGATTATTAAGGTTGCTTCAAAAATGTTTTTTAATCATTAACCAGCCATGGGTTTTAAAGAAAATCTATGTATTAAAGTGCAATGAAGATTCAGTCAAATACCATGAAAAAAAAGGATATTTTATAAAAAAATTGTGTCTAATATGACAAACTGGTAAAAAAACGTGCATTTTAGAGAGATTTCATCTTAATAATAATAATCAGCTATTGATTTATCATTTCTCAATAAATCAATATCGAATATCAAAGTCACATGTTAATTCATACTTCGTTTATCATACAATAACTTCGCATCGTATTTTGCGTAACATTCGACGGCGGTCCGCAGTTAGCAATATACGTGCGTGTCGTTGCGACAGAACTTGCTTAATGTTGAAGACTTGAAGAGCTTATGTTGCTGCGAAAATGTTCGTCCATTCAATTGCCCATTTCATTGACTTCTGGAATGTCGTACGCATAGTTGACACGACCTAGAATGAGATACGAGTGTAATGAGGAAAAATATTAGACTTATACAGTTATTTAAGGCTATAACTTTTAAGGAAATCATCTACGGCGTCTTCTTTATGAAATTTTGATTGATTGATAACTTTGATTGGCAATAAAGATTATTATTATTTTTATATACATGAGTCCTGTATATTCTTCCACCAACCCATTATGCCCCACTGCAGGGGTTTAAGCCTCCCCCTTGGGTTAGGGGGATTGGAATTTAATCCACCGCGCTGCTCCAGTGCGGGTTGGTGAATTCTAAGGACTGCTATCTGTTGAGAACTGTATATTTTTCGGTAAATGTGTATTTTTTGGTAGAATGATGACAAAACAAAAACAAAATCATAATTTTCTTAATATTTTTTTAATCATTTAGTTCAGTAACTTAACTGTGGTAACTATGGTAAACTGATAACAATACGCTTACTCCTCAAAATTTTATTAAATTTTGACGCAAGACACGGTACGGCGGTATATTTGCTTTCCACCAATTAATTTCTTTTATAAATAATACGAACAAAGAATAAATATTTCATTTAAACTTCAACCGAAATCTGTTTTTCTAAACTTCTGTCTGTATGTTTATTTCATTATCAACAAGTCGAGATCCTGTCAAACTATAATTATATCTATTCCTAAAATATTAGTCTGGATAAATATAGATCTATCTATGTACTACTTTACCAAGTTAGGAAAAAATACTATGAATAACGCAATTCATAGTCCAACACTTGTACAGATACTTTTAATATACGTAGACATGTTTGAAAATAATTCAAGCAATAATTTAAACGTTAAGTCACTCATAGCAAAATTAACCGAGTCACTTTATGTATATTGAATTTGTTTAAATATATACTTCACTGCTTATATATGTATTGTTACACATCCAAGAAAAACCATCTGTAGAGCTACTGTTTTCATTAACACTGTAATTTTGTGTTAATATCTCACGATAAAAGCAGTTTTAGTGATAAAGTACTTACGCTACCGTGAGAACGATCCACCAAGCATGCAGACAACTACCAACCACTATTTGTTTTATATCATAAACGGATGTGGGTTAGTCGTACACGCACGTTTTTCTACTTAACATTTATATGTCTCGTAATATATTCTCAACTAGTGATGAAACGAAATGAAAATATTCATCTAACATACGTCATTGTGAGTCTCTGAGTATAGCAAAAATGAATATAAAATGTACTATGAAGTATTATTGCTGCAGATAGAGCATTCTTTTATAATGGTTAATCATATATAAAATAATAATATAATAATAACGTATACAACACAACAACGTCTAAGCCCCAAACTAAGCATTAGCTTGTGTTTTGGGTACCAAGCGAAGACACCACATACATATAACAACCAAGACCCGGTACCAGTATCAATATTCATCATATAAATACTGACCCGACCTGGGATTCGAACCCGGGACCTACAGCCTCCAGCTTCGCTACACACTAGGCTAAGCGGTCGTCGTCTATGAGAGCTGTAATGTGTACTTCCTTTATTTACATAGTAACCATCATCACCGTTTCGTATCGATACAATTATTTTTCAAATATCAAGTTAGCACAAAACAATAAAAAGGTGCATTTTGTATAAGAATTCATATTCTTTTATATATTGAAGAAAAAAGGAGAATACATAATTAATCTGTACAATTACTGACGCACTGTCAATATCTCCTTTTAAAAAGATAACCTCACCAAATTTGTACGTCATATCTTAGAAAAGTATTTGTATTCCGTAAACATTACCTTTTAAATTCATATTTGTACGTAATAGCACCGACTTAATACTAACAGGTGTCACATCACTAATATTAATACGTAAATGAGGATCTGACTAAATATAATTCTCATGTTCTTAACTGATTACACGGTTTAATACCCTTCTAATAGGTTTTAATGGATTGTTGATGTATATTGTTTTGTTATTTACTGCATGGAATCACGGTTACACGAGAACAAAGATGTTATTTGTTAAAGGTGATATTGAGGCATTCTGTTCATTGTTTGAAAGTCAACTAAGTAATCTGAACAGTTTATTACAAGATGAAAAAAATTATAGTAAATTAATTATTAGTGCTTTGTAAACTTACTAATAAACACGGTTATGTACAAAATAATGCATTAATTGTGAACGGTCGGTTTATTGAGGCATTGATAAAATTAATGAAAATTCAAACATTTGCCCGGATTTCATTACAATCTGGTACTAACAAAAGGTTAATTTATATGTTATTATTGTATGTTTGTATGCTTCCTTCTAATTGTCCTTAATGATGCTAATCGCAATGCGATTTCAGGCTTGATGATTAATAGGTTTAATTTAATTACATATTACAAACTACTAAGTAAAAATTAAATATGTAAACAAACTTACATTTTATTAATGTTTATGTCGACTTGTATAAGTTTAATTAGTGATTCAAATTTAATTCATTAACTATATTACCAAATCATAATTGTGGTATATTAGACGCTTTTTTTTCAAATAATACCGATGATCAGCCTTTTTTTTCATTTATGTTTTAGAAATATTTAAGCTTATTATCATAACTATAATTCACTATTTATTAACTGCAATTATTAACTATAATTAAATTTTAACCTGTTTATGATCTATATGAACATAATTGTAACTACTTCGTTTCTACTACTAAAAATTACTAAAGGTATCGAGATGCGGCTTTTTTAAATTTCTTTGTAATTTTTTCTTGTAATTTAATTTGTAATTTGTCATCCAGTGATTAGTGTAAGCCGTCTGTTATGATCACAGGGAGTCACGGAAAAATTAATTTACCTTTCACTTAAAAACCATTTGATGGATTTTAGAGGCTATTTTTTACTGTGGAAGTGTACCGTTGTTTGTTACCTTTTCAAGGTTGGATTGCTGAATTTATATTGATGAAATCGCATCTTGAATTATGTGTTAATATAATTTATGTAAAAAGCGAAATATGCATGTTAATACAAAATGAGCTTTTATTTCTGGTAGATTTTCGCGGCTAAATAACTGCCTGATTTCAATGAGGTTTCACAGAGAAGTAACTTGAATCATGGAAAATATAATAATGCAGACAGGTGGAAACGGACAAATAAATACTGTTAATCCTAAAGATCACGCAGTTAGTTTGAAATATAACAATTTGTAGTAAATATAGAAAAGCGTTATATGGAAAATAAGGTAACGGGACAATAATGTACAAATTCGTGAGCGAGAATATTTTAACAGTGAAAGCCGAATCAGACGAATCCTAAACCCGCTAAATATATATTTTCTACGTACTAAAGATTTATGGTTAGTAGAGATAATACTTTAGCTTGTATTAATGTCACATTTGCCAAGAAGGATTTTGTGATTCGACGCGGAGGGAATCGTAATAACAGATTCGCCTGCGAATACGAAATCAATACTGATGTCGACAAATTGAAATTCAGGGTCTGTCGTTTGATATCCTCAACTTTACCTTGCCGTGAATGTTCTTGGAATTATTATATTTTTGCTATTTCAAGTTTTTCTGCTACCTAAATAAATGGTATGGGTATTTGGATTCAGAAAGACGTTTCACTACACTTTTAGGCATGTGTCTATCGATGCAAGTTTACAATGGGGTCCTCATGTTATGAGGGTGGCTGGTAAACTGAGCTCTGCTGTTTTTGCAATTAGGCAAATAAGAAGACTAACCAATGTGCCCACAGCGAGGCTTGTTTATTTTAGCTACTTTCATAGCATAATCTCGTATAGCATTCTGCTCTGGGGAAAGGCCGCTGACATTCAAACAATATTTATTCTGCAGAAAAAGGCTATTCGAGCTATATATAAATTAAAATCTAGAGATAGTGTGAAGGCTCACTTTAGAGAAAGTAACATTTTGACAGTACCTTGTCAGTACATTTATGAAAATATAATTTATGTACATAAAAACTTAAATGCTTTATCTAGGGTGGGTGATGGCCACAACTTAAATACAAGACATAAGCATTTGTTATCGATTCCCATCTTCAGACTTTCAAAAGTTAATAATTCTTTCATAGGAAATTGTATCCGTTTTTATAATAAAATTCCTAAAGAAATCTTGAACTTAAATTCAAATCTATTTATAAAGCGAGTTAAAGTCCAACTTATGAAAAAAGCTTACTATTGTATTAGCGAGTATTTAAATGATAAGTACGCATGGACATCATTGTAATAGTTGTAAGCGTTTTAAATTAAAAAAAAAAAATGATGAATTATGAGAAACATATATTTAAGTACAATAAACAGGGAGGAGTTTTTTGCCGGTTCTTCTCCTTCTAGTTTTGGAACCGGTACTTAATCAATTTATTTTGACTTTCAATAAGTGTGTGTAAACATCTTATATTGAATAAAAACTTTTTGAATTTGAATTTGAATGTACCTACCACTGGAACGAGAGGGGCAATGTAATCCAAAAGTATATGCGCATTTGTATCATTATTTTCTTATGATTTGACTATTTCGCTACAATAACCTATCCCTCGATAGTCGTTTTTATATGTAGATTTATATACGAATGTTTATTACCTACAAAAATTTCATGACATTGTCCCTCTTTACTTGAAGTTCAAATTTTATGTTTAATAATAATAATAATGATGGAAGCTACAACATCCCACACAGCGCCATCTAGTCCCAAAGTAAGCAAGTATTATGCTTGTGTTATGGGGCACTAGACTAGACAACTGGTATACATACTTTTTTTTACACACGGACATGGAACAAATAAACATGTTCATGCATAAAAACTTTGTCCCGGGCGGAAATCGAACCTGCGACCCTAGGTTCCGTAGTTAGCGCTTCTAACCACTCGGCCAATCCGTCAGTCGTATATATATATACATATATCTTCAAACAAAATTCAAATAGAAATAAAAATTATTTTAGATTATTTAAAGTTTTAACGTTAAAGGTAAAGGAAGCGTCTTTTTAAATACAAAATTGTATTAGTTTAATAGAAATATTTTATGATTTAGCTCAATCATTTGGTAAAGATAAAATGTGGCCAAAATGGAAAACATTATTAATAACACATTTAAGGTGACTAGTCTGAAAATTTCAGTTATGTGAAGCCATTCTACTCAAAACCACTGTCACTTATAATTTTAGAAATAATAAAATAAAAAATCCGAGTACGTAAAAACTCAGATCAGTCGTAAAAAAGAATTAGTAGAAAAAAACAAGTTTTAAAATTGACGGAAATCACGCGAATATAATTTAATTACAATTGTAATTTATCTCACAAACGACGCACTTTTCAAGATCACGTACTGAAATTATATTTATGATTATAATTCAAGCCGTTTTTTTTTTGAAATTTCGGCACTACAAAAACGGTCAAAAGTGATTATTTTGATTGCTTCGTAAAGGTCACTTTGAGACCACGAAATATCATGTCATTAAACTACCTGTTCAGTTGTACTAATTTATAAGTGACAACCCTGAGAATATACGAAATAGCTTGAACCAGATGTAGAATGATTAGATAGAGACTAATTCCCTAAAGTGTTTCTTTGTAAATTATTCTTATTTTTTTTACGTATATATTAATTTAGTCGAAACAAAATAATAGTCTACACTCGTGGATTTTTATTATTTAAGTAGGCCGATCCTTTATTTTAACTTCTTGCGCAGAGCTTTCGTTTTATTGTAATTTTAAACTTGTTAAGGGATAAATCTGGAATGCCAACTGGACTCTTATTGTAAAAGCGTATAGGTACATTACCATTTAAAAGATTTTGTTACTTTACTGAGGCGGCTAACATGGTTAGGAAGTTTATCTTCGCTTCTTGTATTAACATTATGCCAATAACAATTTTTTTTTTATTCCTACGTACATTATGTTTTCGAATACATTATTAACATAACATTGAGACGACAATATTATGTTAATTCTTTAAACTTGTCTCGAAGCGATACTTTAGGCCTTAGTTTATAAATAGCTCGAAAAGCCCGCTTCTGTAACACGAAGATTATATCTATATTAGCAGCGTGTCCCTACAGCAGAATGCCATTAACCATCAAACTAAGGAACCCACTGAAATACACCAAACTCTCGGTTTCCATGTCCGAAAAGAAGTGAACCCTTTTCACAGCGCAAGCTGCAGAACTGAGCCTTCTCGCCCCTCGAAGAGAAAAAATTCAATCGAATTGCGAACCCCTCCTTTTTCAAGTCGGTTAAAAAGAGCAATGCATCGTCTGTGCTTGTGCACTCATTTTAGTCATCGATACGGTAGACCCTAGATTAGTAAGAACATTGTTTGGTTCAAAACCTAGTGTAAGAATTAATCAAAATGTAGGTAATTCAATTTTTTTATGTTGGCACGAATGTCAACATGTTCTTAGCGTTTGTAAATTACAGAAACTTAAACGGCCAGCTACGTAATTACCCCACAAACATTGGTTTCTCAACGTAAGTACTATTTCAAGGTAATTACGATAATTTTCGAGGATCGCATTGGACTGAAACCACAAACCGGTCCATTACTGGAATACTAAATAGGTAAGGGTATCACAAGCGTATAACTAACTCATTATATTGAGAAATATATCATTATATGTTTCAATATTATAAATTTTAATGTATGAAAAACGAACATTTTAACAATCACAATTGCATACGATTTTGTTATTATTCACTTATACGATATGTCGATTTTGATGAAATCGTTACCAATTGCATACATGCTACTAAGCCCTAAGCTACAAGACCAGAAAAATTGCTGTTACAACTTACCATTTAACTTAGCAATCCACGTGATATACATATTGATATTATTTAAAGTATGACTGAATGACAAATATGACCACCGAATATGACACATCACTACATATTATACATACATACTACATATTAAGAAAAACATATATTTAAATAAAATAAACAGGGAGGAGTTTCTTGCCGGTTCTTCTCCTCCTAGTTTTTGAACCGGTACTTAATCAATTTTTTTTGACTTTCAATAAGTGTATGTAAACATCTTATATTGAATAAAAACTTTTTGAATTTGAATTATAAAATTAAGCCTCCTGCCGCGTCTGTTTGTCAGTCTGAACGTGATAAACTCAAGAACAACTAAACGGCTTGGCATATTATTGACACCAATGGACAGAGTAATTTCAGAGAAAGGTTTACTTGCGTATTTAATTTATTAATGTTTTGTGGAAATTTGTTGAAATATTACGAATATTATTGAAGAAGTCGAAAAAAAATCAAGCCGGTTAGGAACTTTCATCGAAAACGCTGCATAATCTTTTTGAGATATAACGAAATAATGTATGGAGGAATTGTTCCTTTTGTATAGGACCACAAAAAAATACCCGATGGGATACATCTATCTTTTATGGATAGCTTACTATATCTAATTTTATGTTTGAAAAAATAGTGTCATATGATGAGATGATTGGAAAGCAATTTATGCGGATACAGTATTAATCTTTATCAAATTAAATACGTTATTTATCTTCAGCATTTCATGCAGATTGTGATTGCCCTTTACACAATACAAATAAAATAAAATAATATTACTAACAAGTGGCACGAACAGTGCATACGTGTGCAACAGTGAGCAGTGCTGGGTGCACGCGAAGCGGCTAAATGAGCCTTACTAATGAGTCATAGATATACGATGTCGTTGTCACGGAGGCGACATGCGAAACTTTGTTTATATTCCTACTATTGAATTGATTAATGTAAGGGAACGTAGTAAAATAAATTGAAAAAGGCAAAACTGATGGTTTTAATTAGAATGTCTATTTTAATTAATACTGTGTACATAATTCCCCCAAATAAGTAAAACATTTTTACATTAAACTGTAATTGGTACTGAATATAAGTACTAGAACATGTGCTTGCACTAACTACACCCGACATTTTATCTCACTTTGCCTTATCGATAAAGAAATGAACGAAGTGCAATGAAAATCATTGTTGCAATGTGATATCAACTTTACTTACACTTAAACAAAATTAGCTTAGTAAGTTTCTTACAGGAAAATACTCTGTGACAGACAGACAGACAGATGGCATAGGTTGAGTAATAAAGTAACAAAAACAATCAGTTACATCGAAGTCATATAGTTCCCCAACATTTCATACATACGTATGCAAAGTGTACGATTCACTTTTCATAATCTATGATTTTCAATATAGAAATGGCGGCAAAAGGCAAAAATTTGTTTTGATTGATTTTCGTTGATGGTTTGCTTACTTACCGATGATAAGTTACGCCACTACCTTTTTTTTCGAAGTTGACTCATTTTTACACGTTTTTAACACGAACGACGGCATTTTTGAATTGTTGTTTAAGTATGGTTTAATTACACTTTCGGCATGAGTATCATTATCAATGTGATATATAAAGAAATATTTTAGTCTGTTTTTATGTATGTATTTTTTACTTTTTCAAATATTTACAGAATTGGAAATAAAATACATTAAAAATACTCCAAGTAGGATGTAATTACGTTGCATATAAATCTAATTAAATCTAATCCACATGTTCGACGCAACAAGCTGATATGACACTGCGACAGAAAAAACAATACGGCTTATATGCTCTGCTACCCGTGCGAAGCCGGGGAGGGTCGCTAGTCATTTTTGTAAACCAAAACCAATTTCTGTCGAGCATATTATTTGTGATAATAAAAAATAATGCACAAAAAGTGGCTCAAAAATATCATTAATTTGGACACCATTTTATTAATTCAACCGAATGAAATGTAATCAAAGCTGTAGGCCACTGAATAATGTAACCCGACATTGATTGTGTTATATTTATTAAAATCTTAATAATATTATGTGCCCATAAAAGACCCGATCTTGATTTATTTAATGATACGTACCATAAATTAGAGAGTGCTACCACAGTATAAGTAAACGACCAATAATAAACTAAAATTTTCTTTATTTACTTGAGATTTACCTTAACCCTTTGACTTGTCATCAGTCGTTATCAATCAATTGTCTCTGGTAATTAAATGGCTTGTGACTTTCAATATGACCAAACATGGTTAATGAGTAGTGAATAGTTTAAGAAACAAATGGCTGGTAACTTATTCGTAATTGTGCCACATGCATGTCATTACAAACTAGTTCGTTTACTACACTATAAGGCTGGGTATTTTTTTTTTCAAAAAATGTTTTATGTGATATGTTTAGCACTAACATTTCAGTTATTTAATAGCAATAAATAATGTACATGTTATATTCATTCAAGAAGGACATATTTCTTATTTATTTTTATTTCATCTCTAAATGTCAAGTAGATATAAAAAATATTATAAATTCACAGGTCTTTGTTGAAAAGTTGTTTGAATAATACCTATTATGAAATTTCCGTACATTTTGACTGCTAAATATTTAAAAGAATTTATTCTCAGGTTATTATTTCTATACTTTAGGATCTGTGTGCGAGTGAGTCTGATTATTTTAAGTGATTTAAGTGGAATCATAGTATCAGCGAAGTAGGTTAAGATTCTATAAGTAGAACATCTTCGCTATAAATAGGCGACACGAGTGGAAAGAAGCGGTGCGGTTGGGCAGAGGACGCTTCCCGGCCATCACTACCGCGAACGTCGGGAGAGCAGACAAAAAAGGTTTATTTAATTAAAGAACGCTAAAAATATTGTATTCGAAAGTAAAAATAGTACATAATTTATGTGATCAACTTTAGCCATATATAGTATTCAACATACTGTGTTTTGTAAATATTTGAGAAATTTCATCACTTTAAGCAAAAAACCCTACAAAAACACAGCTAAGTACAAAAAGACACATACGAGTAATTAAAAGGGTTATTTAAGGATTAGTAATTTATAAAGAGTAAAAATAAATTTCGTAATAAATAAGGTAAGTGCAGTGACCTAAGTAAATGCTCTGCGTAGGAAATCTCGTAGATCTAAGTCGGTTGCCTTGAGACGAGGTATTTACTCCATTGCGGACCGTTTAACGCTCTGTATGGTAAACAACTAATGTGCCATCGAGCGGTAAAAGGCACGCTCAAATTAAATACGAATATGATTTTTGCTCGGTGACTCAGTGATTCCATAAAAGTCTTTGCGTACGACCTGCCTACGGACAGAAAACTAAATTTAATTCGTTTATTTGAATTATAATAGTATTATAAGTATAAAGACTCACTGTTTAACTGTTTTATATTGTAGTACTTCTATTTACATCATTCTAATAATTGGAACGTGTTCTTCAAAAAAATTATTTGTCACAAACTTAGATAACAGAATCAACAAGATGGAGCGTCTCATATTTCGAAACGATCAAAACCTGAGGAAGTGGTCGTTTGTTGATGATTTTACATAGTTTTCTTTTGTTTTTCAAGGACGAAATTCACATTTGCGTCACACTAAATTCTACTTCAAATATCAAGTGGCGTATATTTAGTCTGAAACGTATGTTTATTGCTTAAATATTTGTGGTTGCGATGACACGGTATTTCTATGTACGGTCATAAAGATTAACAAACGTACTACACCTTTTGAATTCTGGTAAAATATCGATTATTACCAAAGACTTATTATTACCAGGGATTCATATATACTCGTATATTGAATATAGCTGTAATAGTGAATAGAAATCAAAGTGTTTGTATTGGCGTGACGGCACTCAGGATGGGCTATGTAGAAATGACGTGCACTAGCCCATGGTGCCCGGATTCGCACCGAACCATGTCAAGCCGCGATTAAATTTAGCGACTTTGTTATTTTCGAAGATATCAATAAAATTCTTTCACTAATTAGTTTTACAAAAATAAAAGAGATTCGCTAATTTTAAAATGGAGATTCCTACGAGTACCTACTCCATTTTTACAAGTTTTAACTTGAAAAAAAAAAGTTGAATATTTCCTTAGTGACATTAATTAAGACATCTAGTATTTTTTTTGTGATTTTCTTTCACACTTACATCAATTCATTAAATTACTAGACACATTAAAATCGAACATTAGATATACTTACATTAAAATTTTCATTAAAACATAGTGAACATTTTCGTTAAAACATCACCCTAATTATCGACTTCGATATTAGCTTAATCTCTTCATTGACATTATGCTAAGAAGCTTTCTGGTGGGGTTATTTTACTACAGTTGAAATTTTAATTTCAGCACTTAGCAATAACTTTTTTCAATTATTCGATTGCATTCTATAGCCAACAGAAAATTTCAATCATATATTCTCAAAGCGGTGGCCTAGACCTAAATCGACATAAAGCTTATCTCGAGAAGTAAGGATATACATCGAAAAAAAGAGCTTTATATCAATATACATAAAATCTTCGACTTATCTCATAATCTATAACTCAGCACCTATCACTTATTACCTCCATTATGTAAGGCCGGGCTAACATGACATCGACAACGGCGAACAATACTAAACAATACCGATCATAGAACAATGGCAGGTGGACCTGTATTCAGGTTAGCTTGAACTAGTTGCGTGGGCGCAGGTATCTACGTAAGTCATGCGCTATACTTGACTGCCCATATGGCTACAGCTGGCTACAGGAAGCTTTTAATGCTGACGTTATTGACATGGCATGGCGTGCCGAGATGCCTTATATGACAGGTTGTTTATTAAATAAGTGTGTAAGTTTATGAGTAGAAAATCTATTATTAAACCTATAAATAGACTTTCTTCTGATAAACTACTAGCTTTCCGTGGCTTAGTATTAGAGAATCCAGTTTAGCTGTGAAAGGGAAACAAACACAGACCTGTTTTCTGCGGTAAAATGTATACTGTCCCTCCTCGGTGTTCAAGTTATCCCTATATCAAATATGATTAAATTGGGTTCTGTGGCTTAACTGTGAAAAAGTAAGAAACACACAGACACATTTCCACAAAAAGAAACCTATGCCTTTCCCATAGTTCAAGTTATTTCTACACCATATTTTATCAAAATCACTTGAACGGTTTAGCCGTGAAAATGTAACAGGCAGACAGACAAACATGTATATTTACGCATTTATAATATTAAATATGGACTTTCAATACTACATATAATATACCAATACATCAAACCCTCAAGTGAAATTTTTTTTTACTTTTTTACTTAGAAGAGTCTTCTAAGGCATAGTTTTATAACAATTCTTTATATAGGTGTATGTTCGTTCGCATTTTAATTTAAAACTATTTGACGTATTTTAATGAAACTTCTATTTAAATGTTCCTTATAATTCTAGAAGTGCTATAAGCTATGCTTTATTTAACTATCTGTTACGTTCTAACGACTAAACTGCTGAACCGATTTGGATTAAATTTAGAGAGGAGATAGCTGAAATCCTATTTGATAGGAAGATACCGGATAACTACGGATATGGGCTTTTTTTGCGGCTAAACCGGTGAACCGATCTTTAAGAATTTTGACTTGGTGATAGCTAACATCCCGGAAACAAATCAAGACTAATTTTTACTGCAACGATTCTGCTGGTAGCCTATCGATTCTAAGAGGGTTCGGTAGCAGTGGTTGTGCGTAGATGGTAGTGGGTGGCGAAAATATATGACGTTATGGAATATTCATTAAGAAAGCTCCAGTTTCAGCGCCTCTAAATTATTATTAATACTTTTAGGGTGGTAGTTTCGGAAAGCCGTACCGAAAGAATTCATCTTCAGTGAGATTAAAGCTTTTTCTTTCATAGATATTTTTAGTTTACGAAGCTATACACATGGATGTTCATAGACATGCCGCGTTATGACAATGAAAATATGAACAAAAAAACATATACCATAGTTCAAATGTACACCAACCACAACAAGCTGATGTTTTGAAATTTTCGCCTTGAAGTAAAATTTAGTGTCACCTACATGTAAAGTTCGTAATTTATTGAAAAAGAAAATAAAGATTGTGAAATTACGTTTCATGGTTCGAATCCCAGGTCGGATTAGTATTAAATATGATGAATATTGATATTGGCACCGGGTCTTGGTCGTTACATGCATGTGGTGTCTTCGCTGGGGACCCAGAACACAAGCTAATGCTTAATTTGGGGCCTAGACGTTGTGATGTATACGTTATTATTATTATTATTATTATTATTATTATTATTATTATTATTATTATTATTATTATGTGTAATTTAAGAAAATGTTTGTTTAAAACTATGATAATGACTTATGTCTAATTACTGAATATGACATTTTGCTCACGTATTAGAAACTAACAGAAAGTTATATGAGCTACGCATAGTATATAGACGCAACGAGATTTAATGTGAATAGGGGTGCATTTCTGGGATACAGAAATTTCTTTTTTTTGATTTATTGGGTCTCTTTAACCGATTTAGATAAAAATAAGCCCGTGTCATCGATTTAGATTTTTAGGGTTACACAAATAAACCTATGTGTTGTTCGCTTCAACTATCCCATAAGTGACATTATTGAATGTTTCAACAGCTCATTTCGATGTGACTTGTTTCATAAAATTGTTACAACGTTTTCTAAACGACCAACTAATTACAAAAGTTCACCGCAAGAGCATGTAGAGCGCGACATCCGCGCAAAACGCCGGAACTAGCCTGAAAACGCGATCGTAAATAAAGTTTCTTGTAAATTTATTGATTGCGTGCGTACTATTTTCGTATAACGTGATTTTTCAATGAAGGCCTACTTGTTATGTCTTAAGGTTTAAAGAAAATAAATGTCACCGGTCGTATGGTTAACGAAACCTTTCGCTTTTTTTTATTAAATATTAATATTATCTTTGTCAAATTAAGACATGCATTTGGCATTTAAATTTAATGCAAGGGTCCATGGTCCAGGAATGCTGTTGCGTTCTCGCGTGAAATTGGCGCAAGGCTCCGATTGGTGTCGGGTGACCCTCTGAGCAAAGAATATTTTGTTCAGAGGATCAGCCTAGCCAATCAGCGCGGGAGCGCCGCTAGCGTTCTCGGCACTTCGTGCTCATCATTCATATATTTTTTTAAAGTAAAAGATTTTTGTGTGTAATATAAATAGTAATAATATATTTTTTTAAAAATGCAATAATATAGTTAACTATATATTGCCGATTTCACAGAATTAATAAAATTCGAGATATTCTTTGTACAAATAACAAAAACTTGTAGCCCATCAAGCTAAATAGAAAAATATATAATTTTTTATTGTTATTCTAATTTCGTGATAATGAATCACCTACAAAGTATGTTTTATGTTAATTGTTTTCGATCTATACACGAATACCTACACACCTACATGGTGGCAGATCGCATATTTACATACTAAGTTATGTCACTGCCAACTTGAAGCGGCCTTTATGTCATCGACATAATGGGAAACTCCATATCATTTGAACGATGAAATTATTAAACACAAAGATAATACGAGTTTTAGAATTCCATGAAACATATCTTTGTCATTAGGTACTTGTGATCTACGTAGGAATTTTAATATAATTAATTTTCTTTTAATAATCTCAATTTAACTAACTGATTGAATTTTCTAATATGTATTTAAATTAAATCATAAATTGTTTGTAATTAAAAACAAATTAAAAACTGTTTGGTATTTGTCAAATTTAATATCTTTTATTATCAAGTCTTATCTATTACGGTACTTACAATCTTCGTGTTGATGAAAATATCTTGAGATCTCACTTCAGTAGGTACAGTCCTAAAATTCAAAAGCACTACAATTTTGAATAAAATTTGAAATAATCATCAATAAACACTTTTATGACATTACACTTCACTTTCGGGAACTGCAGCAGCCTATAGGGTCACTTTACGTAATCTTTTCATTAAGAAAAGCCGGAAAATGAAAATGGTAATGGCACGACAACTCCGCGCGAGCACCAGTCGGGACGGAAACGTTGCGAATCCTGCGCACGAGGAGTCGCCGCGTGCTCGGTCAGATGCCGGCGAGGAGTGGGGGCATGTGCGCGACCACAGCATTCCATGTACCGGATTTCGATAGTGTAAATAAAGACTCATGATTTATTGGACCGTAAGCAGGTTTTTTGACTCAACATATCGATTCAAACAAGAAAACCGACGCTAGAAGGCCATGGCGATGCTCTTCTTTAAAATTACATTTCGAAATAATGTAAATCGGCTTCGCTGACGCGATACAAAGACAGTAAAAAGAGCCAAATGCACTGAACAAACTACATACTTTCAACACACCATTGTGTACTGAAAGTCTCTGTATACGTCAATTATAACCGAACTGTTAGGTGATATTTTTAGGTACGTTACGTCGCAATTAATTACGTGTGTAGTATGTAAGTGTAGCAT
The DNA here is from genome assembly GCA_949709985.1 of Luffia ferchaultella. Lineage (NCBI taxonomy): Eukaryota > Metazoa > Arthropoda > Insecta > Lepidoptera > Psychidae > Luffia > Luffia ferchaultella. The sequence continues at coordinate 12,302,753 of OX453253.1, read as the reverse complement.
TTAATACACATATCTTTCTGTCCTGTGTAATGTTGCGTTGTAGTGAGCTTAGGCATCATAACAGTGTGATCAACTTGCACCGAACGTCGACCGCAACATTTTCGTTCGCAACACTGACTCTATACAGATTTTATGTAGTTGAATAAAATTCTTTAAGTATGTGTGAAAATTTTCATAATTTATATAACACACAACAAATTGCACTGTCGCTTGTGAACGTTCATGAACTATTTCATTTCTATGCAATAAATTTAATAATAATAATAATAATAACACACACATTCACAACAACGCCTAGGTCCCAAACTAAGCATTAGCTTGTATTTTGGGTACCAAGCGAAGACAACACATACATATAACAACCAAGACCCGGTGCCAGTATTAATATTCATCATATAAATACTGACCCGACCTGGGATTCGAACCCGGGACCTCCAGCTTCGCCGGCAGGGTCGCTGCCCACTAGGCTAAGCGGTCGTCGATGTACGTCTTTTACGTCTAATGTATCTAGAGCTTGATACAGCTATAGGATCAGATCAGTTATGTTAACCGAATACCAAATATGATTTCGTGAAGAAGAAAATTATAGAAGATGGCTCAAAAAATTAACAAAGACACAATAATATGAGTTTGCAAGTATTTTACCCGCCCTTTTCGTACGCAGTGGGAGAACCGGGTGGTGCAGCGATCTCGTTTATCGATACTCCATTTGCATGCCAATGACGCGTGGGCGAGTGCATAAACATGACGGCCCACCGAGATGTCATAATTCGAGCTTGAATCCCGTCGCGCTCCTCCGTGTATTGGTATCTTGATTGATCGTGGTGATTTTACATTCGTAATACAGATCACCGATGTCAGAAAATACTGATCTATTTTATTTATTTTTAAAAAAACCAGCGTCGTCGTTATCGAAAAAAGGGGCAATGAAATGTAAAGTGAACTGACTATGAGAAATAACATAACGCAAGAGTTCATTTTATAGATACTTTGCGTCGGATATATTATTTGCTGATATATTTGTGTGCATGAACATGTCTATTTTGTTCCGTGTCTGGGTATAAAAGTATCTATATAGTATGTATTTAAAAATATATATATATATATATTTAAGTATGTATATCAGTTGTCTAGTACCCCATAATACAAGCATAATTATTTTATTATTGTATTAACCTGTTTTTTTTTTAGCTATTTATATCAGTTTCTAGATGCGAATACCTATTAATAGCTATGTTTATGTCAATTTTAGTATTACTAAATGTAAAAATGCTGTTGGTATTCCGAATAAAATAAAATTAAAAAAATAATAATAATAATACTTGCTTACTTAATAATATTTGGGATGGCCCAAATATTATTATTATTAATTATATACGGATACAACTTTTATATAATCTACATAGAAACAATGAAATGCTCTTAAAACTGAACTTTTGATGCTTCACTTCACTTCACTTCATCAGCCCATTTTTACCCCACTGCAGGGGCTTAGGCCTCCCACGTGGTGAGGAGGAGGGCTTGGAGCTTAAATCCACCACCAACTTTTGATGCGAATCTGCTCAATTAACTGTTCTATAAAGGGATGCTTCTATAAAGTATAGTGCACAAACGTAATGACCTTATAGCATGATGTAATTAATCTCTTTGAAACTACTAATTTAAAGAATAATATCATTGTCATTTTCCAGTAGCAAAAAATTGGTTTGTGACCGGTGGGTTCAAAATTTTTCTTTAAATTTAGTGAGTAATACGTCATCGTACGAGCTTCTGATAAAAGAAGTAGACCGCCTTCGAATTGACTGTAAAAATGCAAGACAATACAGAAATAATGAAAAGACGTATTAAGTTATTTGTTATTTATTATAAAAGTATTGAGTGTTGAAATACACGCTGTATGCTTAATTTACATTTAATTAAACGAACTATTCGCGGCAGATGAGCTCATCTTAAGGTGGAACCGGCTCACGTATCGACTGTGATGGGCCACTTGCGTGTCGTCCTCAGTCTTTTATTGCTCGGGTCCTGAATCCAGTATTATAATTGACCGCTAATAGCTACGTTATTTATACATAAAATTTTCTCGTGTATGTTGTAAATTTGTAAATTTATTCTCACGCGTAGGAAAAAAATTTTGAAATTATTTCGGTTAAAAATACTATACTATAAACAACCTGTTAGCGATCATTTAGGTATTTAACCCCAGACAACCCCAAAAAAGTGGGTGGTGCATCGGTAAGTGGCATCGTAGTTCTCGAAAGGATGACCTTATTTTGATGTGGTTTTTTTTTGGATGAAATCTGGTTTAATGAGGATGGTTCTTAGACATTTCTACATCATTAACCCATTTCATTTCACAATACTAAATGCTAATGTCTAAAATTTTTTTTTAAATAAATTTATTATGCTTTCAGTTTATACTAATCAAGAATTCTTAGCATATACAACAATCTTGGGTAACTTATAAAATCCTGAATAATTGTTTCAGGATTTAAAATGTCGTAATGTTGTAGTTTATCTATTTCCTATTTCCTTAGATATCAATAGCATAGATCGATGTACTATAAGATTTATAAGGTCAAACACAGTGTCTTAATCTGTTATTAAAGTCGCTTGCCCAATACCAACAGGTTGGCTACGCCCGCAGGCCGCCGACCGTCGCGGTACCGTCAAACCCGTGTGCTATCCATGTTCACTCCCAAACGTGCGTAATTTAGAGGAATGGTAAGTCAACCGCACCATAGTGTCGCCTCTGTTTTCCTCTAGGCCTCCTTTGTAGCAACTTTGCAATCCCCTAATTACGCTGCCTCTTATATTATCGTACATGATTACACACGTGTTTGGTTAACTGATGTAAGCGTTTTTTGTCATTGGTTAACTGTGTAAACTGTTAGATAATACGTGTTATTATTGCGTTACGCTCAGTTTATTAATTTTGTAGGTATGGCTTCATAGATTCATGTCCTAGTAAATAATTTGAAATGTGTAAAATGGAATTGTATATTTACATGTTTTGTAATTATAAAATATTTGTAAAATCAGAAATATATTTTTTATGATAATTTTGTGCTATTTAAATGTTAAATAATAATAGATTATAAGCATATAGATAGGCATCGGTGGGGCATTAATGGGCTGGTGGAAGAAGACGAAGTGGAAGATAGGTATCAACACTTTGCGTCGTGCCTATATAATGATGTCATGACAATTACGACGAGTGAGAAGCATATGTAATGCTTTTATCACTAAGTACAAACCGTTATCATGTTAGCCTTTCTCATGGTAGTCGAGTGTTTTCAAGGGAGGAATGCATAAGGTAACTTATATAAAATAAGGTTGTCAATTCGAAATGAAGATATGTACCGTGTTTAAAAAAAATGTTTTAGAATTTCTTGCGATGACTTTTCTATATTAGAAGCGCAAACGAATACACCTCTGTCAATCTTTATAATGTCGTGATAGCCCAAAGCGCAACGAACCTGTCTCAAATTTATAAGGCCCCATAGGGCCATGGTTCGAATCCGGGCGGGCGTGTACCAATGAGTTTTCTGACTTAAGTACATAACTATCACTGACTGCGTGCCTCGGAGAGCACGTTAAGCAGTCGGTCCCGGACGCTGTCAATAAATGGCGGTCGTTACAATTCCCAACCCGCAGTGGAGCAGCGTGGTGGATTTAAGCTCCAAATCCCCTTCCTCACCCTGGGGGAGGCCTAAGCCCCTGCAGTGGGGTAAAAATGGGCTGATGAAATGAAGTGAAGTGAAGAATCCATATAACCTTTAGACTTTGGTTATTTATAGGTTTATGTCTAGATAGAGCCGCACGACACAATAACAAAATAATGAGCCAACTTTCATATGTGTGTGTGACTAAACAGACCACTTGCTTCCACTACGCCACACTAATCATGTTCTAACAGTCTCTGTATGCGTGAATTATAACCGAACTGTTAAGTGATATTTTTATCTACATTTTTTGATGTCGAATCTCTATCTAGAAATATATATAATCAAAAAGATTTATATTATAAAAAGTTTTTCTGATAAAAAATTATCATTTAAGGGAAAAGCTTTGATTTGATTGATGCGATTGGTTATATACGGTTTCGAGTATAGTTTAACAGTGTAATGTATCATCATCATCATCAGCCCGTGTCTCTCCACTGCAGGATATAGGCCTCTCCCAAGGCTCGCCACCACACACGGCCCTCCGCCTTTCGCATCCAACTACCCCCGGTATGGTGCTTCAGGTCATCTGTCCACCTGGTCGGGGGGCGTCCAACGCTTCGTTTTCCGGTACGTGGCCTCCATTCGAGAACTCGTCTACCCCATCGGTTATCAGTACTACGGCAAATGTGACCGGCCCATTGCCACTTCAGCTTGCTGATCGCTTCGGCTATGTCGACAACTTTAGTTCTTTGACGGATTTCAGTGTTTCTGATTTAATTTCTGACTAATTTGATTCTGATGTGTAATGTATACACTTTATTATATTTGCAAGGTATTCGTCTTTATATTCTATTTCAATAGAAAATTCTTATATCTCGTTTATCAACTACACCTTTAATATTTAGTACGAGTACATTCGTTTATAGCTATAATAATGTAAACGTATTTGTGATTACATAAAACAAGACATAATATACTATCGGAATACATTTCGTTATGATAATTTTGTTTCGTTAATTTTGTTACTCTAGTTGTATTGGAATAATAACGAGTGTGGCGCAGATCGTAGGTAGAGCTACCTGCCCACTGGTGGACTTCTTGTGCGGCCTTGTATAGCGCCCACTGCATTCACGGCAAGTCAGGGCTGTCACGTAGACTTAACATAAAACCTGTTAATCTTTAAAAAAATATTACAAATACAATAGATGTTTTTTATAAAGAACGGACAGTTCGATGTAAACTGAAAGACCTTCGATATGAAGTTAGTAGGTGGATTTTGCTCAGGTAGGTACACTGAAATAAAATTATTTTAGAACAATTATAAATGTATTATTTAGATACTAGTATCGCCCTTTCGTTCGCATCCTGTTCAAGTACACTCAGTGAAATGCTTTTAGTACAATAAATGTTTAATTAAGATATTGTACTTTCACAAACATCCCCGCCTTCCCGCGCCTATCTTTGAAAATAGTGTAACTGCGTATGAACTTCAGAGAGGTCATAAAGTTTACCCTATACTATAACTGTTATAATATTACTGTAATACAATGTAATATACAACGTAATATACAACGTAATACAATACAATACATAATTGAAAATTATTGTTATCTTTAATTATACACCAGTACGAGATCAAATTGTAATTAAGTTATAAACCTTAAAATAATTACATAAACACGAAGGATTTTATTTTTTAAAGAAATTTTATTATAAATTAAATTATATCTGTGAATTTGTCTGCATGGTTTTCAGTTATTTCGTTTTTAATCTACATGAAAATTAACGCAAATCCAATCATAAAAGAAACTAGTTTTTGCGTGTCTAACAAATTTTGTGAAAAACTGCTCAATAATATTTTTCTTCTTATTTCCTGCTTCTAAAAGAAGTATGATAACAGCATTGGTATATCTACGTGTAATATTATATGAATACGGCATGATCATAGTTACTCCTGCTCTGCTAATGTTTGTGACGAATTGTCACACAAATCAAATTGACCGCGTGGTTAAAGACCCTACCCGCAGGACCAAACGTCGCGGGTTCGATTCTCGCTCAAGACAAACATTTGTGCGCATGAACATGTCTATTTGTTCCGGGTGTGAAATATCTACTATGCATGTACAAAAGAATATTTAAACTATGTATATCAGTTGTCTTGTACCCATAATACAAGCATAATGCTTGTTTATTTTGGGCCTATATGGGGCTGTATAAAATGTTCCAGGTATGAATTATAATAATTTTTTTTCGTTTAAGGTTTCTCGCAGCCCTAGAAGGACAGCAAGAATTCGCAATCATTTTATGGATATGGAGTAATAATTAAGCGATTGTGGCCTACTGTATCCGCATTTATATGTCACAAGCTATAAAAAAAAATCAATCGTATTACCGTATAATCATAATAATCTTAATCCTAAATGTAAACATGAACACTGCAGTACGTACACGCGTGCTTTACTATTGTAAAACAGGTGTGTAGTTTTCCTCATATTTTTGTATGACGCTTTCTGATCGTGTACTCTCAGATAAGCCGCCATAAATAAACAACAACATACATAATTAGCAGCAGCAACTATCGACATGCGCGCAAAAATCATAGTTAAAATTTCGAGTTCTACGATTACCGATGTAACACTTATAACAGTATTCAGATTTGGGGTACGGATTATCATCTATATAGGTAAGTAAAGTATCTGAATCATTTCATCATCAGTAAATTTATAAACCTCTCTTATACTTGACCAAACTGACTTGAAATTTTTTCCATTTCTTACCCTGACAATAGAGTTTCATCACAACATTAGACAAAGATATATTTTTCTAGTAAGTTTTTACCAAGCTCAGTAACAGTTATTATTTAACTAAAGAAATATATTTAGCTTTACCATAATAAATTATTTCTATATAAATGCTTTAAGAGTGTTGTGTTGGTTATAATTAATATTTATTATAAGAAAAATATAACTTGCAATAAAATAAAATATCTACATAATTTGCAGAGCATGTGATCACTCGTGCAAAATATTTTTACGTGTGTACTGCAATATTAAGATTCGGAATATTATGTTTGTTGTACATATTTATCGTAACTAATAATTTACAAATTATATTACAACAGCAGAGATTGAGTTTTTAAAGTGGTGTGTGTTTATGCAGATTTAAATAAATGTCATTGAATCAATTTCAATCGAACGACTGACACTGTGTTTCTTTAAACTTTAAGAGTAGCCATCTAGCATGTATGCCTATAAGACTCACCAAATTTCAAAACTATTTGAAAAAGCCCGAAGAACTACACGATTTATGTAACTCAAACTTTCTGGTGATAGTCGAATGATCTCCGATGTGATAATGTCAATTCAATTCAATTCAAAATCGTTTATTGCTAGAAAAAAAACTTAATATATACAGATTTCGTTACACTACTTTTTAATTTAGTTTTAATGACAAACGGGATCGGCTCAGCATGTTGATGGACTGCCACAAACAGGCATGCCCATCGCTGATATTCTACCGATCCCCAACACAAATAAGTTTATCTACACTTATTTATTTTTATTTTTTTTAGCTTACTACCCTCTCCTACTTAATGTTTATTTCCATTTTTTCCTTTCTTAACTTTTTGATTCTCCGCACCCATTCCACTGCTCTTCCCTTCCCACTTTCCTCCAGTAATTCTTTTATTTCCCATTCTTTCTTGAAATGAAATGAAATGAAGAAAGAATGGAAATGTGATAATGTCTGTATTAAATAGTAAATAAAAAATCTGATACTAAATAGTAACTACTGATATTAGATATCGATAGATATCTCGAAATTTTGAGAGTGACCGCGAGTTACAATTAACGTCATAATTCATATTGGAATTTTAAAGAAGTATCTTAAGGAAATTGAAAAATGAAAAAAAAAACAATCTAAAATGATTAAAACTCGCGCACAAAGGGTTTGTGAAAATTTCTACTCTTGCACTTTTCGGGATTAAAACCAGGATGAAATCAGAAGAAAATAAAGAGATAAATACAAATAATATTTATAAATAATAATAAATACAATATACATAACACGCGGGAAAATTGTGACAAATTGTAACGAAAACCTAAAGCTGAATTCGAGGCGTAGTATTTTTCAGAATTGATGCTGGATCTTTTAAGTCTGAACTCCGATAAGAAAATGCTCGCAGATCGGTTTCAACTACCATGGTATATAAAATAAAAAATACATATTAAAAAATTACTATTATCAGACCCAAAGCCAAAGTTAAGTATTAACAGTACGTCACATATAATTAATTGTGTCGCATATAATGTTATTGATTAATCTGATAATATTAACTTTAAAATTATTTAAAGGCTAACACAGCGATTTTCATTAGTTATGAAAATAAATATACTTAAAGTCTCACGCAAATGGCAAAGGAATTTCGTGTATCTGTGTTTTTTTTGTGTGTATATATTTGTTTGAATCACCGATAGTCCTTGATATTCTTTGTTGGCTATGAGGTTAATGTCATGCATCGTTTTGAGGGAAAAAAACAATGCGTAGGAGACACAAGTTTAGGTTGGCTTTAGCGTGGGAGGGATTCGTGTGCAAAAATTCTCTTCGGAGATCAGTAGACAAATAACAAGTGAATGTGTGACTATATCATTTTCAAATATTAATGCTATTAATACGGTCTTCGTGACGTGACATCGAAGCCTGTACCGTAATGTTTTATTTTACAATACTAGACGTTTTTACTTTACACCAATCACAAACGAGCATTCTGTTTGTGACGCATGCGTAAACCGCGAAAAGAACCCGCTCGCGCCCCTATTTCCCGCCATTATTACATTTGAAGTATTCTTTTAATTATTTTAATCGCAAATGTATTGAAAAACGTCGTATGATGCTCGTACTCAGTAAGCTGGCTATTATAGTCATCGGTTTATTATAAACACCTCGACTATAATATCCAGCTTACCGGACTTGCATCATAATGTACTATTATTCGTGCATTTAAATTATTATTTTTATTGTATTTTTCTTCTGGTTTGAATAACAAAAGAAAATAATAATCGAGATTTACTAATACTATCACATAAAATATAGACTATTACCATATCATACCTACCATTATTATTCAAACATCAAATATGATTGACAGCTAGACAGATGAATCGCTTAACGTCTTAATCTGAGACATGACAAAATCAAAAAAAATGTTAAGGTATAAGTCTCGATTACAAGTGTTCAATAAATGGTAAAATGTTATTTAGTAAATACGCATAATGCTGTCACAATATTTTAATTTTAGAAATTAATAATGAAACTTGTCTATTTTTTTGTAATTTTTTTTTGGGATAGGTCGTCATACATGTAACTGAAGTACGAAAAAAAAAATTCATCATATGTTAACGCGAGAGCCGTTCACTCCGTCGTTGTGTAGCGGTTCATAGATTACTCCTACCTTCCAAATTTCATCTATATATTGCCAATAGTTTCCGAGAAAAACCACAGACAGACAGATGGAGGGACGGACATGGCGAAACTATAATGGTTTCTTTTTTGCCATTTGGCTACGGAACCCTAAAAAATGTATTTATTGGGATCGGGGCGAGCCCGTTTCTTGTTTAGAAGACCGGGGTTCGAATCCCAGGGCATGTACCAATGAGTTTTCTAACTTAAGTACATAATTATCACTGACTTTGTGCCTCGGAGAGCATAAGCCGTCAGTCCCTGTTGTCGTCAAGAGATGGCGGTCGTTACAGTCCACCTACCCGCATTGGAGCAGCGTGATGGATAAAGCTCCAAGCCCCCTCATCCCGAGGGGAGGCCTAAGCCCCTGCAGTGTGGCATTGATGGGCTGATGGTATGGTATGGTAATTACTTATCTGCACCATGTTTAAAACTAATACATTTATAGGTAGGTATTTGTTCAATACAAAACTTTTACTAAAAATAACGGGTTCTCATAAGTTTACATATACTAGAAATTTCAAATCAATTATTATTACATAAATACCATTGTTAAGGTAGACAAACACACTTCTTTAAGAATTTTAAATAATAATATTGACAGTTAAACAAATTCAAGATTGTCAGCACTCAATGGGATTTATATATTTTCGCTTTCAGGTTCTCGATTATGGCGGATGTTAACATAGGTACAAGTCGCGTCCAAATAACCAGTTTTAGGTGTAACGGGACGCAGTGGAGCGAGGGGTATATGACTGTACCTGCGCAAACACGCTTACAGCGTTGTATTCAGATCCGCCAAAAAGATTGAGGCTAACTATACGTACATGTAAAATTACACCGCTCGTCATTCAGCACATAGACAGAAAACGGATGGTAAACGTAATAAGTTTTTCGGTTTCCTGAATATGAGGTTATGCGTGAACGGAACAAATTGTTTGTGGAGATAAAAATCGAGGTCGTTATACATTAGTGTATATGTATATAACACAGGACACGCGGTAACAGACATAACGACAAAAGCAATCGGCTAATCTTCATACGTAAACCACGTTTTACGTTAAATAAGTAAACTAGCTTTCCGCCCGCGACTATGCTCGCGTGATTTACATGTCGCAGTTACTCCTGATTTAGGCTTTAATTCAGATACTGATAGTCCAAGGCTTCGCCCATGGACTGCACGGTTTGTACTATAATATTAGCTTTCATCCAAATCATTTTACTTACATCAAAAGTTTGTTTTTTTGCCATGTTCAAAGTTTACTTCTTTACCCGTCTTTCTCGTTTATTTTTATTACCTCCTTCTTTACCTTTCTCTTGCTTTTGCAATACTAAAGTGGGAAATCCTCGAGAATCCAAGTCTAAGATCCTAAACTAAAAAAAGAAATTCTCTGTATTTGACTGACCGGATTACCGAGTGCTTAGAGTCCCTGTTAGAGAATATGGCAGAATCAAAGGTCTCGGCTTCGATTCCCGCCCGGGACATATATTTGTGTACACGAACATCTCTTTTTGTTCCGTGTCTGAATGCAAACTATCTATATATTATAAACAAAAAAATTAAGTACGTATGTCGGTTGTCTAGTACCCATAATACAAGTTCTGCTTAGTTTGAGTGTAGATGGTGCTGTGTGGGATGTCCCAAATATTATTATATAGTCTATTTTAATACATAATTACCAATAATAATAATAATAATCGAATAATCTTAGTGTATCGCGTTTCACGTGTACTGGTAAAAAAGTCAAAATGGACCCTTTTAATCATGATTTTCTCAAATATAGAATCTTATCCCGTTATAATTTCATGTTTTTCAACTATCCGCTATCTGGAAAATCGGAGTGCTCCTTCGTAGGCGTTACGCAGAGATCGCATCATATCGTCCTCTACATAAAAAAAAACGACCACAAATTGCTATCACGCACAAGCGCGAGCAAAAAATTGTCTAAAACAAAAAAGAACCTGTGGAAAAACAGGTATTTTGTTTCGTGTATTCATAAATTGTCGTCAGGCGGTATGGTTGCAATGCTAGTGATCTTATACATGTTTAAAAGTATAAGTTAAATTTACATTATATTATAGTGAGAAATAAAATGTTCGTTACTGCTTTAGGGATAGTACAGCAATGTTAAAGGTTTAAAAAAGTTAAAAAAACAACGTTAATTTTTTGGAAAAAAAATTGACAGCAGTGTCCATTGATTCCAAAAGAGGTAACATTTCTTCTACACTCTATTATTACTATACATTGCCCCATGACGTTGCCTTGCTGCTATTTTTGGTCACTTCTTTAGACTACTAATTTCTTGCCATCTATTGTCTAGTAGGAGCACTACATCTTTAAAATAAAAGTTCAATGTTTGTGTGATAGATGGCGCTAAGTACAAAATAATTTATTTTGTAAATTAATAGATGATCATCGATGAGGATCGAATGAATGTTCTGTTTTGAATTTTTATGAAATGCAAGAATTTTCATAAAGGTATATATACTAGCGTAAGAGAGGAACACAGTGTGCGAATGACATCCAGCTCTTTGTGGAAATCCTACATGCGAGAAAGAAATGCAAGAAAATCTGACATAAAACCTCTTTGAACACATTTAGTCTTCATTACTCACTTGTCAAAATAAGGTCCAGCTTTGTTTTCTATTTTGTGTTATAACCGTTTTGAATTCTACAAAAATTAATTCTTGTGATAAAAATGGTGTCGTGTTCAGTTTTAGATTGCACTGTAACATATGATAATAATCCAAATAAAGAGAGATTTCACATGTAAGTACTGCCAATAACATACTGTTATCTTAATGCTTATTTTTATAAAAAGCGATCCTAAATTTACTTGGTTATACATCAGTAGTATACGGTAAATACTTTATTTTGTAAATAATTTGTTATTTTAAACAATTATGTGTACGATACAAAAATATTGTGTAAAATTACAATCAAACAATTAAGCATAGGGATTACACAAAATCTATCGATATGTCGATATTTTCAAATATAAATATTTTGTAAATTTTATATTACCTAATTGCACCTGTTCCACTGGAATAATGTCGTTAACTGTTTTTAAACATATTGTGAGGTTTATTTAGCCTGGCAGCACATTGTAAGAGAAAGTATGACATCTATACATATATACTACACATAGGGTATATATGTAAATACAAGACTTTTTCAAATGAAAATATAAGATATATACACAATTAATTTTAATCGTTATTTATTTATGATTTAAAATCTGATGCTCTATTTAATTTTAATCGTTATTTATTTATGATTTAAAGTCTGACGTTCTATCTGTTCTCTGATTATGAACGTCGTAAATAATTTAACTTTGAATGACAAAACTACTGTATACAATAGTTTAACCTCATTTTCCTCCAAGAAACTGCGGTGTTAAAAAATGCTTCCTGATAATGATGACTATTTCATAATATCCAGGTTTCTTGTAAACACGGTTAGCATAGAACAATGGAAAAAATGTTAAATAGAACAGGTGGGACTCCTCGAAAACATTCTTTGGTTTGCAGTAGACGTTTTACGGATAACTGTTTTGTCTAACTATATCACCGACGACTTTTGAAGAAAGGATCTATACCTACTGAATTTGTGCCGTTAGGGGTTTCTTTTTTTTTCATATGTGCTTACTAAGTATATTAAGTAATATACTAATAATACTTAATATCTAAAGTCAGAGCATTTATGCCAACTGTAATTTCTGTACAGGTCAATCTGAAGACCAAGCGATCGGTGTCAGCGTATGTTTACCGAGATATATCACCAGGACCTTCAACTTTAGAGCCTAAACCTTTATTTCAGCACTAATATAAAATAAATTTGGAAAAAAGTCCATCACAGTGAAAATATCAATTTTAGGCAAATTATCACTTTGTCTTTTACAAAAACTTGTTCCTTTATATTCAAATAAAACTTAATTACCTATTACATAAAGAAACAAAAGATATTATAGACTAGTCCAAAGCATCCAAGGCATAATTTGTGGTGTAGTGAGACGACGCGACACTCAATCGAGTAGACAATGTGACGTCATGGGCAGTAAGAAGCCACCAGTCAAACCGCACGAAAATACATAATAATAATAATAATGTATACATCACAACAACGACTACGTCCCAAACTAAACGTTAGCTTGTGTTTTGGGTACCAAGCGAAGACACTACATACATATAACAACCAAGACCCGGTACCAGTATCGATATTCATTATATAAATACTGACCCGACCTAGGATTCGAACCCGGGACCTCCAGCTTCGTAGGCAGGGTCGCTACCCACTAGGCTAAGCGGTCGTCAAATTAATAAATATCAATAATTTATTTCTCAGTCATTTATTGACGAATTTAAAAAAAAAAACCTTCAGTGTTTTATTAGTTTTGGTTTATCTTTCAATTATATCGAGTTAAATTGTATATTTTGAACGTCATGAACTTCTCCATTGTAAATGTTTTTGTTTTGTACTTTCTCATTTTTTTGTTTACAAAGAGTTAAAATTTTGTTGTTATGCGTTGCAACGTGACGTATTGTCATTAAAAATAAAAATCGTTTTTTTATATTGTTTTATTTATTACTTGGCTTGTATTCAACTAAATATTAAAATTTCCATAATGATGTTAACGCTTTCTTTACTTCTGCAAATTTTTTATTATCAACTGTTAACAAAAAAAAAAAATGTTTATTGGAGTAAAGGAAATGGCATTTGAATTGACTGATTGATGATTTGTCATTTTAAAAAACTAAAAGTTAGGAAAAGTAACTCAAAACAAAAATTATGTAGTATAGCAGATTCAAAATAATAAATAGGATTGCCGATTTCGACTTATGATAACGCGGTAATTTCAACGACACATTATCATGAAAGTACTACGTGCTATCGATAACATAAAAGACACCTATGCACATCACTAAAACTGGCTCAACCACATGTGAATTTGGCACACATACTCATTTCCGTTTCGGTCATGCGATGTTTAGATGTCAGTTGGTCTCCTACGCTAGTATATATATGTCTATGAGAATTTTTAACTTTTCAAAACTATACTATGTCTTCTTTTGTTCGGTCATAATTAAAGAGTCACTTGAAGGATTGTCACAGCTTTGAATCGATCATCGCATGTCATCTCTCAGCTATTTCTGCACTAACTGGACGTTATATTCTTCATGAACTAACTCCATCCTGAACGGTTCTGAAAATGCTGAAGGATTCCGCGATCCTTCTTTATCCTGCTCATCTGTCTCATTTCCTACAATTTTATTGAAATCTATTCACATCACATGAATTTTTGCTTGGATAGGTTGTCCCAAACACTGGATAAGTAGTCTTCGTATGGGCCAAAATTTGATGTTGGAGAATGTCATTTAAAATCGATTAAAAAGCTTTAATTCAGTATATTATACTAACTATGATAAGATCCTATCCAATATTTGGGCCTTATTTAATACTGATAGAGCTAGGTACCATATAAAACAATATTATTATTATTAAGGTCACATTTCTTCGTTACAGTAATGTAATGAATAAATTGCTGCTATAAAACAAAAAAATATTTTCAATGTTTTTAAGTGACATTATTGATTGTTTCAACAGTTTCGAAGCATTAGTCGAAAAAATCTTATTTTTCACTTTCAGGCTTGTTTCAGGAATGACCTTGAAACTGTTAAAATAACTAACTAAAATTTTTTATGGTTTAATTTTTTGTTTGAAAGGATGTTGACCCATACTTAGATATACTGACCTACCAATCTACACGTAGTGACGTATATTATACATGTTTAAGAGTGAGAGAGAGAGAGAGGGGTGACTTGTTACTTCGAACTAATTAAAAACTAAAAATATCTATACATAAAAAATATCAAATATACTATAAATAAGTGCCGGGCGGCAGAGTGTCTAAAAGGCTGGCGGCTTCTTGAAACTAATCATGCTAGAAAAGTGAAAAAATGGTTCGTTTTGCCTAGGATGACTACGGACCCCTACTTTTGTATCAGCACTCATTTGGCCTGTTTCTTATAACTTATTTTAAATAGAGTAACGTAGGAGGAGGTTCAAAATATTGCGGTGCAACAGATTTATACAGATAATAATTTTTTTTATTTGGATGTTAAGTTTCATGAAACAATTTAAAAAAAATGCATAATACACTAATATAAGAAGACGCTGCAGTATACATAATTAAGAATGCAATAGAAACAAACATTAAAACCAACGTTTTCTTCAGGAGTATGTATTTAGGATTAGATAAATGTAAACAGTGTTGTGCATAAATTGCTGAAACGCTATGATACATTTTGTGAATACCGTTTTGAAATGCAGCTACTTATTACGAGTATCCATAGTGAGTTCAGGTTATTTACTATCACATGTAGGTAACTAAAATTACGAAATAGAGACTAAATAATACGATACTACATTTAACAAAACCTGGGACGTCTAGTCTCGTAGTAGAAATATATAATCAATGCTTGAAATTTTCGCACTGTCCATACTGCTACTGCATTACATTAACATAGATAATGAATTTAGTTATTCTAAAATACAGGCTTACAAAAGACTATACAGAACAAGGTAAAGTTTTGCGCAGTCATACTCAGAGGAGAAATTACAGCTCCATATGAATATCTCCAAATTAGAAAAAAACAAAAAAGTTACATCTCCTTTCTATGATTTCGATTTCGATACAATCTTGGAAAAGAGCCACCGCAAAATTTATTATATAATACTCACATTACGCTATTACACACTCCCACAATGTGGCGTGGCTCGAAATGTTATCGAATGGCATGTAGGTACTAAAATAAATCGTATAATTCATGAGGGTGAAATTGTAACGGGTCAACAACAAAAGAAATATTGTATTGAAATAAAAAATACGCAATAGCATAACATAAATACTTTATTTATTCAGACCATATTGAATAGTTACTATTAGGTCTTAACCTATGAAGTTGCCGTTTTGTATGAAATAAGTTCAAGTATATTTTTTTCAAACATCTTTATTTCTGTTATTCAAAGTAATCACCCGTGCAATCGATGCATTTTTGCCAACACAGTGGCAGTTTATTGTAAAAATCAACTGGACGGGAGGCACCAAACTCTTCAAAGGCATTTATTATTGTCTCTCGGGAATTGAAGTTTTTTCCGTTAAAAAGTTGTCCAAATTTTGAAAAAAGTACTAGTCGGTAGGTGCAAGGTCTGATGAGTATGCGGATGAGGGAGAACTTCCAGCCCCAACTCTAGCAGCTTGGAGACTATTTGTTGTGCAGTATGGGGTCGCGCGTTGTCGTGAAAGAGCAGCGGGGACGACCGATTGACCAAAGCTGGTCGCAGACGTGCGAGCTTCGCCCTCATTGTCTTCAGTTCTTCACAGTACACATCTGCAGTAATACTCAAGACATTTTGTAAAAAGCTGTGATGAATCACACCGGCACTAAACCACCAAACAGTGACCATCACCTTTTTAGGCGTTATTTTTCGTTTCACACATTGCTTTGGTGCTGAAACAGGATCTAACCAACTTGCTGAGCACTTTCGATAGTCGAACAGAATCCATTTTTATCAAAGGTAACCATCCGGTTCAAAATTCCTTTCTTTCTGTGCCTGTTAAGCAACGCGAGGCAGGTTTCGACGCGTACGTTGCGCTTGCGATCTGTAAGTTCGTGGGGTACCCATCTATTAAGCTTTTTACTTTGCCAATTTATCGCAAATGGTCCAATACTGTTTTGATGCTAACATCAAAAGCTGCTGCTAGTTATGCTGTAGTTTGAGTATCATCACCTTCCACAATCGCCTTCAATTCATCATATCCATTATTACACGAATTTTCAAAGTTTCCATTATGACGAAAAATGTTCAAATGTAATGAAAATACAACGGTAATCAATAAACAAAAGACTGACTTCGTAAAAAGAATGTCATGTTTTTAAAACAAAATTAATTTTAATTCAGAATTCACAGCCAATCAAAATTTTTTTTGTGTCAAATGGCCAGTACCTGAAGAACGACAACCTTATAGGTTAATACCTAATATAAACAAAGATAATTAAAATCAGTCCAATATTTAGTATTTTCGTTCACACATATTTTACTTGTTCTTTTCCCTTAGACCCTTCAACTTTCTGTATACCAGCATCGTGATGAATCCGTTAACAACATAAGTGGAAACACAAACGATGCACAAATCGCGGAGAACAAACATGAGTAAGTATGCGAGATAAACACTGGTCGCTACCGATCCTAGTGCTAGGTAGAACTGAATGTTGACGATCCATTTGTGTTCATAGGTAGCTGTAAAAATTAAATGTTATGAATATTTCAAATTGCTTGTATAGAACATGAATTAGTGCTTCCTGTATTATGATCTAGAATGTTGAACACATAAAATTGACTAAATCACAAACCAAAGTCATAAACTGTGCATTTTATTTGGGTAACTCCACTAAAAAAAATTTATGATAAATAATATTTTGGGATTGTCCATCTATTTTACTAGTATAATTTCACAATGTCTCATAATATTAGAAAATCAATGTAATTTAAGGAAAGTAAAAAAAGTCACGATGTAACTAAAATATAATGTATTAGAATCACAATGCAAAAGACATGGGAAACATGTAAACCATTGCACTGATAAAATAATCTATGAATAAATATTACGGAATATTCAGGCCCTGACCTCAAGATGTTAATCTTGCAGATTTATTTTGGGAATACGTCATATATTTAGTCTTCTATATGTGTATACTTTCATACTTAAAAATACTTACTCAAAAATATATGTAGACAGTAAAATATTATTCCGTATATGCAGTTGGGTACATCAAACTTCGAGTCTTTCGGTAGAACACCGAAACCCTTGGAATATCTGCAAAAACAAGCAGCATAAATATTTACCCTGAACGGAAATCGGTTTACCGATAATGCTTTCGATACTACATATAAACTGTGATGCGATCGAGTCTGTGGCATATCCGAGAAACGAGAACCCATCACGTTGTCATGAATAGTATTCGCATTACCATATTTTAGCCTCCAAGCTTTAAGATGGGACTCTTCCGTTCTAAGCTTTTCGCTCTATCCGTCAGTTTGTCTCAGCCGATTACCTCCGAAATAGCTTATGCTACCGTCACGTGATATTGATTGTAACATAACTTATCACAACAATACTTAATTGTATTATATTCACTTGTATTATTCACAAAGAAGGAATAAAATACAGCATAACCCGCAGTGGAGCTGCGTAGTGGATTTAAGCTCCAAGCCCCCCTCATCACCCTAGGGGAGGCCTAAGCCTCTGTAGTGGGGTAAAAATGGGCTAATGAAGTGAAGAGCATAATCTAGGTAGACGCTCAAACACGAATCGGACTCGGGAGTGGACTCGGGCTTCGAAGGTTGTATACTAGTGTAACATAATTAAATAGATAATTAAATAAAACTTTATGTAATAAAAGAAAACTCGGGAAATACGGGTAAACCGTATTAAAACACAATAAAAATAAACTAAACTAAAATTAGTTTACCACTAAGGAATATGCCTAATGTATATTAATAATGTTTAGCGAGTGTTGAAATTCCGGGTTCACCTATGTCACCGCAATCTAGTGCCATGTTTACATTTTAAATTTAAATTAAACCCCCATAATTGTCACGAGGAGAGGTGCCGACGACCTCGAACAGAATGTTCCAGTTACGTGCTTTTCAACCGACCCACAAAAACATTATATTTTTTATCGTCGCTCCCCCAACGAGCTAATAAAACTATAAAAGAAATAACGTTTTTTTCGTTTACCCTTGAGATAGAGGACGTACGTCGCAAATATTACGAGTATACGCGCATATTTATGAAACAACATTTTTAGTGCTTATTCTACTCACTGCTGGTATAATCCTCAACTTTTATATGATACATAAACTTTCATAAATACGTATAAAACGAATTATTGTCTCTAAGTATTTGTATAGAACAGGATGTGCACCAATTTACGTTGCTCTGAAGTTACTCACAAAAAGTCACAGCAACATGATTTCATAGAAGCGTTGCAGCGGGAAAAATAGTGGACCTGCGTGCGGGCATACAATGCGCAATTCAAAACCGCACAGATCGGTTGCACGTACTGTACAGACTTTTTCGAAAATTCGAGGAGGCATTGTTTCATACAAATATTATTTGTTTGAACTTCCCATAGGATAAACGAAACTTATGTGCTTCGTATAAATCGTGTATAAAACAAAAAAGTACATTCCATCCGAGGGGTCTAGGGAGATATTCGAAAAATGCCTAAATGTAACCACGTATTTTATTGCACTGCCAACTGCGTCGCGCACGTGATAAACATCCACATCAAAAATGGTTCATTGCTTCTTATAAGACAAGCGTTCGAAAGTTGCGTAAAACATATCGTGATGTTTGACTAAAATAAAAAAAAAGCTCGTAAAGTTCAGCCCGTATTTTCAAACGTGTTCCATATGCTATCTACAACTACACTTCTAACATATTTTGTAAGTTTCATTGTACGATTTCTCTAAAGAAATATTTTTAACGTTGAATATCTATAAAATTATTAGCTTTCCGCCCGCGGCTTCGCTCGCGTGGACTACACAGTTGTACCGCGACAGTTAAAGGAACGCGATGGTCCAGAACATTGTAACACTTTCTAGAACATTCTGAAACTTAACTACCTAAGAAATCTCTATACCTAATTTCATAAAAATCCATTTAGCCCTTTTAGCATGAAGAATAGCTATCCCACAAGTCGGTTCCAAAATCAGTCAGCCGTTTTGGAAATTAACCAGAACAGACAGACAGACTAACAGACACTACGATTTTTTATATGTATATAAAAAAAACTAAATGTGGCACTCGAGGACTGCCGCGGTAAAGCTATTGCATAGCATTTTGTATCAACTTATGCAATTATAATTATTTATTTATTTTATTTATGCAGTATTTCTTTTTTTTAAATTATTTTTCTTCATTTTTCTTCAAATCTTTCTGACGCTGATAATATGCCCTTTGACGTGCATTAGTTTTTTTTTCTTTTTAGCTCTTTACGCTTTTCTTCTCTATAAAACGAAAATATCTAGGTATAAATAATAGATACAAATAACTAGGTATAAATAGTGTAATGACACACCAAAACAAAATTATTCATTTAAAAAAAATAACGATATTAAGAAGTGATTATCGAATTTCGCGCGATATACATTTATATAGATATAATATCATATATACTTTCTCTGCGCGGCATTCATGTGCATTATCTATACACCAAAAACAAAGGTAAGTACTGAATAGTACACGTGCTTGGTTTGATGGTTTCTGTTATATACATAATGAAGAATGAATTTATTTATTTATATATATACATATTGAGAATCTAAATTGAGAATTTAAACTATACGCGTGTGTGTGTTTGTGTGTATAAAAGAGGGCTACTTTTAATATCGCTCATTTTAATATCAAAAATTTACGTTATCTTTATAGCAGTATTATATTTTCAATTCAAAATTAATACTGCATTTGTGATAATAATAAAATGTATGTATATAAATTACTCACTCATTTTCTTTCACTATTTTTTCGTGACTTTCTTCATTAATAATAGGTGCAACAGATTATAATAGATGGCGCTGTTTTAAAAAACGTACATCGCGCTATCAAAATTTTTCTTCGTGCGGCGTGCCCGTCGGAGTGGGGAGCGTGATGTGAGGTTTTTTTCGTTACGGAATTCCTGCATTGGGTCCCCGCGCTCAAGGCCCGCGATAGAAGCTATGCAATAGCTTAAAAAATTTGCTTTTCACTCCTGACAACGTCCCCTTTATGTTTGTAAAATTTCAGTAAAATCGGATCAGCCGTTTTGAAGATTAGTCCTAACAAATAGACAGACAAAAACCAACTTATGTCACTCTTGATAACCTACTTTTTGTGTCTGTGAAGATTCATAGAAATATTCTAGTCGTTTTGGAGATTAGCCGGAACAAAAAGACAGACCGACAACCAGACGGACAAAAAGTTATTTATATCACTCCTGACAAACTATTTTTAATGTCTGCATAGTTTCATTAAAATCTTTAAAAGTTTAGCTCGAACATACATATAGACAGACAGACAGACAGACAGACAGACAAACAAACAAAAATTAGCGTATGTCATTCCTCACACCCGTCTTTTCACATCTGCGAAGTTTCAATAAAATTGGTTTAAATGTTTTAGAGTTTAGCTCAAACAGACAGAGAGACGGTCAGACGGATAAACGAAAAGTATTGCATGTCACTCCTGACAATGTTCAAATCACATCTGTGAAGTTTCATTGAAATCGGTTCAGCCGTTTCGGAGATCAGCTCGAACATATAGACAGACGGACAGACAGACAAACAAAAAGTAGCCTATATCACTTATGTTAATGCCTTCTCCACGCCTGCCAAGTTTCATTGAAATCGGTTTAGCTGTTTCGGAGATCAGCTCAAACAGGCAGACAGACGGACAGACAGACAAAAAGTAGCTTATGTTACTCCCAATAATGTCTTCTGCACGTCCGCAAAGTTTCATTGAAATCAGTTTAGCCGTTTTGGAGATTAGCCAAAACAGACAGTCAGACGGACAGACAAACAGACAAAATGCAACTTATGTCATTCCCTATAATGCCCGCTACACGTCTGCCAAGTTTTATTGAAATCGATTCAGCCGTTTCGGAGATCAGCTCGAACAGACAGACAGACCGATAGACAGACAAACAAAAAGTATCCTATGTTACTTCAAATACCTCCAAAAATATATGTGCAAAGTTTCATCATGATCGGTTTAGTAGTTTTTGCGTGAAAGGGTAACAAACAAACTTACATTCGCATTTATAATATTATATATACATAATAGTAGGGATTCGTAAATTATTCCTTTTCATACTAACTTGGAAGTGAGGACTTTGGAGCAGCTCATGTTCTCAGACAAATCACACAATGCCTTGTACCCGGGCCGAGCCTCAGCTGCCATTTCAACGTATAAAGCATATGTACTGACTAAAACACCAGCGATACACGTCGCCGTGATGCAACGGTTGTTGTTTGAAGGCATTGTAGGTCTGCAAAAAAAGACGAATATTGTATAAACGTAAATGTTTTTTGTTCGTTGTATTGTGTTTACCTACTGACTTTAAATCATTACAATCGAATGTGATTTGTAATAGACACGTCATGAGAGCACTTCATTACCTTCATTCATTACATTATGTCGTGATAGCCCAGGGCGCAACGAATCTGTCTCAAATTTATAAGGCCATAGGGCCATGGTTCGAATCCGGGCGTGTACCAATGAGTTTTTCTGACTTAAGTACATTAACTATCACTGACTCCGTGCCTCGGAGAGCACGTTAAGCAGTCGGTCCCGGACGCTGTCAATAGATGGCGGTCGTTACAATCCCCAACCCGCAGTGGAGTAGCGTGGTGGATTTAAGCTCCAAACCCCCTCCTCACCCTGGGGGAGGCCTAAGCCGCTGCAGTGGGGTAAAACGGGCTGATGATGTTTCATTACATTACGTTGAAAAATATGTACCTAACATAAATTAGTAGTATACCATAAATTGAGATACAAATGCTCTTTCACCGAGCGAAATATCAATAAACGAGGAATATGTTAGCTTTTTAATTTACTCTATTCTTTTATTCTTTAAGCTCCTTAGAATATACGTCGACATGCCGCAATGTGACCACAAAAAATCGAGATGAGTAATATCGCTACGCTAGCGTAATTTCTTGCATGAAGACGTTTTTCGTAGTCCTAGATATAATTTAAGAAGAATACGGTACTGATAGCTTTCTTTGTGCTCAACCTACTATTTAGAGCACCTCAATATATACACGATGACACACAAATATCTTTTCTAACCCTTTCCGTTGCGGGTTGCGGAGTTATGACTGATTCTTTGGCTACTTGGAATGTATTTCGAAGCAATCCTTCGACCCCTTTACCCCGCTTGATGATGTAAGTGTACTCACAGGTATAAAACATTGTGTATTTTCAAAATATGTACACTAAATGGCGCTATCAACCTTGATTCATGATATACGGGTGCATGTTCGGCTAAGCGTATTAGTCCAAACTTATAGAGCGTGTAGAGCTTACCGAACTAAAGAAAAGATTTCAAGTGATTGGATGGCGCAAACTAACGGTTACCGAGAGAAAAATGTTTAAGAAAGAAAGAAATACCATTTATTCACAGCTATACGGTACATACAGGTCAAACAGAAAAATAAAATAAAGTGAAAGCAAAAACAGAATAAAAAGTAAAAACACGAACAAAAAGGTCTCCGCAGCCGTGAAAGGAGCTGTCTCAGCACCCGCTGCAGATGTGTATGACCACACCCACAACACTGATTTTCAGTCAGCCCGCCGCACACACCACAGGCACAGCAACCCGCCCACACAATACATTACACACACTACACAATAATATAACAATATATACTTTTTATAAGGTGAGATAAACTATAACAAACATGTGAATACACACAAACTAAATAAATGAAAGGCTATTAAAACAAATTACAATATAGTCTTTAAACATTACACACCGAATAATGCAGACACAGTAACTAAAAAGAAAAACATTTATATAGGATATAAGAAAATTAACATATACGTCGAGACAACAATAGGGAAGAGAATATGTACGAAATTAAGATGTAAGTTAAACTACGTTCAGCCAAACACCCCGTTTGAACGTTATAAAAGTTTTAAATGAGCAGATGGCGCAGACTAAAGGTTGCCGAGAAAAACATGTCTGATATTTATTTATTTTTTATGTTTTGTTTAGTTCGGTCGGTAAGTTCTACACTATAAGTTTGGACTAGAATGTAATACGTACAGCCGAACACTAGATCAACGTTTATGGCGATAAAAGGAGCGTTCATTGTTAACTCTGACGTGACCTCAGTATAAGAGCCTTTTTAAAAAGGTTTTCACGTTAAAAAAAGACACCACAGCATAGACCAAAATTACGTAACTTGATGTTTTGGCATAATATTGTGAAGTTAAATTTAATGTGTCGCACATGTAAAAATAATTCTTACTGGATAAACAAAGATTCTGAAATTGCACCTCAAATGAAATTTAACAAAAAGTTTCCAACGTACAATTACAATGACGTGAGTACCAATAATCTGTCTAATCTATGAATCTGCTGTTTCATTTGGGTTATCGATCCTTTCGAAATATGAGACCGGCATCTTAATAACTCTAATCGAAATGTCTTGCGACAATTTTTTACGAGTACCACGGAGTAATGAATGACGCGCCGCAGGGCAACATAAAAAAAATTAAAACATTTTCATCGTTCTCCGGGGGGTGAAGTATGCGTTCATAATAAGGCAACTGTCATAAAACGTCACGATTGAGAGTCAATTTGTAGAATCGACGCCGCGAACAAAATCTGTGCGCGTGGCACTATCACTTTGTTTCTACCACATTGATTTATCTACCATGTATACTACTACTATAATACTATGTATTATACATGTCTCATACATGTTATGCTTGATTCATTTCTACTAAATTACACGAATCGCAGGTATTATACAAGTCTTTAGTAGGTGTTATACATTTCGAGACATTATTTGTAATTAAAACGAGTATGGCGGCAAGTATGGCAGCAACGGCAGAAAATAATATTCGTACAAAAATTAATTTTGGATGGTTTTAGTTTTGTTTTGTTTAATTATCGACGATAGGCTATCCCAGTATCTTTTTTCTTTGCAGTTGATTGATTTTTACACGTTTTTAATACCCACGACGGCATTTTTGAATTATTGTTTAATCACATTTCTGGCACGCGGTCGCGATGAGCATAGGTGACTGACTGAATAAGTTGTTGCCGGTCAGCAACAACACTTAGCGCAAACATTTGGTTCGCGGCGTCAATTCTACAGTGACCTCATCGAACTTATTTCATACTTGTTCCATAGGAGGCGACACGCGAAAGCGACGTTGGCACGCTTCTAACCAAAAGCAAATTCAAAAGTTACTACTGAAAGAAAATTATTGTTCAACAATTTTTGCGTTTGTGTTTTAAATCATGCCAACATAGTCTTGAGTGAACACGACATTTTTATAGTTCTGACGTTCTAATAGCTCCATAAAATTAGGGACACAACCTCATTAAATCGCCCACCCTCACGCACTACCTCGCCCGTTTATCGCTTATTAAACACGAGATCTTTAGATATAACCGATATTTTTTTTATTCTGTTAAAAAAAATAAACACACGTTTAACCCAATATACTATAGTACGAAATTAAAGTTGCTTTATGTTGTATTACTAATTCATATGTGCACTGAGGTAATCTGATAATATTGTTGAAATACGAGATGCCATTTCATCAACATATTAAACAAAGAGCAATACAACAAAAAATGTTGTCGTTCTTGCCGTGAATGTCGTTCTCGTATACTGTATTGATTTTAAAAAAACCAAGGGTTTTGTAATCAAACTAACTCAAAGTATGCAAGCAATACATTACAGTAGGGCGGCCGCGTGACCCCAAAATAAATAAAAACATAAAAATCGCGAACAATACGCCTCGTCGGTTTAACGAACCCTCCGTGTATATCGCATTATGTTCGTACATATAAAAATTAAAAGAAAACAAATAAGCGAGAGACGGTAGACCGCATACCGTTTCATTAGCTTAAGCTGGCTTTATTAACAACTGACATATTATATGCATCTATGTAGATATGCTTTAGCCAGCGATTATCATGAACGCAGACTTTGGGTTAAAAACTTTTTATAGATTTTTATCCAGTTTTTTTAGTATACCTAATGCAGTCTAAGGGCACCCGCAGACTTACAATAAAGCCAATTAAAAGCTGCTCCGTATTGGATATTTGAATTTAAAATTCGAACGTAATGTGGTTAACAACTGAAAGCTCGAAGGAGATGTCGCTACTGTTGAGTTATCCTAAATCCTCTAAATTCTGCCATTTTGCCTGTTAGTCACTTGTTTGATAAATTGATAAGTTTCTAAAGATAGAAACTTAACACTTCAAACACCAACGTACGAGTTTCTTTCATTATAATCATACATACATATACTCACGCCTGCTTCCCATTGGTGTAGGCAGAGATTACAGATTTCCACTTAGTGCGATCCTGGCATATTTCTTTCGCTTCATCAAAACTCATCACTCTTCTCATACACGCTCTCTGGACACTCCGGATACTCCGGGTACTCTGGACTTGACCCTTTTCTAGTATGTCCCTAATCTGGTTTCTGTAAGTTCGTCTAGGGCGACCCATTCCGACCCTACCATTTACCTCCCCACAATAAATTTCTTTCGTCAGTCTTCTTTCATCCATCCTCTCCAAATGACCAAACCATCGCAGCATTCATTTTTAAATTTTTGTCACTACATCTTTTTCCATATCACACCGTTCTCTGATCACACTATTCCTTATTCTGCCTCTCTTCAATGATAGAAACATCATTATAATCATTCGGTTTAAAATGATTTTATTAATTTTAAAAAATGTTGCTCTGTAAAATCTTTAGGTTTATGACAACTATATGCCAAACTCATTCTTACTCTGTTCTTACTCAACAGTAGTGACATCTGAAAAGAGCGAACTTTTATCCTAATTCAGTTTTTCTGATATTTGCTTCATTTCAAGTTCGTGCTAATAATTGAAATATTCCAGTTCTTTTCTGTATTTTACAAAGTTTACTATATGTACTGAGTCTAATACAGATGAAATTGAAATAAATGCAGTGATAAAATATTTTGTCTTAAAATAAACTGTTAAGGATTTGAGCAAACGATGCTTCCACGGTTCAATTTTAATGTTCTGAATTTAAACTAACAAAAACGAACTGTTATCGAAGAAAACGTAAAAAAAAAAAAAATTTATCACGCAGCCTCACTTTTCAAGCAACCTGTCAATCTTAGTCAATATCAATCTGCCCGTCAATCAATTAGGCCATAGGACTCGACGTCTAAATATGCGAAGCTTTATTCTTTAATGTACATACATTAAGGAATAAAGCGGTACATACACAATTGAATAGGCGTAAGTATGTAGGTATTCTACATTCTACTTCCAACATCCCCCCGCTCCGGACTGAATCTGTCAGTTCGGTTAATAACTTGGGAGTCGTGCAAGGGAAGCGAATGCGCGCTTGAAAATACTATCCCCAACGAGAACCTACACCAGATGTGGTACTTCGTCAGATCCGGTAACAATTGGAGAATGCAACTTCGTCGCTATAACAAGATTAAGTTAGACTCCTTTAATAAAACAAGATCACTGATGTTGGGAGGATCTGCTTTGTCGGTCTATTTTACTCGTTGCTGCAATGTCTAAAGGTACTCCAGACACCAGCAGTGATCCAAAAAATTTGAGTCACCTGGCGTATGTGTTCAAAACGGTACAAACGTGATGGCTCCAAATCGCGATAGGGATACTCGGGAAGTGTATTCAATGGTTGACCGATCAAAAAATGTCCGGGCTAAGAACTTCTAAGTCCGTAGGGTCTGAGGAGACTAGATCTATGGGGCGTGAATTCAAAACAAATTCGATATCGCAAAATAGTGTGGTCAGCTCCTCGAATGTTAGATTGTTCTCGTCAATCACACGCCTTGCAAGGTTTTCACGGACTTCAAATATTCCACCCGATTGTGGAGAAGCTGGCTGATCAAAATGCCATCAATTTTGTTTTCAATTAAGATATCATGTACATTAAGTAATTATCGGCGCCCTTAAAATTTGTGCCCTAAAATCTGACCTAATAAAGGAGGGGAGGCCTCTCCTTGCAACATAACGCGACAATAAAGGCCTCGGTGGTAAACAGCTTTGATTGATAAACAAACATACACAAATGTGACTTAACGGTCTTGGCGTTACTTAAACTAGAGGTTTTAACATTGAAGGGCCTGCAAAATATGTGCCCATACCCAAAAAAGGACGCACCTACGCGACGTGGTCCGTAGGTAAATCCCTCATGAAAATTTGCATAGGGGATGCTTTTAACCTAAAAGAAGAGATGCATCTGGATCTTACCCGTCAAATAGCTCTACGAGCGGAGAGAATCCAAAACTCATGCAACAAGATGGTCAATATGGCATGGCAGTCAGCGTGAGAGTTACGCATATGGCGATCTCTCACACCAACAAATCATCAAAATCCCGACTTAGGCTGTTACCACAGTAACAAAGCACACCGGGCTTGATAGGGCATACTGGAGTTGCTCAGCCGCCCTCCTCCTCTAAGCAGGCCAATAGAATCAATGTCTAATCTACTCGTACTTGTCATTTAAAATATGTCCATAGTTGTGATGCAATTATATGTAACATCGCAAAACCTAACGTAATGTAATAAGTAACACCCCAGATAATTTCATATTCTGTTACACAATAATTTAAAATGCGTTTTAAATATTAGCCTCTTTGTTTTGTGCTAAAATCCTAGGCTAAAATATTTAGGGATATTTTAAAATATCTTTCAAATATGGTGATAGTAATTCCAAACAGACTACCGGACGTGATTTTGTCTTCTGGAAACCAGTTTTGCAGAAGGAATATTAAAATATATACATTCCAATATTTGGTAGAATGACCCGTTAGTAAAAATAACGTTTAATTAACTATAACTTATTGGCTAATTAATTGTAATGATAATAATTTAAAAAAAAATTTAAATAACACTGCTAAATTACAGACGAAGCGATCGACAGCATCGAGACTGTATCGCTCTTATCCATTATGATAACGTCGCGCGTCGGATAAGACATTGAACACCTTTTTTTAATATTGTTATTACCACACTTTTTTACCGATTTTATACGTAAGACACATTGACATGTAAAAGTATTATGTATACATACGAATTCAAAATAATGTAAGTAGAGAATTAGAGACAATAAATATAAAATTTCAATATTTTATACAATTTCCGTTTCTAAAATTCACTAAATATCTCTTACCCACGATCACACAATACGTATGAAGTATAGAAATATAAATCACCATGAACACAAGCACTTCGTCTCGAACCCGAGTAACGACTGAGAGGTCAGTTCTGTGAGGTCGCACCGCACCGCTATTAACATGAGAGGTAACGCCGTAACGATAATGCGTGATAACGAAATCACTAGAGGCCACAAAATTATGGAATCCCTTCTACATAAACCGTCAAATATTTACCTGTCGTACAGATTAATGTAGTGTTTCCATGTGTATGTTATGTCTGTTAGTTGGGCCGATCTCAGAAAGTACTTGTGTGCAATCCTTTAGCGTAGCCGAGGAATAATGATATAGTTATGTATGAGGTAAATCTTATTAACATTCGGTTCGGTTATAATCGGTTAGAATCTAGCGTTAATTGGTATCAGTTTATAAAAAGTTTTGCAATTATCGTACTATATCAAGAGCAGGTGCGAACCACACCTGACTCGTTAAGAAAAACTTGACAAGCTTTTATAAAGCTCAAAGTACTTGGCTTGAGGTATTAATATTGCCATCGTAACTAAATTAGTTCATTAAGACGTCTTCAGGTTTGAGTGTTTTTGTATTAAGTAAATAAACGATAGACAATCTAGTTTATTCAACTAAATTTTACTTAAAAAATAATCCCTAAAAGTCATAGGAAGTGATGCGACTGCGTAGTCGCATTCCAAGTTTTAGGATTAATACGCAAAAACGTTTTTTGTCACGACACTACCAACCCAGTAGTGGTGAATGCCAGTAGTGTCGTAGGTAATAAAATTAATGGCACTATTTGCATATCCTAAAACTACTCTAAAGCAGCTTCGATAATCTATGTATTAGGTCGGGGAAAATGTCTTTTCGCATATAGTTTATATATACTATTAAGAAAATGTCTTTGCCTGTACTAGTTGTATATGGCTGGTTTTGATACCATTAAAAAGGTTACATTTCAAAAAAAGAAAAAAAACTTAATAAAATGTTGTTTTCCGCCAGCTTTCATTTGTTTTAAAATTTTATTATGAAAAACCGGCCAAGTGCTAATCGGACTCGCACACGAAGGGTTCTGTACCACCATACAATATAAAGAAACGAGCGTGACGTTAATCGAACTTAACCATTAATCGTTATTATGTAATTTCTTAATTATTGTATAAATATAATTCATTTTTATTTCGTTAGTTATTTAGAAGGCGCTCGATCCTCTCTGGCTAATCCGAAAAGTCATAAAATCATGAGTTACATGAGTGCACTGATAGGTAGAGGCAATTTTTATTACTTATTTTATTACAGTAAACCTTTGACTTTTAGTATCGATTGTGAAGAGAATAAGCTCTGCAAATGAATGCAAATAACACTCTATTTGTGATTTTCTATGGAATTTTTACAAAATTTGTACTTATTCAAGTTAATCTATTACTCGTTAAATAATACAGTCTAGTTAGCTGTGATAGTTTTCCTTTTAACTACGTTATATATACTCTTGTCATAATTTTTTTCCACATATCCAAAAGCAATGGTTTAGCTGGTGGTGGGGGGGACACATGACTCTAACATAAATTAGGACTTTAGGAGTGCATATCTCAACAACTGTTGACTTAAATAAAAAAAATGTTTGAAACCTTGATATCATTTTGAAGGCCTATCGTTTGGTACCTCTCGCGTTAATATACGATGAATTTTTTTTTCGTACGTCAGTTACATGTATGGCGAACTATCCTTAAAAAAATTTTTTTCTTGATTTCACTACGTCGTTGTGTAGCGGTACATAGATTACACCTAAGCACAAAGTTGGTTTAAACGTTTTCAATCCGAGAATTTTGATGTCAAAGATACACCTCGCTGTGGTCGCGCCCTGTCACGGCTAAAATGTACGCCATTTTTAAAAAAGTGGAACAAGAGCGGCATATCAGTAGTTTCGACGTAGCTGAAGATCTGTGAATCGACCACAAAAAAGTTTTGAGCCATTTGAAAAAAGCTGGGTATACAAAAAGCTCGATATTTGGATGCCACATGAGCTCACTGAAAGAAACCTAATGAACCGTGTACTCATTTGCGATTCTTTATTAAGATGTAATGAAACCGAACCATTTTTGAAGAGATTGATAACTGGTGATAAAAAGTGGATCAAGTGCGATAAGAACGTGCAAAAAAGGTCGTGGTCAAAGGCTTCACAGACTGTGGCAAAACTCGGTCTAACTCGAAATAAGGTGATGTTGTGTGTATGGTGGGATTGGAAGGGTATTGTTCATTATGAGCTTTTACTACCGGGCAGAACCATCGATTCGGATCTCTACTGCGAACAACTGATGAGATTAAAGCAAGAAATCGAAAGAAAGTAGCCGGAATTTATCAACAGAAAGGGTGTGGTTGGTCTTTCATCACCGATGACGCTAGACCTCACACATTTTTAGTCACTCATAAAAAATTGAGAGAGTTTGGCTGGGAGGTGTTAATGCATCCGCTATATAGCCCTGATCTTGCACCTTCAGATTTCCACCTGTTTTGGTCTCTTCTGAATTCTTTAGAGAGTATCAGGTTAACATCGAGAGAGGACTGCCAAAACTCCTTGTCGCGTTTTTTTGATCAGACGTCCCAAAATGTTTACAGCAACGAGATCATGTGACTACCTACAAAATGGCAGACAGTCATCGAACAAAATGGCAATTAAATGTAAATAAACTTTGAAAAAAAAAATGTCATGAGTTTTCATATAAAATGCCAAGAAACTTTTGCCTCGACTCAATATTTAAAAGTCAAGAGGTGTTTTTCGATCATGAATGATCTCAAAACTGCAAAGAAACATAATTAGTTATTGGTCCCAAGGACTCGAATCAGAATCAGAAAAAATGTATTCTATTAAATGGGGGATTAGAGAGTGAGGGCGAGTCACAACAATTCTGATTCGCAGATCAGAAATATGACTGTCGATCCGTCCAGATGGGACATGGTCGACTTATAACATTAACTTCTTTAATATTTATTTTGCTTACAAGGGCTTTAAAACTATTATATTTTCCGATATTAACGGCTAGCTTAAATTAATACTTTAAAGTTAACTTAACCTAATGCGTTTTGTTCAATTTAGTCTTTGACAGACGATGTTGCACTAGGACTGGGCACCCTTCTTCGGAGCGCCCTGCTTCTGGTGACCGTTTTTACACTGGTTTTTTTCCTGTTTGTGGGCGGGAATGTTTCTTTGGTTAAAAACTCCTTCAAGTATGTTCCAGTGAAGATCGTATATATAAGAGATAGGAATCCTCGTCGAGCATCTCACAAAGAGTGTGTGTGCTTGGGCTGATAGGCAGCTGGCCTACTCGTTTTAGTAGGTACTTCACGATATATTGTTTCTAGTTGCAGCTGATTCGTACGATTGATGCGAGGTAGAAGTTGAACGACTCCGTAGTCCATGACCGTCACAAAGCATGCTTTTAACCTTAGAAGCTTCGTGACTGTCACGTGAATCGCAAAATTGGAAAAATACTACTCGTGAAACAGGTGATAAGATCAATGATCGACTATTCTTTGAATTGAAAAGTTAGGGAAATTTTTGTTATGTATTCCTTTTGAAATTGGCGGTTGGCAGTAGATCAGCTGTCTCGGAATAATAGTAGATATCTTAACTGTAGAGTGACAAAGCATTTGAATTGTCTGTTTATCAACTTTTTTCTCGGTAACAGTTAGTTTGCGCCTCTTGCTTGCTTGAAACTTTTTGTTTACGAAACGAAATCAGTTAGACAAACTTAAAATCAACTGAAGATAATGAAATTGTTAAAATAATAAACATAATTTTTATATAATTTATTAACCATATTAAAATATTTTTTTCTTATTTTTAACATTTATTCGTCGCTCCTCCACGTTTCATATAGAAAACAATATTATTATAGGACGTGCAATATCAAAAACAAACTCTTGAAAACCTTTGAATTCGAAGCGTAAACCGAGACCCGGGTCTTAACACGAACTAAGTGAAAAATCACTTATTTGTCTACATTTGTTAGAATGTACAGCGCGCACGACCCTATAAGTCCATTGATATTTTGTAACAGAAGCATTATAGAATTAAAATAAAACTCATCATTTTCACAGCACTAATATTTACGAATGAACGCGTATGCAAGTAAACGCGACCCACCTAAACATGTCACGTCAATAACCAACGACGCCGCTCACATTTTCCTTCTGAACGAGCGCGCCCTTCCATGCACGTCGAGGGATTCGAATCCCATTTACATGCATAGTCAAAGTTTTAATGTTTCTGTATACGAAACAAATACATAATTTATGTTTCGATTAGGTTTTTTCTCATAAAATATGACCGATAACGTACCTATGACGTATGTACCTATCTTCTACTTAACACTAATCCAAATGAATGTAGAGAGCATGACAGTGCCTGATAACTATTTAAATTCACGCAGCTACGTTTGTTTATGGTTTCGCCTATATACATACATGGGCATTGTTGTTCCTTCGTTCACGTTTTTTTTACCTGACCACGAGGAGCTAAAAAAGATATTTCTTTCACAAATGTGAGAGAAACAATTTTTTATTGGTTTGTCTTCTTCCTATGTACTAACTTCTAGTATTTAATGGGCTTTGTATTCTAAAGATTGCTGACACCGGTACTAATAGACACTGGCAATTAAATAAAAATAATCCAGATCAAATAAATAGAATACAGCCATGCTTTTTAATAATGAGTCTCACACGTGTAATATTAATTTACTTTCTTTAGACTCGAATCGTTCTAATTTATAGTTAAATTTTCCAGATTATAGACATGTTCATGCACACAAATATTTGTAACGGGCGGGAATCGAACCCGCGACCCTTGGCTCCGCAGTTAGGATCTCTAACCACCGGCCAACTGGGTCAGTAATGAAATCCCATTAGAGCTTAAGGTGGGTGTTTCATGTTTTTGATTTGGTTTTTGTAGTAAACAATAAGAGCATACAAGTCACCGACATATACCTATATTGTACCTACTTAAGCATTATTTGTAGTATTTTATTGATGATTTGATTTAAAACGGCTAAAATTCTATTTTTAGTCATAATTTTTAAAGCACTCATTGTCTAATTGTATTTGGGAATTAATTTTTTTTTTGTTTTACCCTTGCGATGGGAAGGCGGATCAAACTCTACAGCTTCCGCGCGCCCGAGCACGCGGGGTATGTGGGAGTTGCTCCCACTGAACAACCGCCTGAAGCTGAATAAGGACGCGTGTTGTTAGCCTACAAAGCTCCTACGACTTCATCGGATCGGCCAGGTGGCACACTAAAGTGTCGCCAGCACGAAGCCGTCGAGTAACCCTTAGGGGTTACTCGACACGACACTCGAGGCGAAATAATGCCGGAGGCGCGGGCCACCGGTTATGATTCTCGTTATTATTATAACGTGGAATGATTTTAATTGGGACAGAGAGGTAATCCCTGAAGTAACTAAATATTATTATTATGACAAATTGTAATTCACTATTAAGTGGCTGTAAATAAATGAATAAGAGTTACGGAGTTACTGATTGAATGCACGCCAAAAACCCGGAGCACGGAACTCGGAGCGACTCCACGTGCCCCTACACGTGGCTGACTGTCAACTGCGCGGCTCCCGCTGCACAGGAATCTTAGTGCGGTTATGTGAGTTTAACTCACGAAATGGGGAGCGCGATCGGCTTGTAAAGGCATGAGCTGCCATAGAGCACACCAGGGTGCAGAAAACACAGAAAGAACTACGGAGCGCGAAATGCGCATAGGCTGGAGCTGAAATGCCGGAACGACGCCACGAAGGCTAACTGCCGCTGCGCGACAACTTCTACGACAAACACTACCCACACGCAGCTACTATGTGGCCGTCACTGGGATCTCGGCAACGGGCCGCTACACATGGGCCACTTGAGGCAGAAAGGCGTTCGGAGGACTGAACACGTCTGATCGCGGCGGCCACAGGAACCGGAATCGATAAATTTTAGTAGGCATAGAATAATGTAGGTGATGTTAACCTTAAAATTTCATTTTTTTATTGCTTTTCTTTCGCCAAATGACCGAATGACCATAGACATTATGCGATCGTTCCATCGTGTTGGCGAAAGGAGGCGAAAAGCGATAAACATGCATCTTGAGTAAGGCAATCGTGATTTTACAAATCGCATAGACTGGTGAATCCACGGAACGGAATGTATCGCAGAAAAATTCAGCAAAAGTCTGATTTTAGATTATTTGGCATGCATGGCAAATATTTGCGTACCCAATTGCAGTTTACACCGGAGATGTATTTATTTATTTTTTTGTCTGTTTATTCATTACGTTTACTTGAACTAGAATAATATAAATTCACGATAGATAAAATCTAATTCGTCTTTACAGTTCTATGAATACTTCATATTCTAAATCTATGCAATTGTTATAGTTGTGGTAATTTGGATAAGATTTTCCATATACAGCAAACTATATTTCTGTATAATTTACCGATAGATTACATAAGTGTCTTTTAACATTATTCAAATACTAATATAAACTTATAGAAGTCTTTCGTAGACGCATCGCCAAATTCAAACTCAAACATCAGCACTAGGGCTAGTATAAAATTACCGTTTAAGCTACTGACCAATTTGAATGAAATCTGAATGATGAAAGTTTTTCATTTGAAACTTTTTCAGATAAAGACAACTGTGTTCTTAATTTAAAATCTTAAAACAATTTTATAATTGGGCTTCTTATTGTCTGCACTTCTAAATAAATAGAGTAATTATTGAATACCACGGATACTATCGTGGCACTAATGCAGCAGTTTACAACTCGTAACATTTATATGTTTAGAGTAAATTTGACTAATAAACGCACCGCGCTTTTTGAGTGTAGTCAGTGGAAATTTTCACTTATACTTAAAGTATACCAATAGGTAGGCCAGCCACCAAAATCAATAATGAAGAATTACAAGCCATGGTAAAAGATTAGTAGCATAATAATCAGGATCGAGAGTCTCATATATTGAAACGATCGAAAAAGTGAGCAAATTGTTTTAAACAAAAATTTTGTTAAATTATACATGTAATGTAATTTCAGAATCTTCCTTTTTCTTTTACAGTACGAATTTTAACCATGGGTTCTAATTCACAGCGAATATTTTAAAACATTAACTGGTGTATATTTGGTCTAAGGCGTATATTTCTTTGCTCACTTTCTTTGTCACAACGCGGTATCTCTATGAACATCCATGGATAGAAGCTATTCAAACTAATTTACTGCAGAATTAGCACCTTGGTTTAAGTTTAGCAGACCCACAATATTAATCTATTTACGCCAGATGGGAACCACAGTTCCGACCGCTCTTCACTATTATCGCTTGTCTGATTTAATTGACATTTTATTAAAACAGTGCCGTTTGTGATGTTTGAATTAGTTTAATTGGGGTCAAAGAAGCCGTTTCAATCGCCCACCTTTTGTCTCGACCGTCCTCAGTTCCTGTGGGTACCTACCTTCTCGTTTTGTTATACAAAGTAAAAACTTTTTATGGGCTATTTAAGAAAAATTACCAAATTCAACAAACTTTCATTAAGAGCCTGTTATGATTTACACTTGTGTCCAGTCACCAGACACAGAGGTTAGTCTAGATTGCAGTAATTGGCATTCAGTGGTGTCTGTCTCCTCCCCTTAGTGAAGTAATTACTTCCTTAATTGTTGAAAATCTTGCAAATAATAGTGGGGCAATTGAGACATGCTTATTTTCTTGCTAGAGGTTTAGTTCAAAATATTTATAAACTTTGCTTTCTTTTTGCAAATGAACTAAAAAGTTACTACTATTTTTCATATACAATAAGTGAATGTTTTGTTTTTAAAAAATTCGTCTCATTCGACTCCAATATGGGGTTTTTGGAGACGATTTTGTCTCTGAACCTTTTTCTGGTCAATAACGCCCAAATTATAGCTCTGCTATTTTCAAATTCAAATGATGTACCTGTATAAATTATCTAATAGAAAAATACATTTCTTTTATGATTTTTACAGTTCAATTGCAAAACGCAGTAAAATGAAAAATATTTCAACGAACCCCAATCTCCTCTAATTGTTGATATGTTGCTGCTGTGTTTCTGAAAATTTATTATGAAGGTACAGCTCGCGTCAAAATTCATCATCATCATCATCATCATCATCAGCCCGTGTCTCTCCACTGCAGGATATAGGCCTCTCCCAAGGCTCGCCACCACACACGGTCCTCCGCCTTACGCATCCAACTACCCCCGGTATGGTGCTTCAGGTCATCTGTCCACCTGGCCGGGGGGCGTCCAACGCTTCACTTTCCGGTACGTGGCCTCCATTCGAGAACTCGTCTACCCCATCTACCCATCTACTCGTCTACCCATTGCCACTTCAGCCTGCTGATCGCTTCGGCTATGTCGACAACTTTAGTTCTTTGACGGGTTTCAGTGTTTCTGATTTTATCCATCAAAGAAACACCGAGCATAGCCCGCTCCATAGCACGCTGAGCGACTTTGAATTTAAGGATCAGTCCTGCCGTGAGAGTCCACGTTTCAGCACCGTACGTCATTGTAGGTAGAACACATTGGTTGAAGACCTTGGTCTTCAGACATTGTTCGTCAGACTGCGTCAAACTTAGTCGAAACGATTAGCGGCGCAGTAGGAAAAATGAATAGGTATCAGAGACTCGCCCGAGAGCAGCCCAGCACCTGTGCAAAACGCATTCGCGTCGATTTCAGAGCGAACAAGAAGTTTGGTGCAAGCTGTAGTGTGTGTACAGTGTACCTATTATTTGACCTAACTCTAGAAATTTTATCTGGAATCACAGTCTGGAATAGTTTCATTTTTATTTAGCTTGTAATAATATCTTGAATAATATAGGTTTTATTCTGTACTTTGGGCACCTAGTTTCAGAAAACATTACTTATTAGTTATTACCATGGATGTTCATAAAGCTACCGCGTAGCGTGTGTCAACAAAAATGTGAGCTTATCTATATTGTATAAAAAATAAAACCCGACTGCAAAACCACTTAACTGAAAAGAAAAAGTTATTAACTGGTTTAAAGTACCTACTCACTGAACTTTTAGATAATTTAATTTAGATGTAATTTCAGAATCTTTATCTTTTTATAGTTTTTCCGGTAGGTACAAATTTTACATGCGTCATTTTAAATTCTATTTCACAGTAAATATGCAGAAATATCAAGTAGCGTATATTTCGTCTGCGGTGTATGTTTTTTGCTCACATTTTTTTGGTCAAGGAGTGATATCTCTATGTGGGTAGGTATCTAGGTACCTGCATTTATGATGGAACCCTAAAATAAAAATAGATCAATAGCACCTATAATAGATTTAATTTTATGAACGTTGATAGAATAATATAGTCAACACTAAACATAGGAGATCTTCTTAAAAAGACGTCTCTTTAATAACTAAACAATTTTTTTAAATATTTTATTAATAAAAAAACTTACATAATTTAAAACAGCATGTTGCTGACTGTACTATACTATAAATTGCACAAACTTCATTCAATTTTGTAGTGCAATCTAATACATCACTCACAGATTAGATTTGTATGTGTGCCACATCGCTGCCAACTTAATGTAAATTATTATTATTATCTCTGGCTGTCATGTACTATTTTATCCTAGAAATTTAGCTTAAAATCAGATACTTCTAAAATAAAGGATGAAAGTATGTAAGATGAATTCAAATTATACATCAAAATCAAATTACACGATGAACATTTTCTTTGTAATAAAATTATTTATGTAAGCTGCATTCATTCTCAGCACTCTGACGTAGACAGAGATCAAAATACGTGTTAGAGCGAGATCGGACGAACCCCTTATTACCGACTACGACGCGATACGCGGAATGTCTCCCCCGTTATATTGGTAGTACTGTATTAGTTCCACCTCGCGACCGCCTGCAGCGTTGGCATCGTACAACACCTTTCATTGTATTGACTATTGACTGATTCTGAACACAGAGGATAATGTGTAAACTAAATTTAACATACCATTACACTAGTTTGTGATAAAATTATACGTACCGTGATTCGCGTAAGTGAAACAATGTCTCCGTTTACGTGAACGTGTTAGAAAACAGCCCATCAAGTGCTACGCGGCCATTTTACTTGCAATGCGGCAACGGTGTACAATCCGCCATTGGAAACGACCAGTGTCTTTTCCCGAGTGCAAAGTTTGTGTTTTGTCGAATATTTCGGCATAATATCGACAGATAATGATGTGTGTTAAAAGTGGTGTGATGTGGACTTCGGTGTGGTGACGTACGGTGGCCGGGTGTTTCGAATAATGTGTGAACGATGGAAAACGAAGTGAAGCAGCGCAATCAGAGGAATAGGCGAAGGGAGCGGGCCCAGCGCATGCAAGCACAGCGAGAGAGCAAAGTAAAGGATGGGGACAGCGGCGAGGACGAGTCTCCGGCGCGAGAGAAGCCGCCTCGTCCTCCGGCCAGAAGAAAGAAGTCTAGGGAGCCGCTCGGAGAGGAGGACATCATCGACGGGTTCGCCATAATGGCCTTCCGTACCTACGAGGACCTCGAGGTGAGTACCCACGCCCGTAGCTCTGGCTCCAACCACCAGCTCCCTCAAAATGTACGCCTTTGTCGGAAGGCAGTCGTTCCCAGCTGTAGTGTATACAATACTTGCATAAGTATATATCTATATGCCTATATCCACAATGTTTACACAAATATTATGTAAAATCAATAGACATTTAATATTGAAATGGAAGCCTGAATTAATATCTACGCAATAATAAGTTATAATATAACCTAAATAGGTTATATTGAGTATGTGGTTGTACATGGAGCACTATAATACATGAATATTATATTGGTTTAAGACAAAAGCAGTTTCATAAAACTAAAGATTTCGATTTTTTTTCAATACCTAAATTGTTAAAAAACAGTGCTGCGTAATCGCTTTCGTCGTCTCATCCAAGTGCATTGACCTATTGAATGAACCCTCCGCGTACGTAAGTACCAGTGTAGCCAGGGACCAGCGGTGGTTATACACGCAGTGAAGATAAGTACGCGACACATGTACGTACGTGAAGTCACGTAATTAGGTAGACAATTAAAGCTTCCTGGCATGCGATAGTTGTAGCGGGCGTAGGTCTCGAGCGTGCCGGAGATGCTAGTGGTCTCCCACAAAGTGTAAATTTGGCTTAAGTGGCTTTCGCTCGTTTGTGTTCATTTATCGCCGCGTCGCCGTAGTGCAATATGTTGACGTTTCGTATGCGCGCACATTAAAACTACATTCTGTGCTATCGTTTTAAATTATGGCGACAGCTTTGCCGTTTGTGGCTCGTTGGAGCGGCACACGCGTATATTATCGCTTTCGAACAGGTTCTTTGGTCCTATTTAATTCACCACACGCGGTGTGCAACACTTATGCAATTTCCACTGACAATGGCTGTAGGCTAATTTTCAATATAACAGGTTTTTGCAGAAAATAATGAGGAAGCAGCTGACATATGCTCTCCAATGGGGTTTCTTATTATCTTTTGCATGTTGCCTTTCTTACGAATAGCTTTTGTACCTCGTACAAGTATTGCTTGTATCACAACTTAAACGTTTTTTTCAATAATAAAGCAAATTGCATTATAGGTAACAAGACAATAAAATTCTTTCACATAATTGCATAGGTAGGTAGGTTTAACAGTAAACAAAAACATATAAGACAGCATTGAATATTAGTGAAGAGAAGTTGTTGGTCTAGGTACATTTATTGCACTAGTTATGAACCAGTAAAACCATTTTCATGTAAAAACTCTGTATTCAAAACTTTGTCTCTCTCAACTTGTCCCTGAACTAGTAGTCTAACAGGGTTGTGAAATATAGAATATCTGCCCCCTTATTTTCACATAATTTTCATGTTTTATTTAATTTATTTTCAACTTGCACTGCAATTTACTCAAAATTGTTAGGCAGGTAGGTAGGTATGTAAATTCGTTCCAAGTTGCATATTCATTACACCGATTAACTTTTGTTCACGCATTGGTTAATTGATTACTTTCTTTTATATTTTGGTCGCAGAGTAATGTTGGAGACTATTCCTACCAGTAATTTCAATTTTATCGTTATTTCACCTAATGGAAAAGTTTCATGTATAAAGAAGTATTAACCAATCTTAGTTATATATATCTGTATAAATATTATCTTTTAAATTAAGATATTTTATATCTTAAGTAAACAATCTGAAAATTATTTGATTTAACTTTTAATAGACACACAATGTAAAGAAATTGCCAGCCATTTAAGTTTGTGTAATCTACACCTGTTTAGAATTTATTCCATTTTTTTCTTATTAGGTTGCTAATCTGATTAACTCAGGCGTTACAAACATATTAAAAATCCTTTTTTTTGCATCAAGTGAATAGTATTGTTAATTAAACAGAATACCTACAATTACCTATCTGTAGAAATAGCTTGTTTACTTAGTGTATGAAATTTTAGAGATGTAAATTTTACATGACAGATAAATGACATGGACATATATATTTTATTGGGTACCAGTCATAAAAAAGCATTGAATTGGCACAGCTTTATATATGGGGACGAGGACACAAAATCAACTTTTGTAATTTTTAGAAATGCAGAAATTTGAAAAAATAATAAAAAGATATGCATTACTTACAAAGACATTCGCTCCTCGCATTGACACATCGATCAGCATTAATACGATCGAACCTAATCTGACCTATTGATTGAGAAATGGTGGACAGATTGTCCACCATTTTGATCAGCGTTTGACGTATGTGACTGAATATTAAATTTATAAAATTGTTTCTTAGTAACTCACCACCCTGCTCCGCATCTCTCCTCGCATTGCTATAGCCCATCCTAACCTAACCTATTTATTGAGAAATGGTGGACAATCAACCTACCTTAATTGAATTTCTCTACTGAATAACCCTAATATATTATACCTAACCTTGACTTTTTTTGGGTATATTTAAATTACCATTCGAACCTAAATTAGTGGAGACTTAATAGAAGATTGGCTGGCCATTTACTATTAGTTTCAAGTCTTTTGAATATGAGGGCCATCAGAAATGTCTGTAGCGGGTATGTATTATGTACTCATTTTTATTATTGTTTTTTTGTTTAATACTTCTGAATTTCCAAAAATTCTAAAAGTTAGTTTAATCTCTTCACCTAGCTCACTTCTCTCTAATTATTGCCTACTCTAATGGTAGGTTTGGAAAGCCAACCCAGTGAATCTTAATAATCAATGCCAGTCAGTAATATGCTTATAATCAAAGGGTGTAAATTGCAAAAAAAGGTTAATGCAATAAATATATACAATAGAGTGATACAAACAAAACAAAGTTTAAAAAAAATACTGATAACCAACTAAAAATCCATGTAGCTTATCAAATAAGTGTTAATACATGTTAAATATAAATGCACTATACTAGTAGGTATATTGTATGTCACAACACATTTGATAGCAAAAAAGATGTAATAACTATTATTCAAAAATGAACATTAGTAAAGGTAGATTAGAATATAGATATTGTCACTTTTGATAAGAAGGAAAGATCTATAGGTTTGTGATATTAAAAAAAAAATCAAAATAGACTTACCTACTTTTGTTC
This sequence comes from Luffia ferchaultella, assembly GCA_949709985.1. Taxonomy (NCBI): domain Eukaryota; kingdom Metazoa; phylum Arthropoda; class Insecta; order Lepidoptera; family Psychidae; genus Luffia; species Luffia ferchaultella. Next base: position 12,260,029 of record OX453253.1, on the reverse strand, counting down.
AGCAACAGCCATTTACTATAACGATATTGACAGTTAAGACATAATTTAACCTACCCTCCTACCGACCTACTCCTCCATTGTAATTATTACGAGCGAATAGCTATTTCAGGAGACAATTTATCTTCAAATGAGTGTTTAAAACTTAAATGTTAATTATCCCGATTTCATCTTGCTCCTCAATATCAATTCTGACTTTTGTATGAAGCATCCAAGTTTGTTCTTATATTTTGCCACTTTAGATTTCTTAGAACTGAAACGACATAGTTTCCGATCTGATCATTTTCATCAGTGGCATCTCTAGTATTGGAGCAAAGTAGCAAGTGTGTATTTTTTCTTTTCTGTATGTCATTCTTTCCAAGGAGCTAATTCAATCAGCTAGATATTTCTTGGACTAGCTTTTTCATAAAATTTTCAGATTGTTGGCATATTTAAATTTTAGCCGATTGTGTAGCTATTGCGATGGCTTGCTAATAAAAATGATGTTAGATTTTAAATTTTTTTTTAAATCTCTAATTTTGTTAGTCACCATTTTTTATTATTCAAGATCTATCATGTCTGCCTATGTTTTTTTTTTTCAATTTTAAATTCAGAATAGTATAAGCTAAGTCATAAGAAAAAGGTCAATCAGCAAATGTGAAACTCCACAGTAAAACAAAGGGAAGGTAAATAATACATTAAAAACATTTTCATTTATCATTGACATTTTTAATAGGGAAACTATGTTTTTCTGTAAAATTTATTAATTTGTGTAATACCAAAAGAATATGTCACTAGTATCGCCATTGTGTTCAATTGTTTTGATGAATAATATATTAATAATACCTACTTGGGACACACATAGCCATCTAGCTCCAAACTTAGCAGAGCCTTTATTAAGAATACTAGACTACTGATATGTATATTTGATGCTGTTTTTAAAAACAAATGTATAGATATTTTACACCTACACATAGATTAAATAGACGTGTGCCTCCACACATATATTTTACTGAGGCAGGAATTCAACCTGCTACTCTTATTTCTACAGTTGAGTCTCTAACCACTCGATCAATCCAGTCCGTTATTTTAATCGGTCAGGTTAATTTTTAATTGCAGGCTCTATGCAATATATTTTTCAGCTAGTATTACAAAATAAAATGTACGTAAATGAACTAACTACAATGTTTTATCTATTCTGCACAATGCTTGTGATCTTTGATGAGAAAGATGTTGAAAAGTTACAAAATAAAATACCTAATGTCACCACGATGATTGTTTGCTATGTTTGCTATCCTGTTCCTTGATCTCAAGTCTGGTTTGTTGCAAATTAGATCAAGTTGGTCCAGTATTTCCGGAGAGTCAATATGGCCATTTAATACATTTAAAGAAGAAAAGTTAGTCTGAGACTTGACCACAACTTTTTAGACTATTGATTCTTAGTTTGTTGTAAATTTTGTCGGTGCTCAGATCAAGTCCTCTGGTGTACATACTATTTGAAATATGTAACACACATATGGGCGATTCTCTGTAAACTCGCAATCGGCTGTCCCGACCGTTTTTTTCAAAAAAATAATTTAATCATTTAGAAAAAAATCACTCCTAATGAAACTTTAACCCTGAAACTTTACGGGCCCATTGTTTTTAGAACCATAATTATTTTAATTTTTTTTCTAGGCGTGATAGAAGCTCTAAAAATACAGTCCCCTGTCTGTCCCCATCACTGTATTCCTGCCTAGAAACGAAATTTACGAAGAAGTTATTAAAACTACATAAATTTCGCTGTTAATTTAATAAGAAAAATAATAAAATTTATCTTTTTTTCGTAAAACAAGGTCCCATTACGAATTTTATTATATTAGTAAACACCTGTAAACTTTGTCCCCAGAATTTCCATACAGTCCCCTGTCAAAAATTTAAATCCATAATTTTAAAAAACTGTAATATTTATAAACGTTTTTTGGAGAGAAACGAAATCCAATTATTGTGAAGTTGGCAACCTTGAAGAATGCGGCGACGAGACGCCTTTTTGTTTAGTGTCAGAGCGTCATTTGTGAGGTGAACACGCATTTGGTCTGCTACCACACACAGTCCTCTGGTGAGTAATAATATTTATATGTTAATTACTTTAATTATCGCTATATAAGTTATTGTTTTAATGTTTATGTCTAAATTGATCGGTAGGTTCATAAAAAACTATTTTACATCAGTTTTGTAAATATTGTGAAATCTAACCTAAATACACAGTCCCCTGGCAACAGTCCACTGGCTGAAAATGCAGCAGGGGACTGTTTCACATAACAGAGGACTGTGTATTTTGCATATTAGTTATTGTTGTTATGTGTTGTTTATGTAAATTTATCTGCTAGTCTGTTTTATTAATGTAAGAATCATCAAGAGTATCATTGCTTTGCATTATTTTCCTTTATAAGCTTATACTATTTTACACAGGCCAACCAAACACACATGATACGGTTCCTAAAAAGGAAAAGATATCCCGAGAAAAATTACTACAGAAAAAAGATAAGCAGAGCGACTAATCATAATTAGTCTTTCGTATCAACGAAAGAAGAAAAAATGACCTTGAAAAAAGAAAACAAATGAGAGGAAAAGAGAAGTTAAGTACCAAAAGAAGAAAGAAAAAGGTTTGCGAAAATAAGTACAGGTCATGACACCTCGTGAGCACGGAGCTGTCTTAAAGAAGTGGAAAGAACATTGTACTGTATACCGAGTCAAAAGACTAAGACTAAAAAGCGTCACTAATACTTTTGTAGTGGAAAATACGCCCTTATCAGATCCAGAAGCAGATACTCCGCCTACAAGACCCGCCACTCCAGTTTTAGTTCAAATATCTCCAGCTCCAAGCCCAGCAGTCTGCAGTACTAGTCTACAGCAAAGAATACGAGAAGCCGTAAAGCGACTAAAGAAGTTTAACAGATAAGTAAACTAAATAATCGCACGTTTACAGAAAAAAAATGAGAAGTACAAAAAAAGATTAGCAAGATTACAGAGTCTGAACAGGAAGATCTTGAATCTGCTAAGCCTGAATTGAGGCCTACACCAAAACAAGTCCTCTCAAAGATTGAATGATGTTATAACAGGAACGAGTGGCATTTATAATTCATGTAACAAAACTGGAGATTACGTCCTTGTAAAATATCCAACTAAAAATGTAGAATATCGTTATGCTGCCGTAATTAATAAGTTTGATGACAATGAAGACGACGTACGTGTTACTTTCCTTAAGATTTGTAACCAAAAAGTGCAGATCTTTAGAATGGATGATAATAACATTTCGGACGTGTTATTTGATCAACTGGTCCAAAAGTTACATAATCCTAACTTGATTTTGAAGGGAAATAGAATATTTTATCAGTTTCCTACTCTCAAGTATACATTTTCGAGTGCTGCCTTTTTAAAATGTTTAAATTTGATGTAGAAAAATCCTTAGAATTCGATTAGAGATCTCAGTAGAAATATCATAAATTTGAGAAAAAGACTTTTTATCATTACATTAATAATAGTATTTCAATGCATACTGCATAAACCATTTAATGATTGATAATATTATAATAAGACTATGTTTATCTCAATGAATACAAAATGTTTCTAGCAGTTAACATTAATTTTTGTTATGAATATTTAAATTCTAATAATTATATTAATAATAGTATTTCATTTAATGATTAATATTATAATAAGAAGACTTTATGTTGATGTCAGTGAGTATACAAAATGTTTCTAGCACTTAAGGTAAAATTTTTGAAATGAATGATTAAAGAATGTTATATTTTGTATTCATTTTTTATAAAGCAAACTTTGTTGATTATTGATGTGAAAATATGTCATAAAAACAATAAATATTTTATTAATGTTAAATGATTTTTTTTTTAAGTACGACAGTCCTCTGTCTCACTTAACAGCCCCCTGTCATGATTTTTCGTAAAATCAGTAATAACTCGGAAAATACGAATAAATTCAGTGGGCCTCCTTATCTAACTAAAATTATAGTTAATTTTCTTCGAAATAGGCCACGGCTTTTTTGCAAATGACAAAAATAATTGCCAGGACAGCATTTGTATGGGACCTGTACGAGCTTACAGAGAAATGCCCATATATAATATGTTACAAGATGTGCAATTGTATTCCTACTAAAATCATAATCTTCTACCATGTTAAGTCTTAACATGTAATCATAAAACTAAAAATTAAGCTTAAATTGATTGTATTCTAATTGATCAGACTAATTCTGTAGTTAACTTCATAGTTATCATTTTGTAGGTCTATAAATCCCAATATTATTAATTAATTTTTAGAATAAACAAGCTTAAGAATATCATATCATTTTAAACATAGCTTTTAAACAATGCTCATTGTATGTATTGTATAAAAGCTGATGGTTGAGCTGAGAGTGATGACATCCTTTGAAAATACTTAGTTTTAACAACCACTTAAGAAGCTTTGTACCTGCTGTTTAGGCAGCTTATCATTATTGGTGATTTTGGTGACCTGATTTCATACCAGTCTATGAAGTTTTTCTATATGATACAAACTTAGAGAAATGACACATATAGAGAAAACGTTGCAATACAACATCAAAAAATTTATTGACCAATTTTGATGGACTAGTAATGTTACGTTCTTACACTCCGGAACTTCAACCTGACCGTCTATGTGTGCGTGCATAGGGATACCAACTAATAAATATTCTCTAATGTTCAGGGAAATTTATATAGAAGTAGTTATAAAACTTATAATCATTAGTGGTAAAGAGAATATTATAATCTAATAATATATGAAGCTGATGAGTTTGTTTGTTAATTTGTTTGATCGTGCTGATATCTGGAACTACCAGTCGAATTTAAAAAATTCTTTTTGTATTTGATTGGGGAAGGTTTATATATATAAAATTGTACAGTCTGTCTGCCTGTTTCAGCTAATATCCAAAAGGCTGAACCAAGTTCAATGAAACTTCACACATATGAAAAGAAAGTCATCAAAAGTTACATACGCTACTTTCTTTCTGTCTGTGTGTCTGTCTATTTGAACTAATCTCTAAAATGGCTGAACAGAATTAGATGAAACTTAACAGATATGAAAAAGAGGTGATCAAAAATGATATATGCCAGGTTTTGTCTGTATGTATGTCTGTCTGTCTATTCGAGCTAATCTCCAAAACGGCAGAACATATTTTAATGAAACTTCACAAGTATGAAAAGGAGGTGGTCAAAAATTACATACACTACTTCACTGCTTTCAAAATCGATGTCCAAGAGTCCTGTAGACTCCGAACACGAATCTGTTAACAAAATTGAAAAAAAAAGTGGCCGCCATTTTGAACTTTGCACATCAATATACGCATCTCTGACGAGCTTTAGGGGTCTGAATTCATTTAACAGTGATTTAGAAATCCAAGATAGCAGTATCGATCATAATGGTAAAGTCGTCATCATGCTTGCTTCCGACTAACTTAAGAGTTCTAAATTAAAATTTTATAGTGATTTCGAAATCGAAGATGGCGCCAACGATTTGACCGATCACACGTTTGATCGTTCGCTAAAACACGAAGTTTGAGTATGAAGAATTTCAAAAATATGAGCTTTTGTAAAATTTGGTCATGAAGTCACAAGATCTCCCTAAAACATGAAGTTTCAGTACAAACATGATAAGTCTGTGACTAGTAATTTCAAAAATTTTCGCTTTTCAAAATTTGGTCACAGGGTCACATTAGAATAATTAATTTTAGTACTAAAAAAAATTTTGTTTCCTAGTTTCGGAAATACAAATATAAATGTTGTACATTAGTTTTTATTTTTTTCTAAATAATAATTATGGAAAATATTCTGTGATATTGGCCCTGACGACGTCGGTATTTTCTGGCATATGAAAGGCATCATCCTAGTATTTTTTCTATGGTAGAAGTGATCTCGAATCACTAATGTTCGATTATGCTAGATCAATTTCTGGTCAAGTTCCATTAGATGATTCCAAGGTTAAAGGTCAGAAGCGCCCAGCAATACAACCTCTGATTACTAGGAAGTATAAAATATATTTTAATTTTCATTTTTACTCTACTTTCAAGGAAATTTTGGATTTGAATAGTAGTAACACTTAGATAGTGTAGGTCTATGGACTCAGGGCTAAATGGTGCTAGAATCCAGGACCATTGCTAAGTTGAAAAATTAATTTCAAACATGGTGTTTAAATTGAAGTTAAATTATTTTGAAAAGAAAACATCGTGTGACATTAATATGTATAGAATTTTGTAAACTTTTAACTCAATGAATGTAAGTGACTATCTTATATTTTATATATTTATATCGCTTCCATAATTCCATCCTGAGTCCATCTCATATTTTTCGTTTAATATAGTGGAGTTATGCATAGTGCCATGACCATATAACTATTAAGACAGCTTGAGAGGACGTTCGGGGAACAGTTAGGTTACATAAATCTATGTTGTGTGACGTCGACTATCAATCCAGACATATATTACATCCATGGATACAAATTATATTAACTTTATTTGGACTCCAAACATAAGGTACAAAGGTGCTTTAATGCTCTTTTGGAATAATTTTTTGTAGCGAGCGCAAATAAAAACTACCTAAATAAATATATTAACTTAGTTTATTCACTATTTCCTTGAAATATTTTACATATTAATTTTAATATATTTATTACTTGCTTTATAATATGAATGAAACATAGAATGATTAATAATTTATGAATTCTCGTAATCAGTTTGTTTCTCGACCTCGTTCATCAAATAGAAGACATGTTTATTTTAATAGGACTTATCTACGATGTGATATATTTAACACATAAAAACAATATATTTTATTAATAACTAAAGTTATTTTCAACGGAATATATGAAATCTTGGTCATTAACGTTTGTTAGATTACTTGTCACCTTTTGATTGTAATGAAATTTTTATTGCTTTATTATGATTACACTTTTTGCTTTATTTAGTTATAATTAAATTATAATCTCTTAGCTAAATGTCTTGTGTTTGTATAACCTCATAAAAATTAGGACATGTTCATTTATTCAACCCAATGGTAATATTTTTTTGTTTGCTTTGTCCTTAATTTTGTATAGGATATGTGGTTTTTGTAAATAACTGTTATCATTAAACGATGTAAGTATGTATAGTAACATATGAAATTACTATTACATTATTAGATTGACTGAACTTCAGTTGAATTAAAGACACAAATTTTTGTTTGTAAAGTCTAAAATTACTTAGGCTTTTGCATGTGACTTTTCTAGTTCTATTTAGTTATCTACATAAATGAAATTATATATTTCGTACATCTTAAATAGAAATATTTTTTTGCATATCAATTCCCATTTGTGAAGTTTCACTCAACATTCATACGAGCACTCATTAAAAATTAACTTTCATACGAATTCCTGAATATGCTCTTGACTGTTCCGTGAGAATATATTGAATTTATTGAATGAATGTATAATATATTGAGAAGTATATTTATGCTTATTGGGAATTAAAAATCTAAAATTTGAGTAATATATAGTCATTATTAGCCTCAAAACTTTGCTGATTGTAGCTGATTTTAACCTAAAGTTTGACTAGACACAATTATAGAGTAATATGAATTCAATGGAAATATTGTTCCACAAGAAGCATTAAAAGGAGGTTTAAATTAATTAATTATTTTTAAATACATGTCAGTTTGCTAGAAGATATCGAAATACTATGAAACTGTTGCTATTTCACCAACGCGGGCTTCTTTCAGCGCGTCGCATGAGATAACAATAGCGGACTATGAAGGTCGCACTACTGGGAAAGGTACTCTGATTCTAAAAATAGTAGCTTGATGATACATACCTTTTGTGTTGAACCTTAATTCCATCATCAAAGAAAAAGGCCTCACTAGTGTAGGTAATATTTTTATTTTTAAGTTAGAGATTTAAAAAAAAAAACTTTGTAGATATGGTGCTACGTAAAGTTTTATAAAAGTGGAAACTGTGTATTCTAACAATGCTTTTTAATATGTGAGTTACATAAAATTGGTTTTAACTTCAGGGTTAAATAATTTACCCAGTCGAAATTAACAAAAAAAAAAACCCTACAATATTGTAGAAGTATAGACATCACTTCGTCACAATTTTATTTTAATCTAGATTAAATTGAACGTCTAAACTAACTTACTATAAAAAAGAATTTTTTATCAATGAGAAAAAAAATCGAATCCGTTGTTTATTTGTTTCAATAGAACGGTGGCGCGTGACGTTTCGTCGGACTCGGATGCCCGTCGTCGGGCCGGTGTATTGTTGTAGGCTAAGCTTACGCCTTTCCCACGGTGGGCAGTGCTATCGAGACGGGCTACGATAAACTGAAACTGACGCACGAGTAGCTGACGACGACCGCAAACGACACCGCTTCATGTCGTTGGGTTGCTACTAGCTTGTCCGTTCTTGATTGTTCACTTTTAGGAGTGGACACAGCTATCACACTTCGCTAAGTGTCACGCGTGTGAAGCGACCCGACTAACAGGGGTACCGTTTAATACTAAACTGAGAGCTTCCTAATTACCCACTAGCATTCCACTTACCTAATAACCTAGTCACCATATGTTCATATTGATGTGGATGAGTACAATGCTTATAGTAAATTACGTTTGAATTCTATTCGTATACTTGTTAGAATCGTATTCTGAGCAATAAACATGTTCGTGCGACAATAATTTTCTCCCAAATTGTATTAGAAAATTGTTTCGTCTGAAGGATTTAAAATTCCATTAGGAAAAAAATGAAGCACGTACAAACCTAATTTGAAAAGTTTGACAAGAGCCGTCTACCTGATAAGCGGTCGGAGAAGATTGGACGTGGCATAAAGAAGTTAGGCGGGCGTGAAATATTGTAGACATCGGATTTTGGCGAGGCGGGCTCGCGATCCATTTCCTTCGCGTTAGGGTGGGTTTATCTCGGCGAAACGTGGATTTTGTGATTCTACCGGAGAGATTTACAATTTGGGTTTTGCTTGATCTTTTTACTTGATCAACAGACTAATACTCCTCGTCGATCCCGTTTATTGAAATACCGTTTCTAGCGTTGAGTTCTTTTATTGGTGTCGATGTTGTATTTGTCGATAGATTTTTGCTGTTAGTAAATAAATACTATATTTATTACCGAGATCAAATGGAAAGTCGATTAATTACAAATTAAGTAATCATAGGTAATTTAATGCCTTGAAATATAAAATAATAAAATACAAGCTAACGGATAAACTGCGATAAGGATTTTATTAACTAAATGGACAGTTGAATTGCAATATTGGTAGTTGTAACACGTGTTTAATGCAACGGGAGTCCGTGTCGCTCGCGGATCTCTTGTACTTGTACAAAATCAATATCATCCGCTTTACGGGAGAGGAGCGACGCTTCAACCGGAGCCGGGCCCGAGAGCGAGTGTGTCTCGTCACTCACCCCCTACCCTCACTAGCGACTCCGCCCAACCTCCCCCTCACGATCCCGCTTACGCCCCTCATCATTCCCCCGAGTTCACTGTTAGCACGTTGTGAAATAAATACTTACCTGGGTAAACTTTAAACCGCTTCGTTTCGCCTTTATTACCACTCGCCGACACTCGTTCTTGACTTTTTTGTTACGCCACTCGAGACCTGACAAGTAACTTTATCAGAGAAGTATTACATCGAGGCGTGAACGGTGCCGCGACCGCACCTATTGCGTTTTCAGTTTATATTTTATTCAAATATATATTGTGTTACGTGATCTGTAATTATGAGTAGCGGAGTTTGTGTCTATTTAATTGTTAATTTAATCTGTTGTAATGACTTTCGCCTTTTAGACGACGACGTCAAAACAACAAAACAATTTGAAGCTCACGCGATATTACAAAACGGGCACCGGCGCGCGACGGCCGGCGGGCGCGGTTTCGGTAATTCGATAAAGGAACGAACTGGACATAACAAGTTGCAGGCTCCCTCGCGGCCGAAAATGATCTTCCGATTTGCTACAATCCTACTTAGATATTAAAACTTTTTGTACGGCGACCCGATATAAATATAAATCGTCGTACAAAAATTGAATAAAGATCTTAATACGATCGAACATTTATGCTAATAACCGATGGTTATTAAGAAATGTTTAATTACTGCATTGATTTATTTATCCGCTTCAGTTATTACCCGAGCGCGGTATATGCGAGCTGTTAACTGCCGATGGTTTATGGCTCTATAAATTAATAACTATGTTGTAGTATCGTTCGCCGTGCGGCCAAGTCTCGGTCGGTCGGTGGGTCGCGAATTATAGGTGTTTAACAAATTTTATGTTTGACGTAAATGAAAAGCGGTATTTCAGGAGTGAACGCGCCGCGCGCGCGGGCCGATTCGATGATTTTATTTAATTCGCGGAATGCACGCATAAACGTCGCGAACGTTGAGATCGTTTCGAGTGTTATTGCGTTAGATGGTTTGGTGTTGGCGAGTTACGACAATGTTTCGACACCGCATCGATTCGATAGACTAAACTAATAAGTCGATTATGTTTAAGTAAATTACGGTGTTTTTATTACTTGGTTGTATTTGGCGAGATGTGCTTCAACAAATTTGACTATTTACTGAGTGAAATTGAATTAAAACACTGCTTATTATTAATAATGGGCTTGGGCCAACATTTTAAAGTTAAGCTTGATGGTCATTGAAATTAAAAGGAATAAGGTTCTAGAATAACCTCTCAACATGTAAAAATTTTCTATTTAAGAATTTCGCAGATATTTATGAAAATTCATCTGAGTTTGAAATTGTCCCTGTGATGTCATCTGAGCGGTCGAGCTTATTGCACTGCTTTCCACAGTAAAAAACCAAAACTAAATAAAAAATATTTAGGCAAGGTTACTATGTCAAACGAAATTGTAAATTGTAATCCTCACGAATCGATAAAAACATACTGAATTTATTTAATATAAGAAAATGCAAATAGTAGAAAACTGTCTAGATGACGTCACAGGGATACTTTATTAGACAAATTTTCGAAATAAAATTACTAAAAAAATTAAAGTACTATTTTTTTAAATTTTAATTTCGAGTGAAAAGTAGGTATAGTTTGATCTATAATTTCAGAAAAAAAAATATAATATGTGTTATAAATCTTTGTTTAAACCCATTGGCAATTTAATTTACATCTAAAACAGATATTCAAATTAAATAAAAACTTGTGTTTATATGCGAGAAGTGTCCAAAAAAGTGAGTTTGAGTATGACACAGTCCTTCACTTCACTTCTATTCTAAATGTAGGAATATGGATTTAATATATCTTCTTTGCGAAACTTAAAATCCCGTCCAAAAAAACTCTTCATTCCGATCACCTAAAATGCTGCCCACCGCTACTGCTGTATCATTGCCTTAAAATTCTTGGCTTTTATGGTGTTTATATAAAATCTTGGATTAGATAAAAATCAATAAAGGCAAGGTCCGGTGAAAATGGAAGACGTTTTATTATTTCGAAGCCAGTTTCTTGAATGGTAAACATCGCAAGTCTAGGCTTGTGTACCGAAGCGTTGTTGTCTCGGTAAAACAAAACGTACCGTGATTTTTTAAAACTATTTCCACGTTTTGTGACGCTGAAACTCTATTTAAACATGAATACAATCAAACCTTTGCACTCGATGTGTAAAAACAAAGCCATATTCAGAAGTTGACCAAAATATAGGTTAGATAGGTACACATTAGGCGGCCGTTCGGGTGTAGTGTAGAGGGCGAATGCTGTAGGCAGTGGGCGGCTTATATGTTCACCGTCGTCGGCATGGATGGCCGGTAAATTGCACAAATTGCCTGGAGGTGGTTCGCAATCCTAACGGAAATGTCCTTGCCTCGATGTCTATGTTCACATTAAGGACGATTTCTTTGTATTATCTGAGATCGAATCGAGAATAGAGATAGTAGGTATTATAACACCACCGTATCCACATTCATACGTTTATTGGATACACACTGTGATAAGTTCTACGTTACTGTAAATAAGTCATTGTCATAAATCGATTACACAATCATGGTTTATACTAATTACGTAACTGAAAAAACGATATTGTTTTCAATTGCGGTGTTGAAATGTTTTATCCTTGTCTCTGGTAATTTAAAATATTTAATTTTGTTCGGTCTCTGTTCAGACAGCGAGGGGATCGAGTTTCTTGAATTTTTAAAGACAGCACAATTCATTGGCAGCACAACAGACAGGTTTTGATTCTTATAGGATCGAGTAAAGACGAACCTGAAATTATAATAATAACGCATACATCACAACAACGTCTAGGCCCCAAAGTACGCATTAGCTTGTGTTTTGGGTATCAAGCGAAGACACCACATACATATAACAACCAAAACTCGGTACCAGTATCAATATTCATCATATAAATACTGACCCGACCTGGGATTCGAACCCGGGACCTTCAGCTTCGTAGGCAGGGTCGCTACCCACTAGTAAGCGGTCGTCAAGAGACGCAAAGAGACTCGGGTGTACAATGAAAATGGCTATTATAAATATAGTACGGCAGTTGACCAGTTAAAAAATCAAGATACTGAAATATAATTCTTACATTCAAAAAGTCTTTCAAGTAGCGACATGCCGTGCGGTTAACTTGTTCGCGTTTAGAGCTCTATAAGTATGCGACGACGGGCGCAGACATGCAAATGCACAAAATTCGGAATATCCACCCACCGCGTATATACACATACCCGAAGCACCCCGAAGCGACTTGCATTCGCGCACCGCATTCAGCCGAGAAATATTGTAGAAAAATTGCTTTTGTCTTGCTTGCATCGAGAGGGAAGTTTTCTTTGCCAATATTTATTTTACGGCACCATCTGGCCTGCAAAAATGTATTTGAATTTTGTAGGGAGGTTTTTCTTTACTAAAATTGTTAAAAGTATTTCGGCGACATCGTGCTTACTACGTGTATTTGCTAAAACAGTTTCTGTAATGAGCGCGTCCTCTTCAACACAAATATCTGTCATACGCTATTTTACACGCAGATGTATTACAAACTGATGACTATACTTTTTGAATTTCGGGAAAATACCGATTATTACCTGAGATATAACAAATCAAAGTTCCTGTTTTTACGACCCGCTCGTGACGTCACTCAGTTCCGCTACGAACAAATTACCACGTTAGCCCATAGTAATTGTAACCGAGTGACGCCATAGCACGATTTATTTAAAAAATTTGTATCTTCAGTATTTTTGTAGATATCGATAAAATTCTTTAATAGTTTTTTTTTAATAAATATATTTCTATAAAATGCAAAAAATGACATCACTCGCTCATTGTTAGGTATAATTTAATATTATAAAATGTTTATTTTGGGTGCACGTTAGGTGTGATTTAGGAAGATAATTGTGAGTGCATGCACGGTTTAGCAATTTGTATAATGAAGTGGAAAACGCTTATTACATGTTCTATGATTATTAAAATGCATGCAAACGCGGTGCTCTGCACTGGCATGCATACGAACCGTCCGACGTCGCTTCGCTCGAAATTTTATTACCGGCCTTTCGCTGTTTATTCCCACTCGTTCTTCCTCACCCCCAAGCCCTCCCTCGACCCACCGCCCCGGCGCGGCGCGGCGTGCGCGGCTAAGTCACTGCATCTGGCAGCAATATTTACTTGCGGTCAGATCTAACCATTATCGGTGCTAGGCATCTTTTTGATAATCCTTTTACATCGTTTAATGGACTTGCATTGAAATGTCAAATATATATATATTTTTCTAATTTCATTGTAAGATGTTTACACACTTACTGAAAGTCAAAATGAATTGATTAGGTAGGTACCGGTTCGAAAAACTAGAAGAAGAAGAACCGGCAAGAAACATCTCCCTGTTCATTTTATTTATATATATATATTTTAGTAATTTTTTTAAATTTAAAATGTATACAATTATTACAGTGATGTCCATGCGCGCTTATTATTTGAGTATTCGGTAATACAATAATAAGCTTTTTTCATGAGTTGGACTTTAACTCGCTTTATCAATTGATTAAAATTCAAATCTAACATTTCTTTTGGAAATTTGTTATAAAAATGGATGCAATTTCCCGTGAAAGAATTATTAACCTTGAAAGTCTGATTCTGAGAATTGATAACATATGATGCTTATGACTTGTATTTAAGTTGTGGCCATCACCCACTTTAGAGAAAGCATTTAAGTTTTTATGTACATAAAGTATATTTTCATGACATTACTAACAAGGGACTGTCAAAATGTTACTTTTTTTATGTTTAGACTATCTCTAGATTTATATTTATGTATGGCTCTAAGCCTTTTTTTCAGAACTAATATTGTTTGAATATCAGCGGTCTTTCCCCAGAGCAGAATGCCATATGACATTACCCTATGAAAGTAGCTAAAATAAACCAGCCTCCCTGTAGGCACGTTGGTTAGTCTTTTTATTTGCCTAATTACAAAAACAGCACAACTCAATTTATGTGTGTATGTGTTTCTTGTGGCTGCAACTTGACGTGACATTACTTATTACAATATGGATTTGAGCGCGATGCATTGCGATAACGTCGTGTGAATGGACAGGTACATTTGTGTTGGACGACCTACATTTTTTTGTGTATGATCCGCCGAATATCTAATGTAGCTAAGTTTTTTATAGAATGAAGTACTTAATGATTTGAATAAAATTGTAAAATGTATTCAAACAAAGTTATCAAAAATATCCGTAAAAGACTTGTTGTTTCCTTAAATAAATACCTAATTGGCACATTTTTTTAAGTTTATTAGTGGTCGCAGTCAGTGGCCTTGAAACATAATTTCTACCACGGCTAAAAAAAAAAATCAGACTTACTGTAATACAGTAGGTACGTCTCTGATTTTAACAAAGTCTATTTCGAATCACATGCTAAAAAAAACGTGAAATTCCGACACAGAGGAATATTTAGCTTTTGTGTTAAAATTCACAACAGATTTATGATCGCTTAACGTATTAGCTAAAACGGGATTCGAGCCAATATACTACTCGCTTTTAAGCTAACCTGCAATGTTGAATGTAAATCGATAATCGAAACCACTCAAGCTGATAAACAAACGAACAACTGTTGCTAAACACGATTACGGGCTACGGCCGCCCTCCCCGTGCAATATGTAAATATGGCGCGGTGGCGCGGTGGCGCGGACAGGAGTCGCCAGCCCGTGTAATCCGTAGCGATCGCAGCAGCGTCGATTGTTTATCTTCCACGTTGGGTGCCGCGTGCGCTCAGCCCAGAGCCCTTCCGCTACACTATTAAATTAGTATAGTGTATTAATCATGACGCTTCTATTTTAAAGGTTATTACTGTTTTACTAGTTTACAGCAGTAGATGAGTAGTAAATTTTACAGCGAACCTCGCAACGGATTATCGAATGAAATCGGATTGAAAATGAATCACTTTAATTGTGGAATTTATAGTATACCGCACGGCCGTTCTGTTTGACTTGAATTTTCAATTTTCAAACACGGAACAAACGACCAAAGCTGCGCCCTTGTGTTGTTTTACAATTTCCGTAAAAGTTTTGTTAAACGTTCGGTACTTGTGGAATCCAAATTTAACTAATCTCCACGAGAGATCCGAGGCGTTACTTATCGGGAAGTTTTCGCAAAGTTATTCCGTATCGAATTCCCAGATGGGGTGAAAATTAAGGGAGTCCTCTGGGAAAGCGTCTGAGTTCAGTGTTATCGCTTTGAAATCGCATTCAATTTAATAAATATCTTTAAATTATGATTTGTAGGCTGTCGGGGATTTAATGTAAGGGGGGAGAAAGTGTTGGGTGAGGGATGATAAAATGTTAAGTTATAGTCGTATGGGATTTCTTTTTCTCTTTTGCATTTAATTTATTAATACTCATTTATTTGTAAGTATAGCGAACATGCGTTTGAGATCAGAATAATTAGGTATATTTTTGTACCGTTTAGTACTTAAAACATTTTCGTCAATTAGCACGCAAGAAGAAAAGTAATGAGTTCGCCTATTTAATATCCAGGTGCATTTATTTCACTCGAACGTTTGGGCTATAATTTCCTCCGATATGTTTTCAGTAAAAAGAAAAATACCTTGATATATTAACCATCGATTAGTTAAGATGTTCCATGTGACTCTAACCTCGATATTGTTAGAGTAAAGAATACGGATAGTGTGACATGCTGCCAGTGCTCGCGCTGTATCTCGGCGATCGGCCCGACAACGGGCGTCAGCCGATAAGTGCCTCTCGTGGCCCGATTCTATCTAATAGGCCACCGTGAGGCCAAACCGTCCATAGTAGCGCATGCCGGTAATCTAAAAATTTATTGTATAAAAGTTCATTTTCTAATAAAGCGAAGACATATTGAGCTATTATTTATTACGGGCTGCCCTAATGCGACAACTTTCGACAACTTTTTAATAGAGAGATATATAATACATACAATTAAAATTGAAACAACGTACGTACTGACGAAAAAAACATTTCGATATTTAATGTTTGTCTACGAAATTATTGCACTCCCTTCCACGAAACAATTTTATTGAAATGGCGTATAAATAAAAATTTATTTGGGTCAATAATACTTTGCGTACGTATTAGTACTTATGTCACATTGATTATCCAAATGTATAGCTAGAAAATAGATTTTTATAAACGTATCAGTAAATGTCAAGATATCGTAGACAAACTCGACTGTAGTGGAATTTAAACCTAGAACCCCTAAAAAGCCTTCGATTGAAAATGGAGGTTAATAATTATTAATTTGTAATCCCCTACACTTTCGCTGTTTAACCAGTTTATGCATCTTCCACAAAAATATAGTCAAAACTAAAACGTATTAAGCGTCAGTAATTACGCGGCGCTTTCGCGTTCTGTTCGTACCATCTATACATTAAAGACATTTAACCCCCTATATTAATTCAAATTGATCTCACACACTTCACCCGATATATTGTTTGTGAAGGTCTGGAATAAAAACATTTTCGTTTTTATCGTAATTCGTTTCAATTATTAAAATAGACAAAATATTTTTGTACATATTTAGCATTCTCAAATGTATTCTTTCACATTTTACCATACCAGTGTTAGTCACGACCGTATATAATTCGCTTTACACGGTTAATAACGTAACGCCACGAAATGCTCGCAGCTGAAAAGACTGACTTATGTCGGTTAAATTACTTTGTGTTAACTTTAATACCTACAATGTTTCGTTAAATAGTCATTGTCTTGACTTAGCTTAACATAAGTGTCTGTGGTCATAACGGTTTTATGCAAGTATTTAAGTAATAGTTATCGAAACGTGATTAACAGCACGTCGAATGTCCATATCTGATCGTTGAAAATTGGTTTATAACATGTTATTTGTACAATCTACAATGTAACACAATAATCTCTTGAAACGGTATTGTGGTGTCGGCCGGCGGCGATCGTTGACACGGCCGTGACGGCTCGCGGCCTCACAAATGGACCGGTATCGAAATGCGAGCCGACACTCGAACGCCATTCAACACTCGGTTTACTTTCATTATTGTTTGGAAAGTGGTATTGTTATAGATGTTTGCCTAACCACCACTCATTAGCCTACGCGAGTGCCGTATCTCGTTTGTATGCTTGTCGCACGTCCGTCCACTCACGGACGCGTACGGTCATGCGGCGAAAGCTTCTTTTCCTAACCGACATTCTATTTTATTCGTCGGACACATATAAAGCCAACTGGAGTATGCTTATCGTTCATTCTTGCTGCAGTGATTTCGAGAACTCCACCAGCGCTTTAAATAGACAACCCATTATTATATTTCTCAATGAAGATATGACAAGTTTCGATATAACGAATAAACATCGGCATCGATCGAGTCGTTTGCGAAAAAAACAATTAATAAGTGTGTATTTAGAGCTCGTTGCGCGACACAATACAAACAATCGTAGCGCATTACTCCATTATCGCTAAGCATACACGTCAAGCGTGTAAATATTGACACAGAAGTCGGCACAAGACGACGCGCCGGACGGACACGTAGCCGCGGCTATACGCGCCACTTGATTTATTGCCCACTGCGGGCAGGTTTCTATTCTCATCGGAGTGCTGCTACATTGAAGATAGGCGTGAAGATTTTGAAAAAAAAAGTTTTGTAAAAAAAGTGTGTATGTGTAAATGCATTATTGAAATGATATCAAAGGCCTGTTTGACAATATCCGAATGCAGAGTCTTTGACTGTATCATTGAAACATACTTTTAAATTGCGTTACTTTTACATAATGTTTTGCATGCATTCAGTCGTATTTGTCTTGCAACACAAAATCAAACTAAGAATGTAATAAAGCGTATAAAAAAATTGTAATTAATCAATTTGTGTTTTTATACACGTCTCATAGCCCGTCGTGGAGCAGCAACCACGCCCCGGGTCGAGCACTTTATTATCCGCTATCGGATGGATAATTATAGAAATTATTGTACGGTCGGCCTCTTCTCGCCGGCCCATTACGTCCAACCAAGTAATACACATTCTCATTATGTTACAAATTTAATTGATAATATCAATGAATTATACATAAAGTATTACTTTACCGTCTGGTGATTAATTATAATTGTTGTAATTATTAATGTACCTGTTTTACATTGTCGTAGTTAATTAATTGTTTGTATTAGTTCTTATAATTTTAATAATTATTTAATAAAATTTAGATTTTTTTTTTGTAGCACCACTACTGATACAAACGTCAGAAAATAATATAATCGTAAATAAGTTAAATCGTATCACCTGATCCACAAACACTTCCAGGGGTATACATTACGTCTAATCTACGTAATAGGCGGTCGTTTATCGACGATGTTGTAAGTGCGGCCGCCGCCTTCCGCGTAATTATCGTTTTAACGTGAGAAATTATTTTGTTAATTGAAATTTATCGAAACGCAGCAGATGTTATCGGAAGCAATTTTCTGTTACAGAAGTGAGTTACCAACAATGTATTAGATCCATGTTTTTAATGACCTTACCTTACCAATTTATGTTAAATATTTTCTTCCAATTGTTTATTATTACAAGTGCATATATTAACTGTTGCAGATGAAGTATATTTAATAATAAGAAAACTTCATAACTTTAAGGATCAAAACATGCTTATTATTATTATCAGACTTGTAGTAGGTATATCGACCTTGATAAAAATATTACATTAAAAATCAACGATGAATATTAAGCTAAGGTTAATATTGAAATGAGAATATTTGCTAATTAATTGCGAATAAAATTTTGCCCCTACTAACTTGATTGGCACTCAAAAGCATTGATTTAACACAATGCATAATTGAAATATTTTTAAGTACTAATATATTGTAATATTAAACGTTTTTTTTTTTTAGAAAACCAATAAAAAGGAAATATTGTATTTAAAGTTTCGTCGTAGCATAATATAAAAACATTTTTTGAAGTAAACTGAATTGAATGCTAATGCTGTGTTCGTACGGTCCGAGAGTATATGTACAGGAAGGCGTGAATCTTACTGTATAATGACGATCATAAATTTGAACTGCTCTTCGAGTTACAAATTAACCATTAGTGATAGCCACGAGTTTATTCAATCAGTATGCCCGATGCGGATCCTCGCCGATGGGAATTAAAGCTAGCGAATGTTCATAACGGCCCCGTTTACGATCGTTCGGTGCAAACGCGGACGTACAATTGAAATTACTACCATTGGTCACGAATATTAAATTATCAATTTGGGAAGGTAGGGGCGGGTTGAAGTTTCGCATCGCAAACTATTTCGTTACATAACGTATCCATTTGTTTATGTTCGAACGCGATGACGCTATCCCTAATTGTACATTAAACCGAATCGCTGGGTTAGTTTCTCTTGATAATTACTTGGCATAAATAATTTAACGTTACCGAATACGGCTGAAAATCGGTTTCGCGGTACATAATAATATTATTAGTAACCCAGCTTTGTTTCCTGTTTGCGGTGAGTTAATTAATTCGTTCTGTTTTAATTGAAGTTTTCGATATTCCGGTTTACAATGCGATTACTAAGGGAAGTACCTACGTAATCATTTCCACTAGTAACAATAAGATGGTGGGAAAAATTCAAATTTAGATTAATATTAATTTTCAGAATATTATACTTAGTTTACCAAGAAATATTCACTAAAATATCTTTGAAATGTTAATTGAAATTAAATATTAATTGTATATGTAAATTAAGGTTAGATGAAAATTTGGAGCTGTTTGGATTCTATGATAGGTACAAGAAAATAGTCTTCTTCATAAAAATTACAACCTAAAAATATAAGATCACTTTCATGGTAATTGAATCTTTGCTTATTGAATACCAAGAAGGTGGTACTTACATACAAGAGGTGGGCGTGATCCATGATAACATGTTACCGGTTCGTTCGAAGTTCCCTCCTTTGTCTGAGAGAGGGATAGCGAGGGGAAGTGAGGAGGGGAACCGAGCCGGCACGCGACGTTTGCCGCGACTGCCCCGTTTACAAACATTTCGATTATGTTCCTTCATATTTGTTTCCACAAGCCGCTACTCTCCGCTTAGGAGAGCGATTCACGCCGTCACGGATGACGGTCGTGTGTATCGCGATGTGCTCAAGAGTTCAACGCTTTAAATCGCTTGGCCCTAAGCCCTGCGTAGCGACGCAAGTGGCAACGATTCCTCCGGCTGGGCGCTCTCAAGTGCCGCGGCCGGGTCTTCTCAAGTGCGTTGTGTACAAAAAACTATAAACTCGCGACCCCTAACGGCAGGTACCTGTGCCCTCGGTCGAGTGATACAAACAATTAAAGTGAGAATAACTTTACAAAGTGAAAAACTTACGAGTTAATATAGTGGAACGTGACAATATTGTGGACTCCTTCGAGATAGTGAACTCTAGCGGACACGCCCCTCGAGGCGCTATTCACGCGATGGCTGCTAACAAGGCTACGTCAGCTGGACCCGTGGTCCGAATACAAACCGTGCGTACGGAAGATCCATCCACTGTTGCTATCCCATGCTACTGGTGTGCAGTAAAAATGCATACACGACCAGAAGATATGTATCGCAGTGAATCCAGTACCATGAAGCTGAGACATGCTGAGTGCGCGCTGCGACCAAATGATATTTTTTACACCAAGGTATTTACCCACACAGAAATGGATAACATGAACGTGGTTTTCACACAAATAATATACATCGCTCACCCACACAATTTAGAGGCAAAAACTTTATTGTGTGACCAGTGCCAGGGACCTGTGTCGGTCAGTATAATTCGCGACCTCCTGTCATCATCATATGAAAAAGGTCAGTGCAAGTGCGAAAGCGAAAAGTGGCATTTATTTCAACAGACGCACTCCAGACCGCGCACAACTAGATGCAAAACACATGTTGCGCCACAAAGCGACATCGAAACCAGCCAGGACGACACTACAATTACGTGCAGTCTCAATGCCATGGCCGGCAACAAACGCCGCCAGCCGACACCACCAACAACGGACCGTCCGTTTAAAGACACACGCTCAGGGCCATCACCCCCACCATCAACATCACAAAGCAATAGATTTGCATCGCTTGCTGTTGACGAAGATCAACCTCACCAAATGGAAACAGATCGGCCACCGTCGACCACAACACCTGCCGTCTGCAAACCTATACGGGCCCCCAGATGGCCATCAAAACAAATGAACTCGCTACCCGAGAAGACGGCAACATCACCAACACAAAAGACGCAGCCACAAAACTCTCGACGTAAGCCACCGGTCTATACGGTCCGGCTAGGCCAACACGGCCACTCTACTTTGACTAACGACTCCGACACTTTAAAATGCTTAACAGCAATCGCCAAAGAGACTCAATCAACCATCAGCATTAACCCGCGAGGTGGACGAGCGACGCTAAGAGCGACAACAACCGAAAAACATCCGGTTCTGGGCAGCCGACTTGAAGAAATGGATATACCATTCTTCACTCACGGAATGCCCGGCGAAGAACGGACAAAAAAATTTTTTACTAGAATGTTCTGCAAGGGGATCGAAGAGACGGAAATATCAGAATACATTAAGGAACGATATGGGCTTGAGTGCAAACGGGTAGTGAAAATCAATGACGAAAAAGCTCTCATGTTAGCGATGCCCGACAACGTAACCGCAGCGCGAGCCCGTGAAATTACAACTATAAACTACCAAAGAGTCAAGGTGGTCCCTTACAAACCTCGAGCCGACCAGGTCACGCAGTGTAAACGCTGCTTAGATTTCGGCCATATATCCTTACATTGTAGGATGGAAAGTCGCAGCGAAACTGAGGAGAGCGACCAGACCAACGAAGACGGCAGCCGAGTACTCATTTGCTCTAAATGCCGCACACCTGGGCACACAGCCCGTCAAAGACGATGCCCGAGTTTCAAGAGAGAAATGCAGCGCCTCAAGAGCATTAGAGAATTGAGAACGGCTGGTATCGTGCACCAAGCACCGCCACCATCAAAGCAAGCATCGCAACCTGCAAGACTGGTTACAAACACAACAAGCTATGCGCAGATCGCACGAAACAGTCTACAAGCACCTCCCGCTGCGAATGACCAACCACAGAGCAGGTACTTAGCAACCTCAACACTTCCAATTAGCCAAAACAGGTCCCTCACCGACCTCATTAACAGACTGGCCGACTGCTTGGCAAATAAGGGGGCATTACATGGCGAGGCGGCTCTCGACATTAAAAACGCTCTGGAAATTGTACTTTTCGACAACACCAACGAAGCAAAAGCAATCCAGGCGGTGTGCCGTCTTGCCCAAAAATACCACGGCCTTCTCAATGGATAACAAAATAGTCATAATCCATTGCAATGTTAACGGGCTTCGGACCAGGATCGCGGAGGTCCGTCACCTCGTATCCACGTATAATCCAGATATTCTGATTCTAAACGAAGTCAGGACGCCTGCAAACTACAAGGGTAATCTCCAAGGTTACACAAAGCTCTCCGATCGGATTGCCGACAATCTTGGAACTTTTATGTACATAAAGCAAGGAGTTCGATGGATACAGAAACCTTTACTACCCGGACTCGCCGATGACGACCGCATGGTTGAAGGTGTTCGCATCTCGATCCCACTACAAGATACTACCGAGCAATTATCTATAGCTGGCATCTACGTGCCGCCGTGGCAGACACGCCGAGTTAAAGATCAGCTCAATGACATCCTCGAGGAGGCAAATACGGTCGTAATAGGTGACATGAACGCAAAACATCCTTCCCTCGGTCATCACGGCCGTCCGAACGCTCGGGGTAATCTTATTCAACAACATATAGACGCCGGGTCTCTGATCTGGCGAACACAAGAACCGTCTCGGCCATTATATTCGGGCGATGGCTGCCTCGACGCGGCCGTGTCAACCTACGGCGAAGGTAGTTTACAATCTGGCACGTACCCATGCACGCAGTTAGAAGATATCGGCTCTGACCATATGCCCTGGCTTCTCCGGCTACCCATTCCGATACATCGAGAGAAGACAATGCGCAGAAATATGCGGAACATGAATTGGGAGGCGTACACCGCTCTCACCGAAGAGACTCATGGAGAACCGACCACGATCACGTCCGACGAGTCATGTGAAGCAGCAATCCAACACATCGAGTCTACTATCACGCAGACTCTAAATGAACTCGCCCCGCTGCGCGAACACAAACTAAGGGACGAGCTGCCGCCTGAAACAATACATCTTATCAACCGCAGAAATAAGGCCCGTCAATATCAAAGACTCGGGCTCATTAGCGGAGGCGAGTACAACCGCATTAAGAAGGATGCAGCCGAGGCTATTCTGGCCCACGTCGAAACAAAATGGATACGAGCCCTTGATGACAAGCGAGATAACCGCGCAAACATATGGCGAATACAAAAGGCGCTTAAGAAACCTGAGCAGCGATTACCAGTCATCGCTGGTGTTAAAAATGAGAAAGACACGGTGAACGCACTAGTCGACGCCGCGCTTGTCCGAAACACAGTCGTTGCACCTTGCGATACAGCTACCTATAAGACGGTGCCATACGCCCCGATCGAAGAATGTAGCATGGAAGAAGTCATTGACGCCATACGAACATTCAAACCAGGCAAGGCCCCAGGTCCCGACGGTATCATGATCCAGCCAATTAGAAGAGCTCACGTCGTCGTACTCAATCAGTTGAGGAAGGTGATTAACTACACGCTCAGCACGGGTTACTACCCAGTGCGCTGGAAACTCGGAGAGTGTATCTTCATTCACAAGGCGCGCAAACCGCACACTGAACCTTCTTCCTACCGGCCCATTACCCTACTTAACATCATGGGTAAGATCTGTGAGCGCGTCATTTACAGGAAGACGCTCGATAGCCTACTACAGCCGATTCCACACACTCAACACGGCTTCCGTCCGGGTCTGGGCTGCGAGACACAGATCCTCCGTACAGTTAAGCACATAACAGAGGCGCTAGAGGGTACCGAGAGACTAACACGTTCTACCCGCACAGGCCAATGGAAACGAGAGCGCAAGTCGAACCACTGCGCAATGATCGTCACAGACCTCTCAAAAGCATTCGATTCAATCCATCATGGTGCACTAGTACGTAAACTCGAGATAGCCAATGTTCCGGCTAATATAATAAAACTTCTAGAGAACTACTTGACTGGACGAACCGTGCGTGGACGATTTCGGACTACCGTCGGCGACGATATGGTCGTCGAGCGCGGCGTGCCTCAAGGGTCTATTCTAGGCCCAATCATATTTAATCTCTACGTCTCAGATGTGAACGAAGCATTAGACAACGGAGGATTTGTGTCACAATACGCAGACGACTTGTGTGTCTTAAACATCTCATCAAACACTGCATTTGCCACACGCCGGGCGGGCGCCGCGATGGACTCCCTGACCACCTACTACAACCGGTGGGGACTCCATTGCAATATCGCCAAAACTGACTGTATCCTATTCACAACAAAGAGAAAACATGAGACACACATAACAACAGCGGACGGCACTCGTCTGCCATACTCCAAATGCATCCGGTATCTAGGAGTCATGCTGGACAAAAGACTATCGATGAACGAGCATATACGTTCGACACTAAGAAAGGGCCGCCTTGTGTCACACATACTAGACCCGATCATCGGATATCGCTCAAAAGCCAGTCTAGACACGAAATTGCTGCTGGTCAAAGCATGCCTCGCCCCTGTGCTAGACTATGGGTGTGTGCAATTGCTCCCACGCATAAGCAAATCAAACCAGTTAAAACTGGAACGAGTCTACCGGATCGCATTGAAACGAGTGGGCCAGCTCCCACGAAACCTGGATACGGATATCCTCTACGAGATGCTCGACGAGGACCCGTACTACAAGCGCATTTACGACCTGCACAACGACGCGTTAAATCGGGTCCTCAATCTGAGACGGATCGAGGACTGTACAGATGCCGGCGCACCATACCGTCGACACGGCATGCACAATGTGCTCCTGCCGTCCGAACGGATAAACCATCTACAGAAGGCCCTCGCGCCCAAAGTGAGAAAGCAACCCGTGTCAAAGCGGCCGCCTGAAGCGATCGAAGGCAGGATGGGCATCCTACGGTGACGTGCCACCAACGACTAGCATAAAAAAAAAAAAGACTCAACTTAATTCATAAGTGAAGTGCGTAGTGTAGTGTAGTTATTAAGTTACTTAAGTAGTTTTTAAATTAAGATAAGTAGCACGTAAGATAGCATGTATTTAGGCCACTAGGGTGGATACCAACAGCTTCACGCACCAAAAAGTTTGTAAGCCGACTACGTTCTACTGAACGAAACAGGCAGACAAACAAACCTCTCCTTACGTGGAGGGCTTATTGTTAACCCCATTTCTATGTAATTACCTAACTAAGGAAATAAAAATATTTTTCATTCATTCATTCATTCATTCATTCATTCATTCTCCGCTTAAATTGCATCGTTAGATAGGTACCTACCTACTTGGCATTGTCGTGAGAGATGACGAGCGCTTTTTTTTAATAGTTTCTTATTATTTATGAATTTATATTCTACGTAGATATATTTGAAATTTGTATTTAGAATGGACCCATCGAAGGGAAAAAACGATGAAAGTTATGTAAAATGACGAACTCGCAAAATATGACCCGTTGAAACTACAATGAATCGCACGAAAAATGACAACTTCAATAAATAAAGTAGGTGTTTCTAAAGTTTCCCAGATATGCTGCGCAGATGGTGAAATCATATTATGCCAGGTTGGGGAGAAAGTATTTTCGTCTTTTATGTACAAGTTCAAGGCGTTTTTTATCATAATTTAATTACATTGTATATTATCCACCTACCCGTACTGGAGCAGCGTGGTGGATTAAGCTCCAAGCCCTTCATCCCGAGGGGAGGCCTAATCCCTTACAGTGGAGCATTAAAGGGTTGATGACATGTTATGGTTTTTGTTCAATACTTTGTTGCCATCTTATAGATACTGACATGATCTCCGAAGTTTGGGGTTTGTGGTTACAAAAAAGTGACAAGTAGGTAGTTTTAACAGTCATCTCTTGAAGTTTACCTCACACTACCTAAAGAATTCTGAAGAGACCGAAACAAGTGGAAAACTGAGAGTGCAAGATCAGGGCGATATGGTCGTTACGACAAACTAAATTTTTTCTGAGTGGCTAATTCATCAATTCCGGCCGTTTTCTCTCAATTTCAAGCTTTAGTCTTATCAGCTGCTGGCAGTAAACATCGGAAGCGATGGTTGTGCCTGCCGATAAAAGCTCATAATGAACGAAGCCTTTCCAATCCCACCATACATTCAACATCACTTTATTGCACGTTAATCTAAAAAATCACAAATGAGTACATGATTCATTGGGTTTCTTTTCCGAAATCCAGACTTTTTAAAACTATTCAAAATAGTTTTATGGTCAATGCTTAATTGTTCAGTAATGTCCTAACTACTTATTTGTTTTATTAATTTTATCGGTAGCAGGGCGACCACAGCGAACTTTTCTTTAACATTGAAATTTTTTTATTGAAAACACTTCAACACACCAATTTGTGCTCTTACTGACACTGCATGCGATCCATAAACGGCACACATTTGATACTTGTTGGCCACTTGTGTGATAAAATTTCAAAATATATCTAATTTCTTTAATAGATTCACTCATTCAAAAAATAGTTGAATAATGGCGATAAACGGATTTTTTTTTTATGTCACCTTTGTATTGTTTTATAACCAGCCAGTTTACAAACAGTACCTACAACCAAAGAAATTGCGAAAAAACTTTCTCCCCTACCTAATATGCATTATATATATGTATGTATAAATAGATATATTTTGTAGTTTTTCATTTATGACTGCAAATTGCTGCAAGTGATTTAGAAGGAATTAATAAGGTGGACAATTTATTCAAAGCTTATCCGCGTCCCCACTGGAAAGGCCGTCCGCGCCGCGACTTCCCGTCGTTCCAAGACATTACACCTACTACGACGAGCTCATAGTTTTAGCATAAGCCTTATGAAGCGGCGGATTATCCTCGTCCGACGTGTGCGTAATAATGTTAAGTCGCACTAAAACCGGCCCTCTCTGCCGCAAATTGAGCTCGAGCGCACGTACACGAACAACGCCTTTCCTTTCTATGAGTTACCGCTCAACTGGCCTCGCTAAAAAGTTGCTCTTACGCTGTACGTAATGATTGTTATCTTAATTGTTCTCATGTATAGGTCAATAGAATTTAAAATGAGGAAAGCGTACTGGTATGAAAACATGATTCGGACTAGGCATAATAAAAAAAAATTAAACCTTACAAAACTCTTTGTTCATCTGTCCATTTATTATTCGAGAATCGTTTTAATCATATACATAAGTTTGGAAATATCTAACATAGTTTTAATAATAATAATACCTGGGACATCCCACACAGCGCCATCTAGTCCCAAACTAAGCAAAGCTTGTACTACGGGTATCAGATAACTGATATACATACTTAAATATACTTTTTTAAATATAATATGTACATATATTGATATTTATGGTACCAATAGACATGCACACTAATATTTGTCCCAGGCGGGAATCGTACTCGCTACCCTTGGCTCCGTAGTTAGGCTCTCTAAACAATCGGTCAGTCAAAGCATGGTATATTTAATATTTGTGAGGGGGGAGTTTCTTGTCAGTTCTTCTTTTTATATTTCCGGCTGTAAATGCATCTTGATATTCAATGAGCGTGTTTAATATGTTGAGTTTGAGTTTAAATTTAATATTTTTAAATAATTAAATATTTAAAATCAAAAGGGATACATGCGGGCCACATTAACTTCCCGATAAGTTCAAAAACTCTAGACTAGATATTTGGTATTTTTATGCACTATACCCCCAGTCCCAATGTTCACACAGGCGCAACTGCGGGCAAGAGTTCTCATAAGGATAAAGAAAATGAATTATAAAATTTTTTAATGCGTTAAGAAAATCGTTTATTAAATAAATTAAGGTTCTTGAGCAATAGCGTATTCGTTTAAACTTAGAGCGCGACGAAGCGAGGTCGGCGTAGCTCGTAACCGGGTGGTTGGCGGCGACCTGCGCGGGCGCCACCCTGATGGCTTAATTAATTACCCGCCGTGTCGTCGTTGATTAAACTGCTCTCACAAATTGAACTTCACGCGCTTGTCTCACCTTGCCGCCCGATTAAAAACAAAATGCAATTTGTTGCGCGGCGACGTCGTCGTCGTCCGCCCAAGATTGACACTGATTAAGGCGCTATGACATTCCAGTGTAGCAGCACAGGCGTCGGTCCCAGGTTATTTACGAACTTACAAAATGCCGTAGAAGTTTTACACTTTCGGTGACGTCGGACGCGTTTATTAAAACTTTAGCTCAGATAAATTTCAACTTTAAAGTTAACGAGTTTCCGGTTTAATCAAGTAAAGTATTATTAGAAATGTTTTTATTTTCGGAATTACGTATAGAAATTTTGATGTTTGAAATTACTGTTATGCCAGAATGGTTCGACCTCATCTTAATTCAGCTAAATTTCAGCTTTGCTGAAACACTAATGCTTACAATATTTTACCAGCCCCGTAAATTTTACGATCTATACGGTATTAGTTTGATTTCATTTATTCGATTCAAACAGTAAATAGCTTGTTTCAAATATATATTTTTCTTTTTAAACATAACAGGAATATATAATATATTGTTAAGTGAAAAATTGTAAAAGGAAAATTAAGTTTTGTCTATATGTAAATAAATAAAACTAATCAAATAATCCACCCCTCGTCACCACCGACGCAAAGGTGCCCATGATGCTCATCGCATAGCCGGCATATTTACGAAGAAAATGGAATGAAAAAATGAACATATTTTTATCAATAAAGATCATTATGCGACGATATTGGAGCTATGAGTCCTGTTTGTAGATTAGAAGTTTTTTATAGTGTTTTAAAATTTATCTGATTGAAAAATCAGATATCTGATATTTACAAATTAACTTGGCTTCATTTATGCCTGTTTAATGTACAATTAACGAAGACTATCACGTGATACAAGTCACAAACTAAATTATTTAAGACTCAAAAAAAGAAGCTAGATATTTTTGCCTCTGTCATACCCTTAACAGTCTGTCATTAATCAGTAATCGATGAGCGCTCGGCCGTGCAGACAAGCCACCAATAAGCTTGGAGTGTAATTGAAGCGAATTGAGTACTTTAGCTGTTCAGTATTCTTTTTTATTTCGTCGTTCGACTTACGTAATGGCACAGCGGTAAAATGGCACGACGGGCGGCGACTGCTCGTTCTACGGGTAAATAGTACGACGACGGCCGACGGTAATTGACCGTGTACTTGTAGTACGTTACCGGTTCGTCTGGAACGTTGATGACCGGCCATTAATATATTTTGATTGTTATATGTTTGGTTATATATTGTATTATGAACCATACGTATCGTTTAGTACTTAATCAGTAAGCTTGTTAACTTGATATTAAATCGATTGTAATTTAATAACTTAATACTGTCCGTTAAGCGGAGTTTGTGCCAATATCAAGATTATTATGAGACGGATTTAAATAGATCAGTTATAAAGTGATAAATTTTTGCATTAATTACCACATCTATATGCAATCATATTTTAGCATAAAATATATTTCCTACCGAATATTTTACGTACGTGAACCATATTTATTTATATAATTATACAGAATGTAGTTTCAACGCCATAGAATATAAATAAATTTCTACTTTGTGTATTAAATTACATTAGCATTTCGACACTATCTATATCATGGAGACAAATGGAGATATAAATGAAATAGTGTCTAAATGACACTACATCATTTGTATCTCGACATTCGTAGCCTGTGTCGATTTTAGATATTTGTAGACAAGTTATTCTATTTATTTCTTAATTTCGTAGGTTAAACAAGCCAGTGGTATTTGGTAACTGTTTCATGTGTTTTACGAATTAAACGATTACCTGAAATATTCTGATGTTTCAATAGTCTACGAAAAACGTCAGTTTCGCATCGAAAATCGCACATTTTTATAAATTTTCTCGTTGCATACTTTATTATGTAAAGTTATTTAGGATGACTCGATTACAATTGAAACTTTCGGTAAATGTGCGATTTCCAAATATTTTTTTCTTGGAATGCCCGCGTGTTTACGATAACAAAAGTTTTCGTGTAACATTTGTAATTTATTTCTTGTCTCCTTCGCCCCAGACGACAATCGATTCGTAATGTACATTCATAATCTATACTCAATTCAACGGTATATTTCTCATAACATAATATGTACAAGAACAACCATTCATAAATAAATATGAATTTTAATAATGTATCTACTATGTATTCGCCTTCGAATTCGTTTTTAGCAAACAAACTGAATTGGATATCGTTTATTTGGCCCAAACAAATGTTAACGTATGTCAGTATAATCCTTATATGATACCGGTTTCTGGATTTATTGAATAATACCTTCGTTTTTTATTTTCTTTTCAACTAGGTACTTACTCAAATTACATATATAAATGAATGGCTAAGTGCGAATCAAACTCGCATACGGAGGGTTCCGCATGTTGGTATATATACAATTTAACTAAAGTCCTATAAAATTTAAAATACATATTTTAAGTTAACTAAGATAATATAGACATATATAACATGCCAGTTTTGAACTAACTTAAATAACAGCGCAAGTCAATTTTAACATCATTGTTTTAAAATAAATACTTTTGATATTTAGTCGGTCGTACAAAATTTTTGACTGAATTTATGTTTCAATCTAAAATAATGTCGATTCTGTTATGAATCTGATAAATGAATTCCTTTAATTTTCCTTTTCGTTGACTAATTTGCATATTGGCATTTTAAATAATCGTTTTTATAATACGAATAAATATTATGTTACCGATATGTAACATAATATTTATTACTAGGTGTCCCAAAATAGTGACCTACATAATTTTCTTGTATTTGATTTCGAGTGAAGTTAAATAGATTACAATACACCTATTGTTTGTAAATTTTAAAATATGTTTATTTATTTTCGTGTAGAGCATTTAAAAACATAGCAAAATGGGTCCCGTTTGAATCTTTCGGGTATGGAACTTTAATAATGTTCACTTCTAACGTTTCTATTTAAAATACAATAGCTAAATTACATAAAAAAGCTATTTAATAAACTAATTAAATTTACTATTCTGCGGTTTGAATACAATAAATTTTATTAGTGGAAACATCAACATAAAAGACATGCTATTTACTTACATTACTGCGTTTATCTAATAGAACTGTTGTATTATCGCTTAGAGCGTTGAGTTTGAGCCTCGCATACGAGATGGAGAGGGTTTGCTTAACGTTCTTTCAAGTCTTAGCGGACGTGGCAAGACGCCAGGCCTTAAAATCGCCGTATGTCTAAATGTCGAAAAACAAAGACAAAAACAAATATTCTCGTGTATATATATGTGTGCGTTTACCTTTTGTTCCCGTCTACGAAATGTTACACTTTCAAGAGTGAAAAACGATAGCACACATTGTCGAGTGTCGAACAGTCATAGCGGAATGCACCCGTCCGCTCGCCCGCCCCTCTGCGCTGCCGCAGTCCGCTCTCACCGAAATCCGTCACGCGTCAATACTACAGCCGTAACTGATACCGTTTTTGTTGTATCATTCGATGACAATATTTTTTATCTTTTGTAACATTCTCCACGGTTCGTGTTGTTTAGTGCACCCGTTTTTGTCAATGATTTGGTTTATTTTATTTCTTTCACAAACAATTTATGCTGGCGGCTAACCATTGCACATTCAATAAATTTGGTCTTTATTGGAAAATTTGCACAATTCTTACAGGTAAATGTTGACATTTTGAAAATATAATTCTATTAGTTTTTAATTAGTGACCCTGGTTTTTCTATATTTTAACGAATTACTGCTTATTTTTACGAAGAGCCCTAGACTAATTAATTTTAACACAACCCTAACAGTCGTCAGAGTCCAGCTAAGAAATAATTTTCGAAAGTATTTAATCTGATATTGCTAATGGAACAACAGAGTAATAAATGAAATACCAAAAATAATTAATGTACAAACAGAATTGTCTTTATGAAAGACAAATTGAATAAATACTTACGTTTTGTGGTTATTGGCTCATAACATAATAGCGGTATTGGCCCGGTCACAGTGGTGATTTATTCATTGCCCGCTCGGCAATTACGGCAAATGACCGTTGTCGCCGCACCGCGCCCGCGCCGGCGAGGTGTAACTGCAGGTAGGCGGGCGATTAGCATGCCCTGGCTTATTGGTACCTCGCTCGCCGCCTCTTTAATCCATTCACTGACAATAATTACGGTGTCGACTGTTAAAAGCGTAATAAACGCATGACGTGCGTCACTTTACTATCGGAAATTGATCAATTTATATTGAACACATGTACACGTACGCATTGAATATAAATACACTGGACCGAGATTGTAATTTTAAATTTATGTTCCGGAAAACTAATTAAAAATTATCGTCACACCGTCACGTAAAGTTTAATTTTATTTATTTATATTATAGTAAGGAGAACCAACAGTTAATATACTAATTAAAATAATTAGCAGTGAGTGGTTAACAGCCAACCGTTCACAAGTTCCCACTGATAGAAATAATATGAAAAACCTCCTCCCCCAACCCCACACCCTCACAACCCATGTATGCCGAAACATACGCTTATCGGTCAAACCTCTAACCAATAAGTTTCACCCACAAAGAATTCCTTGCTGAGCAAACGCTTTAATATATGTATATTACAATAATAAGTCCGTTAAGAATGGCCAGAAGGCCTGAGTTTTCATACAATCTTAGTAGTGTATTAATATGAAATTAGCAGCCCCGACTTAAATGGCCACTTTTTTAAAGAACAGACCCAAAAGAATAAGACAGCTATAAAAAATGCTACTAAAACACTATTTTCGGCCGTATTGTTTGGAGTAAAAATGAATTGTAAAAAAAATTTAAACGTAGCAAACATTTATAATATTGTCTATTTTGATAACATCGGTAGTGGCTGTTGTTATTGTTATGAATAACAGGCGAAAATGGATAAAAAATTGTGTTATGTAGGTAGCGTTTTCTCATGTTTGAAAGTGGTGTCTAATTGGCATCTGGAGAATGGCAGTATACCTACCGGGGGGTCGGCTCAACGTAGTCCAAACTTATACAGCTTGTAGAGCTTACCGACTAAACAAAAAATTTCAAGTGAGCAAATGGCGCAAACTAACAGTTACTAAGAAAAACATGATTAAAGTTAATTTTTTTTGTCATTTTTTTAATTTTATATATTTAGGTAAGCTCTACACGCTCAATAAGTTTGGACTACGTTCAGCCGAATACCTGGTATATATCCACTTATAGTGGGCTAAATTAAAAATCTAAAAAAAAAATATCGTTGATTCCCAAGATCTTTGGTTCGGTCTCCTCTCAACACACGAGAACTAAGTAAAAATTAGTCCAAAAATAAAACAATTCTTTAATTTTTTTTTATTCATTTACGTAATTGCCATTGTTTTATTGAGAAACTTATTTCATTTTATTTTGGCTTAGTTTCTTTATAGAGCTCGTGTGCATAACTTGCGCCCTGGTATTGTACAATTATTTTTACTTTTACTCGAGACTTACTGCCGTACAAGTATGTATGCCAATTACTTACTAAACTATCATTTTGCAAGCTAGGCTCTTTATTCAATAATTAAGATAAGGATAAGTATGGTAGTAATACCAATCAGTTTACACAGTAAATTCCCTTTAGCGTTGAATAGTTGGGTTAAGCTATCGAATAAAGAACTCGATTTGAAAAATTATATTTCCTTAAAAATTAAATGCTATTGCTCGTTAAAGACTTAGAAATTGAGGCAAACTATTCATTTGTAAATTGATTATCGAATAGTCAACTATATGACATTAAATGTTTACACACTATTGGGTAATGAAAAAGCATCGTAAAAGTGTTCTGTTCGTACGAATACAAAGAAAGCCACCCACACAAAAGCTGAGAAGACATGACAGGTATCCGGTATTAAGCCGACTTTGCCACTTCCCACGGGAGAGAACGTTGCCTTCGGCAAGAAAATAACCTACCCGATTCCTGCGAATTCGTGATAACTTTTTTATGATCCCGAAATGAATTCTATAAAACCTTTTGTTGAATTCTTATGAAGTGAGTTTTCGAGGATTTTGTTTTCGACGATCCTTCAACATATTTTCGCAATGGATTATTTGTGTATTTTGATTTATTTTGTTGAAGACGTAGAAGTGTAGACATCGAAGTGATATCGATTAAGTATTTACGACAGTATGAACGTAATCGTGTGAACTCACTGAAACCAGATACCGCAATATTTATTCATATCTCGCACAGCGTCTGCGGCCAGTCGGGGCACGTGCGGCCCACGCGCCCTCTCTCGGGGAGATTATGTATTCCGATGTCCCTGTCTGCGGCACTCTTTGACACGTCTCTAACGCACACACGTAAACGCGCACCCCTTTTATTATTATGTAGGCTGCATATCGCACTTAGCTCCCGAGATTTCTCAGCCATTGTGGGATAAATAAAGACAGCCGGCTCGCGCCGGGTGCAGGTGTTCTCGCTAAAAAACTGCCCCCGGTAATAGAATCGACCCTTCTTGATTAAGTCGCTGCAAACTCAACCCCTTTCTAAAAATATAATATATATTTTTTTATTTACTCTCGAACCTGACGTACAGCTGAGACAACATTAAACTAAGTTCCAAGATTTATTACGGAGCCTTGTATCGCATTATTTTAAACATTAATTTTATTTATTGATTTCGAAATACTCGATCTGCTCAACTGGTAACAATCAAATCACAATATTCTCGTTATTTACACAAGTAAAAAGCCTATATCAGTACTATAGAAAATAAAATGTTAATATAAGAGTGATCGTAGAAGCGGCAGCATCTGCCGCTTAGTTTAATTGTAGTCGTGTCTGTGCCGAGGGACGTATAATTGTTATGGTAATGGACCCTCGGGCCCGCCGCCGGCTCGCCCCCGCTGACCTAGCGACTTTGGACGCTTTTTGTGTGCCGTTCGTTTAAAAGCGTGTGAGTAGAGGACCCAAATTTACATTCGCGGTTGCTCAATGTAAAACCTTAACAAATATTGTAGACATTAGAGACAAGAATAATTTTCATGACTTGTAGTTCTTTCTTTTATTTTGTAGTGATTTGATTTCGCCGTTTAAAATTGTTAAAGTTCTTGAATGTTGTGTTACAGCGAAATTAAATACGTAAACGTAACGTCTGTTACGTGACCTGTTATTCTATTATTTAAAGCGTCCTTTTAATTTTAATTTTCTGATTTTTTTTAGTTTAAGATACACATATTAAAATTAAAGAACTTGCAAGATGTGCTTACCTAAGTTGGACTGTAGTCGTATAGTATGTAAGGTTCCGTAGTTAATTACATGCATTGTTAATTACATGAAGTTAGAAAAATATCGAAATTATTGTAGAAAACCGCATGTCATAACAAACATTTATTTCATATGGTATACTAACCAATTACGAAACTCTTAATCTCTGTTAATAAATAAGTAATGTCGAGAACCAATAAAAATTAAATACCATATTTATATTATAATAGATGACCAAACAAATTTATTATTTTTATATATTTTCAAAGTGCTGCAATAATAAAAGGCAAGGGACACTGTAAGCGACTTTGTTGGCCAATAAAGCGCAAATTCTAAAATGTATTAGTATCTCAAAAGATCTATGTACGACCCCCCAGTAAACTTGGGGTAATTTTATTCATTAGTATTTTGGTACCTTAATAAGTATCTTGCAATTTCTTTTTAGCCACATTTGCTATCGGGCTTAATAAAAGCATCCATATATGAAATATCAAAATATTTACAAACGTATGACAGACAGCCGGACGGTTGACCATTAAAAAATGAAATATAAGAAATCCCATTAACTATGAAACCGTATAAAGACTTATCTCGATAAATCAAATGATACAAATAGATTAATCAAAGCCCGATCGCGATGCTATCGAACATGGCCATGAATAATTTATTTTATAAATCAAGTTGTATTGACATGAATTACTATAATCGTGCACTAATTGAACGCTTTATCATTAATTTGTCAACGAAACGTTATTTACAAACGTTTATTTTGTAGAAATATTTGTGTCTTACAAGTCTGTTTGATTTCAATTACTTCAACGCATTAAAGTTCACTAATAGCTTATGGTCTATAAGAAACAGACGAAAAGTAGTTAAAATTACTCTTGACAACGCCCTGCTTTATGTTTGCAAAATGTCAATAAAATCGCATCAGCGATTTCGGAGATTAGCCCGGACGAAAAGACAGAGAAAACACGCAGACAAAAAGAAACCTATGTCAGTTCTGATAACCTCCTTTTGGTTTCTGTAAAGTTTATTAGAATCAGTTTACCCGTTTTGGAGTTTAACTAAGACATACGGACAGACAGATGGACAAAATGTATCGTATGTCACTTCTGACAGACAACCTTCTTTTCATATTTGTGAAGTGTCATTAAAATCGATTCAGCTGTTTCGGAGATTAGCCGGAACAGGCAGACAGACACTAAGATTTTATTTATCTTTATATGTTATAGATTGCCAGGTAGATTGGATTGGTAGGTTTTGCCAGTGTCAAGTTGTACTATATCACTTATTTGCATTCAAAAAGTTGTATGTACGATTTACAGAGTTTTTATTTTTAAAATGACACCAGAAGTGTGTTATCTATAATAATATTATAAAGCCGAAGAGTTTGTTTGTTTGTTTGAACGCGCTAATCTCAGGAACTACTGGTTTTAATTGAATTTCTTTCTGTGTTGGATAGTCCATTTATCGAGGAAGGCTATATATATAAAATCATACTATCTGTCTGTCTATTCGAGCAAATCTCTAAAACGGCTAAACAGATTTTGATGAAACTTCACAGATATCGAAAGGAAGTGGTCAAAAGTGACATACACTACTTTTTATGTCTGTATGTACGTCCATCTGTCTATTCGAGCTAATCCCCAAAATGTCTGAACATATTTTAATGAAACTTTGCAGACGTGAAAGAAGGTTGTAAAGAGTGACATGAGCTACTTTTTGTGACGTGACGTTGTCATGAGTGACATAAGCTACTTTTTGTCTGTCTGTTTGTCTGTACGTCTATGTGTCTATTCGAGCTTATTTCTATAACGGTTAAACAGATTTTAATGAAACTTTGCAGACGTAAAAGAAAATTGTCGAGAGTGACATAAGCTACTTTTTGTGTCTGTCTGTCGTTTGTCCTCACTGATCTATCAATGTACATAAAGCCGAAAGTACTGAGTCTAGGAAGGTAAAATTTTAAAAAGAGGTTCATTTTATAATGTGAGTATTAATTTTTAAGAAAAGATTTAGAAATTTAAAATTTAGGGGGGATGGATGAAGGGGCTTTGTATGGAGGAGTGGGGGGAGGAATGAAGATTGCAAGTTTGAATGGGTGTAACCAATAATAGTTTCAGCAAAAAGTACCTACGTATAAACCATATCGAACGTTAATAGTATATAATAGTGTTGTCTACGCAAGCGAAGCTGCGGGCGGTCGCTAGTTTTAAATAAAACCCAACTTCTAACTCGGTATTATCTCTTTGTCATTTAATAGAGGAGTTGCATTTACTTAATCTTTCATAGCTTGATTCCAGTCAATTCCCAGCTTTTAAAAAATATATGTCTATATCATAAGGCTTTATGTACCTATGCGAATCAAACCACGTGTACAAAATTCAAAGTACCCATAATTTTTTTTCCTGGCCCATGTTTGTATGGGAGATGGGCATCCTCATTTTCGTGTCAAAGAAGGTCGAAGAAAGGTCGTTCGGTTACCGATTTAATCCGTGTCATCTGTGCAAAAGTGAAGCCAGATCAACATATCAGTAGTTACGATATTGTCTAGGAATTGACTGACTGAGACGGATAGGATTGCAATTTTTCTGTAGAAGAAGTGTATTCTTGAAATCTACTTTTTTATTAGCGTCTACTTGAATACTGAAGGTTTAATTTGATGGTTGCATAATAAAATTTAGAAAAATATGGCTAACACACTGTAAGCTCAGCGAGAAACAAATTAAAACAGATTACATATTACATTTATTTTTGTAAATTGTTTTTTCTGGTTTTGATGGAACTTACCTTTAGTAAGTTCTTCTATAAAAGGACAAGTTTTCACCATCGCCATTAATTTAGTTATAAATGCGTCATGATATAACTGTCCTAGTACCTATAACTTTTATTTAAATTCTTATTATCATAAATAGTCATGCAGGTAATCTGTTATGTAACACGCGAACTGGCCGTGCGACGTATATGAAACTTGGGACAGAAGAATTAATTACGTTACGGTACAAGTGGTATGCGTGTCGCCTAAAGAACGAGCTGCCACCGACCGAACGCGCTGACCGGCCGCCCGTGGCCGCCTTGATTGATGTTGCGGCGCGACGACTCTCCAGATAATGTTTATTTTGTTCTCGTACAAGTTGAAGAATAAATGGGAGAGACGGTTACGAGATCGTTTTGTTGTCTACTAGAAAACATATTAGCTATGTCTAATTAGTGGAGTAGATGCCGTGGTAAAACTTGTTCCAGTTACACCAGTTACTTTTTAGCTACAATATACACAATGACCACACCAAAAATCCATGCAGATGGACTTGGTAGGTTGATATTGTACATGACTAAAACTTCTGTTGAAAAATATTTTTTATGTTCTTATTAGTATCGTATGGAAGTAGTATGATGTACCAGTATCCTCGAACTGAACAAAAATTTTTTAGGCCCGTGTCTGAAGGGCAATCAATATTTTGTCTTCAATAGATGACAGTCGTTGAAATCCACCCACCCGCACTGGAGCAATGTTGTGGATTAAGTTCCAAGCTCCCTCATCCTGAGGGGAGGCCTAAGCCCCTGAAGAACACATATATTTCTCTGACTCAATATTTTTTACCTTTCAATTGACCTTCCTGCTTATTTTAAATTAAACGCCTATCTATTAGTAGTTTGTCCTTTCACGAAGCTGTATTAGTGCAGTTTTCATAGTAAGTTAAAAAACCGGTCAAGTAGGTACGAGTTTTACCCGCACGATCGGATTTTATTTGTGCATAGAAGTAAAATACACTACCTACTGAATATTTTATTCGCAATTAAATACACAATAATTTTTCATGATTTTTTTTCAGAAGTGATATCACAACTAAAATATCCTGTAATCTTTAGTTAAATATAGTCTGTGTATTTTATAAAAAAATTTTTGGCACTCGTTTTGTTCAAATTTCAACCCGATTACGTCAAGAAATTAATTTCTTAGTCCTGCGTTACGAATTTCTTTCTTGCTTCAATTATAAAGTTACAAAGGTTTATGACCTATCGCGGAAAACAGAGAACGTAACGCATTATTTGAGTTCAGTTGGTATTTTTTAAGTGTGGAACCTTATAAACGTGTTATTAAGGTGCAGAACACTACGCAAATATATCGAATACATCAAGGATTAAGAATCCTCGCATTAAAGTCTGGACTGTTGTTCACGGGCGACTAACTATTTCAGTCGCATGTTCGACTATTACTATTGAGCCGATGTACAACTCGCGGCAAACTTCTAGTTCTGTCTGAAGTTGACGCGGGCTTGTTTCGCGCAAGCGGCGAAAGCTAATTTAAAGAATCCGTATGAAGAAAGTCGGTGGCCACCGTTCTCATACTAGTTTAGCGTTGTTTCAACAGATTTGCAGTTTTTATTTGAGTTACGTTTGAAACTTCGAAACGCTCAAGTAAAGACGTTGGACGTTTTTTTTTTTCATATTTCACGTCATTTACTGAGTCAGTCATACGGTTGGAATCGTGTTTACAACTAGTGTCCTATATAAGTGGGTTTACAATTTATAAAAATGTTGTTTATTACCTACTACTTACAGATTTTAACGAAAAAACTATACCTACCTGCCCACTTATTACATTAAAAAGATATTAGCGATGATAAGGATTATGGAGATATGTGGTATATCTATAACCGATAGCCACTGTCACTCTCATTCTAGCTTTGATATTTCAACCATACCAGCAGTACGGGCCGACTTAAGTATGATTAAGTTAGGGCAAAAGCACAAATCACACTTCAAGCTTGAAATGCGACGACGGTTGCTAACTTTATACGGTGTCGTTAGATTCAGGTTAAATTATGATGCTTATGCTGACATTAAACGGCTGTGAACTAATATCATAATAAGTGAGTTCAGAACAATGGGTCGCACAAACAGTTCCACTAGCTTCGTTAGAAAATTCGTGGAATTGCTAAAAACAGATATTTTTTGCTAGAGAGCTTGTATCAGA
Organism: Luffia ferchaultella; assembly: GCA_949709985.1. Lineage (NCBI taxonomy): Eukaryota > Metazoa > Arthropoda > Insecta > Lepidoptera > Psychidae > Luffia > Luffia ferchaultella. The sequence goes on along the minus strand of OX453253.1, from coordinate 12,219,192 downwards.
AGCCTATTCATTAATTTCGAATTAGTATCGTTTAGATTAATGGTCTATTTAGAAGTCTGTTGATCGATTTCGAAAACAAAACTATTTCGAAATTGATGAATAAGTTTCTGAATGACATGAAAATATTTGTATGTCATTTTAAATTTAAATGTGGTTAATATTTTGGTGGTCATTGACAATTTTTGGGTTAACAATGCTTTGTTTGGAGTCATTTGCTTTAATAGGATAGCAAGATCTAAAAACTTTGGTTATAATTTCACATTAAAATGCGATTTTAATTTTGGTGGTCATTTACTATTTTTGACGTAATATTTTACTACATCTGGTAATGAGTTAAACATAAGCCCTTGTTTTTGCTAGACTGTTACTTTAGTCAATATCAAACAGTAGTAAGTCCCATACAAGCGTTCATCCTCTGTTTTGCTTTGCAAAAATCTTGAAACACAACATCTTTAGACATATTTAGTTTTCGACGCAAAGGGTAAATACCAATTTTCATGCATTTCACTTTAATATTGACGGTAATCCAGTACAAACGTTCAATCTCCTATTTTGTTGTCTTAAAAGTCAAATTAGTTATGCGTGCGTGGTATTTCGATTTTATATGAATACATTAAAAAAACTATTTGCAAGCGGTGGCCGCGTTGCTTGCTACACACATGTGTTAACACTGAGCAAATTGTCTTGATAATTAAGTAGTAGAAGATCCCTGTCGGTGACACCTTTCATTGCGGATGATGCTTTTTGTTCATTATGTTTTAATACTGTTGTTTTTTTACAGGCTGCCGTAAAATGTGTTTCTTCTCCGCGCACCAATTTGCTGTCAAACAAACCGCGTGTGCCGTTGGCCTCGTTGGTTGGCGACCCGGCGCGACACCATCCGCCCAACAATGTCAATTCCCATGTGAGTATTTCTCTTGGAACTTTTTCGCTCTTATGTACTTTTTTTTGTAAATATTTTTTCATATTTATTAATACCAGCATAATATAACATGCCTGCCTTTCAACAACCAAAAGCACAGTACGATTTCTTGACAAACGTACTATACTTGCTGATTATTTTCCGTCAACTTGCAAAGATTGACTGATTGATAGATCGATTGGTTAGAGGTCCTAACTGCAAAATCAAAGGTTGTGGGTTCGATTCCCACCTGGGACAAGTATTTGTGTGCAAGAACATGTCTATTTGTTCCGTGCTTTGGTGTAAAGTATTTATGTACGCATTATAAAAATATCTAGTTATGTATTTTAGTTGTCTAGTACCCACAATACAGACAGCCTAGTTTGGGACTATATAGCCGTGTGTGTATGCTAACCGTGTGTGAGATGTCCCAGGTATTATTATTTACGAAATTATAATATATTACGAAGTTAAGTACGAATATAAATATAACATAATTGCAGTAGACAAAATAATGCATTTTCTCATATTTAGTATACTTCGAAATGGAGGATTTTATCGTTCACGTTATTAAGTACAGCCGTCACTAAGATAATATTAGGTTGTCTTCACATTGACCGTAGAGGTATTTACACCAGCGAATGGCCTCACGTTTCTAAATGCAACCCATCTAAATCTGTGCGCTCGTCGTCGCTACGACCACTTCCGGGAGCGCTTACTCGTTTCATGAACAAACTGTCGGTTCTCGGTAAGCCGTTCGAGAAGGCTAACTGATACCACTCGGCGTGCGCATGTGAAATGCACCAGCGTTCACTCGCCCATAACAATTTGCCCAAGCATTAGCAAGAGAGCGTCCCGCCGCCGCCGACTGAATAAACGTTTTCCTATTTTATTATTTAAAGATAGTAAATAAGCTACCCGTGTTGTTTGTTGCGCCGCTGTTTGCTAAGCCTTTTTATTTAAATAATCGGGCAAGTACCAGTCGGAGTCGGTACTTAAGGTTCCGTAGCATTTTGCGAGTACAAACCTCATGACTTCGAATCAAAGTTTATTTCAAAGACCGCAAAATCAAATCAGGTTTTAACTGAAAGTTGTCGATATATAAAAAAACATATCCTGGACATAACAATTTTTTTAAAAAGCGTTTATTAAGTTCTAATATTTACATTGTTTCTGGTTCTATACATCCGATATGAAAAAAAGAACTCTCATAGGATCACCGATGTCTCTTTGTTTGTCCGTCTGTCGCAGCTTATTTTTTCCGAATCTACTGGACGAAAAATGTTGAAATTTGGTATATAATATAAAATTGCAATGATCCATTTACGGAGATGTAGTGTTAAATAAACGAACCCCTATTTTGAGCGTAAATTGGAAACAAACTTTTCTCAGTACATTATGCGACATGTTAAATGAAAGTGATCGCTTTGGGAAAAATGTTTAGTATGTATACTTTAAAATATATTAAAGAAAATCTACGAAAATCGAGCATTGCTTAACAGAAATCAACACGTGTGTAACTTTCTTAGAATTATAAACCTTTTTTCGGGGAATAATGTTTACTTAGAACGTGTACACACAGCACACGCGAGTTTTCAATATTGTGTTATTGTTGACTGTAAATTAGCCACTCGCCATCGCTAACGCTCGCGCCTCTCACGTCGCACATCGGCCGCGAGTTATCGATCAGCATGAAAGCTTTATCCGGTTAACACGTCGTCGCCGACCGCCCCTTCTCTATGTTATCCAATAAATACTTGATAAGCGGTGTGTACTCAATAATAGCTGAATAATCCACGATAAAAAAAAAGCTTATTTAGATATGCTTTCGTAATTTTCATTATATAGATAGTGTTGTAAATCTATTTCCGTTTTGTAAAGTATGGGAATAACAAATTCTAGAATTTAAGAATGCATTTATCCAATTATTGGCATTAATAAGTGGATAATAACAAAAATAATAATGCTGTGCCCTCTGTGACAGGGTTCACAATAATGATATAGCATGTCTATTTTCTATGTAAGGTAAATGTATGCTAAAAATGTGGAACGCAATAAAAATTGAATTGAATTGAATAATATTCCATTGATATGTGATTGCCTAAACTAATATTTATGTTGAACTCGATCAAACCTAGCTTATAATATAAATAAATCTGTAAAGTGCATCGTTGAAAGAGGTCCTATATAGCAGGGTGTTGTACTTTGGCAGCCAGCCGGTACACAAAATATGTCACAGTGCCATCCAATTTGCTTCCCGCTGTCGCCTGCAGCTTTTACCCGAATAAAGCAGAAAATCTTGTCCCACTGCCGAGAGAATGAATTTTGCGGACTTCAATATGAGCCCCGGCCACCCGAACGGAGCTGAGGGGCGCGCGTGATTGCTGTTTACTCGCGACGACCCTAAACGTTGTACTAATCTTAATACTCTCTCTTTAGCTATAATAACACACGGTGTAAGATCAACTACACATATTTACGACCTTATTATCGCTAATTTATTGAAGTATAACAGAAATATTATATGGATTAAATTCAACTATAACTTTTATATTACCCACCTGCACTTAGTACAGTCTTACACGCGACATCATACGCCTTTCGAATGGACTCTGCTATATTGATGATATTGCCTTCATAACTTTGTAAACTAACATCATCGTTCGACTGAAATGCTAAGTCGTAAAGGCTGGTCATAAAACGGACTGAACGCATTTGACACTGCTTGTGCAAAATAAAGTATTAATTGACTCCCAGGCGCGTTTACTTCTACGCTGGAACGATCGCGTAAATCGAACAATGTCTGTGTCATAAACGCTCGGGACGTCGTCGTCGGCGAGTGTCTCTCGCTCTTAATGACACAACCCCATCAAGTGACCATACTTTCATACGCCTAGATGAATCTAGAAATACATTGAAAATATACTCGCACACGTTACACGTTAAATGCTGATAGATTTTAATTAAGTACAAAAACTTTATACCCAGAGTGTGTATGAATACTCTAACTATTATTATTATTATTTATATTATATTTGGAAAACCATCAGTTCACAATCTTGTATAGTTATGTTAATAAAAGCAAGTACCTAATTACAGGTTTTCACAAGTAGAAACACAATAATTATACTAAACCAAGAAGCATAAACGCATCTTAATAAAAGTAACTCTTGGATAATTAGATAAGAACCATCACATATGATGCACAATACCAGAATTAACAATAGAAAGAAAAAAAATGTATATGATATGAAACAATAAAAACTTAAAAAAGAAATTAATTAAAGCTTTCAAACTACTATATAGGTATATATTATTCTATATAACAATAAGCTTCATAGGATGAGAGCGGCGGCGGCGGAGATTGAGCGCGGTCGTTTGGCACGCGAGGAGTGAGTCGCGCCGCGCCGCTGCGGTGTCGGCTAATAGCTACTCGCAGATTCAATTTACTGTCGGATAGATGCCCTCCTGGCGCTGAGAGTGATCATTACGCTCGCACTAGACAAAGTTTGACATTTATTACGTTGCAACGATATCCATTATGTTTCCCGTCTGCTTTTCACCGTTTGGATCTAAAATAGTAAGTTTAGGTAAAAGGTGTAGAGATAGATAGCTTTAACCCTAAGGGCCGTAGACACCTATATCAAGCCAGTCGTACAAATTCAGCATAGATCGATTAAAAAAAAACTCCAGAACTTGTCGCTAATTAGTTGCCTAAATATCGATTTTGTTGCACTAACCATTCTCCGGAAAGCATTGCTCGCGGGAGACTTATTAGGCAAAGTTACTGTTTGTCTGCCAACTATGCACGCCACTGAAATAGTATGGCCCGTGACCAATTCAAGTTGACAAGATGTGGCCCTGCCAAATATGAGTACTGACTAATCGAATACTTTAAATGAACCGTGTTACATATATGCGTCGGACATGTTTGTGGGTTCAAGTAGTAAAAATCTTGCAGAGCAGGATGATTGTTTTCGACGCGAGTGCCCTCCGGTGTCGTATCTCCAGCGGTTGGCGAACCGCCACGAGTGCGCCGAAAGTGGTAAATGCCTTCGCCTTTTTCTCGCTCTTCAACACGATATTACCGTTTGCTTAGGTCGGCTAGCCTGCGCTGCGGCTTTTATCTCAACTCCATCGGGCCAGTCCGCCGACAACCCGCGCCGGCCAGACCAGTCCGTGTAGATCTAATCGACCTGACTGAAATATTATTATTAACGTCTGGCTAGCACCCGCTCGGCGTAGCCTCGTCTCCGACGCTTTTAAAGCTACTGGTTTATGGGCAATTGTCCCTTGATATATATTTTTAGTGCTTTTACTAACTTTAGTATTAAAATGTCACGGATTCTCCTCATTTCTTTAAACTGGTTTTGATGAATTCTGACGATAGGTATGGGAACTTCTCCATATTAAATCGTAGGCATACTATGGTTGTCTTTATTTTGATCTGTCGAGGAAGAATTTCTATTCAATAATGCCAAAACAATACTTGGTGATGAAATTTGAAAGTCCACATCGGAACCCCGCGGCATTAAACTGTAGGCATACCATCGACTCATTTATATTGATAAAAAGTTTTCAACGTGGATACTCAGTATTCGACGAAGGAGCCTGTAGGTAGGCATTAAAAATCCACTCAATATAGGCGTACCATATTCCGTTGCCTTTAGTAGAAAAGACGGCATCAAAGCAATTTCTAATTGGAAAATTAGATCGAAGTTAGACAAGAACTAGCTTCCTCTTATGAGATTTACATATAAATATATATATTTGTAAATAAATACCTATATGCATATAAACCCGATTGGCTGCATTTCAGTTTTTACTTCGCCATAAATGTGGGTTGAATTTTAGAATATGTCATCAAATGTAAATAAAAGTAATTGAAATTTTTTTACACTGGCGTCATTTTATAAGATAGGTTACTATTTAATGAGTCTGTTTATTACTGCTGTAAATATCTATACTAATATTATAAAGCTGAAGAGTTTGTTGGTTTGTTTGTTTGAACGCGCAAATCTCAGGAACTACTGGTTCGAATTGAGAAATTCTTTTTGTGTTGGGTAGTCCATTTATCGAGGAAAGCTGTAGGCTATATTTTTTGAATGTTTGTTTGAACGCGCTAATCTTAGGAACTACCCATTCGAATTCAAAAAAATATTTTTGTGTTAGATAGTCCATTTATTGAAGAAGGCTTATAGGCTATTATTATATCACGCTACGACCAATAAGAGCGGAGCATCAAAGACAATCAAAAACGGGAAAAATTAATTATTATATTAAAGTCCGCGACAGCATATGTGTGTCTTTTAAGGTTGACTTACTATTACCTTTTTTATGGCAATCAAATTTGTTGCTAGGCGCGCCAGAGAATTTATTTGTTTGGATGATGACGATGATACCATAGTGTAATGTACTATGTGGCTGGACTAGCCACCCACCTCGACTTCGAACGGGTGCAATTTACTAATGCGTGAAACGGGAAGAGGAACGTTTCCGTAGCCCATCCGGGCGAAGCCGGGTACGACCGCTATCTTATATATTTCTTTGACAAGCAGCGTAATTAGTCAAAAGCTTACCAACTTTTGACAAATCACGAGAAAAGTCTTACTAGCCAGTGCCATTTTATATTAAACTAGCGGCTTCATTCGTAGCTTCGCCCGCGTAGATTACACGTATCATTTTGATTTTAACACTAGCGAAGCGAGCTTTGTATTAGCGAATACTCTTCTTGCTGTAAAAAGTGGTCCATGTCCGACCATTCGAACGATACAAGCCCGATTTATTTTTGATTTATTGCAGAGTTCCTCAAGCTATAACATATTTTATTCAGTCATGTATTTCAGAAATTTATTTATATGACTAAACGAAAACATTTAAAAAAATCAATTGTTAATTTAATATAATGAAAGTAATAAATAATATAGGTAGTTATATGAAAATTTTGCTTTAAATTAAATTCACTGAATTCTTTTATTAGCGTTCCGTACCTCAGAAGGAAAAAAGGAACCCTTGTAGAATCATTTGGTTGTTCGTCTGTCTGTGTGTCAAGACCCTATTTGTCAGTAAAGTGTAGAGGTAGAAATTAATATCAAATAGGTACTTAAATCGATGACGGTCCCTTAAAGCTGTACAAAAACAAGCTTCTATGTCAACGCAATAAAAAAATACGGACAATTTATGCCACATATTTTGACACTCGCAAGTAAATCCCGTTGAGCTAGAATTATGAAATTCGGCAAATAGAAAGGTCTCACAACAAAAGTAAAGGAAAATCGTTATTTCTAATTATATCATATAAAAAATACTTTTTTCGCACTTACAAACATTTTATTTTTGTAATTACTTAACCCAAATATAGTGTATGTTACTGGAGCCTTGATGCACAAGTCCGACTAGCACTTAGCCGGTTTTTTAGGTAACTTATATTTTCGTTTGTTTAAGTTAATTGCATTTCGGCGTCAATGCACAATTTCACATTAATGCATTATTTCCGACGCAGCCTTGTTCACGCTGTTTACGTTTGGAAATAAATGTCATGCGCATAAAAGTGTCGAATAATCGAATGGCTGACCTGGAATAATCTCACTAACAGATTTTTGTAGTTTGTTTTTTTTTTTTTTGTCATGTTATTTATTAGTATTTTTTAAATATAATTCAATACTTTTTAATTTGAATTATACGCGAAATCACATTCACACTCTACACTCGTAAAAGAGATATAATTGACCCGTGTAGCTAAAACAAAATGTGTTTTTCCTTTAAAGTAAATTTAATATTTCAATAAATAACTCTGAACCCCGCTAAGTCTTCTCATCTCGTCCTCAGCGGATAGTGCGGATCCGTCTCGTTTGCCGGGATTTTCTCTGCCATTACGCGGTGTTTTGTTTACTGAACAACGGCTTCGGCTCTAATAAAATGTCAGTCGAGATTTATCGGTTACTACAATTCACTAGCTCCGAGTATTATAAACAAAATTATTCACTCCCCGTTCGTTCAAATTAGTTTAGTTCATAAACAAATTTTACCTGCGTAGTAAATGGCAAACTCTCAAAGACAACAACGACGATTTCTCAACAACATAAAAACAATCGGCGTCGTCTAAACGCGCATAAAATATCCATTACAGTCGGTTGTGTACGCTCCGACATAAACTCCATTGTAAATATCTTTATTATTTTGTTTAATGTGCAGGGAGCTGTTGCGAGCGTTCAGTACTCGTTTTATCGCCTACAAAATGTTTACGATGAATGTGTCACAGTATCGATAACGTGCACTCTGCGGAAAGAATGTTCGAACGATGATTGGGCGCTTTGTGGTAATTCGACTCTCGAACAATTTATTAAACTCAATTTTATGGTGATTAAAACGTGTCAAAAGAAATTAGCTGCGAACACGGCGTTTGTGGTTTTAATCGAATGTCGTAATTAAACCCTTATTGGAAAATTTATCGGTCGCGTGTTAATTTCCTATATTGTAGGTAGACGCAAAGCCACCAAAGTGTACATTAGGTTTTGTTTGAAACCCGTTTATAACGTGAGAGCCGTTACGAAATCTCTTACACTTTACGACTTCTCTCGACATCGTGAGTGTGAAAATGCTTCTCGGGGAAAACGAGTCGACTCGCGCGCCCGTTCGTGCACACAGCAGGTTATGTTAGGAATAATAACCCGTCCGCTTTGGTTATCCTCTCTTTACACTCTGTTATCATTAGTGACGACGATAAACATAAACCTTATTGCTTTTAGGATTTAAACTAAGTAAATGCGAAAAGTTTGTATTCAGTACATTGTATTGGATATAAAATAGACAATATCATTTACAGACATAGAATTAGGAATAATATAATAGTAAGACTAGAACGAGCGCTATTCAACTGAACTATTAGAACGTCGTAAGCCGCAAATGCAAGGGAATATATGCGGCGAAGTATAGTATGGGTTAACGCGTAATGCGACAGTGAGGCACGGGAGGGGAAGATAGAGCATCAGAGTAATCGATTTTCGTTCATTATTATTTATCAAAGCTAATATGTACCGGACCTCTAAACAAGTGCTGTTGGCAAACGCGGCGCGTCAATTACACTCAATTTAAGTGTAGTTCCGGTAAGGCAGCGTAAGCGTAGTGTATGTTCTAGTGTCTACTATATATTATTCCTACTTCTATGTTTATAAATACGCGGATGCTATTTATGCCTTGTATATTTTATCACGTTTATTATTATTGTTGCACTTGTTTTTCTACCATAAATGAAGTTTTCAATATATTACATTGGAGTTGATAATTATGATTATCTGTTAAAATGTAAATATATGAATTATGAAATGAAAATAGTAAAAATAATAAACCTGAAACTACAAACAGAATCAGTCATAGTGCTAATATTTATAGGTGCATAACGCTTCTTCGTTTATTTCACCCCCACTTTCTACTTTTAGTTTCCCACTATTTATGTAGGTACATAGTTTATATTGTAGTGGTATTTTAAATATAAATATTGTAAATTCGTTCATTAGACAATGGCGCTGCTGGTGAAACTGTTGACACGCTAGTACTTCGCATACGAAGAGCGACGTGACGCGACATAAATAAATTATGCAACGCGCCATTTAATGTAGCTATGCCGCCGACACCACGCTAGATATGCTCAAAGCGTTAACCGGACAGCTTTGAAGTGTCTCAAAAGCTGTAGTGACAACACATTACTGGATTTTCGCAATACAGTTCGGTTTCAGTATTTGCACCATCGTAAATGTATCCTTATACAGTATGTTGTATGCAGAGTTCTGGATTATTTGAATAATATAGAACTCTGTTTTAACAAAAAAAAAAAAACAATATATATTCGTCAAATCAAGCTTGTAATACAAAATCTGGTATGCTAACTAAAAGCTCATATTTATTGAGCCGCCTGAATATGTGTTTTACTGTATCGTTTATAACGCGCTCGCTATGTTCGCCGAAGCCTAGTGCAAGCTTTATCGACCCACGCTGAGCCTTCATGAAAAATGTAATTGAATGATTTATCTCGGTGGTCACGTTTCACCGCCATATGGACTTCTCATGAATAAGTAATGTGGACCGCGGTCGTTGTTTCAATTAGCGGCCGTGTCGCCAGCCAGGCACGACCGCGGAACCGCCGACCGAAAATACTCTCAACAAGAACATCATAAAAGGGCTTTTCCACTGTACACGGAACTCGTGCCGTTTCGTTTATCGGCGGGATTCGTGACGGGGGAAATTCGATAATACCTCTCGCACTAATGTGGCTACAATTCCCACCGACTGGCGGCCGCAGCAGCGCCATGTTGAGTTATTGCACATTTGTGTGCGGGATAAATCGTTACCGCACGGAATGCCACTATTTTGATGTGTTTGGAACGCCACCGGATCGTTCACGTTCTTTTGTTAAACGAATGCGGGTGCCGTTACGAACATATTGATCTGATACATAATGATCTATCGATCTAAGTTTATTGAATTAAATTTTTTAAACACTTTAAGGCCTTACAATACTGGGTTAAGACACACCACAAAGTTTAATCGCTCGTATAGGGGGTAATTTATTAGGCTGGGGAGAAAGTATTTTCGTATGTTATGTACAAATTCAATGTGTTTTTATTTTCATAGTTTCATCATATTTAATTATTTTATATATTTATATATGTGCCATATTGTTCGATAACTTGTTGCCATCTTGTAGGTAGTGACGTGATCCCGTTGCTCTATGAATAAGGTTTGTGGTCAAAAAACACAAGTCGTTTTGACAGTTTTCTTTTGATTCCTTACACTACCTAAAAAACTGAATAGACCGAAACAAATAAAAATCTGCGGGTGCGAGGTTAGAGCTAAATGGTAGATGCATTTTAATACTTCCCAGCCAGACTTTTAATTTTTTTTGAGTAGCTAAAGATTACCCGTCGGTAAAATTTCATAATGAACGATATATACCATTTCTATCCCATCATACACTCACTATCACTTAATTGCGTGTTAAATCGGGTTTTGCCATAGTCTGTGGAGCTTTGGCCACACTTTGACTAAGATATTTTGCGTACGTACTTATGAGTGAAACTTTTCATCGCCTGTGACCAATATTTTCGAAAATTGTCCACGCTCTAATTATGATTTAATAGAGAATCAGAAATGAGTACACGATTCATTGGGTTTCTTCCAGTGAGCTTGTGTGGCACCCAAACGTCAAGCTGTTTTATGTACCTAGACTTTTCTAAAGAATCAAAACTGTTTTATGATCAATACACAAAATGACGATCATGCTCCATTTTTTGAAAAGTGGCACCATTATCATCAGCAGGGCAACCACAGCGAAATGTATCTTTAACTTTAAAATTTCCGGATGGAAAACCCTTAAATGAATTTCATGCGACTCTTACTGATACCGCAACCAAGTATAAAAAGTAAAACCAAGAAAATTTGATTAAAACTTCAGACCTACAAAATATAAAATAATTTACTGCCCGACCTATTAATTTGTATGCTGGTAAAGCTCTTAATTATAAAAAAGTTAAACAACACAGATTGCTTAAATTCTATTTATGTTAACATAGTGATTGAGATTATCTTGTATAATTTCTAGAGCAACCCTAATTAGGGAGTGGAACGTATCCTTATTTATACGTGAGGAAGGGTGAAAGTTCATTATAATTGTGGCGAAGTCGTAACGGGTGTTTGTAATTATGTGGCAACATCCTATTCGGGATCCAGGCACGACCCGCTTCGAGATTAGGGGATCTTGCACGCCTACGGCCCGGGATTAAATTGATACGTGGGTCTCTCGTTAACTCGTTCATCTATGTAAATAGCCGGAAAAGTCTGTATATTAAGTACAGCAGCTGTGAATCAAACAAATTGTGTGTTACTGTTAGTTTTTAGTTGAACTTATTGAATGACTTGCTATTTACGACACGTTCAAAAATTTAACTCTATCGATGATCCCAGTAGGTGTAGTAGATGAAAGGGATACCTCACCCTCTGCCTCGGGGAGACAAACATTCATTTAACTAACCGTTCGTGAACCCTTAAAGGGTGAATACTTATTGCCCACCTAATTTCATGTCCTACGCCTCATTGTTTTGGAAATATTCTATTATTAAGGAATTCTATTTATAGGAATCAATGTCAATTTTGCCTTCACTAAAACTTTGATTTAAGGATACTCATTGCTTTCTTCAATTTTTGGTATTTTATTTTATATTGATATCAGGTCTCTCCAAAATGCACATTTTCAAATCAGTTTTTCAGCAACTAAATTCGATAAAAGTCTGAAACAAGATGTGTTATATTCTTCAATTCTTCGACTAATTCAGTGTAGCTGAAAACATTATTTAAGTAACTTCACCAGATCAAATTATTTTTAAAAACATGAGTAATAGAGGAGTTAAAATCAGTCAAATTATAATGTAACTAGCGACCCGCCCCGGCTTCGCACGGGTAGCAGAGCATATAAGCCGTAATGTTTTTTCTGACGTAGTGTCATATCAGCTTGTTGCGTCGAACGTGTGGATTGGATTTAATTACCTTTAAATGTGACGTAAGTTCATCCTGCTTGGAGTATTTTTAAAGTATATTATTTCCAATTCTATAAATATTTGAAAAAGTAAAGAATAAATACATATAACCTAACCTAAGTAAGCGTGTCGCGTCGTCCCGTATGGCCGCCCGGCTGGTCGCACGATATTAATATTTCGCGATGGCTCCTAAGATATTAATTTAAATTGTATAATGTAAAGGGCAATCATAATGTGCATAAAATACTGAAGACAAATAACGTATTTAATTTGATAAGGATTAATACTGTATCCATTTAAATTGCTTTCCAATTACCTCATCATATGACACCATTTTTTAAACATAAAATAGGTATAGTAAGCTCTCCATAAAAGATAGACATATGCCATCGCGGACTTTTCTTTAGTCCTGTATAAGATTATTTTGTTATATCTCAAAAGGATTAGCCAGCGTTTTCGATGAAAGATCCCAGCCGGCTTGATTTTTTTCCGACTTCTTCAACAATAATCGTCATATTTCAAGAAATTTGCACGAAACATTAATAAATTATACACGTAAACCTTCCTCTTGAATCACTCCGTCCATTAATGCCAATAATATGCCAACCCGTTCGGTGGTTTTTGAGTTTACCGCGTTCAGACAGACAGACGCGGCGGGGGACTTTATTTTATAATATGTAGTGATGAAAAATATGTATCTGGATGAGTTGTTGAGAAAGTCAAATCATTCGGTTGTTATACAGGGCGATTATTTACTAGAAATTAGCTATCATTTAAAGACTTCATAAAAAAAATACCTAGACAGGTAGGTAAAATTTTCACGTTCGAATATTTTTTCTGAACCAAACATAAATACTATGCGAGGTATCCCGCTGGCAGCCGCTGATCGACGCAATTATCAGTCGCTTGCGCATCGTCACGGTAACTCGATAACTTTGCGGCATGATACTTTAATATTCAATGATACTAAAAGAAAAAACTTTTTTTTTATTTTCACCAAACGTCATAGGTAATATTGAAATTGGGCAGATGATGAAAAATCACCTGGTATATAATTTACACTTAATATACATTTTGTAATGGCATGTGTAATGGGTGTGAATGGGCAAGAATCGCCCGAGAATCTGGTCGCATTACGTTATAAATGAATTTAAGTGTATGATTATGTTTTATCAAATATAATAGAATGACCTAATATTTGTTAATAATTTAATATTTAATAATTAATTAACAAATTAAATCCGTAGCCGTGTTTATTTTATTACAACGTTTATTTCAACACCGTAATACATTTTTAATGAGATATAAATCTAAAATATAAATCTGAAGTGCATGCGAATTCCGGTTCTGTGAGTTTTTGTTCCGGCCGACGACCGCTCCCGGAACAGAGTCGATTTATACGGGGCTAAACTGTCTGTGAGTAATGGCCGTAGCGATTCGAGACTCGACCGAACGATCTCTTTAAAAGCGACACACGACTTACTCCAAATACGAGCACCACACTTACATAATTGTATTCGTGTTCAATGTACAATATGTCGATACGTTTAATTTTGTTATCACATCAATCTATAAACTAAATATTGCAAATGCTGTTGATATTCTAATAGCAGTTTAAATTCAATATAAAAGTAATATGATTTCCGAGTAAGACGATAACTCCAATTCCTTATCTATATGGAGTCGTAGCTTTTCTTTGTGTTTAAGTGGAAAAGTTTATCGTCGTAAATCCAAGCGTAGGACGTATTCCACGGAGAAAAATAAAAAAGGCTGATGATATTTTACGATTTACTGGGAATATGAATGCCAAATCAAATGGAAGACGAGCTTCGTTCGCGTAATAATGATAGCATGAAAATTGATTATGTGAAGGCGGTTCGGGCGTCCCCCTTGTACGGTAGAGCAACGCGTTTTATATTTCTTTATCCTTGGCGACGCACGAGACGAGAGACGCGCGAGCGCTCACCCTCTCCCAGGACGGTCGAGTTAGGCCCGATTTCAAACTCAGGCCCTATCGTAAAATAGACGCGAAATGTGATAAATGGAAAACTCTTTTTATTGTCGGGCCGGGGGCACATTACGGTTGACTCCTCGGCCCACGCCCGCGCCCTCGTCTCGCTCCGTACCCCGGCCCTGTGCGTTATCAGGTTTTCTTATATCCTAGTTACCGCTCAATTTTGTGAGCCCGTACAAAAACCGTGCTCTCTTCCCCTTTTTGTTTTGTTCGTAACAAAATTGCTCGCCGGGACTCCGTAAAATATCGCTAGGCGAATTTTTCAACGCTATAATGTAACGCTCTTCCGTCTATTGGGAAATTTCTCGTTTCACTGGTTCCTATGCCTCTATGTAAAAGGAAATGATTATTTTCTGTTTGATTTAATTCACATTACGTTCGTTACATGTATTAGATTTTTTTCATAAATAAAGGCTTTTTTTTGTCAGGGCATTACGCTGCTTCAAGATGCTGGCACGTCAGACGACAGTGGGCGAGCCTCGGAGCGACTCACGGGCAGTTCGGTGGCACCTCGTGACCCCGACTCTTCGCGGGACCGACTCAGCGATGTAAGTATCTGCATACTGCTTCTAGATATCATTGTCTAGATTTTAGTTTTAGGTATATTAATTACCACATTAATTGGCAAATTATTTTAAAATGTCATATTTATCCTATATTGCAACATTGTTTCTTACATTGATATAACGGCAAAGGGAAGAATAATATGTTGTACAACGTGCATGGCAAAGTGGAAACGACACGTCAATGTTTGTTCTCGTCATTGTTTCGATGGCATTTAGATATCGCACGCCGACTCCTAAAATGTCATAGGTGCACATAGCATAATGAAGCAGAACTATGTTTTAATTAATTAACCTAATCGATGTTGTGTTGAATTGTTTCGTATACCGTTTATTACGAGCGTTAATTCTTTTGTGTTTGGCTATATTAAAAAAACTGGTAAATTATCAGACGGTGATGATTCAAGCCTCCATCAACACATTGTCTGCATTTCTCCTTGTTTAGAAGGCACCAAAACGGTTATTCAGAACTCTAAAAACACAAAAGAATTAACGCTCCTGCCTCCCGGTTGCAATCGCTTCACTCATATGTTCGCTTTTTCTCTCCTGCCTACAGGCCAGTAGCCGCTGTAGTTCCGGAAAAGGCTATATCGTGAGTATTACTCATTGTTATGGTACTATATCGCAGCAAGATCCCTCCGGCATGTATCAAGTTTCGCCCCGACATTATCTCCGTTTGTTTGTGTTAAGCGGTCAATAAAATTGGCGCGAGAACTGCATGGTGTTTTTACTTAATTTACTTTATAATCTTCTGATTTGGCTTATGGTTTGCATGTCATTAGATTTGTAATTTTTTAATAATTTTGCTTCGCTGCTTGTTATTGTTACCTACTAGCTGTGTCGTCCAAAATTATCCCGTTTATGATTTTTTTGTGAGAATCTTTTTGTTCCACTTTGTGCGACATTTTTGTTTAACGATCAAATCCTATAAAATAACGCGGTAATATATGTATCGGGACCTCCTTAGATTTATGTACGATAAATACATTGAATGCTGTTTTGATACCTTGAACGTGTCTACGATTGAAAGCGTTCAAATATACCTACAAACAGACAGATGTTGACTTACGATATGTGCCATAATGACTATTAATGAAAATAAAAACGAAGAAAATTCTTTTTCATTTCTCATACTCGGAAAGTAGTGTTGTTTTCATCTGATTATTGGGTAGAAAATGCTGCTTCCTTCCCTAGAGTGGAAAGAACTCATATAAATTACTTTCCACCTAAGGGCCGGAATGAACTTTAAAAATAGAACTGCTGCCAGCTGTGAAGAGTTTTATGTAAAAAAAAAACTAATTAAAAAAAATGCTGCGGCCATGTGAGTTTCTAAACAGCCAGTGTGAACTTGGCGCAAACTTCTTTGAGCGGAATAAGCCGCAACAATTTACGCGATGCGTTCCATATTTAAAATTTAAAAAGTCGACATAAATTGGCGGGATATTAATCTGTTGTGTATCTGTAACGGAATTCAAAAAAATAGGTAATAATCTTTTAACTAAATTTACATTTAATTTATATAGATTTGACGTAAATATTTACCATCATCAATGATAAAAAATACTGACTGTGTAGAATGCCACAAAAAAAACATAGATATTTCTATAAAATGAGTTCATCAGATTCATATATGGATTTAACGCTTTTTTCACTTTCCTCATATTCGTAATGAAAAGCAGAGTGCTTACCTCGGGTGAAAGACTTATTTAGGCACTCGAACTATTAGCGCCCTCGCTACGCTTGTGCGCCAAACCATCTCGTGCCTAAATAGATCACTTTCACCCCTTGTGTAACAATCTACTATTGAATCGTTGGAGAGGTAATCAAAGCAAGCACAATATTCACAGCCTCTTTCCATCGCTTGTGCGGGCTCGTAGCGCAGTTAAATCACGAGATTTGTCGAGACGCCGCCGCCGTCGGGCCACGGTGCGCCCGCGTGCCACGTTACCGTGTCTGCTGAGCCCGTCCCTGAATACTTCATGCTCTGTATTTATTTGAAATTGTAATATCTGAACGGGATCCCTTGTTCAATCTCCCCGGAGCTACGATACCGCGTAAATACCGCCTTCCGTCCCCCATCCGATTTATGCGACGATAATGGCCGCCTTTAGTGCCTTTATACAAGATAGAATTGTAAATTTTTAAAATAAGTGAATTTCACTACGTAGTGTATTATTTATTTTGTGCGATAGAGATTAGATATTCCGTATTTATTTTAATAATTCTTATTACGCAATTTTCCGGTCTGTATATACCTCTGACTGGATCCCATTTACTAAGAATACGTTGCCACTATTTTATATGAATTATTTTTATATTCTTACAAAAAGATATTCTAAAATATAGTACAAGGGAATAAATAATTTATGGAAATTGCTTTATCGCCTTACGCTTATTTTCGTTTTTGCTTTGTGATTAAAAGTGATGCATGTAATTTTATTATGGATAAAATATTACGTAAAATGAGTTTAATGATTTATTTACACATAATGCTTGATTGTCATTAACCAACTGTTATTGATTCAGAGTCGATATACTGTTTTCTATTTTGCAGTGTGATAGTGAAGGCGACGACGACAAGGTAAGTCGATCCGAGCTACGTTTATTCAATAGTTAAGCGCGCGCGTTGTTCGTTCAACTCTCGTTAATTAATTAGCCTATATTGAGACAGCACCGGGCCCCGAGGAAAGTTGAAAACGAGAGCGGAGAATAAATAAATGTTCGTGTAATGTAAGTGGGGAACTTGTCCGTTTCGTCGGTTTATTAGCGAGCCGCGCTCTGGGCGGCGCGACGATTAATCTCTCGGGACATGACACGCCGTCCTCCGCACCTGTTTACAAATTGTTTTAGCGCGCCGCCGCCGATCGATTTGATTGGATGGTTTCGAGTGCCTCGACAAAACACCGATTAATTTATGAAACGATGACAAATTATATTATTGGCCGGACGTTCGTTCATTGGCATTTATCCGTTTGCGAATTTTCCGATTCGATGAACTCGCAGTCATGCTCATACTATCCTATTTCACAATTTTCCGTTAAATTTTTAACATAAATGTTAAATGATGGATCTCCGTCCATTATTGGCAGTATGAATATTACAGCTATCATGAACGCAAACGTTATATCACGCCTATTCAGTGCAAGTTGAGTAGCTCACCTCAACAGGTTGGTAATGATAATATCGTTGTTAGTACTGTGATACGATGCAGTACATAATGCGACACATAGGACGACCTCTTTGATGGCGGCCGAAGCACACCACAGTAAAGGGGGCTTAATATGCGCCATCGCGTCGCACACCTCTCTTCCATAATTACTAGATTACTGTAGTCTCAAATTATGCGTAATTAAATACATTAAACCTTCTCTGTATACGGTGTTCCCTGGTTCGTCTGTGCTTCCGTTTCTGATAATTTCAAAGTTACCTAATTATTATTGGTTATTGTGCCCACATTTTTTTTTAGGTATAAAGTATATAATTGTGAAACTGTAAGGCTTCCTGATGTTTACAAAATGCTGCCTAACTGTAGTAGATTTCTGTCTTGATGGTTTGCGATTTTTATGACGTATTCGGATATACTAATCTAACAAACTATTTAATATACATGTGTGAGATCAAAGCGATCATTACACCTACGTACGTGTAACCGATCTCTGCGGCTCTGAAGTAGTTGCACGTGTGATCATGCAAGACCCGCTACACTTGCCCCACAATGCGACGTTTTTGTGACTAACTTCAGAGCCGCACAGATCGATTGCGCGTATTATACAAGCTACTGGACACAAAAATGCAGACATCCATAGCGAAAACTCTTTTTGTAGAGCTGCGGGGTGAATTTTAGTGTCTATCTCTTCTGTATGTCACATCAATCACGCAAAAAACAAAAACAATGAAATATACTAACTTTGTTATAATACAAAAGCGAAAATTACAAATAAAACTAACTAATTACTGACATAATTCGTTTCGTTCTTGTCTTACGAACGTTATGTCAAACCCGGCCAAGTCAATGTAGGGCCACGTACGGTGACAGGTTTCGTAGATAGGATGAATTTTCGCATGTGTAACATTCAAATAATAATTTTTTTAAACAAATATCTTCAAAACTACTCACATCTTATTCAAACCGGGGGTTGACCCACTTTTTAGGACTAGGAGTGTATTTATATTAAGTACGAAAATAATTTTGAAATTTCAATGTCATTTTAAAAACCTCAATAGGTGGGTAAAGCACACGTTATAATATGCGCTGGATTTTGTTTTTCGTTCTTCAATTACATGTATGGCGACCAACCCCAAACTTTTTTTCGTAGTTTCTCCACACTAATGTAACAGGCAAATGGACAGACAGACGGACGGACGCACAGACAAGCAAGCGGACAGGACGAAATCATAAAGGTTAAGCTTTTCGCCATTTTGCTACGGAACCCTAAAAAGGAGGGAATGTGAGTAATCCAGACAAATAATGAAATAGGCATCCCCTAATAAGATCGCTGCCCGTAGCGAGGGTCTGAGTTTCGGGATTTTTTCGTTTATCTCGCAATTCATTCGCTCATTGCGACGATAACTGCCGTTAATGTTGGTTAATTCCTTCTTGTTCATTTTCTTTGACTACTTGTCTACTTGACATTTCGTTTCGAATCAGTGAATGTTATTATACGTAAAGGTAAATACTACTAAGCAAAAACGTTAGACGACGTAAATTAAATAAAAATGTCATACGATACGAACAGATCGACGGTATTATTGAAGAAAATAAGAGAAAATCTATTTTCTTATTCGAATGGCTCGGAAATAGCTATAAGAAACAGAAGTGCACAAATCGCCGAGAAAATCCTTCCGCTTCCGAGAAAGGTGCGCA
This sequence comes from Luffia ferchaultella, assembly GCA_949709985.1. Classification (NCBI taxonomy): domain Eukaryota; kingdom Metazoa; phylum Arthropoda; class Insecta; order Lepidoptera; family Psychidae; genus Luffia; species Luffia ferchaultella. Next base: position 12,199,322 of record OX453253.1, on the reverse strand, counting down.
GTATTTTTCCCGGGATGAACCGCAGTCCAGTGGCGCGCGGCCATACTTTCGCTTAATCTAATTATCTGGTCGCCCCGCTCCTGTTCCCTTCTGTTAAACTCGTCCGCCTTTCTCGATTTTCCTCTCGAAACGCTTAAATATGGAAGTATTTTAGGCAATCCACAATGTCGAATGGAACGTTTGGATTTTAAATGAGTTTCAGACGTCGAAGTTTTCTTAGGTAAGCGCCCGAGTTTTACAATAGAGGCGGAGCGGAGTTTTGCTTTCACGAGAGATAACTTTCCCAAAGATTTCCCCTTTAATTAATTTTATCAATTTGAACGAAAATAATTATATTGTGAACGTCTTATAATAGGCGAATGCCAACTTTATAATCATAAATCGAGTCGGTTCTTGCTTGACGTGCTTTACAATTACTTTGGATACTATGGTTGTTTCGTTTAATTTACGAAATTTTTCACAATTTGATTAGGTACAAATATATACAATAAAAAGACAAATTAGTACTATAATGAAATAGCTGAGTGATGGCGAAGTTATAGCCTTACAAATGATTTTTCCGATAGTAACATGAACATTGGCAAAAAGAAATACCTAATAAACTGCACCTACTCAATCAAAAGCTATATTCATGCTTATTTATTTAAATTACTTTATTTGACGCCAAATAATACTGTTTTATCTAAGTTTATTCTCAGCTCGCTCTCTCCTATGAATCCTCTACAAATAACGATAAAGGCCCTAATTTAATTTAGTTGTTAGCAATTATGTGAAACACTTCTCACATTTTACCGGCGACATGCCAACACCTTTTTCACTCCGCCGCGGCCGCTCGGACGTTAATTATAACTTGGTTCACTCCCAATCACTTTAATTGCCCTATAAATTTATGTGCGTTGTTTTATTGTGAGCTGAATTGTACAGTTGTATTTTAGGGTCCCGGGCTTAGGAAATTAACACCGTAACACTTAATTGGATTATTTATTTATTTATTTATTAATAAATATCATAATGAGAATTACCGTTTTGAAATAAAACATAATCAGCGTTTAGAAATTGTCAAAATTGGCAAAAGAAGTATATGTGACAATATAGACGATCTTGTGATTTATTTCAGTATTAAAAATGTATTTTTTTTTCGAGCTTATGCATGTTTACAATTATAGGTTCCTTTAACCTGTCCAACCTGTCTTTTAACAGTTTTTAATGCCCGTTTAATTGTATGCGATCGCCTGCCGGACGGTGTCTTTGTTGTCGAAACGTGTTTTTATGTTTTAATAGTTTGGAAATAAAATTCATATAAATGTTACAAAGTAAACACTTGTTTACGTTCACGCATTTCAATTAAGATGTCAGTGACAGTTTCTGACGTTGATAAAGTATCAAAAAGAAGCTTTCTTAGATGTTGAACGTTTAAGAAAAGCAACTTGTTTAGAAAGGACGCATCTTATCAGAGGTTTCTTAAAATTACGGGGGAAATTAATTGGTACAATTATTTTTAGACAATATCCTTGCACGCAAATTTACCCGGGTCAGTCGAATCACTATTAACTGTCAGAAGAACACTTAACAAACATCTTCGTGTTCAAGACGTCAGATATTAATATGAAACTTAATCTAATTGAAAATTGAGTGGCACGATAACGCCGCTAAATGGATATCTGAGTAGGAAATCACTGTGAGCCGCCCTGTTGTACCGTAGCCGATTAATTAAGTTATCCCGGGTGAGGCCGAAGCGCTCAGCCGGCGAGCACATCGCGGGCTGACACAGCTTTGCTTGTACTCGCTACACTCAGCTACGAGTGCCACTAACTCAATACGATTCCACTCGGGCTATTTGCACTTCGGGCTCAATTATGCCCCCACTTTGATATGCAAATCCGATCGCTTTCAACTAATTACGTAGACGCTTCTGTAAAGTCGTGATATAAACTCTCGGCCTCCGTCTCTGTATGTTTTAATTACGTTCAAGTGGATTGCGAACATCTCTCGTGTCAGATTGTTAATTGCAGTGAACATGTTTTTGTGCTATCGCGTGCGATGTTAACTCAGTTCTGTGATAGAATCACGTGTGAACACACAGAGCGGAAACCGGGGTGATGGGTTTTAAATTAAGATCACTAGTAAAGTTGTAACTCATGTGACAGGTAGATAGACATATTGCACATAAAATTATTTGACGAAAATGAAATGTCCGCTCATTTTATCGATAGCTCATTAGCGTTTGCTTTTTTTGAGCTATCCTTCATCAACACCTGACTAAAAATGGTGTCCATTATTACTTCACTTTATCACTCACTCTCACTTTGTCACTTTAAGTGTAACTAATTAGGATTCACAAACATTGTTAAATGTTCCATTTTAATGATCGAAATGAGCTATATTATTTCATTTTAGTCTGTGCTCAATTCTATGTAAAAAATGTAATATACAATTCTAGTAAATTATTACCATGTCATCAAAATCAAAAATTCTTATAAGTAATTTTAAGGTTTTCAAAGACGTAACATGTTTTCGGAAAAAAAATGTTGCTTGAAATAAAAACAATCCAATGTTACACTGTAACATGTAAAGATGGCGCGGCATGTATATATTTTAATCTATCATATCTCAATAACGCCGTTTTCTTGAAAATATATTTTACTGAAAACGTTCGAAAAAGACATACCTACGTTTCAAATTGATGTAACTTATAGTCGCATATTAATAGTTTGGGTCAATTGTATATGGCACAATGCATATTGTCCTTTCGATTTCTTTTCAACAGTTTACTTCAACAGATTCCATTTCGCTGTTATGTAACGTGTGTGGTCGTACAACTACCCTGTTATTAGCTTAGCAGTTTCCGAAATCAAAATCTGACAACGGCTCGGTCGTCGGCTGGCCGTGGCTGACTACTTTTGTGGGTGTATATTTGATTCGTCTAGGCCTACTTTCATTGAAATTTTGTCAGTTTTCTGATTGTTTTAATTAGGTATAAACTCAGAACAATTACTAAAGTTATAGAAGGAATGTAAATTTTACATATGTTTAACTTGTTCTAACATGTAGAATAAAGCATTAGAAAGAAAAAGACAGCTGATACAAAATCATTGCTGCTTATGATCAGAACGTAGCCTCTAAATTCATTTCAAGTTATTTAATCGATGAAGGTAAATAGTGCGTAGCCAACAACGTTATCGATAAATTTAAAGTTAAATATTTCAATTGATTGTAATAATAAAATATATAGGTACGTTTAATTCTTCAAACTTGTAAATTTTTTTCGTTTCCAATAAGGATCATGGTACGGTATATTAGTAATAAGTATTATGGGTACAAACATGTGGAAAATGAAACGAATATATGTAAATACAAGAATGCCTTCTATAACTTTAGTAATTGTTCTGAGGGTATAAATAAAAGCTCTTTATCTAGTCGTGTTATTAAACGTATAGTAATTGTAACAATCGGTTGTACAAACCTAATTGATCGACAAAATTACAAAATAAAATTATTAATGGTGACGAACCAGTTGCACAAAACAACTAATTCTTCAATCAGTAGACAATTAAATTATTGACATGTTAACATGTTAACTAACTAATATGAGCTGTAACGGCAATAATTGAATGCATTTGACATTATCCGGTTGCACAACCGTTAATTTTAATTCCAGTACCAAACTATTGTAAAAGTTCTTAGAAGCTAATTGCTTATTTTAGGTTTATCATTTATTTATTTATAAAGTCTACCAACATCAAACCGCAATCAAGTGAAAATTTTGTGTGATAGCGTTAAAATTTATTTACCTATAAATTAAATTAAATGGAAAGGGAATTAAAAGGCTCTATGAGATACAAAATAACCTCATATGTATTTACGTCTCGATTATGCGCAAAAATATAATAATATTCTCTATTTTGGAATAAAGTTATTCATCATAAGTCACAACATGAAAACTTGAAAATTATATTAGCAATACTAAAAGCGAGCAACAGGGAACCAAATACAGCATTTTTGTTAGTACGTATTTTTTCCCTCTCGGTAAAGTTTATTCCACGTTTTCCAATTTTGTTGTTTTCGGATGTTTCAATTTTATTATTTAATTCAATGTCGATTCATACGTGCGAATCAAATACCTACTAAGCCTGAATTTTTTGAAAACTAAAATGCTATGTGTATTCGGTATACCAATGCATAAACATTATTGATTGTTGAAGTTTGACTTTATTTATCGTGTTGGTCGTCAAGTACTTTCTATATGTTTCGCCATTATTGCGCATTGTGAAAAGAAACGGCTCTGTATGAAACAGATGGATAGAAAATTGTATTGTGAGGTATTATCAGCAAAAAATATATGACTGATTAAAGTAATGTCAAACATCGGTTAAGTATTTTTTTAATTAAATATCTTTCCTGCAACCTGTTTGAATATAACCGGAGATCAAAGTTAATTGCCAATAACGAATTCTTTTGAATTTAATCGAGCTTTGTGCAATCGGGTGGAAGCCGAATAAGTCCACCAATGAGATTCTTTTGTATAATTTTACTGACTTTGAAAAGTGTGGATCAATCTACGAATGATATTGATATTTTAAAAATAGTTTTATTATTACAAGGGCATATAATAGTCCGGTCGGTAGAGATATGCGTTTTTCTATTGCATGCATCTTTTAAATAATGATTGTTATAAGTTTTCAACATGATTTAGTCAATGATCTCGTCAATGGTGCTCGTACGCGATGGTTTCAGCGACCAAAGTAGTAAGTAATTGTGTTGAAAATTAATGTTTTCGGAAGATTATACCAGTGTTCATACGTAGATAGATGCACACACTAACACACAAAACAAACATTTACACATTAACGCTCATCAAACAACAACCACTACTGTTTATTGTTCCTCCTTCTAATTGATGCAATAATTTTTATGTTTACAATGTCTAGAGAGTGAATCTTAGTGACACTGGATCACTCCAATTTCAGGCAACATTATCACGGCTAACTATGCTGTTGTGCAATGTTTTGTAAATTTTTGGAAGAAATAGACATTTATTATTTATTTATATTTGATTAATGAACGCATACAAAAGAAGAAAGAACGTGAAATGTATATTCATCAACAAGGACAGACAAACGATTGTTATTAATAAATTGTCAGTTATTTTCCTATTCACCACATCGCTTACCCTCGTTCATATTAAATCGAAATGCATACAATATTCACATTTATACGCGAGGTCACGTTATTAAGCGCGCGTTAATGGAATTGTCATAAAACCAAAAGCTCGTGAATCGTCCACGTGAATGCTACTAATTTAATTAAACGTGGTATTGTTATTATTCAAAAATTATTATCAATATATACATTTTTTACTTGCTTAAATTATCTTTCGAAACTTGAATTATTGAAAACAGAAAACAGCAAACTCTTGGAAGTGTGAACTGACTGTGAAATAAATTATCGAAATTTTCATTATTTCCAAATGACGTTTTAAAATGTAACTTACAAAATAAAACCATACTTAATCATAATAGTACCTGGGACATATTACACACGACCATCTAGTCCCAAACTAGGCAGAGCCTGTATTATGGGCACTAGACAACTGATATACGTAATTAGATATATTTTAAACACTGACACGGAACAAATAGACATGTTCATGCATACAAATATTGGTCGTGGCCGGGAATAGAACTCGCGAATTTTGGTTCTACAATTATGGTTTCTAATCGCTCGACCACATGCAAGAAAGCTCTTGCGTTAGAAGCTTTCGACACTTTAGAACGATTAAAGAAAGACTAATCGACGTCGCCGCCACTGAGGCCGTGCTCAATCTGCGCGCAGGGAGGCATGGGCGGTAATGCCGCAGCACATTAATAAGCTCATGAATACTGATCGAGCCTTTGCCCTGTCGGTCTCACACATTCTCATCGCATCCAATTTAACACTCACGACTCAACACAGATAAAATAGGTATTCCAACAAGAACAAAACATCTCATTTTTAATTAACATTCAATCGGTGAAGAGCGCCACCTATCGGAACCGATTAAGTGAGGCTTCACAAGCTTTCAATAAAATCTTTTTCTTTCTCTGCCTACTGTTGACTACTGAAGATTCTTAGCAATTTATTTTCGAATGAAAATTCCACGACAGTAAAATATTTCCCAAGAAGGCAACGGCGAGCGTTTGTTGGCAGGATTTCCCTTACGCAAACCTGCCTCAGTTAATTGAAAGTGCTTCTTTCGTTTGGCGTTATATTTTATGGCATGTACAGGCAGCGGCATGGTCTCTCTCTGTCTCACCCGAGCTTTTTGAACGGAGAAGCGGTTTCCGTCTTCGTCTGAGCCGTTTAACAGGCAACACAAAATAATTTAATCTACTCCACAGCATCGGAATATAAATTTGTTTTCGACGTTATCTTAATCGCTACTTCCATCTTATCATCACACCGCTTCATAAACACTATACTAAATTATTGAACCATATTTTCAAAATATGTTTTTTAAATAATTTGTGTGTTATTAAACGATTGCCTGCGTACCTATATTCTCAATATTTTGAATACTTAGGTGTCCTTTTTTAAAGTTCCGTAGCCAATTGGCAAAAAAGAAACCCTTATTTGTGTTTAGTTTAGAACTGCAATGTAACTCATGCGGTAAAGCACTTTTGTCTACATTACACACGATAAGAACTTACAGTAACACCATTAGGAGCATGTCAGGCATTCCGTTCCACTGCAACGATGTATTGCATAATCCACTCTCCCTACGTTTCTTGCGACCACATATATTAACCCAAATAATAGGTAATAACATTCAATGTCTGTAGAATACTTTCGATGTTTCATGAATTTTTCATTTCACCTACGTATAATTACAATAAAACATCAAACTACGTGATTAACATAATGTTCGTACAATGTTCCACTTTTGTCTTGTAAACGAGCATAAAGTGAAAGAACAAATTGTGAGTTTCCCCAGTATTTTCCTCGCTCGGAAAAATATATGTTTTATTAAAGCTCGGCATTTCCCAGAGCGAAGGGACGCCGGGTGGGGCGGCGCTGGGGAGGGCGCGCCACTGTATAACAGACAGTAGAGGGATATAAAACATATTTACGCGCCTATAAAGTACTCTCGTATGCTCGCTCTCCACCATTTTCTTTTGTTCCCTGCTCGCAGCCAATGATAATGCTTTCTCCCGTTCGGTTAAACTTATTTCTCTTCCGCCTTATCTAACCTTCCTTCGACAGTTTTATTTATAACCGAAGTGGCGGCACGTAACAACGTGATATAAACGATCTCGCCGGCGCGGCGGCAGCTCGCCTTTTAACATCTGTCCTTTTCAATTTAGTTCGTACTAGCTCCCGATTTGCGGTTTATTTTATGGTCGCATTCTCATAGCTGCGGTTTAATAATACGAGCATCTTTTGTCTACATTTTTTGAAATACAGATAAATCGTGACATTTTAGCATAAGTCACTATAAATTATTTTCTTTTAACAAGCATGTACTTATTTAGTTTTTCTGTCTGACAGGTAATAGCATACAATATGTTCTTTTAAAGACAGACAATATCTTCTAACTCACATTAAATGCGGTAGGTAGAAATTGAAGAGCATGCTTGACGCCATTCAGAGTGAGTGGAACGGAAGCCGGAACGTTAACAGCAAAGCGAGGAGCGTCTTAATCTCGCGCGACAGTACTGCTCAGAACAGGAACCCTTGCGTAGGTGAGAGGGTGTAATAACACGAGTCGGAGCCTTCCCACCCGCTCGACTCCCGCTCCGGCCGAACTTCCTCGCTGAACGGTATTACTTCGCCGCGCTTGGCTTTTGCGGGCTCAACTAGGATAAGTCCTAACTTGCCTACCCTCTCGACGTAAAAGGGACCGTAACGTCTGTAGTAAGAACGCTGTCATGCCGACTCTCGGCTCAGCAGTTGTATTCTGTGGAGACATTAAACGATTTGTTCACTGCGGCGTAGCCTTACGATTTGAATCTTACAATCTGTCGGTTTGATACTGCTTGGAAATATAGCTGACTTTTTTCACTTCTCAGCTTAGCAGCTTACTTCTTTTAAGTGCCGTATCACATTTTTAAAATTATTGTAAAACATTAGATATTTTGTCAAGATTACAGGGTAAATATAAAGTTTTGAAAACTATGAAAATAGACTTACCTTAAGCATGGACTTAACTATACCAGTCCGACTCACACTTGATCACTTTTTATAATACGTGTAGACTTGTATGTCGCTTTGATTATTTTTATAATTACGCTATCATAAAAATCATAACAACGTAATTACCTCCATAAATATCGCCGGTAGATTTTGAAATCACGGCTTCATTAATATTTCTTGCTCTTTGTGTTTATCACAAAGAAGCGTCGTCAAAGGATCGCAATTATCCGTAGGCGGCGGTGTCGGCGCACGACTAGGCATATCTCTGGGCAGATCAGAGCCTCGCTCGCGGTGCACTCTCCGATTCCGTTTGTAACTGCGCACGGTGTTGGGAGCGGGACTGCCAGTGGTGACACTTTCAACATAATGTTTTTTTTTTTTTTTTTTTTTTTTTTTTTTTTTTTTTTTTTTTTTTTTTTTTTAACTTCATCTACCATAGACTCGAAGTCCATGTTCTTATATGAGCTTTTTTTACTAAATTTTATGAGCAACACATGCACCGCGTTTGCAGTGTTCTCTTGTGTCAGTGAGTTTGCCCTACCTTACCTATATCCTATTCTCTATTTAATCATATATATATACATGCATATTTTTTTTTTTTTTTTTTTTAAATGTTTACATTTATGACACTTTTATGATTTAAGCACACCCGAGCTGGCCTAATCCCCCCACGCAGCGCCTGTTCACAGACACGGCGAGAAGAAGCAGCCGTCACCCTGCTCAACCATTTTTGAGGGAACAGAATAACCCGCCACTCCTGCCACTGCGCTTCAAGATTTTGAGTGTGCGGCCAACTCCAGTGCTTTACATTTTTGGGAACACTTAAAACTAATTTTGACATTATTGATCTTAATTTAGGGGGAACTTTTAGGGAGCAAATTAGGGGATTTCAATATAGCCATTTGAAACCGAAACTTGCCAGCCGGGGAGTCGTGCCTCATCGCTGTTGTTTCGTCATCGCCTCCACGACCGCTCCGTCCCCGCTCCTAATTGCCATTTTTTGGTTGTACTCTTTTATTTTGCCAGTCGAAGCGTTCACCGCCCTCGCGACGAACCTTCCTATGGCGTCTTCGCTTTCGTCAGTGTGGTATGTACAGCAGAGGGTATGCCGAGTTATTGCAACCACAGCGTGTTGGACACTGTTATGCAGCTGCAATCTCTCTGCCGTCCGCACTATAATCACCCGATCGTAGGTCAGACCCTGAGCCTCGTGTATGGTTAAGGTGCGCGAGCCTTCACCTTTCCCAAATCCCTGATTAATCAGGGATTTTTTCTCTGACTGTGTGTGTGTTAAGTACAGAGTGTTGGGGAGGGTTGCCGGTATTCGCACGCCCGAGTACCTCTCGAGACTCAGGGACCGAATCTCTGCCCTAGACGAGTATACACCACTGTATATCTCGTTCAAGGCATATGCCACGTCCATCGGGTTCCTATGAGTGCAGAGTAGCTCCCTGGTTATACACGCCACACTGCCGGGACGGGTATACTCCATCCTAAATAGTCCTTCCCTGTCAATAAACGGGAGTTGGTTCACGTCACCGATAAGCATTAGTTCGGATACCCCAGACAAACGCGTTGCCATTACTATGGCCCCGAAGTGGTTCATAAGGGCTTCGTCGATAATGAGTCGGCTACACCAACTCCTATCTGACTCCCTTATTCCATTTAATACAAATTTAATACAAAGTATAGCAACATTATGTTGAATACATACATACATATAAACATAAGTTATATCTTAGCCCCTTATAAAATTTTGATTCGACCCCTCGCAATTCTGCACTACCAAACAGCCGTTGGCTTATATAGTTTATGGTATTAAAGACGTAACAGTAACGCGCGACGTCGCGCGTCGCTCAACGCTAATGCTGCCATGTTAACGCATCGTTGTTGTGGCACACTGTTTACCGGCTAATTTTGGAGTCTAACAAATACACAGCACGACGCAATGCACCGCCGCCGCGCTAATGGCTTGTCAATAATTCAGTTGCCCTCGCACCTTTGTATTGTCCAGCTGGTTAGCTTGGCACGGTGAATTTCAGTAAACGTGACATATAAAACACACTGATCTTAGTTTAAACGTCCTTGAAATGTGCCTTTTACTAGATACGCTTATTAAACTTAATCTATACTATTACATAAAAACGAAATAGGCGAAAAGGAAAAAAATAGATTTAAACATAGAAAAGTCAAAGGTGATGGTATTTAAAAAGAGGAGAAAGAAGAAGGACAAGAACGTATGGTATTTATAATAAAGACAAACGAAAAAATGGATGCACAGTTTAAAAGTCAATGTAGGAAAGCAAATAGAGTAATACAGGTTAAAACAGGTATAGGGAAACGGGGAAAGGAGTTTCAAAGGTGATTTTGAGAGGAGGATGATGTTCTTTGACTATTTGGTAGCAGGAGTGATGACGTACGGAGTAGAGTTATAGGGTTTTAATGAATGGAAGGAAATAGAGAGAGTACAATTGAAATATATATTAAATGGACACTGGGACTAGATAGATGGACGCCAGACTATATATATAGTTTACAGAGAAACGGAAAGAAAACGAATGCGAGTGCAGAAAAGAGAGTTGCAAGATTTGAGGACAAAATTAAATATAGAGGAAAAAGGTTATTGGAGAAATGTTTGGAAGAAAAGGAAAGAAAAGTGGTCGGACAAAAATTAAGTGATAGTGAAAGATTCTATAGAGAAAACGGCTAGTGGGGAGGGGGAATTAAATATAACAAAGATATCAGATAAACATATTTTTTGGGATCGGCAGAATATCGGCGATGTTCATGTTCGTTAGTGGCAGGCCATCAGTACGCTGAGCCGATTTCGTTTGCCTGTAACTGTAAAATAACTGTAAAATTAGTACGTATCAAACTTTTGTTTTTGGCAATAAACTATTTTATAATTATTATTATAACATTATTACATAAAAACGGTCCTATGTATGTTCGAACGTGCAAAACTCTGTCGCTTGCAATGGGGCTGCCGCTGTTGGTTAGCTTATTTATCTGGTTGTTAAATAATATTTTATGTAAATGGGTTTTGCAGTTCAAAAGTAAAGACAGGCTAATAATGATGGAAAAGGTGAAAAGTTTGAACGTGATCAACAAGGCTCAAAGTCTTATATATCTTTAAATTTTCAGCGACAGCGTGAAGCGAAGCTAAAAAAATTGTATGTATGGACAGTGCTAACTTTATGTAATAGTATATAAATTATTAATACGAAATTTTGAATAAATGAAATGAGTAGAGTTGGAAGTTTTTCTCTGATAAATTATTATATAAAATACTTAAATAAAATTTAAGAAATTAATAAACACACGAGAAAAAACATTAGGTAAAAATGTAGTACTATCTGTGGTATTACTATAAGAAGTAATTCCTTGAAGTTTCGAAATTTCCTAGAAACTCCTACAATGTCTGGATCGTCGCATCCTTTTAATTTTATAGGTATAACTTTGGAAGCCTATTAATTAATGGATTTTATATATTGTAGAATTATAATATTATTCAGGAGTAAAATCGTTTCAAAATTATTCCTGACACAAAGTGAAATAGGCAAAATGTGTGCCGCAATTAATTACCTAGCGGTCGCGTCTTTGTCTAAATACGCTCGCGACGTGTAAGAGTCATTCCGTGAGACGTTGCATTCTTTCTAATAATTCTTTCAATAACTATCAATTTCAATGTTTCCACTCCTGGGTATAGTATAGCCAGTGTCGACTCGTTAAACCACTCCAAATTTATGGTAGCCATACTGAGCTATTTATCAAGCGTGTAGTGGAAAGTGCTGGTGACAATATTTGTCGGTATCAAACGCGCGGTCTGAGGCAGCGGAGGCGCGCGGCGGTTACCTGCCTACGCGCGTAGGATAAGCCGGCCGGCTATTTATTTGCACGTCGTGTACGCGACCCGGTCCGTTCTACGTAATTAGCGAACCGCAAAGTTACCCATACACAAACACACACATTCCCGCCGCTCAGTGTGTTTACCCGAAATATGGGCGATACACACGAATAATTTATCACAGACACCCTGCACGCGGGGTTCGCTTTATTTCGCCTTACCTGCGATCTCGACCAACTAAAATGGTCGTGCCCCGAACAGGTGTTAAGTGCAAAGTTGACCGTGGCGTGCCGTCCCTCCTCGATTACTTCTTGCCTTTCGATTGCCTTTTTCTTAGTTTTGATTGGCCGGAGTGCTATTGAGCGTTTTCCTATTAACGAAAAGGTTTTATTCCCCGAGAGCACGGAGTTTACGAACGAGAATGAGTTTGGGCTCTTAACGTTGTTTGACGCGCGGAACCTCTGTAATCCTATTGAGGGTAACTTTTTTGAATTAACTGGATTGAGGATGTTTTCTTGTGTATAATATTATTTTGTTTGCGTTCTTTGTGGCGATTTTTATGGTTCCGTAATCAAATGGCAAAAACTGACGAACAGGGCGAATGTTCATCAGTTTTTGTCAAATTTTAAAAATTCGCACTCAGCCGTCACTCATTAGTCTATGTAAATTAAATATAAAGCGTATCTAAATCTAATTACGAAACCAATTATTAGGTAGATAATATTTCTATTCATTCTCTAGTGATTTGCATCCTTACTACAAATTAATAATTTGTGTTTATTACAAGTTATTCCGATATGATATGGTAAATTCAGACATCTTTCTGGGCGTTACTCTTTCAGATGCTTTACTGGGGCACTTTCTATCATTATTAATAAAGTACAACAATATTTTTTACTTTTCTTCACTATAACATACGTTTGAACCCTTTGGCATAAAATTTAAATTTAAAGTCATAAAACGACGACTACAGTATTTCGAATGCGAAGCAAACATCGCTCCGTTATCTAGAAGATAAAACTTTGAACGGTGCAACTTTCTTAGCTCATTATATCAGGGTAATTTACAAGAGGAGGTTGATGCAAATTATTCAATGTATTTCATCCGGCCATAAGACCTTGGAATATATCTCAACGTCTTTTTGCTTAAAACAATCCTCAATTTAATATCGTATATTATTATTAGTGGTAATAAACTTGATTTTGATCGTAAGTTAACGTCCGTCATAAGAACGGTGTTCAACAAAAAGTGAGAGTGACTAAGACTCAAATTTCTTTTAATAAAATTTGTTTTCGTTTTCAACGTAACTTAAGTAAATGTACTTGATATTTCTTTTTTTATACTTAAAATTCTTTTACTGAAAAACTCTTCATCCAGAGTCCTAAGCCTCTAAAAAATCGTGTAAGTCTAGTTTACCACTTCGCACCGCGCCGCCGTTTTTTGCGTATTTCGTTACGAAATTTTTTGTGCTGCATTTAAAGTCCCCGTAATAGCGACTCCATGATTGAGGTATTCGATCATTACCAACCCTTGGCTGTTCCAGAAAAGAGAACCCATGATTTTACCGATGGATAAAATTGCTTTGAATGTCTCTTCCAAGTCAAACACATTTTTTAAAGAGTGATATTTAATTACCACGCGATTTCCAATTTTCTCCATTTTCGAGAACTCGCTCCGACACGTAGGAAAAGAAAATCAAAACTTCTTGGATTATGATTTTAACAAATATCTAGGCTATGCCTTTCAGTATTTATTTTTCTTACCAAGGAATATCTCATCCTCATTTTTTATTGAATAGCCTTTATGATGTTCATTTGCACTAAATTATTCCACGACAAAAAATTGAGCTATCTCTAATATATAAAATTCTCGTGTCACAGTTTTAGTTGCCATACTCCTCCGAAACGGCTTGACCGATTTCGATGAAATTTTTTGTGCTTATCCGGTATCTATGAGAATCGGCCAACATCTATTTTTCATCCCCCTAAATGTTAGGGGTAGTCCACCCCTAAATTTTTTTTTTTAGACAAAATTTTTAATTTCTATTTTTTTATGATACAACATACAAAAATACATACAATCCTCAATTTTCACCCTTCTACGATCAACCCTTATTTTTTAATAGCCATTTTAGTAGTTACCATACTCCTCCGAAACGGCTTGGCCGATTTTTATCAAATTTTATATGCATATTTGGTAGGTCTGAGAATTGGCTACTATGTATTTTTTATACCCCTAAGTGATAAGGGTTGTCCTCCCCTTACATTTTATTTTTATTTTTTGGACAACATTTTAATTTTTAATTTTTTTATAATGTGCCATTAAAAAATACATACAACCCTAATTGTTCATCCTTCTATCACCAACCCCTATTTTTTAACAGTGGCGGGGATAACTTACTCTCAATTAAATTATTATATAAATATGTACGTCGCGAAAGTGTACTTTATTTAATTAATTTTAATTAACGGGAATGAGTTACGACTGACAGAAATTGAAACGATAAAGCATTTGTGTCGCGGGAACGAAAACGGGAAAGGGAAGAACGGGAATGAGTTAAGACTGAGATAAAAAAATTATTCTTGATGAGAATGGAAACGAAAACGAAGCTACACCAGGGCCAAGAACAGAAACAATAAAGTATTTTTGCGATGGGAACGAAAAAATGAAAGGAAGAACGGGAATGAGACAAGACTGAGATAAAAAAATGATTCTTATGAGAAACGAATACTACCCGTGCGAAGCCGGGACGGGCCGCTAGTATAAAATAAAAATTTTCTTAAATTATTTTGTGAAGTTGCATACTATCAAAAATATGCCTGTTTCAGTTTTGTATTAACATTTACTTTTCTCTCCTTTTCATTTGCTTGTATATTTTTAAACAATAAGTTTCAGTTATACTTAAGTTTAGCTGGCTAATGTTGAGTTTATAATCACCTTTAACCGTATGTACCTGTGTCATAAATTATGGGTATTACCGTAAATTAATCTAAGTTCTCGGGCCAACTAGAAACGAGGGTGCGAACGTGTGTTAAATAAACGCCACCGTACATTGCTCATTGTATTTTGTGGAGACTAAAGTTCCGGTGTACGACAATGTAGGGGAAACTAGTACGATTGTGACGTTAATTTTGGCTATAATCTCACGCTACCGTTACGCATTAATACAGTTCAAATTCGATCAGTCACAAAACTCCCCCTAGTTGACGTCGAACGGCCCAACGAGTGTCCTCTCAACAAAAAAGGGTTGCAAACCGGTAAGGCGCGCCCCGCGCGATGTCCGCCGGAAGCGTGTGCGTGCCCGGCGCGGTATCAATTTACACACATCGCTTGATTTATTTGCGGAAGGGTCACTTCCGAGATACGAGACACACTCCAATTTTATTATCTCACCAATAATAGCGTTTTTTTATATCCGAATGAGTGAGGAAAATATTATGAACTGGGTTGTATGAAAATTTTTTGCCGGTTTTGTAGGTGTTTATACACGAAACTAAGGAAATTAAAGCATTTTGAAAATAAATAAATTAATATGTGAACGTAAACTCCATGGAATTCCATACTATACTATGACACACAATTTTCAACGTTTTTTTTTTAGAATTTTTGTGACGATACCATTCTCGTTGTCCAAGGAAATTATGCTCCATTTAACAAAATAAGCCTTATTCAGACGAAGCAACATCGTGGCTGTAAGCTGGATGTGGTAGAACTTCCACAATATCTAGATCTTTTTGTTTTTTGTTGCGTCAAATTTTATCTATGTTACAGGTTCAGTAATGGCGGTGTTTTGTATTAGGGTCACATACAATATTCATTTTTTGGCAACTTGGATTTCACAGCATTTCAATTTGGGACCAGTTCAAAGTGCACTATTCCTCCAGAATTCCACCATACGCTTGGCATAACTTTTTTCTTAATCTATGTCGGTGAGTTTTTTCTTTTTTTTTTTGTTAAATCACAGAAAGTAGCAGACATTTGCCTTCAAACACTAGGACGATACAAATCCCTAACGTTGGAGTCCTTTGAAGGTCTTATAATGCTCGATAATCGTGACTACCAGCGTAAGGCTGTTGTTTATGTGTAACATATAGGATTTTATTGTTCACAATAAATGGGTCAGCTCAAAAACGTGACTTATCATCGAAGCTAATATCACCTCCAGAAAATCATTTTGACGGCTCAGGACGTTCTCACTCACACATTAAAATCTGATGTTATTGGCTCATCTGATTGACAGTGCGCAGAAGCACAGATGGACAAATCTGTAACGTGTGCCATTTCGGTTTTTGTATTTGTGTGAAGGTTTGTACTTTTAATTTTGTTTATCAATTTTCGTTAGGAAACCATGTCAGAAAGCATTCACCAATATTTTATACATGTATCAAGATTATTTGACTGTATGTCAGTAACGCTATCTAAAATGTATATGTTTTGCTACGATGACCAATACAAGTTAATTCTGTAAACAGCCTAAAATCTCACAAATCGCGTTTGCTACACTTGTTATATTTTCATTTTTTCTTCCAATAATGTCCTATTAAGACACAAATTAATATTTTTCATCAAATGTTTTCTCGAGTTGTCCAAGGTAAGTCGAAAAGCAAAATTATTTTTTGAGCCGTAATTAAACGTTGTAAATTGCTTTTTAAAATCTTATAATTAAACGTCGGGTGTCACTTATTTATTTAAATTTTTAGGGTTCCGTACCTCAAAAGAAAAAAGGAACCCTTATACGATCATTTTTATAACCCTTATACGTCCGTTTGTCTCTCCGTCTGTCAAGAAATACCCTTTTTCTCAGGAATGCGTGAAAGTATCTAGTTGCAAATTAATATCAAATACTGTCAAGATGAAGTTTCTAAGACAACGCAATTTATATGTTTGACGCAGTCAAAAAATAGTAGTTTCCTAGAAAGGAAGGTCTCAGAGCACAAGAAAAAGTAAAAATCCGATTGTTTAAATAGGTAATTAGTTATATCACGTAAAAAATATTTTTTAATATATTTAAATTGACATGCGTTTTCGTGCCGTCTTACGATGGGTTGCCATATAACAATTCCTACGGTACCCTTAGGGCACTAGTCCGACTCGCGTTTCGGCCGATTTTTTTAATTTTTAAAGTAGATTATTTGCGGTGTAATTTAGAAGTGGTCAGGATGGTTGATAAAATATATTTTCTTTATTTATTTTAGTATTTTTTAAATTAATCTGTATTTGTTTAGTATCAAAGATTAAACTTCTTGCTTTAGTATTCTAAACTAGAAATTTTGTGTTTTAATTTTTTTAAATGTTAATTTAAATACGAAAAATAGTGAATCAAACATAAATACCTTAACAATAAAATTATTTTAAAAGTACATCCTATATTAAGGTATTAAAAGACATTCGGATGTGAAAAATGTAATTTTTTGCCAATGTAGATAGTTTAAAATCGCTATTCGTAGTACTATTTTCCTTCAAATTAAATGTAGTGGTTTTTATCGCTTTAGTAGATTTACTGCTTATATCAAATTTTTATACAATTTACAAAATAGTAAATGGTAAGTAATAATAAAATGGTCGTCACATTATATTTCGTGCGTTATTCTTTAATTTGGCTAAGTTGCTATGGATTAAAATAAAATGATCTCTTGACGACGAAATAAAATAATCCAAAAATAGTTGTGCTCTCGAAACACATTTACGACTCGACAAGCTCGTCAGGCTAATCTGGCACTTTATCGTTTTGCACGGCTGAACTACTGCGGCGAAGCTCGGCGCGTCTGCTATTTCTATTGTCGTAGGTAGAGCGTGCTGCCCTGACCATACCGCCCACTACCGGCACATGACACGAAAATATTTGTTATGCCATGCTACCCGATTTGTTCGACTAATAAATTACCGTCTAAAGACGAGAAAACGTGCTTTGTTTGTAGCGGAATTCAAAATGTTAAATTCATGACTTGGCACACGGCCTACTGATTTGCTTATTTATTATCTTTTATTTTAATTTTTTTAATTGTCGAGTTTTACCGCATTTTTAATGAATTATTACATACGCTTAATGTGATAAGTTCAGATATATTAAAATATGTACCAGGTCACGGTTGTGGACCTACTCGCGCAAGTAACGTGTCTGTCTGTCAGCGCGCCTCCCGTGTTCGTAGCTCTAATTGGCTATCGTCGCGTACATGTCTTGCCTTCACTCGGTTTCTCGTCACTTTCCAGCTCAAGGCATAACTAAGTGACGCGGTAATTCTGAACCATAAACTCTAAGTTCCTGATTGTGCCTAGTTACGAAAACCTTGTCATAAATAAATATCATAAAAAAAATGTAATAATATAAAAATATATACGTATACATATGAGTTATACTGTCCGTTTTATCACACAAATTATTTTATATAATCGGCTAGATGTTATAAATACATCGATGAACCCGAAAAACTTCGCTCGGTAACCTAAAAGAACTTAACGATTGCTATTTTGAATTCGATTAAAATGTTTATAAAAGAAGCACAAAAAGATTAAAGCGAGCTTTAGGAGGGACTCGAGCGAGCGGAACCACTCGGTGTGAGCCGTCGCCGCCGTCGAGCAACATCGTCGGCAAATATGCCAGCTTATTGAAGCTTTTTTTTTTCTTGTCTCGTGTTTATCTTATTATACCCGTCGCAATTGAAGCGATCGCTTACAGCGGTGGCAGCAGCCACCATTTGCGCTCGTGCTCGCCGCGGCGCCGCCGCCTCGTTCCGAATTTGCATAATAATCGCATCCGCCTTGTGTGTGCTCTGGATAATAATGCGTGGAAGCGATTTAGGATATGATTTCCTTATACGTATAAAGTTTTTATATGCTATTTTCTATTCATTTGAATGTTAACACCTTATACTTGCTTATTCGTAAAAAAAGCTCTTCATCCTTGCTTTGTTTATTTTTTTACAATCGAATAACTCGAGAGTTGTTGAAATTACTTCTTTGAATCGCAGGAAAATCATAGGGATTGAATTTCTAAATTATTCCAGATATACTTCTTAACTTTTATTCTGGTATTATAATGTTCAGCATGAAAATGAATAAAATTTCCTAGCTCTTAAACAAAGTTACACATAAATTATATGATTCTTCTAGATTTAACGAGCTGTGTCCAAATGTGTTTTCAGAATTGCTCGGTCACGTCGAGTTTCTGAGATATTGATGTTTGAAGATGGATGTCTTTTCTTTCTTTTTTTTTTTTGATTATGATACATAAAATTATTTTGTTAATATTATAGAAAAACTTAACGAGTCTGAAATTCTGTGAACAGGTCCTGATCCTTCGTGATATCTCTTTGCTATTTGTCAGGATATGATTTATATTCGTCCGACTGATCTGCGTGAATGACAAAGTGCGATAGCTACGGAATCTCGGTAGGTACACGAACTTTTTACTTTTTAAGAGAGTTGCAGTTATAACATGCGTACACGCAGAGCAATCGTGGACGCGGTAAAAATAAACGTAACCAAAGATTTCAGCCACTTCGGACTTCACCGGGGCGGGCGTACATCTATATAAACAAAAGTACCTACAGTTAAAACTTTCACTACCGACGTATAATTTTTCAAATACGAACGAAACGAATCTATTATATCTATTATAATTTTAACTTCTGACGTGTAGAAATAAACCAAATCATGATTAAATATTAATTTAATGAATGAACTATAATGTATCGATATAAAGGTGTTAAAATGATTTATAACGATGTTACGTAAAAACCTTATCGAAAAACTACATTTAATAGTCTGAAATCTTCATTATTTCAAACTATTTTTGATCGTTGATGGCGTCGGGGACCGCTAAGTAACTTCACTGCTTAAGTTCCTAATTTTTATTATGTTAGGTACGTCAAATCAAATCACAACAAAATATAGATGCTTGTATAGGTATAACGTTACTATTAAGCGGTCTCCAAAGACTTAAGGATCAAAAAAGATTTGAATATTAATATAAGTATCCTTATTGTTTCGGACTTTTAAAATTTAATTTATTCGTATCGGAGGTTTTATGAATGAAAAAAATTCAGATCAAGTTTTTTAAACTTAATTGTAAACATTTGACTTTAAACAATGGCAGGATAATTTCAGACAATTTGACAGCTTCGCAAATCGTTACCAGGTAGTGTAGATGCAGACCTGTAATTTTATTATTTTCTATAAACTTTTGAAAACACATTTTAAAATATTGACATAGAAATGGACTATACCCAGCTGTGACACGACCGTAGTCTGCTTTTCACTTTCAAACAGTTCATCACGCCCCCAAAGTAAGTAAACCCACTACTTCATTTTCATCTATGGTGATGTGATCATTGGTTTCCGTGAAGTTGTCATTTCTGTGATAGGTGGTACCCAATCTAAAAACCAATACAATATTAATAATCCGCGGATATTCGGTTAAGTGTTTAAGTTAAATAATGGATTACACAAAGTATTTCTAAAGTCAAAAATAAGAATAACTATCTTAAAAGTTTGTAATCTTGATTTAATTTCACTGTGCTGTAGTCGCGAAAAATTAATGAATTAAACTAATTAATAGGCTCATGCGTTCTAACTTCATAGCTTTTAAAGCTTCTTTTTTCTTACACATTTTGCTTTTCTTTGGTTAATTCGATCTTTAATTTGTTCACTGTCCAGTTTTTATATTTATCAACCATTTTTAAATAAAAATCAAAGATAAAGAATAATAATATGAAAAATACCCAATATGCCCATGAAAGTATACAACGTTCCACGGTTGATATGCCTCGCAGCACCACCAAACAGGATAAATTTTCTGTCATCTTGCCATTGCTGATATTTTACGTATAAGAAAAATCGTAAAAAATGTGAATGAATTTGTTTTAAAATTTTTGCTTCAAATCATTCACATAAAAACAGTCTTCAACCGAAAAAAAAAAACGCATCAACATCGATTCACACGTTTAAGGACTACGATATCGCATATAACAGACACACCGATGAAAATGTAGCTAAAAACCATCCCTAAAAAATTATAAAGCTTTCTATTGAAGTCGGTTCAACCATTCGGGAGTTACGATGCTGCAGACAAACAAACATATAAGTAGGTGAGAACCATCCACGTGTCCCGATTAAACCTGCTTTCAATTACAAACTAGAGATGCCACGAATATTCGGCAACTATTCGGTATTCGGCCTATTCGGCCGAATAGTACGTACTATTCGGCCAATACCGAATAGCAAATCATGTAAAAAGAGACATGTTGTTTTACTCAAAATTATGTATTTATTTCCAAATTACAACATTTTAGTAGTTAAAATTAATCAGTGGTAAGTTGTGATGGATAAAAACGAGCTTTTCAGCATTTTTTGGTAGCAAACGATTGCGCTTTTTATCGTAAACGTTACCAGCCTCAGAAAATAACCTCTCACTATAAACGCTACTTCCAGGCGAAGAAAGATAAACTTTTGCAAATTTCGAAAGGTTCGGGTATTGTTTTTCGTTTGCTGACCACCACTTGTAAGGATCGGCCTTCCGATCTAGGCGAACTGTTTTCAAATAAAAATCCAACTCGTTTGCCACAGCATTCTTTTCCACATCCTCCTCATCATTAGCATTTCCCATATTATCTGTAGCGACTTCTTCGAAGCAGTTCCAGAAACTGTCATGTATTTCAACAATCCTATCATTTTCATTCAAGTTTCTTTTCTTACGCGCTGGAGAAGAATCGTCATCGGTACTACTTGGTTATTCGGCGGCCGAATATTCTGCGCTTCGGCCGACAGCGTTGCCGAATATTCGGTATTCGGTATTCGGCCAATTCACTATTCGTGGCATCATTATTACAAACCCTGTATCAAATCCGTTTAGGAGCTACGTTGTCACAGACACACATGCAGATATAGGCCTCAAACTTATGACTCCCCTTGTTGTCGACGTTGGGTTTAAACGTATATTAAAATGTTATTATTAATTTACCTTAACTTGTATTCGGCTACATACTTAATTACAGCGATGAATATCAGGTGGTGACGTTATCGGTACGCACCGTCGTCGCTATCGTCAGTCGATCTTCCACCGACCGCAATGTATCTTTAATTAAATGCATTTTTTTACGAAACTGATATTGCATTATTCACACCAATCAGTTCATTAAAATTACTACAATAATTATTATTGTTTTAAATTAAAAACGACGATTTTTAATGACTTCATCTGATATTTCATGCGATAAAATGGTTACATCTGACTGTATTTTTTTGGTGGCTGAGGCACAATAATTTGTTCTTTTAATTCTGTTTCCAGCTGCTTTATGTGCTCCATACCGTCCCCGTTTTCTTTTTTCTTACATTTTATTTTTGACTCGCTATGTAAAACAATATTGCTTAAGTGCATCGACGACGAGATACAGGTTATCTGGGATATTTATTATAGACGTGATTGATGATGTATAAGTCTCAGTATTACAACACTTCTCGTTCTAACGAGAACCTACCGCAAACCCTCTTAAAACGTAACATGAACGTGTTAAAGATCGTTTTGTTCTCTTATTAGACTGGAAGTTCCACATTGTACATAAATAATTCAGCGGATCAATCTATTTGTAGGTAGCATAAAAAAATAAACAATTCAATATTCACACTCAGCACAGCAGGGCGTTAACGGGTAAGAGATGAAACACATTACGTACATCAGTGGCAAAGCCGCGCGGTCTAATCCAAGCTTTCCGACCATAAGCCCCTTAAATACAACATTCGACGTAATTAGTCGGCAACTGGCGAACGCTGCCGGTCTCCGACGACGGGGGACTCGGGTATACACGAACGTCGCCCACTGTACTCGACTCGCCCACAACAGCTCGAAACAAAATACATTTTTATACGGAGAGCAAACAGAATAAGTTAACGGCGTCGGTGCGTCGCTTTACTCTGTATTTTCTGAGAATGAGCCGAAAAATTCTCTGTTAAATCCCTGTTCATTTATTTATTTTCTACATGGCTCAAATGCAATTTTGTTTTCTGTTTTTTGTAAACAATATGTTATATTACTAAAATGTTAAATACATTAATGTGCAAACAATAGTGTATTGTATGAGCTTAGTTCAATAGTATACCATACCTTATCAGTCCATCATGCCCCACTGCAGGGGCTAGAACTCCCCTCGATATGACGGTGCTTGGAGCTTAATCCACTACTCTGCTCCAGTGCGGGTTGATGGATTTTAACGATACAATTAAGGGGATAGTTTTTCTATTCGCGGCTTCGGCTTAGCATCGTTATCTCCGTTTCAATCCCTCCTCCCCGACCTATTCCTGCCTGAGTGACAAAGATCACAAGAACGAATTCCCAAAAATATCTATAAAATACCCGTAGAAACAGCTTGCGGCCCGTGACTGTTTCCACCCCTGAAATGTGTATGAATTGGAACTAAAATTTGCAAAGTCATTAAGAAAGGATGTCCCTTGGGCGGTACGTTTTTTTTTTTTAATTCGCTTTAATATCGAATTTACGGCTCATTATTTTAAAAAACAAAGAACCGACGAAAATCATGTTTTTTAGAAATGTATTATAAAATAACAAAACAAGATATCCAAAAAACATAAAAACTCACCGCCCTGTGACAGTATTTCTCCTATTACATTTATTTTTTCTATAAATATTGATACAGAAATACAGCGCAGATTAGACACGGGCGGAAACGTCCCTTTTTTTGTATGAAAAGCCTACCCCCTTAACGAACATAGTTCAATATTTACGATACGTACGAATGCATAGATGTTACAGGATTATTTATTTATCAAACGTGCATGTATTTTAAAGGTGTTATTTTCCTCGAGATCTACGTAACAAAATACGCTTCTTTAATATGTGAATACAAAACAAAAATAAATGGTACGGAAGGAACGGCCACTATTTGCTAGTTGGATAATGGCACGACGAAATCACGCGCATTTGTGCCGCAGTAATCGCCTTATTATCGTAACCGCGACACAATCTCGACGTTATTTGTAAGGTTATTATTAAGTCCCCTTCCTTTAGTGCCACCCGCGGCCGAGGGAGGGCGGGAGGCCGCCAGAATACGGCACTCCATAAAGTCGAGATAACGGTGAAGTCCCTAGTCCGGTCGCAACTTGGCAGATAAATTTCAGTCCGTGCCGCCCGACCCTCCTGCGATTGTTTTATGTTCGGATACTAACTACTTGTCGGTCTTCATCTCTTCTGTTCTAATTTTACGACTTTATTTTGGATCATAACATTATTTAAAATCTTTTAATATTTCGAAATTGCAAAAAAAAATATAATTAATATTTGTAATGTAAAAATTACAAGTAAAAATGTAAATTGACAACAACGTGACGTCGCCTTAAATTAAGCATTTTATCTATAATGACAAAATTAAAATGATGAGTATATTTTCAACCGTTCATTCAATTCTCCCTGGAGCGCGACACGGTGCGATCGTTCTCCATGTAAAATTAAAAGAGGTAGAATTTCCCGGGGTGAGTTTATTCATTAGTTGCCGCCGCGAGCGAGCGGGGAGGCCGTCGGCGCGCCCCCACCCGGCGCTCTCACTTTATGGATATAACCTCGACAAAATACCCCTAAAATTGCACTGTTTTTATTACGTTCCCTCTTTATTTCTTTCGGTTTCTTGGTTCGCTTTTTATACCGTTATTATTTTATTAGCTAGTGAAGATGAGAGCGATCGACCGAACTCGACGAGGCGATGATGTCGCCTCTGTTGGATTGTTGTTTAATTTTTTTCTTCATTTACCCACAGTATAGGCTATTTTGGGACTAAGTGGTCACATGTGAGATGTTCCAAACATTATAATATTTCTTCTACGACACATTTTATAAAGACACGATTAGCAATCGTTGCATGTGTAACATAAGGTTGAGTTTTTCTTATTCGTTCCGTACATCGTGTACTCGACTGTCGATGTTTTTATCAACTCTTACATATAGTGCTCACACGAGTGATCGATTGTGCCGTGATTCACTTCGCTTCCCCTCTAACCGGTACGGTGATTTGTTCCCTTGCCCCGCGCCGAGTCGCTCTGCTGTCGACGTCGACGTTTATGCGCAACGTGTAGTGTATCCAACAATCTGCGAGTGGTTCGAGAGCACGGCTCTTTTATTAGACAGCTTGTGTTCCACTGCCACTATTTAGAGGCCTTACCAAATTCGCAGCGCTGGAGTTTAGATAATTTTGCGAAAGCACATGTGCCATTTGAGAATAAGTTACGAATGATACGTCCTCTGTCCTCTTTTGTCACTCCAGCAGACCGACTGGCCGATTTCCGAGGCATTTCGAGAGTCGTTAGCGTTCGTTTGGATTGTTATTTAGAAATGTTGTCATGTTTTTAGGGTTCCGTAGTCCGACAAGGAATCTCTATTATTTCGCCATCTTTCTATTTGTCTGTAAGTCAAGATCATTTTTCTTATAGATTGTTTGTGCTATAAAAATGCAATTTAGTATGGATAGGCTTATTTGTAAACACTACATAGGTGTGTATTGTATCTTTAAAAAAAAAATCTAGGTGCCTCCCATACATGCAAATTAAATGGCAAAGAAAGGGTGAATTTTTTTTATTTTATTTCTCACGAATTCATTGTTAAGGGATTAAAAACGGCAGGGACTATTCGCAAAAATGGTAGGTACGTTTAGACGTAGACAGCCAGCTAACAAAATAATCAAAAAGACCTTATTATATTTTAATTATATTCAATACTTAAATGTATCTAAATAAACGTATTTTCATGGTCCCCTATCTTACGACTGACCGTTATAACGCCACTCATTTCTCTGCTTATCCGAGCTACTATTTTTTATTTTAAGTATTTCTGCAATACTAAAATAATATTAGTAGAACATTAAAAAAATCAGTTGAATCTTACACTAAAAAAAAATTGTAGCAATATGTGGGATAATTGGATAAAGAAAATAAAAACCACAGTGTGTGATCCTATCTAAACATGTTTAATTTTGTATTCTGGTGTAATACCTACCTAATCTCGTTAACAAATGGAATTGGACTGATATAGGCAACCCGTATTAATAAGAATTATGTTTCTTCATAATAAAATAAATAATTATGATTATCAATCATGAATCTAACCGGCTTTGCTTATTAAACCTTAGTACACAGTTAAATTTCGGTGATTTCAACTCGAAATGAGGCAGAAAAGATGAACGATGGCCATGGGCTAAGCGTGTAACAACTTTTCAAATGTGCAGCGAAAGCTAAGTAGACAGTGGCTGGCTGGTTTCATGGAGAGAGAGGAATCTTTCTTTAGAAAACAACCTCACATCAAGTGGACCTGGATTAGCCCCAACGGCTACAGTAAAAATAAGATCGACTTCCCAGCAGTGATCACGTATGGTAAGAAACGCATTGAATCTTAGTGCATAGAGACTAAAGTCTGGTTATGTCAGTGATAACATACGAAAGTAAGATATTGCCGCAAAATATTGGCCTCATTAACAGCTCAGAATCACTAGGTGCTATGGGAAAGAGCTGCGATTGGAATCTCTGCGAGAGAGAATTTGTAACGAAAAATTCCATAGAAAGACTGGAGTGAGACATATCTCACAGAATTACCAAATTAAAGTGGCGTGAGCAGGACACATTCTTCGCAAAATGGACAACCGCTTTGAAAGGTTTTCGAGTTGTGACGATGAACCGAACGTCAAAGCGTGGGACGACCCCACACTAGGAGGACCGACGACCTTCGCGGGACTCCATCGATTATACAAATGGCGCAAGATCGTTTGTTGTGGAGATGTAGATGGAGCATAATTTATATGTCTCGAAGTGGACGTATGGTGGCTGAACCGACTATTTAATACGAAGATTCAAATGAAAACTAAGGTTATGTGTTAAAAGAACACAAACAAGAACTCATTTTATATTCTTCAATGTGCAATTTATCATTTTACCAGACTTAAAATACATTTCCATTACATTACATGTATATGTAATGTAATGGACTAAACAACACGCATTTACAGTGTATCGGCCGCCCACGAGTTCGAACGAAAATAGTGGGTTCTAGTTACAAAAATGATTCCAAAATCTTTTCGTGCACATACATTTTCGCCCTTAATTGACAATAGTTGAATGTGAACTGCTAAACGACAAATGGAACAGGCGTTTAAACGCTCATCGTTCAGTCAATTCAGTATGAAATCCATAAAAGCACGAATTGACTAGAAGCCCTTTTCTGCGTTTACCGTCTAACCACTCATACTCTAGCTGGCTGGTGTCCGATAGTGAGTTTCAGTCCGCGAGGTCCCAGCGCGCCGGTCTTCAACCCCATGAAATCCCGTAAAATTTCGTTTGACATTTTCGATATTGTAAAGTGACATGACTATTAATAGCAAACGCTGCTGTCAAATTTATTTACTCTATGATTAAATCAAATAGTTAAAGAAGTAGTGGAGGGGAACTATATGTTAATTAGAGAATATTTTTTTATAAATTTATTCTCTTTTAAAAGTAGTAGATGAAACTACCACTCTCAAAGCAAGAAAACCGTGGAATCTGTATAAAACTAGGTTTTGAATTTAAAACAAACTAAAACTTGTATATGAAATCAGTCGATTAACAGGTTTTATACCTTAGCCACTACCTGTAAATTTAAAATATGCTCTATAATCCTAATTATCAGTTTAAAATCTTATTGTAACTGTTTAATTTAAGAAAGGACTAAATCCGACGTCGTAAGCTAATGTCTATATGGTTTTTTTTTTAATTTATGGCTATTATTAATCTATGTAAATAAAAGGCGAAATTATTTCGCTTATAAAGGGTTTTTAAAATTTTTAACGTCGTTGGTTTAGAGTCACTCTAAACTACGAATGTCGCAGTAATTTTTTTGAAAAGAATTAGGTAATTGACACTCTCTATATCTATGAGGCGATATCAATGATATTCGATTGTGCGTAAAAGAAAAGAAGCAATCGAATGTTCGATGCCCACTTCCCACTTTGCAGGGAAATTTCGTATTGTCCCGATTCACAATGGATTAATTGAAAGCGCAGACAGATCGAACAACAAAAAATAAATAAAACAAAATCATCCCCATCCAAACAGAAATTCCGGTCGGTTTTATTGTTTTGTCACTAAAATTAAATCTCGTTGCCTTTTGTGTTGTGGCGTATGCGATTTAAACAATTCCATTCGTTCGCCTCGATAGCGTTGCCACATTTAACACGTCGGCACTCACTTTACGTTTTATTTAGTCTACCGGTTTCACGAACAAATGGGTTTACATCTTACATCTTGTCGAAATATATCTGTTCGTACATAATCTACTTTGATATTCTTTAATTATTATTCATAGCGTTATCGAAAATTTAACTAAAATCAAAGTGATGTTACAAATGAAGGATGCTACTGATCACGCTGGAATGGAAATATGCTGGAAGTAAATATCTAGAGGTTACCAGCTGTGTTTACCTAATCCCGTCATCTTAACATAAATTGCTTCAACGAGCTTCGACGTCAAATTTTATATATTATTGTACGTGTGTACTAACTACCGTGTTAAGATGAATCACGATAAATATATTAGCACCGACATAAATTTACTCCTGATATTTAAGCCTCTCAAAATTGTTTGTCAGTGATGAGCCGGATTATTTATCCGAAACGATTTGCTGAAAATAATATTCATGAACTCTATTCAGTTAGGACATTATGCCCCTTAATAAATAAATCGGCCATGCTGACAGATTGAAATATCTCTGGCGATTTTTCTGTATCATTAGATCAAAACATTGTTGGGATGCCAAATAGTTCGCAACAGCAATTCAAGAAAACGATTGGCAAACGACCAACGCTCGACTCTAGCGTATGCGGCTCGCGACTCGGCTGAGAATCACTGCTGACCGCACGCCCACATGTTTCTACTTACCGTTTGTACAACAGTTGCTACATTGCAATTTTGCTCCCTTTGCGGCCTGGCGAAATATTATCAAGCCGTACAATTTAATCTTGCACGTTCACGTCACAATTTTCATTTATAGCCGTCTAAACACGCTATGAGCTGCTTCTATAATATTTTTCGCGTTTACAATGTAACGATGCTTAAACGAATGTCGAACATACCTATAAATAGCAGAAAATAATTTACATCGAGGATATACCTGCCTTTTGGTAATGAAATAATGCGATATTAAACATCGCCACTGTGTTATGCTGTGACCACTACGTGGACATTCAGCAGACATGCCTGACGAGACATGGCTAGTTTTATAGGCCCCGTGTACTACAAAGGCGGCACGTTGTTGGCAGCTACGATGGGATTCCGTGCACGCTGCGCGCCGGGCGAATAAGCGCGCGTCACTCACGTCCACCTGGCCGCGTAGGCGGACGCGAATCCATGGATCGCTTTTGAAGTGATTATTCAGCTAATGCATAATATTCGTAAATAAAGAGCGAAATAAACTAACTCACCACCGTCTTGCAATTAATATTTTTATACATGTGAAAGCGCTATAATTCCAAGAAGCCGTATCTTCTTCTATCTTCTACATATACTTATAGGCAAAGACAAAACAGTTCACTACATTTTTCTCCTCTATTCCCGGTTGTATTTTTTATTTAATTTTAATGGTACCCAACAGTTTTGTATTGTAAATACATCTAAAAGTGCATCTCAAATATACAATGAGCGAATGTATAAGAAAACATGCAAATTCGTGTTTTTCTCAAATTTCCAATAATGACTGATCGAATTTCCACGCGGCAAACAGTGCAAACGCTAAGTAAATCTATAATTTTATTTTAGATATATCTTAGTCATTGTTACTGTATAAAACTCTTGAACAAATCAGAGGTACGGTTCTTATATATCTATGCACTGTACGAATTATATACGCGTCATAGTACAAAAGTAATAAATTTAATAATAGAGAAACTTTGGACATAAGTTTTTCATCTCGCTATAAATATTTGGATGTAATCTTTAGAAACAATTTGTTGATTATCTCGTGAGACAGTATTTACCTACGTCCGATGGCAGAGCACCAAGTTTCTTCAACCATGAATGAAATCTAACGCCCCGTGTAACGCCGACACGATTACTTTGTATCATATATTTCGTGTGTGTGATGGGGATTAATGTGTTAAATTTGAAGATTGTTTCCATCGTGTAACGGGATTATATGTTCGCAAAAGATGCATGATTAATGAATTTAATATGACAACGTAAAAGGGAAATTAATTAATTCGCTTTAAATGAAGCAACCTTGATAAGAAAATAATAATTAAATCAACCAAGTGCGAGTTACGAACAATGCGCCCATAGAGGCTGCTGGCCGCACTATTATTTGAATATTGTTTCACTTAGTAGTAGTAGAGAAATTTATTAGGTTATAGTTGTAACATTTTTATTTCTTATATTGTACTGTAGCATATTTTAAACCACACCTGTAACTGTTTTTTCTCCTAATAAATAAATAAATAGCGTTTTTCCCAAAAGTTATACCTTGTATTCCACTCTTGGTAAATAAGATACTTTCAAAAACAAGGGAAGAGACAGATTTAAATGTGTTAGTTATTCGTAAATAATCAATAAGAAATGTAAAATAAGAAAGATATGTTACACTGCTGACATTTAACAATTTTCAAAAGAGCTAATTTTTGGAGGTCTCCACTTCGTTCCCCTTCACCACGAAGATCGCTAAAAAAGATTTTTAGCAAATCGACCACCGTGGATGTTAGCAACAGCAATAGTTTCACTTATCTATTATATTTTCAAAGATAAACTGCGCTTACGAGACAGACGGACAAGCAAGTGATCTTGCAAGTGTTATTTTTATTATTTTATTATAGAGAATGGAACCCTAAAAATGGGGACAAGCGTCCGCTGAAGGGCAAATCCTCATGTGGTAAGCAGCGCTGGTAACAAAAGAGGCTGCCAGTCGTCCGTCGCGCACAAAAGACGAGCTTAATACTAGATCATTATTTATTCACATCTATAACGAGATTGTCAGCGACGGCCCTCGACCCGAGCGTGTCCGCGCAGCACCAACGCTCTGAGTCCACGTCCCTCACTTATTTGTCTCTCCGTTACGCTCGCCCTAGCCACCCTATCTGTATTTACCCTCGCTCGCTCCTTTTGCCAGTGTAATTCTCTTTTTATGCCAGAGTTATAAAGCTATTACTTTTTCCTTTTAAGTTTTCTCGCTACTAGCGACGACGGTGTAAATTCTCGCTTTCTCCAAAATAATGTCTTCGAATCACATTCGTCAACTTTACGTAATAGGTTTTTTTAGAATATATTTATAGAATTATAAACTTTATCGATATTTTCTTTTTTTTTTTTTTTTTGTTGTATTAGTATTGATGGGGTTATTGTGACCCAAGCAAAAACAATAGTTTTATGTTTCTCTAATTTAAATTTTAGACCACGATTTGTAAAGGAAATTTAATAACGATCACAATGTCGCCATCAGATGAGTACACAAAGCAAAATCTTAACATGTTGTATTTCAACAGCTTACACGATAACGACGAGCGAATGTAAAATTATTAAAGGTGTTAGCCATTACGGAATACGAGTTTACAACACTACATATAATGCGGTGTTTACGACGAGCAACGTTCCAGCAAAGCCGCTAGTGTCATTTCCGCTGATTCTCAAATGCACTATCCGCTTTTCTAGTAAGCGCGTTTTAACGTCCTCACCAGTGCTAAAATACGACGTAAACTTGCCAGTTGTTGACGTAAAGCTCTCAAAGCCACGCGGAAACAATGTTACACTTGAGAATTTTTATTCAAAAGATATGAGAAACGCCGGAGCACTCGCAAACGGCTAGATAATGCCGGCAGATACTCGGTGCGCTCGTTGAAAATTTTATATAGCTCCGCGCTGCATCCACGACTGCAGTGTCCCCTTGCGTCTGTCATTGCGCCGCTTTTGAAAGCTTCCTGTGTATTCACTCGTCGCTGATCGCATGCAGTTTCACCAGAATTGTTTGTCGCCGGAATCAATTAATTGTTTAGTTTGTGTGTACACAAAAGTATCTGTCACATCTGGTATTTTAACCGACTGCGCCAGGTATTTAGTTCTACAAGCTTTTTTATTTAACTTGTAACAATGTAAACAAATCTTGGAAATCAAATTTGAACTATAAACATTTTACACCCGTATATAATTCGGATGACAATACAAATTTTCACTTGTCCGATGTCTTTGTTCATGTGTAATCAAATCTTGCTAGTTAAATTTAATTGACTTCCCGGTGTTCGCTTGAACCGAAATTTTAAACACTTATGTAACTGCGATGATTATACACTAAAATGACCTGACGCTACTGCCAGAATTTTCTCCTCACGAGGGCACTCCTGCACAGTTTGTAGCACGGCCATGAAACTTTGTTTATACGTTGGCTTTTGATAGTCAAACATGATTTTCACTGTGATCTAATGGTGCAGCCAAGATTATCTCCCCACTAGGGCACCCCTCAACGGTTAGTAGTACGGACGTGATATTTTGTATAGGTATACGTTAAATTCTGATACCTTACAATGAATGTTATGTATACCACCGGGCTGGAAAGTGAATAAAAAAACCCTTCAAAGGGTTTTAGTAGACCCACCGAGAATGAACTTATATTTGTCTTCACAAGCATTTTCGTCGTACAAGGTTTCACATTAATTTTCGTTTCTGAGATCGAACACTCCATAAGTACTCCACTTAAAATATTTATTCCTGAAATTATACTTTTAAAAACGTTTACTTCGAAGAAATGAAAAAAAAAACAGTAATAAACATAACATGTATTTGCATTAGTTTTCATCGTTCTCGCTATCAAATGTGAAAGTTTCACATTGGATACTCCATCTCTCCAATTTTACATTTCATTGTTAAAACTTGATGATGCATCAAATGGCACATTTTTTTTAAATCCAATCTAATTCTATATTTTTCTGTGTTCGTCATCCTGTCATCGTCACATCCGAAATGCTGCGCATCTTAAAATGCACTTTGGCATCCACCAAGCTGCTAGTGAAAGTTTTTTTTTCTGCTTTTTATGATCGTTTTGTTCGTACACCAGCCCATGCCACGACGACTTGGTGAATCTAAGAAATAAGTTATTTTGATTCAATTCTGAATGAATAGGTTACAAGTCAGGTTTAACAGACTACTAGATTGACTAGACTAGATTGATGATCTATTATTGTTTTTTATGTCAATGTGAGGAACCAAGCGGAGCGACAAGCCGCCCAAGGCTTCTACGTAGACTTTTCATTATTTCAAAATTAATCAATTAGTTTTAATTAATTAAATGAAAATCATATAATTTCCGCTTTCCAAACAAGCGCTGGACGATATTAACATTCACATGATTTCTGAATTGTTGTTTTTAAGATTTCCGGAATGGTGAAGGTACGTGCTAACATGCGCCGGCGCATGGCCGAGTATAAAATTATAATCAAATATTTCGGTCCAAGAGGAAATTGGTGATTGTTATCACACTTCGGTACATTTTAGCAGTCTCCAACATTGAACATTTGCCCGTACTAATAATAAAACCGGACACATATCAGCTTAGGGTTCCAACCCGATCACTTTATTCATTAATCACACAAAACAGTGACAAATAAAATGTCATAACAGTAAAAAAAATCTTATCATATTTTTTTACTGACAGTTTATTTTATTGAACTGTCTTCGTAAAAGTTACTTAGTATGATTAGTGGAATATCGAGTTATGTAGCTGTAGGTCTAGTTGATGGTGGACTTTTGTACCAAGTCCCAAACTATTTTGCCCATTGTTTTTTTTTTTTGTTGATAACTGAAAATTGCGTATATCTCAAAACTTGTCAACGTATAGCTTGTTTAAAACATTTTTCATTGAAAGCGTATTAACGTCTGCCTTCATCATATTTTTTTTTACAGTTTTTCGATCTCAGGGTTGAAATGTTTGAGAAGAGTACACATTATTAATGACTTTGGGAGTTCGATCTCGCGAAATATTTGAGATATTCGTAATATTGTGAAATATTCTTAGGCCACTTGTTACTAACGGCGATTTGCCATCTTTTCCAAGTCGTCAGTCAATTTAGTGGTAGTCATCCCACGCTTTAATGTTCGGTTCGTGATTGCCACTCGAGAGCGTTTTTTTCCCCAGCGGTCATCGGTTCTGTGGGCAATGCGGTCTGCCTATTGCCACTTCAGCTTGTTAATTATGTGAGCTATTTCGGTTACAGTAAGACGCAACGCAGAGATCGCATCGGGTCTCTTCGGAAATTAACCACGATGGACGAAATTGAACGACATCAATTACGACTGAATATCGACTTTACGTTGCTCACAATAATGTTAGGAACAGGATCTTTTGTAATACGTAAATGGTAATTATTCGGCTACGTTCGGCCATCACGGTTAGTTACCGAACCGAAGAGACCCGATGCGTCCTCTGCGTCGCGTCTAACTATGAGCACTCCAGTTATTGTACGAATTTCTTTGTTGCGAACGATAAGGAGCGCAAAAAATATTTCGTCTCTTAGTACAATGTATAAATAATAATTTAGTAGTTTTCATGATCTCTTTATAGAATTGTATAGCGGTTCATATAAGACATCTGAATGTGACATTTTATCAGGATTGATGGCAAGACGACGGAGGTTTTACCTCGCGACGTACGGACACACGTATAGGAAGAAATATATGGGTCCACATTTTGCCATTTGGCTACGGAACCCTTAGCGTGCACCACCGTGCGGCTGACATGTAATTAAATAACACATGAGGGGAAATGAAATCACTATCGCTTGCTCTTCACGTTGTAGCTATATTTGCCGTTTGAAGTCAGGCTCAGCGTCAGACGCACGAACGCTGGAAATTATTTAAACGGCCACGAAGAGGGTGTCGAAACATAACCGGGATTAAAGTAGAGTCGGACGATGATCGTTATCGAGCCCTCACTCTCTCCCCTCATTAAAGCGAAGCCCCGAGGGTCGAGCCCCGTAAACCAGCGCTCGAATGTATCGTAAGTGTTAATTACTTTTGTCACTCTGCGGACGGACGGTCGTTCGGTTAACAAATCTCATCGTTGCATAACCCTACGAGCGAACGCCGTAATTTACATCGCCTGACGCAATATTGTTTGTACAATAAATTATGATACCTCCGAGCGTTCTTAACGGGCGGTTAAATCGATAAGCGTGTTTTTAAAGCATCATTAACGGACGGCGCGAGGGCGAGCCGATTTCAATCTGCGTAATCGACGCCGGTAGCGGGTACCGTGACGGCGCGAGCCAGACCCAATTGTCGATACGGAAAAAAAATACAAACAGCCATATTAACACGAATTGACGATATGTTTACATTCACTAAAGCGCCATCTAATTAATTTCTCTTTAAACTTATATGTAAGTTTATGTTCCCGTAAGTAAACGATTTTAATTTATACCAACCGGGAATTCGATCGAACATTTGCGTTTTGGTATTGTGAAAATATTTTGTTTAATAAAACCGGCAATCGGGATGGCGCTTCCGAAACCGGCCAAACAACGAGAGCAAATAAATCGGCCGTGTCGATCCTGAGCTTTCCGCGAGCTCTATTCGGTTTATTCTAGAAATAAATTATTATGCGGTGAATGTATTGGGTTCGTTTATTGTCCTGTAGCTATTTTTTTGTCCCAAATTTTATCACCCTTACGAATAATTATTAATTGGACGGTATGCGTAATTATATGGAAAATGTAACTTATTATAATTTCATAACTTTAAATTTAAGAAAACGATTTCTCAAACTTAATTGAAAATTTATCTGAAATAATGTGTGCTGATATTTTGAGGAAAATAAAAACCGACAGTTTTCTTAAACCTTTGTTGCTTAAAATTTGAAAATGTAGAACCAGATATCTAGACTTTGTCTCGCTATTTTCTCTCGTTGTATTATGGACTTGTGAGTGCAGCGAATCTTTGGCGGTGTTCATTTTCTTTGGGCGGGGTGATGTGGAGGCGTTTGCCACCCACGCCACACCCCGACGAACGCTCACTGAATAAAGTTTTATCTGGTGGCGTTTCTCTCCACGCTGCATTACCGTCGACACCGCTATTTCATTTTCCGCGAACACTGACAGTAGGTAATTAACATGAAATTCACCAGCGCCGGCCGGCTCGCATTGCGGAAGTACTTCTGACAAAGTTACGGCGTAACATCACTTTGTGAAACGTGCTTCGGCCCCGCTTACAAATCGGCTCAAAGCGAACTGCATTTGCGTTTGTGCATTGTTTGACGTGTCATTGTGTGCATCGGCCGGTGTGTTTGATTATTATACTTATGAACTTGTAGTTGCATTTTCACTATTTCGTATCCATTGGTGTATACAGAACGTTATCAGCACTCTCGCTCAGCTAAACGTATTTCAGTTCGTTCATGTGAGCTTTTAAACTCTTCCCTTTTAAATTTCGTTTCAAGTCTCAAAGCGATGACTTTTCATATAATCGTGCTTGTATGTATATTGATTCGAAATTGGTTGAAGCATTGCAAAAGATATTTCGTCTACATCCTCGTCGATCAGATACGATATACTTATTAATTTGTACCTTACTACTTTTCAATAAAGAACCAAGAATTAGGTTGGGGAGAAAGTCTTTTCGTATTTTATACACAAATTTAAGGCTTTTTTCGTAGTTTAATTACACTTGATTAAAATATGTGCCGTTTTGTTTGATAATTATGAAACTTATTACCATCTTGTATGTAATAACATAATCTGGTTGCTGTAGAAATTTTGGGGTTAGTTTTCACAGTCTTGATATTGACCTCATATTATTTAAAAAATTTTGTAGTGACTGAAACAAGTGGAAATCTGACGGTGCAAGATCAGGGCTATATAATGCAGCATGATTCCCCGAAGTCAGGCATTTGGTCTTCTCTCTCGCACAGCTTAAAAAACTTTGGGTAATGCTACTTACCTTCTGGGTACACCCATACCGATGATTACCTTTTATTTTCCGGATCATATTGATACATCCATGTTTCGTCACTAGTAACGGGTTCTGAAGCACGTCTTTATGCCGAGTTTTCAAAATGTAGACGCATCTCAAGGCACCAATCGACACGAACCTGTTTTCGCTTTCGGAGATCAAACGAAGGATCCAACGACAACATAACTTCCTCTAAGATATTGATGTAGAATGGTATGAACACTCTCCGAACTAATGCCTATATAGAATCTTTTCGATGTCCGTGTATGTGATTCGTGGGTCTTCTCGCACCAACATTTCAGTAATCCACACATTATTTTTCTGCAGTGACTGCTCTTTCCGGAGCTCCACTTGTTTGGTCATCTTTAAAGTAAATTCTACCCCTTTTAAAATCAGCAAATCACCTATAAATTGTTGCGCGAGGGGGAGCTGAGTCTCCTAATGCTAATTGTAACCGTAGCGCGTTGTTAACGAAATTATTCGGTTAAACTAAATTTAAAATCGTAAAACACAGGAGGCAAAATGGGGTTGCAGCAAAATGATTAGAATTTTTTTTTTTTTTTTTCAAATTGTTTAAATGGCTTATTGAGTCCTGTTATTAAATAAATTTGCCTTTTAAAAACATATAATACAGATGCACTCCATTTTTAAATTTCTTGCATCTCCAAACTTATTGAGTGATCCACGTATTCGAATTACATACCGTACAACCAAAGAGATTGGATTACAACTTCATACAAACAAAATATGAGATGACTTTCTCCACAACATAATAAAACGAGTGACACGATTTTTAACGACTAAAACGCGGTATTTTGGGCTGCATTATTTCATCTGAAAAACAGACATTCAATAAATTAAAAAATTGTTCTGTACATACCTTTATTATTGTAAATTTATTTGTATAATTAACGCATTTTCACCGCTATTCAAGGTCGATGGATGCGGACCCGGTCAATAACCTCGTGTGAACGTTTAGTTATTTCGTAGCGTCGATATGACACCGTTGTATATGTTGAAATGGAAAATGTGGACATTTAGTAAAGTCAATAATAAATAAGATGTTCATCCGAATGAATAGACAATGTTGTCAAACGTGTGGAATTCTGTTTTAATTCTATAATTTTACAAGGGCAACACTGTCAGCTCTGTCAATAGTGCTCAGATCCAAAACGTCCAATCTTAATAGCAACGCATTAGAGTACGTAGTACCTATGCCATAAAATATGGTTAGATAGCATTATTTTTTTTAGCTTCTGGTATTGGCAGTAATGAATATATTTAAATAAACTACAGTTGTTTTTTGA
This sequence comes from Luffia ferchaultella, assembly GCA_949709985.1. Lineage (NCBI taxonomy): Eukaryota > Metazoa > Arthropoda > Insecta > Lepidoptera > Psychidae > Luffia > Luffia ferchaultella. The sequence goes on along the minus strand of OX453253.1, from coordinate 12,161,059 downwards.
AAACATGCTTAATAAACTAGCATATCTATACTAATATTTCTCTAATAAAATTACTTTGTAGTTTCTATATTCCTACCTTGTGCAATTTATATACGTCTAACAGATAGTTTAAAACTGCATTAATGAAATCAATATTATATGACTGATTTTACGTTCTTTTTATTTTGGGACGTACCTAGTCTCATTTAAAGATGATTTAAACGTTTACAATATTAAATTGAAACATCAACAATGGTCGTTGCGATTAGAATGATTATAGTATACAGTGTTCTATGTATTTTATATTTTTAAAATGAATCTTTTCTTTTTCTTCGTCGCGTTTGTATTTTAATGTAATTATTAAATGCTCTCTGTACTACGCTGAGAAATTATCTTGGCTTCGCTACTTGAGAAAAATGTTACAAATTGCCCTTTATGCTTATAGACTTCTTTTTATAGCGCCGCCGAAAGACAACTCGAGATTTATCTCGCTTATCCCCACGGCTTCAATGATCCCCCTCCAAAGAAGGGACCGTCGTTTCCTTTTATCCGATTTTTTCTTCCCGAATAAATGATTTCAAATTAATATTTTCAATGGGGAGCGCTTTTATTACATTCTTTTGTGCTTCCTCGTCTTCATTTCTTCTGTGGATGATTTATTCAACGACTGTGTAGATTTTCTGTTGTTAATTTTCACAAAGGAGTCTCTGGATCGCGAGGAACACCGGCGTTTATACACTTTCTTCTTTGATATTACGTTTTTTTACGTTTAAAAGTAATGGATTTGTTTAAATACTGTTTATTTTCTATCGAAATTGTGTGTCAATGCTCCCGAATCTAGCGGCTTAATGCGATTATAGAGTTAATTGGTTTCACGACTTGGATGTTGATTCACGTTTCGTTCGCATGCTAGCGATCGTGTCGCATCGAACGCCACCAATCTCGAGTGAGAGAAGGCAGTGAATACTTACTTCCTTCCCTTTCACACTCGTTATCAATCGCTATGACGGTCACCAACATGCAAACTCCAAGTAAATCGACTTTTAGGAGATTGTTGCGCTCGCTAACACTGCACTCGTGAACTGACGAAAGTCGTCGACAACGCAATTAGGTATCTATTCTCGTGGCCATCGTTTGTATCATTAGCGATTGTACGCCGCTCACGAACATAATACAATCGAAAAATATACGACTGTCGTTAATACGCGAATGAAACATGAATCGACCACCAGTGTGCTATTTGTTAGTATCGAGAATAAATTCTGTTTCGATACGACGTAGTTTTAGTGTTTTATTTTACGTTTGGCAATAACAGCAGCGTGGCCCGGCGGCGCGCGGCGACGGCAAAATATGAGGACCGACGCGACACTGCAACTAGGTTTACGGCGCAACTTTGGTCTGTTATGGTTTCCCTACGTCAACCGCATTAATCGCAGTCGTAAAGCGATAACTTATAAAAGTAATATAAATATGTCGGTTTATGACGACTTTTACTGCTTCACGTGTATGTGTGGCGTTGAAAAACGGGTCTTTGAGACACTATTTTAGTTAATAGCGGCATATCGGTCTGTCCCTTGAAATTAGTTCAGTCGATATAAATTTTGACTGCAGGTATTATTTACACCCAGTTTCTGAAACATTATAATATAGTACATACCTATGTACTAAATTTATTCACAAGGTATCCATATTAAAAAGCTACCGGAATAACTAACCTTACGAAGTTAGATGACACCTAATACGTTACTGATAAAAAAAATATTTATATGAAAGAACAAAAAGCCAGAAAGTGTTCCGATTGTATGCGGCATTGATTTTCCGGTAAGGGGATAATGTAATGTTTGTTTTTGTATGTATTAGCTTCCGAAAGCGTTTACATGTGTAGCGATCCGCGGCGGCATCGCACCAGGCGGCTGGGCGGGAGCGCTTGCGCGGCGGGCGGCGGCGCGGTGGCACGGGGGGTGGCCGAGCCGCTCGACCCTCTATTCTCGTCGCGACCTCCGAGCCGAGCACATATGTTGCGGCGTGCCCGGCTCCTTTGTCTCTAAATCAACATCGACTCGTACGAACGTTCTTAGTGTATTAATATTATTTTATTCTAAAAAGGCTTCGGGCTATCACTCGAACCACAATCGGATACTGTCACAAGGATTACAGTGTTAAAAGGATTGCAGTGTGTGTGCTCCACAAAGAAAAAGTGAAAATCTACATTTTCTTTTTTCCGTAAACAGTATATAAACTTAAGTGCCGTTAATTTTCTGTGCGTGCTGTGCTATGATTTGTGGTTTTCGTCGTGTCACTTGATACTTTTGCGAGCAAAATAACTGAAAGTGTAATTCAATTCCGCATTGATATTAGTGCGTGCTAGTTTACTCAGTTACCATAGTGAGGCTAAAAGATTCATCGAAAAGCAATGTGGACGGCGGCGCAAAGAAAGATACCAAGAAAAAGAGCGGCAAGCAGAAGACGGAGGGCAACGGCGCGGTGACCGCTACCAAGAATGAGAAAACGACCGTCGCCAAAAGCAGCACGGACAGGGACAGCAAGCAGCGCGCTCCGCCTAAAGATGATACAGCTGTTCAGGTACAAAACACAAGATCAATAAAAATTGCACCGAAATGGTGAATTAAAAGAAGGTCATTTAATTTCAGAATTCTGACAAAAACTTCTAATAATTTAAATGAATATATGATAGAAAAATGTTCAGAATAGAAACAATGCCTTGTCACCTCGTTAGCGGAGCAACAGTTCAGTCGAAGTGAAATCGTTGAAACGCTTTAGAATTGTTCTATGTAATTTAGTAACAATTTTTATCAAGAATTACAGTAACTTTTGCACGAACCAAAAATATTTTTAGGTAATGGCTTCACAGAAGGAATTCTGCTAATTCTATTACAAAATAAACACATCCTGGACGAATGAAAAAGAAACGCATCGCTTTATTTAACCTTCGATCAATTTTTCGCCTTTTGTATCTGGTAGTAACTCAAGTCTAGCCCATCTGAAGTTGTTTTTGATATAGGTGGCTGTCCCCAGATGTGGTTCTATTATGTCGAATAGTTTGTTGTAGCCTTGAATATTGTATTTGTGGGTATTAAGATATAGGTTTCGAATCAAATTAAGGCAAACAGTTTGATTACTTCCGTTGATTACTACTGTATTGTATCCTCTAGTATGTCAAGTTACGTGATTTTCAAAGTCATATATTGCATGAAAAGCACGATTAACATCAACGACTGAAGGTTGGCATGACCAATATGCAAGCCGAATACCGAAAGTTTGCAACTGTAGTTGAAAACGTTAGGGTTTTAATTATACGAAACGACGAGTAAAAACGTTTCGTTTTAATTTAAACGAAAAAATGCTTTTTTTTTAATAACGTCGTTATAGCGGTTTGTCACGACACGCCTCTACATGATGTCGGCGCGTTTAGTACGTTTTACTAGTTCAAGTAGAAGGCTTTAATCGGCGCCGCTGGTGTAATGGTGGCTAACTTGTGTAGCCCCGTAATTGGATTACGGTTAGAGCACGTTAAAGCGATACTTCTTTTCAACATAATTCTTACGCTTAAATGAGCTTTTAACGATCCCCGATTACCTCTACAAATAAGGATGATGTTTGATACGAGTTATTTCTTATTAAGGTAACTATCGGTTTCCTCTTCCAAGCATTAAACCGGCCCAGATTGTACATGCCGTAATAAATAAATATTTCGTAGATTTAATTTCATGCTTTGAATTAATAACTAGCTGCGGCCACGACTCCGCCCACGTGAGTGTCGGTTTCGGACAAGGGAATAATAGCAAATACCAAGTTACAATGAATAAATACTCTCTGAGCTAGCTATACAGGCACTCTTTCCGTTTTCGTCCATGTACTTGTTTAACGCTCTGTAGCCTTATGCGGTGACGTGAGAGCAGATATTCCTACACGTCAAATATTCCACCCTTCGACAAAAACCATGCCAAGATCTATAAAATCGAGAGATCTTCTAGTAAGCGACAGTAATTAAACACAAAAAAAATAGTATTATTTTTATTTTTATCACGAATTTCATTAATAAACATATCCGAAAATAAATAATAAACAGCTCTATGTTAAGCTCTATTATTGTTACTTCCTATAAAAAAATTACAATATAGAATAATTATTTTTGCTCCCATTATTTATATGGCACGCGACTATAACAAGTAGCGATTTGCATAATTTGTGAACGTCGCAATAAGTACTTACAATACCGTCGTCCAAATAAATTCATTAAACGTATTTACTCGTCGCCATTATAAAGTCGTACGCGTAAATTTTAAGTGGAAAACGGTCACGATCGCCGCTCCCCCCTTACGGAGTTTTACGAGGCGTGAAATGAACGCCGACCACGGAACGGTACCGATAAAATCTAAAGACCGTTCGAACGTATTTATCACACGTGTTTCTCTTTTATCATTCGTTTCAATATGAGTCCGTGTAATAGATATAGAAACCCACACTCCTAGTCTTTTCTCTATAGAGATGACATACTGGTTACGATAGTCAAGGAATGCATGTGATGCTTTCAACGCTTCATCGACTTATAGAATTTCAATTTGAATTTTTGGCTCCTGTTCATAGGCCACTAGACGCTTGAACGACTAAAAATTTTCTAGTTTTCGTATGGCATCCGCTCACGGATGTGACTGAATCGTCGCTGCCAAAGATTGCTTCTGCGTCTGTATTTTGTTGGATGTCGGCTGCATCAGCGATAGATGGCGTCTATCAATTATCAGTCGCGACGTACAATCATTTTCTGTCGCTTGAGCGTCATGCATGTCTTTGAATCTAAAGAAACAAAATGGATCAACTTTTATGAGTAATTCTAACAGTAATAATACTATTAAAAATACTTTTACCCTGAATAATTTATTTTTGTTTCTATTGATTTCGAGTATAGGTAGAATCGTCTAGTCTAAAATTGTGCGCCCCTCCACTAAATTTAATATGTAATATTCTATCTTAAATTTGTTTTACACGTTAAACAACATTACTTTAAAAATTATATTAAAATTTAAAAATTATAGACTAGACACTACATAAAGATATATAATATTGCAGAAATCTTATTTTGTAGAGCAGCGCGCATGGACGATCTCTACCCCCAGTTCTGTTTTCAAATAATTATGAAATATGTGGCTTCTCTATGTTAAAGGCATGTTAAGGTTAATTAATCCACACCCCATGTACAAGACAAAGATATTGTCGAAGCATAAAAAAAGTAAGTAATAAATCTAGGTATAGTGCGCCTCAAACTTAATGGCGGATCGGAATATAACGCTGTAGGCGTGCTTGCGCAAATACAGTCTTAAGCCCCTCGCTCCTCTGCGTCCGGCTACACCTAAAACTGGTTACTGCGATGCGACTTGTGTCTATGTTCGGATCCGCCATAAAGTTTGTTTGGAACTGTACATATTTTTCAAACGCATTTCTTCAGATTTTCCGTTTTCAAAAAAAAGTCTATTTTTGACGTGTAAATGTTTCAGCTGATAACAGATGTTAAATAAATTGATATACACATCTAATACACATTGCTTTCATATTGTCCAAATGAGAATTAGTTTATCGTTTAGGTTTTCCTGTAAAATTGAGGCTCTATATTTCGGTTTTCTTTTCAAAATTTTAGGCTCATTTGTTGCGGAGATAAGATTTTCACGTATTCTTTTTAATATCTTTTAATTTATACACTTGACATTAATTTTATTTATATTTTTGATTACAAGCACTTTCATATAACGTGATGCATTTGAAAAAGTAATTTACGCTCAAAATGAACCCTGAAAAAGAGAATCCTTTTATCGCTTAGGTGTTTCTATAAAGTATAGATAAAGGCCTAAATTTGTATTTATTAAAAAAATTTGGTCCAGTAGTTTTTCGTATATTATTCTATATCTTTGAGCATTTTGAAATCATAAAAAAAGTATGTTTCTCATAACGATTCTCTTAACTTTCATTTGGTTTTGTCACATGATACAATTGAAAAAAGTATTTTCTTTTCTCCTGATTTGCCCTCATAGTGACCCCTAAAATAAAAATTTGTTCGTTTACGCTGTACTTCCGTGGTTGGATCATTTAATTCTGGGTACGTACTATAATGTCAATTTGTTTTGTTTACCATTCCGATCGAAATATTTAGTGTCATTCGTAACGTTTCGATTGAGATAGAGTCGTTTCCTTCTGCACTACTTTTAATACTATTTATAATTTTGAATATTTTTTCCTCTGAATACGGTTTCACTTTAAATGTATTTGAGCCAAACTTATTACCTTTAAAATACTTTACAATATCATCACAAATTTGCGGGTGTCTGAGTATATCTATAAAGGAGTCGTTCGTAGTAGCATGAGGATCGCTTAACTTTAATGGTATATCTGCTATGAATGCATCCTCTATTATGCATTCACTAGGATTACATATTCACCGGATTTATTATTTACATAAAATTTATAGTACGCAACTTTTCCCTCTCTTTATACTAGCTGTGACCAGATTTCTAAGATTCATAATATTGCCAAAGTGCTTCTCTGTTTTTTAGGTTTTTTCATTGCTGTATCTCTGAATTTCATCATCTGCTTAACAACATCCGTTTGGTTAACATTTTCATCTCTGCTGATGTACAGAACCCTAAAAATACGAAATACAGGGTCTCATTCATAATTTACAGGAAAATAAAAACAATAACCCAATTCTCATTTATAGGTTCATTTGTGGGGGAAAATTTAAAAAAAGAAATCTTATTCAAGTGCGACATGTGCCCATTAAATGAAACAGATTGTTATGGGAAATTTAAACATTTATTTGTTTATTAATTTAATATGTATAATTTAAAAGATATTGAAGAATGTATACGTTATTATTATTTTACAAAAATTGAGCATTCTTCCTCCCATTGTCTCTAAAACTACGATTACGATACGATACTACGAACCTAAAATTTTGAAATAAATACGGATTTTTGAACCTCATTTATATCATATAGAAAAATAATTCAAAATTAAATGATTTTTTTTTTGTGTGCATCATGTGACATCTCAAGTAAAAGTTCTGGTTATGAAAAATACAAATATATATTTTTAACAATTTTAAAATGCACCCTCATAATTTACTGAATAATCAAAAACAACAAAGTCTTTGAATTGCCACGGAAAACGGAAAATGTTCGCGAAGAGAAAACGTATTTAATTTCACCGAGGGCTAAATAAATTAAATTGATGTAGTGGTTATTATGGTATAAATTTTACCCGACACACCTACACATACGAAAGTGTCGGATTCAAATTAATTCAAATTCAGATCATATTTTTTTTTTAAATATGGCAGGTAAAAATAAGACAAAGTACGAAATTCTTTCCACGCTAGTCCAACTCGCACTTGAGAAGTTTTCTTCATATTTTCTATTTCAGGTAGGTACAAAATAAGTAAATGTTTTTCTTTTAAAAAAAAATATGTATTGAACACATTCCGTATATAGCGGGCGGTCCTGCAATCCTGTTACAATCACATATTACACATACCCAAAACCATTTACATATCGGCTCAGACAATTTTCGAATGAATAAGTCCAATTGTTTAAACATACACCTTTATATTAAGGTCAACATTTCGATTTACGAAAAAGCAACTAAACGAGTGTTCTTGCTATGACCAAACAAGAAATAAATCTATAAATATATGAATGTTTTTATTATTCAAATCATCGTATTAATTTAAACGAACGGAAACTATTTTATCGATTCACGTAATTGATGAACATATATTAATATTCTTATGTCAAATTATAAAATTTTATCTAAAAATTATAATTATACTTTCGGTAATAAAATATTATCAACTATTAATCAAAATAAAACGTCCGTATTAAAAACATGATTTAACCACTTAATCGATCATAGACCTGCTTCTATTAGTTTCGACAGGCGCAGCGCTTCTGGGGCATAATGATACAAATTAGTATACATATTATTATGTTTACACATTACAATAATGTAATGAAATATTAATTTATGTTAATAGCAACGATATATTTAATAGATGGAATGGAATAGACCAAGATGTTTAATTTAGAATAAATTGATTGACAAATGCAATAAGCGTGACCGCGAAGTGAATTATAGTAAGAGAAATACTTGTTCTGAGAGAAATACGGACTCAAAATCTATAACAACATTTTTCTAAAATACCATTTTCGTTTCAAGTATGAAAACCTGAAATACTAAATAGTCGTAATAATTCATAGATCACATAGCGTATCTGACATGATCTTGCGCTCAAAGTTGAATGAGTACCTATATAATATACACACGTGTTTTTTTTTTTTTTTAAATAACATAGTGTATATATTTAATTAAGACATTTTTTATTTCGAAGTGTTGCACCGAAAAATTGAATTTTACAGCGTTGTTTATTCTTTTAATATTAAAGTATTTGAAACTCATTAATTTATGTTTATGTATACATTTGCAAGGAATGTTTTATATTAATTACCTCATCACTCATAATGATATCCTAAACTGGCTTCTTGCTTAGAAACACTATACACTTATAATGTGCTAGCGACCCGCCCCGGCGTCGCACGGGTAGCAGAGTCAGTTTATTGCATCGAGCATATGGATTAAATTTAATTAAATGTAAAAGCACCATACCGAGGGTAATTGTATGCGGAAGGTGGAGGACCATGTGTGGTGGCGAGCTTTGGGAGAGACCTATATCCTGCAGTAGACAGACACGGGCTGATGATGATGATGATCAAATGTAACGTAAGTTTATCCTACTTGGAGCATTTTTAATGTATTTTATTTCCAGTTGTGTAAATATTTTAAAAAGTAAAGAATATATACATAAAAACAAACTAAAGTGTTTCTTTGTATACAACATTTATCACTTCTGACTAATTACATCGCGCGTGTTGCATTGTTATGGTTCTTAATTTCGCGATAACTCCTAAGATAATAATTCAAATTGTATGGTGTAAAGGGCAATAAAATTGTAATGTCTATGAAATGCTTAAGGTAACTAAAGTATTTAATTTGATAAGAATTAACATCGTATTCGTGTAAGTAGCTTTCCAATTACCACATTATGTGATAATTTTTTAAAACATTAAAGTAGATATAGTAAGCTATCTTTAAAGGATAGACACATGTCATGGCGGATTTTTCTTTAAATCTATAAAAGGGGAGCAATTCCTTCATATGTTGTTTAGTTAAGTGGGCTTAATTTTTTCCGACTTCTTCATCAATCATCGTCATATTTCAACCAATTTACGCCAAAATATTAATGATAGGCCTTTTTCTTGAATCACTCCGTCTATTGGTGACAACCGTATGAAAATCCGTTCGGTAGTTTTTTAGTTTATCACGTTCAGACAGACGGGCGGCGGGGGAACTTTGTTTTATAATATGTAGTGATTGTAATATGAAATTATAAATGGATGTTTAAACAGTACTGTAACAATTTGACGACCGCTTAGCCTAGTGGGTAGCGACCCTGCCTGCGAAGCTGGAGGTCCCGGGTTCGAATCCCAGGTCGGATCAGTATTTATATGATGAATATCGATACTGGTACCGGGTCATGGTTGTTATATGTATGTGGTGTCTTCGCTTGGTACCCAAAACACAAGCTAATGCTTAGTTTGGGGCCTAGACGTTGTTGTCATGTATACGTTATTATTATTATTATTATTATTACAATTTATAGATAGTTTAAAATAATGATTACTGAATAATGTCTACCTTCACGTGTGCATAACGCGCGAACGAGCAAATGAGTCCTTATTTAGTTGCATGCCTTTTGACATTGCTAAGTACGATCACGTATTCTTTCGTCAGTGTCCTAAGAATCGTCGTAACCAATGCTGACCACTTAACTGAATTTTGTATGCGAGAAGTGATCCAGGTCGCGAACGTAAAATACTTAGATTGGAATAGTCGTTAAAACTATTTATAAGGAAATACAAAAAAAATAACATGTTAATTTGTAAGATTTTAAGCTTTACATTAAATCCTAAAATAAATGAACTTTGTGCAATATGTCTAAAGTTATGTTTATTCATATATATAGTTTAACTGCATATCGGCAATTTTTCTGTTATACGTACCCTTGTTTCCTTATTATTTTATATTGAATGTTTTAATATTATGCTGATGAACTTAGAATAAGAAGAGCGTGTACTTTTAATCCGCTTGAAAAAAAAATAATTAAAAGCGCACTCTACTATGTCCAACTAGTTCACAAAAGTAGAGTTGCGGTAGAGCAGAGTATAATACAGTAATAGGTGAAACAACTCGACCGTTTTGCTCCATTCTACTAATATGTCAGGTTTACATTAGTCACAGTCGTTGATTTGCATAATTACATGTCAGCGTAGATTTATTTATTTGTGTTAAGTAAGACAACAGCTTTAACAAACAAAATACAAATCGAGATCTTAATCGAGAAAAAATACAGCCAATAATTGTTTTCACAGATAGAAATATTGGTAGAGTTAGAAGAATAGTCGACTTCCAACTCACCTAAACTGGGCTGAGCCGTTTTTAATCTAGGACCGGGGATGTATCTGTGTCAGTGCTGTGCTATACCTATTATTTTGAAAAACGTAATCATAATAAAATGACAAAAATAGAAAGTTTTCCGTTTTTAACGACTAAAACACGATATTTTCGGCCGCATTGTTTCCTGAATCAAAAATCAATTATAAATGTATTTAAAAAACGCTACGAATCTAAATAATAATGTTCATTTGAGAATAATAAATAACTGTTCTATTGTAGAAATGAGAACAGTACTACGATTATCCGGCGAAAAAGGACAAAAAATGTTGTTATATATTATAAGTTCTTTCATTTTTCCATGAAGTCCTTCCTGCTTTGCACGAACCGAAGCACACAATATATTGAAAATTCAATTCGCAAATTTCTGAGACCATCGGTCCCCTATAAAAATCATCAGGCATTTCACAAAGACAAACTTTATGTATGTAGTATCCCATTTGTTGTACCAAGTAGGTACTTTGATATCTAACCTTCCTTGATGTTTTTTTTCGTATGATAAACATCATATGTAATAACGCTTTTAACGCGAAGAGGTGGGTCCAGAGTCTTTTGTGTGTAGATTTACAAATGTCAATCACGTCGCACGGTCTGGCTATCGATCCTCGATCGTCGTTCGGAATGAGTAAGGACAGATATGTTCGTGTTCGATTCCGTTTAGTATGCTAATGGTGTCGGTGCGCACACTCGTCGCGGTTGCAGTCGCCGCCTTGGGAACGGCGAGAGACGTGATCGGCCGACCAACCGCCTCATTCTTACATGTATCACCTTGCATTTTAACCGGCCTGTGTGGGGAAAGTCGTGCCGTGCCGTGCCGTGCTTGTCTAAAACTATTTTAAACGTACCAATATTTTTTCTTTTACTATTACTTTTCTGTGAACGTTATTATTTATATACAAATTAATCCATTGTTATTAGACTTTTTTTGTAAATTATTTCTTAAACTGTGTTAGAAGTATCTACATCAATTCGTATCAATTTCAACAAGGAATCGGCTCTAGATCGTTATTAATATCCTTTTAAATCAAGGAACCCTTTCCGGTTAGTGGTCCCAGGCGCTTTCCGTCTGTGGCAACTTTCATTTCGCCCTAAAGTCAACGCGGCCGTCGCGCCCGTAGGCAAAAAAATGTCGCCTAGCGGATAAAGCCCCTCATCCCTACAAATCTTTTTGAAAGGGTGAGAAGAGACGACGTGAGCAGTTACTTTAAGAGGATGTTTTTATCGTACTTGTTTTCCGTTAAATTGTATTTTGTGTAAGGGGTTAACCTTTTATATTATTCTCGCTTATAAAATATACCTATCCCCTTTGTAGTTGTCTGTTCTAGGTTATTTCTTTTGAAGTGCCTACTAAGATTGAAAATGTCAATCATCCCAATATATTATGTATACTAAGAGACGATTTATATACTTATTATCTATTAAACGTAAATATAGTATTAAGTGAACGACTCATCATTTATTGAATATCGATTACGTAACACATAATATGTTTTTCAATACATTTGCTATTAATGCGGTCTTTATTACATTGAAACTTGTACCTTAATGTTATATTTTACAGTACTAGACCTTTTTACTTTAAACCAATCACAAACGAGCATTCTGTTTGTAACGCTTGCGTAAACCGCGAATAGCAACCCGCGCGCGCCCTTAGCTCCCACCATTATTACATATGAAATATCTACCTATTTTTAATCGCAAACGTATTGAAAAACGTCGTATGATGCTCGTACTCAGTAAGGTGACTATTATAGTTATCGGTTTATTATAGGCACTCGGCTTCACCTCGTGCCTATAAACACCTCGACTGTAATATGCACTTACCGTACTTGCATCATAATGTACTATAAACAATGTCTATTTCCGTATCTAAATTATATTTTCAGCATGAAACACAATCACAGCCCATAGAGAGAGAACAAACCAATAGCGGTGTGTAATTGAAGGACGCACAAAACGCGGATACAGAGCGAAGCGAGAGACGCGACGGCCGCGAAATGCTAATAGTGGGCTCTCCTATAAATTACCGAAGCGGTTTGAATAATTCATGGGGTCGGTGCAAGTGGAGTGTACACACGCGAGCACCCCGACCCGCTATTCCGAATTTATTATCATTGAGATGACTTATCGCTATGTAGACGAGACTCTCCTTCTTTGAATTACATTTATATTTTTATGTTTTCTTTAGGCGAGTTCTGAAGATGTATTGAGGATATTTTTGTTTGCGATTAAATAAGTGCGCACCGTGGAAAAACTTCCTATCACATTATATTTATAATTTTTTTTTCATGTTATTCTCAGAATCCGCTGGCTAAAATCATTCTGGTACCTACCCTAGGGCCCAGGAGCACGTTTCATATCTAAACTAAGTTCGTTCATAAAAAGCCCTTATAAGAGCCCTCATCAAGGATTTACTTCCTTACTAATTCCTGTGTACGTTCTTGATTGTTTGTGACGATATATTGAATTTAAATTTTGAATTCGCTAAACACATAGTATCTCGAGAAGTATATATTTACACCGAGTTGCATCAAAACAATCAAAGGTCAGCAAAGACTATGAGTGCCAGACATGGAAGCTACCTTGATGGTTGTGATCAAAGTACAGTTGTCAATTTTTACTTTATGCGATATGCGTTTACGTAATCTCTTTTGGTGCAACTCGCTGTTATTGTTGCAAAGTATTTGAGGTAAATTTATGTAATTAAATAATCAAGGCAAATGGCCAATGACCATTGCGCCATATGCAATTGACCCAAGTTTATTATCACGTGACTATAAATTGCCTCGAATTGAAGCGTACGTCATTGAAGAGATAACTTATAAATTTGATTGTATAATATGACATACTCAACATATTCGAGAAAGCGGAATTTTTCAAATATCATTTATTAAAATTTATACATGTAGCGCTATATTTATATGAAATGTTTATTTTACGCAATACATTTTTTTCCGACATAAAACATGTTACGTGTTTGAAAGCTTATTTTAGTTAAAAATTTAAAAATTAAGGTTTATTCAAAACAACTTTAGTGGTAGCACTATCTGTTGCAAAGAATAATAACTAGGTAGATAGCGCCATCTTTGGTAAACTATAGCAACTAATTCGATTTCAGTTTATTTCGCTGCGTATATTGGATGGTTTATCTATTCCATCGAAATTTCACTTTTTTGAAAGTTTATCAAACCCTACTACATAGAAAATCACAAAATCAAACTTAAAAGTATTTTCACGTAACTCTATTTTTCATGTATATTTTCTTAAGGATCAGTCCTTTTATTTTTAAACCGATAATAGTGTGGGTCAATACTGAACTTTCTTTCAAAAGGGAATACGACTGAAGTTCAATGTGAAGTTAATTTTTGAAGGAGCCAACAGGTGCATGACCTACACCGCTAATGAAGCAACATAAACAGGACCAAGAACTGCCTCGAATTAAATTTTTTCAAATGAAAATTTAAAGTAACGTCTGAGCCCTTAAGAGCCAACATACAGCGCTGGTTATTTTAACATTAGTGTGTGTAAAATAAATACACAGGTCGTCTATTCTTTATGTTAATAATTTTACCTAAGAGAGGTAAGAGGTATTCACTCATCATTAATGCGTGTAACATCTTTTATGTAACCCTTTTTTTGTAGGTATATTTTGCATATAATTTAAATAAAATGTATTTTTCAAGTTAACTAATTGTTGACGCTGACTTTCCGTACCATTGTTTACATGTTTACAAATAACAAAGGGGTTTTTCATTAAATAAAAGCCAAATTGTATGCTAACTCGGTCCAGACAAGAAATTAGTTAATCCAATAATCGCCTAATGGAAGCGTCGTCGAGCCCGTAAAAAGTCACCGCGGGCTATGATCGGCGGCCCCGCTGTTTGAACTTCACTTCTGAACGAAATTCTCCGTGAATTTAAAGTCCCATCCTATTAAAAGTTTGTCAAAGTATTAGAATTTCGGATGAGGGGTGAGAAGCTGGTACGCTATTTTTTCCGTTCACCCCTCTGTGGGCGCTAGGGGGGCTATGGGGGCTCCGAGCGAACGGCTCCGGGGCCCAGATCGTGCTATTATTCCCTGCTATCTGTTTTGAATTCGTAATTTGAGCAGAATTAATCTTTGAAATACCCGGAGGAAAATGCAAATTTAAATTAATTTAAAAGCTTTTTATCTCTACAGAATTTGTGCTATCAAACGTACCTCATTAATTATGAGTTGTCGAGAGCCGAGATTTATTTCGCTATATTAAATGAGCCATACCGAAAACAAAACGAACGAACGGGTGATTAAATCATTTTTCTTTTGTGTGTTTAAACATAATTTCCTGTGTTTCCGATGACGGCCTATTAAATCATAGAAAAGGCGAGCGAGTTACTTTGGATATTTTAATTTTACTACTTGTTAACATTCCGGTTCTCTCTTTTATTTTGACATCGTTGACTAATGCCCGTGTTTATTTTTATTGTTTGAGTTATTTAAAGGCAGACAAGTCGGCCGGCGCGACGTTATTGCTCGGGGACACGACATCACTCATCGCCCGAATGCCTCGTTGAATATCTTTTTGTCAGGGCGCCAATATTCGGCGACACTGTCGCTCCGGTAAACAGCGGCGAAATGTTTTTCAGCGATCTGCAATTTGGAAATCACGTTATGGGAAACCTACAATGCGAATACGCGTAACAATCGCTACAATATTGTTTTTGCACATTTCAGTTGAAACAATTTCACTTTTATTTTATGCATTGAATCCTTTTTCTCTTTGATTTACTGTGCAACAGAATGAATAAATTATACGAGCTCGCTTCGTACGCGTAGAGCGAGAGCGCTTGTACCCTCTGCAAGGTACTGATTCCTATTACTACTGTATCCTATTGGTTCCTCTATAATTGTATTGGTCGAATAATTTACCGCATAACAAAATATTTATTTAAATAACGTGAAAAACGGTTCAAAGAGTTGACGACCCAAAGTGTTTCCAAAGGCTGAAAACTTGTAAAATTAAATTTGTTCCTTACCTGCAAACGGAATCAATTATCTCTCTCCCCTTACATCGAGGAGGAACTGAATACACCCTAAATTCCCTTCCTATTTGTTTAGTCGATTTAATATAAAAATGTTTTGATCCATGTCAAAAAGTTTTGTATCCTCAAGCAACTGCATACGTGTATATAATTTTTTTATTATCTAAGCAATTTTATAGAAAGGTTCGAACTATAAAATGTCACCTTAAAACCTGAGCGTGAGGAGCGATTTCAAATAATATATGGACAAGTGTTCATTTCCCAATACATTTCAGTTTTAATAATCAATTGTTACCTCCACTAGTGATCTGATTTATGTACATTTATATAAAATTATTATGTGTTTGGTGTTAATTATTTTCTAAGTTATCTAAAAATTAAACCCTGATTTTTCTTCAACAACTCATGTGAAATTCGGGAAGTAGTATTTACCCATATATTTCGTGGCCCCATAAACCTAGCTGTAGGCAAAATTTGAACACGGTCGGCGGACTTCCTGAAGCGTGATTGAGTTACAAATTGAGTTGCAAGGTAGAAACGGCACCCGTGTGCTAAGGCTTCCTACATTATCTATCACGTGTCCATAACTTCTACGTTACCTTAACGAATGAGAAATTGGCGTTCTACTTAGTTTACGATATATATTTCTATGAGTACCTACCTACATAAAGTGTTTATTTGTAAATGTGAAATTTATGATTTTTTTATAGTACTGTTGTAGTATAATAATATGTCACCGTTCCGAAATGTCACGTAATCTTAAGCTACACTAGTCTAGTGGACGTTGTCACTCACAAAGTGTGATGAAAGACATTTTATATTTCTGTCTGTTTTTGGTCTTACACCGGGAAACGTTAACATATATCACGACCATTAGGTTATTCTTGGAATAAAATTTCACTCTTTTCTAAACGGATAAGTTGTTATATTTGTTTACATCAAAGCGAGGAACGAAACGGTGTGGCGTCTTTTGATCACTATGAAATTCGACCAAGATAAGGTCTATAGTTAACCATTTTTAAAGTAGGTTAGGTTTCTGTATATATTTTGCTCACCGACTAAGCACTTCGATATGTTAACGTTCATATGATTTCTGAACTGGTGTTTCTATGGTGCACCGAATCGTCTTGGTGTGTGTTAATTTGAACATGTGTATATCCGAACACAATAACAATATAACTATTTCCGTCTTACTTAGTAAGTTGCAACATACACCGATGGAACTGTACGAGTATGTAAATTTTATTATGATTGCGATATTTTGAATGCATTTATTCTTCGAAACTATCGATGCGGGAATCCCATTCATACTTGGTCATGTTTTCATCATTCCTACGAGAGTAGATATTATTATTTTTGCTTGAAACTGCACATAACTATTAACTAAGTGACAAATAAATTTTTCTTGTTAACACGAGAAAGCGCTTTATCCGAGCAGATAGACAATAGCAAATTGCGGCCGGGGCGTAAGCGGTGCAGTTGGGCAGATAGTTTTATTGAGCCATTTTCTAGCCTGCCCGTAAATATCCCCGAGTAATTACTTTCCGTTCCCTCTCTCTGTCTCGGCGACCGCTACCGCCGCTCCACGAGATCTCTTTTACGAAGTACTTAAAGTCAATTCGTCGCGGGGAAACTTCTTGGAACAGTGATGGTTATTTATTGATTTTTATGTTGCCGTATGTCACGTCTTTCTCAGTTTGTCGTCTGAATAACAAAATATTTGTTTCTATAAGAATAAGTTTGTGTTGTAACAAACGAGATTATAATGGAACTAGTAGATTAGGATTTCGTACAGACTAACGTCGACTTACTGAGCTGCATTTTTCTTCACGCTATTTGACATTTTGGAATTCGTTTCACTTTGAGTTTTGACGAATACGAATAACATTCTAACATCCAAAAGTTTTAGAAGTCAATTTAAGGGCAAACTATATTTTTACTGTTTTCATTTTTTTTTTTTTACTTTTGGTCGTTTTTATATAATATTACTTCATGTATTTTTTATCGAAAGTTTTTATTATATAGTTGCGAAATGTAGAAAGGGTAGTAGTTTGCACATTTTTCGTACTATATTCGTACAAAACTTTACTAAAATAATAATTTACGTAACGATATCTAGTTTTAAAAATTACCTCGAAACTACCGCATCATAATTCTCTATTTTCGTGCCAAATTACAGTTTGACACGACCGACTGCTTAGAAGTTATAGGCGTATGACAGATGGACATGCGTACCAAATGAATACATTTCATTGTTCCCTCGGTGCGAATAATATCAGGCAAAATGTGATTTTAACCGACAAACCGTGGTTTCTTTGCCATCTACTAATTTAATGTAATATGTTGAACAATTTTAATGGAAAATATACGCGTGGAAAAAAGTTTTGCGAGCAATTTAAAAGGTCAAGAATTTTTTAATGCGTTGAAATACCATTAACAAAGTTTATTAAGAAATTCGTTAGATGCTTAAAAAATCGTTAAAAATTAAAAAAAATAACAATATGATATTTAGTACCTTATTTATGTCACCTTATATCATCTATGGTACAGCAATGAGCGTTGTTCAAAATTTTGCAAATGGATCCATACTTTGTAAGAATAGTTGTCCTTATTCAACAGAAAAAATATGAAATATTTTTACAGCTATATAAAAATAAAACGTGAAACATTACACCCACATGCAGCGGTCGACGGCCATACAAACAAGTGCAATTCGTCGACTATTCCTAGAAAATCATATCATGCATATTTATTTTTTTCAATTACTAAAGTACTCCAGATTGTCTGTATTATTTTCATATAAAAATATTCAAAGGTAGTGTCAAAATTTGTGGTCAATGGCCATTGGTATTCTAACCAAAATGAATAATTTTTTTTTAAATTTTGAAATGTTTTAACCTATTACATTAATACAAAGGGACTCCTTCCCTGGCTTGAACGCATCTAGAAATCCTAAGATCTAATGCTGGACATCGATAGCCGTAATTTGTTCTGAATAATTTGACGATTAGGTATATCGGAAACGACTGTTTTGTACAAATTTACCGTCATAAAGCCCTGGCCGGTATGGGGGATTCTACGTGTTATAGCTCCAATAATTAATTATTCCGCCTTAGAAATGACAATTTTTTTGCGTCGCTGCGGTTGCCGCTTGTTCATAAAACTGAATAAATAGAAATACAACTGTCTGGTCAATCATGTCGTATCATTAACTAGCGCCCGCACGTGACTTTCCGTGTCATTTGGGCCCTAATAGGGTATAGTGATAGTGTCGTAATTAATTGTGAATACATAATTTATGTTAAGTTAGATTAATCACATCGCATGTTTTGGTACTGACGATTGTGAGAAAATGCATAAGTAAATGTTTAAAATAACTCTTAATAGTCAACCCTCATTTCACCCACCTGTAGGGGTGGAATTTTGAATATTTCTTTCTCGATGAATGCCTACGTTATAGGATAAAAAATCCCTATGTAAAATTTCAAGTTTCTAAACCATCGGTATGGGATATGCGTTGATATGTAAATGTAAATATGACACTCTCTTTCAACTTGTTGAAGACTCAACAAATTGTAGTTTAAAAATCAATAAATTTTACGTTAGGTTTTTTGTTTTATAAAGTATTTGTACAAGGTCTCAATTTGATATAGTATTAATGTTTTTTCCGTACAAACTTTAGCACCCCCTTTCCCCCCTCTTAGTGGCTCAACTTAGAAAAAAAAACCCCTCATTACTGGATAGGTATTTTATAAGAGGAATCTCTGTACAAAATTTCAAATATTTGGACGCACCGATTTGAGTTATGCGTTGATATATTTACTACGCACTTTAACATCCCCTTTCACCACCTCGAAATTTGGATTTCGTCAGACCTATTTTTAGTGCTTAAATTCGCATAGAAAAAACATTGTGTAAAATTTGAAGTTTATGGCCCTAGCGGTTTGGGTTTACAAATTTTAACACCTCTTTTCACCCCGTTAGTTATAGAATTTTAATAATTGGTAATACAAGTCTTTAATCATTGTTTAGTAGATTGTTAGTGAAAATTTTTAAATTGATCCGTGCTTTATTTAGATTTTCTCCGTACTAATTTAACACCCCTTTTGAACCCCTTAGAATTCGAACTTTGAAAAATTCTTTCTTAGTGCTGGCCCAAGTTATATAATATAAAAAATATTGGTTCCGAATTTAAAGTTTCTAGCCCCAGCGGCTTGGGCCGTGCGTTGATACCCCAGTCACTAAGTAAGGACATGTTCTTAGCTATCTGGCCCGGCTACGCCTGCGATCTGCGCCCGAAGTAGTGATCGCTCTTAACTTCGCCCGTATGGACTAAACATTTGTATTGTAGCAACATTAACACCCCTTTTCAACCCTTTTTTACTCATTTAAGGATTGCGTTAAAAATTATAGTGTACGTGTTTAATCATTGCACATTATTTGTATAAACTCTCGATTTGATACATGTGTTACAATTTTTTTCCCATATTAATTTTGACATCTCTTTTTGCCTTCTTAGAGGTTCAATTTTCAAAATCGGAAAACATTTCATGTCATCGCTCATTTAGTGGATTATTTTTGTAGGGCCTTATGTCGACATCCGTATTATTCATATGACTTAATATGAGACAAAATAATCTACTAAATAAACGATCATTTTTCACCTTTAACTAATTCGATTTCTATGAATTTATTAATCTTGTACGCACCTAAAGCCCTCAGGCCCTTTCCAACGACACTTTAAAATAATTTATCCGCCACACCTTCTTTGAGATGATTTGTACACAAAAGAACTCATACCTCCAGTTTAATATTTAAATTTATATACATATTATGTTAAAACTAGTGACAGAATTACCGACATGATTATATATAGCTTATGTTTTACTCGATGATGAGTTCTTTCTGTTTACCAAACAAATTTTGTCGTATTCGGTTAAGCTGCTGGTGAGATATTAGAAAACATTCAAATTTTAACCGAAAAATGGTGAATATTACATAAGTGCGTAGGTATTCCTCACATAATTTAGCTAAACAATCACATGTACAAGTATAGAGATTTATATTTTATAGATATTACCGAAATATTATTTGCAAACATTTGTAAATTCCTCTTACCGTATTCGTCGTATTATTGATGTATAGATGATTGAAGTATAGAAGCCGTTGCCTATGGAATAAAATTAAACTAGAAATTAATAAGAAAAGACCAGTTACGTGCTATTTAGACTGGGCAAGATGTGGGGAGGGGGAGAGTGGATGGAGAGAGTTCCGTACTGTAAGTCGTCGCATTACCTAGTATTTTTTTTTTTATAAATCTGACCCAAATTTTACTAGAATTTGAACTCGACTCCTTCGCTCGTGTAACCTACCATAGTAACCACTAGACCAATTTAAACTTATCAGTCCTCAGTAAAATTAAGCTACACATTTTATACGAATTTTCGCTTCACTAATATTTTCTGTTTTCTAAGGGAAATTAAAGACTTTTAAGATTTTCGTTTAGGTTTTCCTGTAAGTTACGAATGAGGTTCTATAATTTTTTTTATGTATAGGGGATGTTCTATTTCCGTATATATTCTTTAATATCTTTTAAACTTCGGTATAATTAGTTGATAAACACTATAACATGAACTCTTAGTTAGTTAATTTTTATTTAACAAACCACTCGTATTGGTACCAGTGACTCTATATTCTTTATCAACATTATTGTAAGAACATTGATTTTAGGGAACACTGTGTATTAATCAGTCATGTTTACAAAGCACTCGAAACAGACATACGACAGACACCGTGTTCAAAAACATACCCGTTTTTACTGATTTAGTTTAAAAAAAATCATTCTGATTGACTGCAAAAATATGTTTTAAGAAGCTATTCACGTGCGTATTTATTTACAGTTTTCCTTGTTAACTGTTTCAAAATATATCCGCATTATATTTGACGACGCGGTATAAAAAGTGATCGTGGGCGGCTGCTGTGACCTGCCATTGTGTTAGAACAATAATAGTCTCACTTTGCATGATAATGGGAACATAGCGTATAAGCGGAATAGTTATTTTGGAGGTCATGTGCCGTGAAAACATGTACCGTCGTCGTCGTCCGAATAGAAAGGTGTTGAACCGTTATGTCAATATTAGTGTTACAGCGATGTTCATATAAATCGGGTGCGACCGTCGAGAACTTATCTCGTTGTCTAGCGGGTTGTCTGGCTTGTCCCAACCCCCAGTCCCCCGTACCGACTTGGCCAACCCCCTACGTGGTGCGCGTCAATGGATTCGTATAAAGTTATACGTAACACACTACACTCGACTGATTTGAATAATCCTATTGGAAGGAAATATTGTTACCGTTTTATTAGCCATCTTTAAAGGTTCATTATACGAAAGATTGAACGGGGACCCTCTTGTTTATGCTCGGCTGCGTTTTTTTTTTTGTAAAGTTAATTCGATGTTCATAATGATTGTAATATGATAACCTGTTTCAGTAATAACCGTCGATTTTGAATAATAAAAAATATTAAAATGTGCAATTTCTTTGTTTCAGGCGAGCCCAGACAATAGTAGAAATGGATCACCTCGATATCACGACGCGTCAATGGATGACGTAAGTACTGTTAGGGGCTATAGGTCCAGATATTTAGGGTGCACGAAAACATCGATTTAAGTTTACTTATACTTTATTACGAAACAAAATCACAAACTGTTATCACACTTTTATAGCTCTCACAGTTGTTCGCACTTGACTTTCCAAGAAACTGATTGCCGGTACGGCACCCGTCTTTTTTTGTAGCCGCCGAAATCCCTACCCCGTACCATCTCGAAATTTCCCATCGCTGAACATTTTAATTCTAATTACAATTTATTGTGGGAATAATCTAGGAGCCGGTGCTTAGGATTTGAGTTCCGCGACGTCGTCGTCTTAAAAATACAATTTTGAGCACGCAATTTCCTTTGTTTAATGTCGTCTCAAGAATAGAATTGCATTTATAATATATAATGATCTCGAATTTCTAGTTATTTCTGCGTTTGGTCGATGTGTTTGTGAAGCCGCGTGATCATTCGAGTACTTTCTATAACAGATCGATATGCTTCTACGCATAGACTACACATTACATTCACGTATTATGCTTATATCTATTCATAACTCCTTGATGTTTAGCTGATATATTTATGAAATTTTCATGTATGAGCTCCATGTTCTTATCGACTTTCAAATTTTAACTGAAATATATATTTATTAATTTTTTTTTTTATAAGTAATTGTGTAAACGTCATCACGATTCCAAATGGCCAATATCCACGTAACTCCCGAAAATTTCGGTATGGCGCCTATGCACTTAAAATCCCAAACGGTGATGCAATTATGTTGTTATTAGTTTGAAAACGACACGTCACGAATGTGAATGTCTAGCCACGAATCAACACGAATACTTGTCTTGTACGTACAAATACAGAAGACAGCTGTTCTACTAACTGAAGTGTAATAGAAGTTCTAAAAATGTATTTTACTACTTTATGAAACATATTTAAGGGTCATTGATCCTCAAAACTCTTTTTTTTTTTTAATAATAACATTCCTTTATTTCTCTTTCACATATTATGATTTATTAATGTTAAACATAGAAACAAATGTCAAATTAGAAGATGCAAGAGAGCTGTACATAAAAATTATCTGTCCATAAATTCGATTAAAC